>JAHTLZ010000007.1:31745484-31758664 GCA_023846285.1 Phrynocephalus versicolor | reverse complement strand
CTTAACTTTTTAATGTAGCTGATAGTTTATAAGCCACATAAGCATTAAGCAGATGTAAAGTTGGCTGGCTGCAGTTTGAAATGCCTTTGAAGGCAAAAGATTATTAATGGCTGTGGCTGGCTAAACTTTTACAAAGCTGTAAATGATATAAAGACAGAACTGCAATGCTTTTTACCCCCTTGAATGAAACTTCAGATCTTTAACAAGCAATGTAGCAGGTGTCACTTTTTCCATCACTGCTCTCCTATGCATATACCTTTTTACAAGGTGGGAACTTGGGAGTGTTCAACTGTTTGATTTTCATAAAAGAGTACCAGTATTAATTATGTTCAGCTCTTTCATGCAGAGTGCCACCTGGTGTTGAGAAACAGAATGCTTATCAGTGCATCTACTGTTGCTGATTGGTTATTTGTAATATTGAATGCAGTAGAGCTTGGCAGTTTGAATCCCGGGTGCCATGCCGTGGAGTGAGCTCCCGCTTTTCACCCCAGCTCCTGCCAACCTAGGGGTTCGAAAGCATGTAAATATAAGTAGATGAATAGATACCACCATAGAAAGCAAGAAGGTAAAGCAGTGTTTCCTTGCAGCCATGCCAGGAACATGGCCATGGACTTGCACAACACTGGCTCTTCAGCTTGAATACGGAGTTGAGCACCGCCCTACAGTCGGACACAACTAGCATGCATGTGCGGGGAAAACCTTTACCTTTTACTTAGAGCTGCCAAATAGTCTCACAAGCTCCTGACCTTTATATTGTAAACCTATTAAATCACTATAACTCAACAAGCACCTAAGATTTATCCCTGTTTCCTAAAGCATTTGGACAATATGAAAATTGGTGACAGTGTTTTTCTATCTGCAAATTATGAAGTCAGAAGCTGGCTCCATATCTCAGTGAGCTAGTTATCTGATTACAGAGCCTGAGGTTGGGAGTTCAGTTCCCCATTGTGCATCCCAGAACAGCCAGCCTGTGTAGCCTTGGGCAAGCTGCATAAACCTAGTATGTTCCCAGAAGAAGGGAATAGTAAACCACTTCTGAACACTCTTTATCTAGAAAACCTTAGGAAGGATCTTCATAAGTCAGAAGTGAGCTGATGGCACACATTTATTATCATCATGAAGTCAGAGCAGACACCAAAAAAATCAGCACTCAGCAGTACTTAACTGAGTTTATTCAGTTAAAGAACTTCAGCCCTAGAGACAAAAGCTTACAATGGAAGGAAATTTCACACCACTGTCAACTGCCCCAAATGCTCTTGATGCTGCCCCTTATAGGGTGAAAACTACCTGATATATTAATTGTGCTGTGGTGCTCAAGAAGAAAGAAAGAAAGCCTTTCTACAGTGCCAGATCTGTCAGTGGAAGATACAACCATGAATAAAGTGTGGAATCAAAATCTCCTCTTATTTTTGACCCCACTGTGCAGGGTTCTGTCCTCAATGTGAAGGTTTTGTTGTATCTATAATGGTTGTGATGGGAGGACAGGGGACGAAAAGCCCTGTTTGAAGGGAGGGAGGGGCAGATGCCCCCTCACACATGCACCTTACAGGAAACCTTGGATGTAATCCAAAGGACACATTGTATTTGGTCATATCTGAAGGACTAACAGTAGTATGATAACTTAAATGGCAAACAGCATACCTGCCCACCATGTACTGATATTTTTATATATGGATAAAGAAAGTGTATTCAGATCCCAACAGGGCAATGGATCAAGCAACCCTACCCAGGACACATACATTTTTCTAAGATGCTTCCAAGGAACAAATGTGGTACAAAATGGAAGCCTAAAATTAAATTTATATTTACAGTTGCAATTAAATTTAATTCTATATGCAAACTGCTGCTGTAAGCTTGTGATAACCTGTCTGAGGTTAGTACCGTAATCAGTATAAAGTAAAATATGAATGAATGAGAATGGTATGTATGTGAGGGGAAAACAACCAATATAAGTGTTCTCTGGGAGCCAGTAAAATATACAGTCCCTACGTTCCCTTTTCTTTTAAATTCTGTTGCACCAAAAAGGAAATGCCTTAATATGGACTATGGAGTATGACTTTCCCCTATTGTGAAATCCATGCACACTCAAGGTAGGTGCATTAGCAGGACACACCTACACAGGGTCAACTTTCTGTAGGACAAATGCAAATAGGTCATGGAGTACTGACATTGTTTTCCCAAATTAATTATTTATTCTACAAAATTAATTAATTTAAGATATTTGGCATATGATTGAACTAGATGTGTAACCTATTTGGATAACTAGATTGGAAACTTCTTGCACACTTGCATTTAGGGAGTTGTCTGAGCCAATCCACAATTAAAATCTCCTGTTTGTTATTATGGGGCATTAATTCTGCATCCAAAATTCAAAATGCCAGCATACAGCCCCATGTATGCCTTAGCTGCTAGCAAGGAAAAGGATGTCAAGCTTAACCGAGCAAAGGTCACGTGAATTTTAGTAGTAAATAAAATCTGCAGGATTCCGTCTTGTGCTCACTTGCCCTTTGCAAAGAGAAAATAAGCAAGAGAAAATCCCAAAACCTGACCGTTTATTTATTTATTTATTTATTTATTTATTTGATGGTTTGATTTGATTTGATTTGATTTGATTTGATTTGATTTGATTTTTATACTGCCCATTTGGCAGCCATGGCCAGTTTGGGCGGTTTAGAAGTTACATTAGTTCACCACTATCACCCAAACACAAAGCAATACTTGTGGCTATTTTTATAGCCCTGTAGTGGAGCTTGGCAATTCGTTGTTGCACAGTAACTCCCATCATCTCTACTCCCGTACATTCAGCAGGGAAAGCACTGATGTACAAGGCCTATGCAGAAGAAAGAAACATCTCTGGCTTGGAATGTATCTAATAGACGTGGGCCTTTTGTATTTCTTGGACTTCAGCTCCCATAATTCATCAGAATTTTCTCTTGCCATAATTCTGGGGCCTTGGGAAGAAATCTGGATCCTCACAGGAGTATTTAATTGCGTATGGTTGGAATGAAGGCTCCCTTGGCCATTTTGCTCATGTGAAGAAGACAGAAAATGGGTAAGAGTGATTTATCTGCATAGGAGCAGCAAGGGAATAGGGGACAAGTAGTCTCTCTGCGCACTAGGCTGCATACAGGGTGCCTTTAAAACAACTTACGAGTTTTTGAGCACAACAAGAGGCTGATTATGAGAAGGGAGGGAATGAAAGTTCAGCTGTGATCACCATAACAGCATTAATATCAGTCCTATACATCTATTTGAAATTGTCAAAAATCAACCCCTTCCATAGGAACTGATACAGAAATTAGAAATATCTTTTGTTTTCAATTCAACTTGCTTTTTTTGTAACGTCCAGAGTAAAACTTCTATTTTCCCCACACTCAGATTCTAAGACTATTAAACTTTTATTTTGGAAAAAATGTCCATGTTAGATGCTTCTGTTCCATATGAGGTGCATCAAATAATGGGAAATGTAAAATATGAGTCACTTGACCTTCCTGCCTCTCTCCACCTCTATATTTCATACATTGTTTGTTTAACAGTGCCTTTTGACTAAGCTGTTCTTTCTCACTTCTTGAGGAATAGTCATGACTTCCCAGAGTGACAGAAGATCCTAAACCATTTCCAATGAATTAGGAGGTCTCTCTAAGAAATAATAATTATTTTAACAAGACATAAGCATTTAACTCTGAATTGGTCTGTTGCAACTATAAGACTTGAGCTGTCAAAATTAGTGATGTGCAGGAGTCATGTTTCTTTCATTTCAGGCTCATTTCTTTTTTGGATTCTTTCAGTTCTAAGACCTTTAATTAAACCTGAAAGTAGCTGAATTGGGGTTCCTCCATTTAATTTTTCCCATTCTGGTATTTGACATGAGAAACAATTAAGCCCTACAAAATCAGCAAAACTAGAAGAAGAAGAAAGCAGGGACAAGGCCACAGACAACCACCTACTTCAAAAGTGGGCAACAACAACAGCACATGAGAAAGAAAAATCCCACAGACCTCTGCAGGTACTAAGAGTACTTTAAAATTCATATTTCTCATCACATTACAATCTTCATCCATTCATCAGGAGGAAGCAATTTAGATGAAAAATGAAAATATCCATCACGAAATGAAACACACATAGGGCAATACAGTGATCCCTGCCTATTGCGGGGGTTAGGGTCCTGACCTGACCCGCGATAATTGAAAATCTGTGATATGTGGATGCAGGTCGAGTCAAGCCTGGGGGGGTGTGGGCTCGCTGAGGGCTCTTGTACTTACCCCCAGCCTGGTCCTACTGTACCCTGAAAGGGCCTGTGAGTGCCTTCCCGGGCCTTCTGGAGGCTCCAAAAGGGCCTCCCTACAAACCGGAAGGGACTTCTGGTAAACCGGAAATAATTTCTGAGGCCTCTGACAGGCCTAGAAAGGCTCTCAGAGGCCTCAGAAATGATTTTCAGCGATGCGGAAGTCACTTCCGGTTCGTAGGGAGGCCCTTTTGGGGCCTCCAGAAGGCCCAGGAAGGCCCCCACAGGCCTGTTCGGGGCAGCTCCAGTCCTGGGGTAAGTATGGGAGGCTTCAAACAGGACTTTTCCCCCTTACCCTAGGGGGCTTTTTTTTCATATACTGCGGTCCTGCGATATAGCAGGGCCGCAGTATATGAACCGCGAAAGGGCGGGGGACCACTGTATTTTTAAATCCTCCCAAACTAAACCTCTTAGATACTGAGGATTGGGAAAACAGAGCCTATCACTTCTATAGCTTCAGTTCAGCAACACAGGTAGTAGTCCAGCAGGTGAAGGACAGACTGACCAACATTTCAGGCAATAATAAAAGAAACGGGGGGGGGGGCCGGGGGGGGGAGAAACTCTTTAAAGATCAATAAAATAAAAGGCGGTAGAAGAAGGGTAAACCAGCATATAAACAACTTTAATCTCTCTTTTGGAATCCTGAATCTTTTGTGTTTCAGAAGCTCCAGATAATCAAGTCACAAAACACTGTGAAAATGAAAGAAAAAGACTCTTTGTTCTCCCCCTCTAATTCAATTTACTCCAAAAGACCCTAGTCAGCATCAGCAGTACCTAAAGCAAATGAAAACTGAGTGAGAACATTTGAACCTCTGGTCATTTGAAATCTTAAGAGCTTCTGGCCATAACCGCCTCATCGATTGTAGGTAGCTGTACTGAGTTTCTGAATAGGCAGGCTTTAAGATTCTTATTATTTTAACAAAAAGGCCTCTGCACTGAGCATCTGTTCAACTCTGCTTGCCCCCTTGATGCCCATATCCAACTCAAAGTAGGACTGAAACCAGTGCCAACAAAGTCACAGTAGGGCAAAGCACCTTGCTTTCTGGAAGGAGGGGTTTTTACATCTCTGCCAGGTGGTGTGTTCTGGTTCCAGTTTGCTCCACTTTCCTCCAGTACAGGAACTAGTCTTGCAAATCCTAACACAACTTTGTTCTTACTTAATCTGACCTCATTGTGGGCATGTGCCATTAGATTGCTTCCTCATAGGTGATTTGTTGGGGTTTTTTGCTGGCCAGTATCCACCCTTCTTCACCCCACAGACAGGTAAAACAAGGAGTGAAGTGAAGAGAGAGTGAAGTAAGTGAGGAATATAGGCAAAACGGAAGGGCAAAGTATGTTGAAAATGAGATGTGAAAGAGCAACTCTAGAAATGTGCGGACAGACGGTACCAGGAAAGCCCAATGCATCCCAGTGTGTTCTGCAACAAAATACCCTCCCCATGTGCCAAAATATATATACTGGGATGTCGTAATAAAATCTTCAATTAAAAAACAGCAGAATGATCCAGAACAAATTGTGAAAGCAATATAGCCCCAATCCTCTTCAAAACGAAAAAATCCAGAAGGCAAGTGGAAAACCATGTTATTATACGCAGCCCGATGAAATGGATGCATATTAATGAGGAAAATATAATAAATTCTGAAAAATCTTATTTTCTCATAAGCTTTATTTGTTCATATGGGCGAAGAATGATTTGTCATTTAAGTGCTTAAAATAATGCAGTGTTCAGCTTGGATTCACAAAGGGCTTTGGCTGACAAGAATCTTTCTTGTATCAATTTAAATTTTGAAGTAAACAAAGAAATTACCATGCTTTAGTGCCTCAGCAGTTTATAATTTAGATCTACATTTATGTGTAAGTTTCATTAATCACTACAGATATCATAAACTAATCTGCAGAATCTTATTGACCAATTTTTTATTGTGAAACTCCCTGTGTAAGGAAGTTTCCCATAAGAGAGATCATGAGAGACATACAACTTGAGTGTACAACTGAATATGCAATCAGGGCACACCTAAGGTGACAAAACACTTGCCACAACTGTGCATTTTGCCGTTTGCACTGTCCAATACGAACAAGATTTTGGCTACAATACCTTAGTATCAGTGAGATCAGTTTATATAGAATGACTTATGTGACATTTTACTCACAAACTCTCAATTAATTTAAGACTGACATGTTTTACATTAAGCACAGATACACCATTGATCAAAATAAGCTACATTATTCCAATGGGTGCTGTCAGTCTCGGAGCTAGGGCCCTGCTTTATGGACCATCTTAGGTAACAAAAGGTTTTTAACTAGCTCTTGTTAAAAAACTAGACAACACTAGTTTCTTAGAAGTTAATAATTACAGACTCAAAAGTATTATTATTGCTAGTTGAATCTTGACAAAAATATGCACTTTTGGGGACTTGATTTGAGGTTAAAATAAGTATCATGCTCTTGATTTGAGGCTAAACTCAGTATCATGCTCTTTTTGAGGGATGAGGTCATACTATGCTTCCATGTATCAGGCAGGAAGCAGATTTTAGAAGTTAGAGCTGAAATCATGTTAAAGATGGAGGGAAGTGACTGGAGAAATCTTTTAGGTTAGTGAAAGGCAGTCCTGTGCTTATATTCTCAAGACCAACCATCCAGCCAAACAAATTTATTTCTATAACTTACATGCATACATAGAAGCTACTCGGGAGGTGAGAGAAACTTCTCCTATGATGTTTACATTTCTGTTATGTAACGATTTCCCCCTTCCTAATCACAGACTCTCGTTAATTCCTCTTTTCACTCTGAAACCTAGCAAAGACGTGGCTATTCAATGTAGACAGGATTAATCTGGATTGGCCAATTCTACGTTCTGACATAACAAACATAATCTAGGTTCCTGTAACTGCAGCAGAGGGCTTCACTTTAGTAATAATAAGGGAACAATAATAATAATCCACTTTAGGTTAATACACAGACCAGAATGCTGCTGGAAAATAACCTACAGTATGTTGCGCAGTGATACTGTACATGTGCAGGCGTTTCCTTCCTTTTGTGAGGCTGTCTGTCATACAACTAGTTGTACAGTAGTAGCAGAATTGCTAAAGCTGAGGGTAGGACTGGATCAAGTTGTGCAATAACATATTTTTTCCAATCGCATTCTGGCAATAATTAATGATTAATCATACCAGACCAAATGGAAAACTATATCAAATTACAAAAAATACTTGTTAAGCTGATGTGAACCAGTTCAGTTTGATTATATTGTGTTGAACCATGCTGTATTAATAATGGTGGGTGCTTTCCAGTCTCTTACAGGAATGCTTCTTTTAAATTCTAGATAGAGTTGTCTAGATTTTCCATTTCTTATCACTTTGAAAGGGGCAGGAGGGGGAATCCAATGAAAAAGGTCAAAGATAGTTGGGGCTTTGGCAAATTATATAATTGTTTTAAAGTAGTTCCATCAACTGCATTCCAAGAGTAGTATGTACATCTTTGTTCTCAGACCATATACTTGCAAAATAGTATTTTTCCGAAGTTTCATATATTTTAGGCAGAGCAAGGAAGTTTAGAGGTTTGGTACCGTAGGAAAAAACAACGAGTGACAAAGTGTCCAAAGATTTATTGTCATGTAGAATGTTAGCCTATCTGATATGGAGGCCCATTTCTTTAGAAGCAAAATGTAGGAGTCAAAAAAGTTCCACATTCCGAAGGTTACAAATTCTGTGGAGGATCAACAAGATAGAACCATTTTCTGCATTCCTAATAAGCCTGGTCTTGGGATGGGCAAACTAGGTAGTAGCCTTAATCATCAAGGAGATGAGACTGTTGGCTTGAAGTTTGTTGATTTAGTATCCTCAGCAAGCTAAGGCTAAAAACAAAATTAGACAAAACAAAAATAGGATTGAGAAATATTATTTGAATTGTTTGGTTTTTCCCTACAAAAATGAAGTTACTCTAAAATTTTGTATTTTGCTTTAAAGTGTTTTTTCCTCAATTTCTACTTTGACGTAGTTCATTTTATATAACATTAGGTCTTTGCTGAGATAAAACATTATTAAATATAAACATTATGTGTAAAATCCTGTTGGCATAATTACACTTCTAGAAGGTTGATAACATCATCAGTACAAAGGGTATTTTAAAAGAAAAGTAAACATTTCCTTCTATCCCAAAGCTCCCTATTTCATCATAAGGAAACCATAGGGCAGTTGGACAGGAGAAATAAATCTTTAATTACAGAAAATTGGTGCAGTCAGTAAAGTCATCCTTACCGCAATGATTTTTTTTGCTGGTTAAAGACTTTCTCCTCCTATCCTACACCTACAATAGCTTCTCCACTTTGAAGGGGATTGCACAGGGGCCCTGGCTGCCCTGGGACTGAAGAAGAAAGGGTTTTAATTTTAGAGAAATAATTTATTCTGATAACATAATTAGCTTTCCATAAGTATAGCTCCGCCAAGAGGACTTCCAACATCCAGATGTTCCTGGACTGCAACTCCCAGAAACCTGGGGACCTGCAGGTTGAGAACCAACTCTGCTATAGCATATTCTGGTTGTTCTGCAAAAGTGAGGAGCTGGCTACTGAAGGTGTACTTTGCAAAGGCAAAGGCCTTGATGTCATGTTTATCAATACATGCAGAGGGATCATGTTTCCCATGTCTCATGGAAGGAAGGAAGGAAGGAAAGAAAAGAAAAGAAAAAAGGAACATGTCAGTTAGTAACGTCAGATCAAGGATCGGTGCTAACACATTTGATGGCCATCACTGATGTTACCTCTTCCAACTGTTAAAGAAGCAAGCCTATGGTGATAAACTTTTCTGTTTTATCTCCATTACACACTGAAGATCCAAATGGTATATTAATACAAATAAAATTGACTCCTGATGCATTCAGAGACACAGAGGAATTAGAGGAGACTGTAATCCAAGAAATCAGAAGAATACCGAGACTCAAAAAAAGAATGGCAATGAAGGAACTAAAAGGGACCATCATTGGGGTCCAAGACCAAGATCATCCACACTGTTGTATTTCTTATTATGTATGGCTGTCAAAGGTAGGCAGTGAAACAAGAGGGGGGGGGAGAAAGCTACGAGACCACAAGGGGAGGGTGCTGTTTATTTGAAATATGTTGCTGGAAAAGAGCTTTGTGAATACCATGGGCCACCAGAAAGACAAATACTGTAAATGAGTCCTCTCACCATGAGACAATGACACAACTAACATCTTTTGTAGTATTTTCTTAGATTAATAATTGAACCCAAATGTAGAAATCCTTTGTCTCTAGTTCATTGACAGCATTGGAATTGTGTAATTCTTCTGTAGTCATGATTTTTTACTTTTAATTGAAAAATCCATGTAAAATCAACCACTGGAAGAAAGCTTTCTAGATACCATGGACAGCCAGAAAGAGAAACAAGGGGAGCCTACATCAGATCAAGCTTGAACTCTCTTTGGGCACCTGATGAGAAGACAAGGATTACTGGGGGGAAATGATGTAAGGAAAATTTGGAAGCAGCTTGAAGTCACTCCAACTATGAGATGGATTGACTTTATAAAAGAAACCACAGCCTTGAGTTTGCAGGGGCTGAGCAGGGCTGCTAATGACAGGACATCTTGGAGCCCTTTTACACAACCCCTGAGATCTGCTGGTAGCTTAAATCGGGATCCCTCCAGCCAGATATCATGTGGGTTTTCTTCCTCTTCCTGTGTTCCCACTCTTCTGCTCTCTGTTGCTTCTGTCTGCGGTGAGGGGAGTGAGAAAAAAGGGAGGAAAAATGCAGGCTCACCTCCGCCTGCCGTTGGAGCAGCCCCGTAGGGATTTCTATCTGTTAAAGGGGTGGCAGGGACAGCAAAAACAAACAGAAGGCGAGGAGAGCCCAGCATCCACAGCTTTACAATCCGCATCGGAATTTTTTTTACCTCCAGAGACCAGGTACTTGTGGGCATGGGCGTACTTTATTTCTTTTAAAGTCCACTGCTGGTGGGAAAACAATTTTATGCTCTGGATCTGCAAGTGTTTTGCAGCAGATTTTAGGGGTTGTGTAAAAGGGCTCATGGAGGTCACTCATTCATCGAACCACAATTGATTTGACACCACAGGGCAACAAGAAAGGAGATCACATGCTTTTTTTCCCAGGAAGAAAAACTAAGTTGCATATACAACAATAAGAAGTGAAAAATAACTAGACTTTTTGGGGGGTAAGGAAATTATTACAAAAGAACCTTCTGAAAGAAATAACGAGTGCATACAGTCAGGGATTTTAATACAGTATTTAAATTTTCTTAATGTTTTTACTAAGAAAAGCTTAACATCATTGTGGCCTGGGAGAAAATATCATAATTAGCACAGGATAATCCACCAGGATGGTCCATTTCTTTGCAACACCTTTGCCAGTTTGACACATCAAAAGGCTATCTGGAAGAAAACCACAATACCCGTATTTTGCTACTCTGTACAGAATCCAAGCAGTCAGCTTTTCATGTGCTTCATATGGGTACTACTGTCAACTTGCCAGCATTTTCTCAAGGGTTGACTTGTAGCTGTCCTGTGATCCCTTACAGGCAGGCCTGTTGCAAATGCTTGAACTGATTTATGAAAACATATGGGAGCAAGTGTATGGTGATTATTAGGTTCAAATCATGGAAGCAGTCTTATCTGACATATCCCCTCCTGTTCTCCACATTGACATCTATTTTCTAGGAATATGTAGAGCAGGAATTTTTTCTTGTGACATGAGATGCCAGTTATTTTATGATGCTTGAGGCCAGTGTTTCAGTTACTATACATCCTGTGATGCCATTGCTATCAATCTGAAACCATAAGCAGAGACATCTGAACATTTGTTAGTTTGGCTTCATGATGCAAGCACATTTGAAATACAGATGTCTGCATGACAGGCAGTGGAAGTGGTGTGTGAATTCAGAACTGAATTTAAGTAGATGGTTTGAGACACTGAGTAAGAGTGAATAACATCAATCACAGATATTCTTGCCAGCCTTATGCAATGATGTTTCACATGGCTTGCTGTCCTGAAAAGGTGCTAGGTGGGTGCTAAGAAAGCAATATGAGGCTAGTATGAGTCAGCAGGATACTAATGACATCTTCATTTTATCTACTGTGAATCATAATTTATGAAGACCAACATTTTCTGGAGAGAAAGAAGGAGCAACATTCTAAATGTTAGGATGGTTATTATACCACCAGCCATGCTCTGGACCATGTTATAGCATAGCACAACTCTGACTCTGATGGAATGAAGTAAAGAAATGAATACCCACACAAACTAACAAGAGTGATGGAAATTTACTCAGCAATCTAGTTATTGACTTGGGTGCATAATGAAAAGGCATGACCATGCTTCAGGATCTCTTATTCTCAGGAGACACAGGCCTTCACTAGAAGCAAAATGTTGCCAAAGTCCACCAAGAGTTGTGGCACAGTGGTTAAATGCCTGTACTGTAGCTAAAACTGTGCCCACAACCTGGGGTTCAATCCCAGGTAGCCAGCTCATGTTGGACCCAGCCTTCCATCCTTGTGAGGTTGGTAAACTGAGTACCCAGCTTGCTGGCGGGGGAGCCATGTGGAGCCTGCGTAATTAAATTGTAAATGTCCCAGAGAGTGCTTTTTAAGCACTATGGGGCGGTATATAAACAGAACACTTTGCTTTGCTTTTCCATGAGGTGTATGCAGTATTGAGCTCTTTCGTTTCCAACATTTGATGTCAACAACTTTGAAATTTCTGGGTAAAAGGTCATATGGAAAGGTTGCAAGTACTGTACACTGTGGAAACACTGAGACAACTGTAAAGTAACATATAAAGGAATTAAGTTAAAATAAACAGTAGCAAGCTGAGAGCAAGAAGTTGTAGGATTTTTAAAAGCATCCCTTAAACTCTTTTGAGAAATGCCTAACAACGGCAAATGTAATTGCAATAATACTGAGTAGAGCGCTAAAAATATGCTATGCTGGCAGAATGCTACGATTTTTCCGTGTCCTATCGTTACAAAAGGAGTAATAAAATAAGCATTAACGAGGGAAGTTTCTAAATCCAGCCCCTGGCGGTGGTTTAGAAAATTTTGCTCTAAATGTCGTTCGAGGAGCGTGGTTGGCCGGGAGTTGTCTTTACTGCTCTTCCTTGTTAGGATGAGATCTTCTGCGAAGTTCACAGAAGGAAAAATACGAAGAAAACGCAGGTATGACCGCAGCCAAGGTGTGTGTGTTAAACTTCCTGCTCCCTGGTCCAGCACTCAAATTGAATCTGAAGAGATTTAAAACCTTCTGGAGGCATTTATTTGAGGCAGTGTTAAAGAATAGGTAGGGGAGAGAAAATTCTGTTATAATTGCAACCAGAACATTGGATTTAACCTCTGATTGTTATGTAGAGTGACTATGAGACAGAGAGTAATTTCAAATAAATATAGAAAGAATAATTACTTATGAAAGTTGTCTGTAATTCTATATTTTATTTATTGTTTATTTATTACCTGAAAGAAGCAATATTTGTTTTGTAAAAGATAATAGTTCCAAGAAAATTGTTGTAAATGTAATGCTAACTCTTCCTGTATTAAAATTATTGCATATCCTCCAAGCTACCTGCTCAACAAGTAGTAACAATGCAATATGTCTTTTAGATTACCTATCCCCAATACATCAGGATAACTGTTAATTAATATTTTTGGTTGTTTTTATATGCCATCAGGTCACATGTGATCCTAATCGGATTTTTAAGACAATATAAGATATTTAAGTAATAGTTTTACCAGTTCCACATACATACATACCATGAATTTTCATGGCCAAGCAGGGCTTTGAACCCAAATATCTTGAGTCCTACTTCATCACTCTGTTTACTATACCATGTTGGCCCTTGATGAACCATACTGGGAATAAAATGCAACAAAAATCCTCTA
>JAHTLZ010000007.1:31704869-31745013 GCA_023846285.1 Phrynocephalus versicolor | reverse complement strand
TAATAATAATAATAATAATAATAATAATAATAATAATAATAATAATAATAATAATAATAATAATAATAAAATACTTATGCTTTAACACACAACTGTAATTAAATACATAGTTCAAGAAAAAAGCACTTGGAACAAACAGATAAGAGGCATGTTTTTATCTTGACAGTTTATGAAAGGAATCCTTCTTCTTTAGGATTCTTTACAAATTATTAAGTATTTCATACTTTAATACTAGATTTGATCTTTATTACTGAACCTGGTATTTCAGTAAGAAATTCACAGTAATGTTTGTAATGCCAGATGAACAGAGCAGCATGGAAATACAAAACCTGACAAGCCTGAAATACCATGTGCTATGAAACATTAAAGCCAAAAGTACATAAATAAAAGAGATTTTTTTTTTAAAATGTGGCATCAAAATGCTTCCAGATTATAGTGACTCTAATAGGATTTTCAAAGTTCATGAGATGTTCAATGAATTATTATTATTTATATTCCTGCCAACAAAACTCCATGGACATGGAGGTCACAAAGAGTCGGTCACAGCTGTAATGACACAACAACAATATCGCCCATCTGGCAACGCGGCCACTCTGGGCGGTTTACACGGTTACATCATAACAAAATAAACAATACAATGTAAAAAATAACATACAAATAAAAAACAAAAGCAACTGAAACAGCAATAAAATCATTAATATATTTACATTTACAGAAACATAGAACAGCAAGCTGAGTGAATATTAAATGCATTAAATTTGCCATCCCCCAGGGAGTTTCCATGAACAAGGGGGATTTGAACCCAGGTATTCTAAGCCACAGTCCAGCTCTCTCTACAAAATACTACACTGACTCTGGACACTAATTTCCTAAAATTTACAAATTTCTGCATCCACAGAAGTCAACAGGGACACTGGTGATTTGAGTGACCTGCTACCATGCTTTCTTTGAAGAGGGCGGGATAATGAATCTCGACTTACATTTTCAACCATACCAGCACAATTCTGCTCAACAATATAAGTCCCCTTTGAAGAAAAGCTATACATATTGATCTGCTTTCAAAGTGGTGGTCCTACCTCATAGATGATCTCCTCTCATGCACTTCAGCCTCAGGGGTGGGTGGGTCTCGAGAGACACAACTTTGCCTTCTTCTCAGAGGGATGAAGTTGCAGTAATCACGCTTCTCCTCCCAGGACACTGCCTCATGAGGGGAGGGTGAAGCAGTAATGGCCATTCGCTTATCTCCCACTATCAGATGCTGAACCCAGAAAGGATTACGGGAAAATCCATCAGAGGCCTTCCTGGCTGCTGTCAAGAGTTGAATGTCATTTAACAAGTTTTCAAGTTGATCTGGCTAGCTCCAAAACAAGCCTCTAGTACTAACCCCATTTATAGTGTGCTTCAAAGAGGTACTTAATGTCCACATAATTACTGAATTGCACTTAATTTGCTTTACCCTTTAGCTTACATGATAAAGTTTGTGAAGTGATCTAAATAGACTGCTTAACCACTGAGTTTGTTGCCTAAGCATTTCAGTAGGGTGGACAGTCTTCAGAGTCATAATCAAATCATTCTTCAGATTTGAGGCGAGAGATCTTTACTTTGCAACCATAGTAACTACTTCACCAAACCAGAGACTTGTCCACCCAAAGGACCTGACACCAAAACACAAGAGGAGCAGCATAGTATATGCGCTCCAATGCAGGGAGGAGTGTGCAGACCTCTACATTGGTATATGTATTTGAAAATGGTAGAGTATACACCTGGAGAAGACTCAATGTATTTCTGGAGGGAAATGGGCTGGTCAATGTAGTGAGAGTTGTAATTTTGCTAAACTCCCGAGGGGGGTGGGTTGCACTGGGTTTTTGTCTATTATATTTGTTATATTTTGTTATATTGGTGTGTGTTTTAATTAATTTCCTTTCCTTTATGATATTTTGTTGTTTTATCTGTTGTTTGGTATTGTAGTTTTATAATATGTAATAAAAACCTTAAAAAAAATAGAAATCCAATAAATAAAATAAAATTTAAAAAATAACAAAAAAAGCAGCAGGAGGAGAAGCAGCGACTGCAGCGGCAGTGCAGTGGCAGCTCCCATGCCGTGCCAGCTCATGACACTCTTCTGGGCTGGCTTTCTGGTGCTCCCTGCCGTAGACTGGCGGAGGGCCCTCCCATCCAGCAGCTCGCTGCCAGCTCCCTCTCTCTGGCCTTCTCTCTCGACTCCCACCTGCTCTGCTTGGCCTCCTCCGAAGAGGTGCCCACGTGGAAGAGGAGCTGGAAATTTTTTGTGCACCAGCAATCCCCTCATCTTCTTCCTCCTCCACGAGTGATTGCCAGACCCTCAGAACCCACCAGCAGCACCAACAAAAGGACAACAGCCACCCCCACAAAAAAATCTCCCTCAGCCCAGATCTCGCCGTCTCTATCTCAATCAGCCACAGAGAGAGACGAAAGCTGGACCACAAGGCACAACCAAAAATCCTGACCGGGGGGGGGGAGGAGGAGGGATATCAGTCCCTTTGGGGTACTCTCTTCATCTTCTGGTGGGGCCTGTCAGCTGAAGAGGAAGCGGAGGAGGAAGTAAGGGAGGGAGGGAGGGGAGGCAGCCACCCTTCCAAACTCCCTCCTTTAATCGCTGGCTGCTGCCACGCTCGCTCACTCCCTTCCCGCCTCCCTCGCTCCCGCCAGGCCACTCCATATTTGAAAAGGTGCCACAGTTGGCTCTTGGGCCAGTCTTTGGACATGCCTGCCTTAGGCCTAATGAATATATTGAGACTATTGTCCACCAAATGAGCCAATTCAGGCCATTGTTCATCTTATGAGCCTATTTCAGACCAGGGTGACATGAGGTCAAAGTGAACTATAAAATGGAGGACTCATAACTAACTTTCTTCAGAGTAATGAAGTTTGGATGAGCAGCAAAATGTTTCAATCTCTCAAGAAAAGAAGTGCAGTAGCCATGACTCATCTTCCAGACATCTATAGTAATGGCCAAATGCACTCCTATGTCCCTGATTTGTAAAATGATAGTAACTTGTGGCACCTCTATGTTAAACTATTATCCAAGCTCAATTGTAGGAATAAGGCAAAGTATAAACACATGAATTAGATGAGAGGACACAGCACTAATATGAGAACTGAGGTAGAGAGCAACTGTGTGCGATTAAGCAGAATATTTCCTGGTATAGCTTAAGACATCACATTTCCTCACATTGCTCTTCCTCATTCTAAAAGAGTATGAGTGTCAGGCTGCTCCTGTGCTATGAGATTCATTTTTAAAATAGAAATTGCAGAACACCCCTTCCTGCTCATTTTGTATAATCAGGAAATTGCTCATTAATAGTAACAAATTATCTTTTTTGGCCATCAACAAGCCAAAATGAATTGCTCTTTGTAATTAATATTTAAAAGTTTAATATGAGAAATAAAGCAAAGCAAAGCAAAGTGTTCTGCTTATATACCGCCCTGTACCTCTTCAAGTAGTCTCTGGGCGGTTTACAATTTTAATTACAGTGTGCAGGCTACACTACACGTTGCCCCCATCCCAGCAAGCTGGGTACTCATTTTACCAACCTCAGAAGGATGGATGGCTGAGTCAACCATGAGCCTGCCACCTGGTATTGAACCCCAGATCGTGAGCACAGTTTTACCTGCAGTACAGGCATTTAACCACTGTGCCATAAGGCCATTTAACAACTCTTGATGGCATTTGGCAACATTTCACTTCTAGTGAAGGCCACTGCACCAAAGAAGCTTTGATTAGTCTCAGGAGTTGAGCTATATCTTGTCCAGACATAAGGCAATCTTACATTTTGCTTATGACATCAATATGCTCAGCCCAAACAGATATGTCATGTCCAAGACACAACAAAGAACACAAACAGTTGACACTTCTGTTATATGTTACCCATTATATTTTTGAGTGTTTGTCTGGCTATATGGCATGCTGATACAGTACCGGTTTTGTTTTTATGAACATGGTAACTTGGCAATGCCATCTGATCAAGCAGTGTTGGATGTATAATTATGATTATAAAATTACTGTAGTGTTTTTCTGGTTTTAATTATGGTGCTTTGAACTGCTTTATGGTTTGATTTGTTTTAAAGAGCCTTGTTAAAAGCAGTTCTGCTGCGTAGTGACAGAGACAAAAGTGTAATAAATGAATATTATAGCAAGTTAATAAACTGAGGTGCATTTGCAGCCAGGTGCAAAAAATCTTATTTGTCAAAACCACTTTGGATTCAGAATCATTGCTGAATATCAGCAGTTCATAAATGTGAAACTACGTTGTGATGTCTAAATCCACTGTAGAATATCTCTAATTCACCAATGGTATCAAACTGCCACACAAGCATATAATGGAGTTTCAATTGATATATTTATTGACTACAAGCATATAAGAGAATTTTAATAATTCCATAGCAATGACAAGCAAAACAGTTAAAATAAAATGAGTTTTCTTTAAATGACACATTTGTTTTTAACAAAACAAAATTAATTTTATGCTGATTGTTTTCAGAGGCGTATTGTAAGTTGACTATGAAAAACATAAGGAATAAATATAGAATGCAAGTTCTCCTTCACTTACATTTGCCAATGAGCCTTTTTTCTTGCTACATTTACCATAAAAATAAAACCCAACAGTTTGAGTCAAGGATCTTTGTAAGCAACGACAAAATTCTTTCCAGTTCTTGAATTCTAAATTAATTAATTATTTTTATATACATGAACAGAGCTATTGTTTTGTAAAGATGCATGCTATGCATGCAAATTGTGCTAACACACTACTATCCATCCCAACTTCAGAAACATTCCAGATCTGGCTTGGTGTCATGTCACTAGACAACTGAACATCACACCATCGTATTGTACATGCAATATTTCTTCTTTTAATTTATTACATGGATAGTTATACAGTGGTAACTCTTAAAATGAATTTAATTCATTCTACGGGTCAATTTGTTTTAAGAAAATTTTGTCTTACAGAACGTGGTTTCCCATAGGAATGCACAGAAAATGGATTAATCTGTACCAGAGGCTATGGGTCGCTTTGTTTTTATGAAAATTTTGTCTTACGAAACACAGTTTCCCATAGGAATGCTTTGGGAATGGATTAATCCATTCCTGAGGATAGAATAAAGACAAAAATAACCGTTTTTTTTTCCCTGGGTACATGCAGAACAGCTTTTTGTCATGCGAAGCATCCCATAAGGAATTTTTTGTCATGCGAAGCATGCCTATTCCTGGATATTTTTTTCTTCCTGGATATTTTTTTCTTCTTACAAGTTTTTGTCCTATGAGGCATTTGTCTTATGAGGTTCCACTGTACTTGCACTGTACTGGCAAAACGTCCTGAAAATTCCATGGACCCAATTAATAATTTGAAAAAGTTATTTAAAAATCGTACAAAAGACACCACCAGAAACAGCCAAATATGAACAATTACACAGGGCCATGATAATTGGTTCAAAGTGAGATGCCACCTAAACACAACTTTCTGCATCAGTTTATAAACTGTCTAGTGAGAAGAGGCAAGCCTTGCCTTCCAAGAGATATAACTCCCTAGCATGCTCATCCTAGCTAAGAAACATATCCCAAGGTATGATGTGACCTCATTCTGGAGGGATGAGGGACATGTAACAGGGTCTCCATGGTGTTTATAATTCCCTTTAGCCATCATGTAGGAGTAGCAGTAGCTGAAACTCTACTGCCATCATCTCTGATTTTGCAGCCCCACCCCCTGTGCATAACACCAAGCTTCGCATCATCTCCAGTCCCCGTAGGTTACTTGGGGATGTTGCCGCTGCCTCGCTGCTTAGCCATCAACCCCAACAAAGATGCAGAATAAGAGGAGGTGATGAAGGAGGAGGCTGAAACAGTAAAAAAGTGGCCAAGAGGGTGGAGAGAAACCACCAGCCACAAGTGGGTTTGACAATAGGGATGGAAGAAGAAGGGAGAGCTAGGAGGAAGATGTCATGACAAAGGAAGAGACGAGGTAGGTGGGGATCAGAAGTGAGGCAATAACAGCAAAGTCCCCTTTCCATGCTGGGAGTGGCACAATTTGCTGCTCTTATTTCCCTACTGCCTCCGGAAGCCACCTCATCCAGAGTAAGGGTAGGACTAGTCCTAAGGAGTAAGCTCAAAACATGAAGGAAGATACAGAACTCCCCAGGTTGCAAAGCTATAATGTAGCATAAGGAATGTAGGGGTATTAGGTTCACTCTCTAGCTCTGTGTATTTCAGAATAGCAAATTCTGGATCATTCCCCTGTGCATGATCTACAAGAATTACATCTGACCGTTGCTTCACAGACGGAGGTTTTCAGACATGCTCATCTCACAAAAGGATGATTGTTAGTCAGCCATGGTTAAAACAAGATCAGTCGCTTCCATAAAAATATTTTTATTATCTGACATCAGGATGGTTGACAAAGAGAACTCTTTCGTTTATAGGGCTTACAAGCATGGAAAAAACTGGTCTTTAAAATGTTGATTTTTTCTGAAAGCTGTCGGTACTTGAACAGAAGCAGATATTTTCATGGCATTTTTAAAGCCAGACTGTCCACTTCTGTGGACCGCCTGTGTAAAACAACTAACTAGATAGCTGAGTGAGATACATATGTGGCTGTACATCTCTACTCAAGGTGTCTCCTGCGAGTAGAGTCAGTCTGTGTGGTCTTGGGCATGTTGCACAGTCCCAGAAATGCCCTCAGAAAGAGAATGGGAAACCATTTCTGAGTACAGTAGGACCCCCGTATCCACTGATTCATTATCCACTGATTCAGTAATCCACGGTTGGCAGAGGAAAAACATTAAATAATTTAGCAGCCACAAAGCAAGCTATTGTCACAAACATCAACTATAAAGCAAGCTATTGTAACAAACAGCCTCTGTAAAGCAAGCTACTGTCACAAACAGCAGCCATAAAGCACGTTATACAGTCACACCCCGCCATTTCGCGGTTTAGGTACTGCGGTCCCACTATATCGCGGGATCGCAGTACCTGCACCTTGGGGCCATGCGGGGCTTACTGTAGTCTCAAAACAGCAGTCATAAAGCAACCTACTGTCAGAAAACAGCAGTTTGGGGGTGGGTGGGCAGGCGTTCTCTCTTATCCATGGTTTTCATTATCCACGGGAACGCCTGGAACCAATCACCAGCGGATACCAGGGTCCTACTGTATTATTTGCCTAGAACACCCAGCTAAGGACCTTCATGAGTCTGACTGACTTGACGGCACACACACACACACATTCACGCACACAGACAATTTTTAAAGATAATTCTGACATTACCGAGCAAAATAAAACCTATGTGTTTATAAAATGAGATGGCCTCATGTCCTTCATCCTCAAAGAAAATGCAATACTACTATGTATGCTTCTCCTGTTCTGCTTGGGAATATGTCCTCCAGGCAAGAATCACTTTCTTTAATCTCAATAAATAACAGATGCTGCCAGGCCTGCAGATTCTGGAAGGTTGTTTGGGAATGAAGAAATAATTCAGGTGCCTTTGAGGGAGGAGGGAAGGAAGGAGGTCAGAAGAAACTATCACTATACCTAATCCATCATCCTGTTGCCCAAATTTTAATGATCAAGGGAAAGGGGAATAGGAAGTACAATGATGAAAACAGTTCCTTGCTTCCATTTTCTATAAGAGGGTAAATAAGCAGTATTTATTTCCTTGGATGCATACGAAAAGGTGAGAAGGGTCTGTTGGGGAAACTGGCTGAATGATCCCTGGCTCCTGTACAGATACTTGCCCCTGCTTAACCTGCACAAGCCCCAGGTCTAATCCAGGACATCTCTGGATAAAGTTAGAGGGGGGGATTCCTGTCTAAATCCCTGGAGAACCTCTAGCAGTCAGCACAGACCAGCCTTCCACAATGAGATGCCCTCCGAATGTGCTGGCTTACAACTCATATCACCCTATGACCAGCATCCTCTGTCCCTTCACAAATGGGACCACAAGTACATTATATGTTTACAATTACATTATTTCCTACTTAACACCATTTGTTCCTCTGTGGATGTGTTCCAGTATAGACAACAATTACCCATTGTGATAATCAGGACTGCAGTTATGAACTGTATGCATCTGTATGGAAGATTCCATTACTATTCATGGAATTTACTTGGTTTTAAATATATTTGTTTATGATTTATGGACTGTGATTACTTGCCTTGTTCATTGAAAGATAAACATAGCAGAACTCATTCCAGAGGAACAGCTAGCTTTCTTTTTTAGCCTGATCTTATTTCTCTGTAAATACAGAAATTCTGTGGCCTAAATGAATGACAAAGGAAATCTCCGGAAAAAATCTTAATTTGAAATAAATATTATCATTTCTCTCTGGTTAACTGTTAAGATTGGCATCAACAAGTAGCCATCTCCAAGGTCTACCTTAGTGAAATACTAATCTGGGATAGTAGGGTCTATGAAATATCTTGTTTCATCTTATGAACTATAGAATGATTTAAAAAAACATTTTAAGCCTCATATCCAATTCAAAGGCACTGAAGGCAGAATGTGAAATCACATATAGCCCTATATGGGTTCCCCATGAAATCCATGTACAGTATCTGCCCCAAGTAGTTTAACACTTTGGCTTTAAACATCATATCTATAGGAAACTAGTTTCTGATGCTATTCAGAGCAAAATATGTCAACCTTAATCAACTGACTACATATATGCATTTCAACAAGGCCTCTTGCATTTGTAATCATGGCACATGATTTAACCTTTGCCTGTGGAAGGGTTGCATCCACTTGAAAGCCATTCTGATGGCTACTACCCTGTGACTTAAGAGATAATTCACATGCCATCAGACTTCATTTCCTTTTTCAGCTTGGCCAGATGCACAAGACAATCATCTCGCCACTGTCTCCTGGCATTTAGATGTTCTGGGTCAGCTGGAGTTTCTTTACACATTGCCTGAAACAGAGAAAAAAGCATTATAAGCAGAAATAGAAAAAAATCCACAATATCCTCTCCAATGAAAGGAGCAACCTAGTTCAGGGTTTCCAGTTTTCTCCAAAAGAACATTCCAATGCCTGCCCCCTACCTCCACCTTCCATTTCTTTTTCCAATTATTAATCTACTTTGCATGGCTTTGTAGCATGCTTACTTCTTTGTAAGCTACTCTTTTGTTGCTGATTTCCCTGCCCCCTCCTTCCTAGGGCTTGCGTTTCATGTTAAATTATTTTGTTAAATATTTCTTTACCCAGCACATTGTTAGTTTATGGACAACCTTGCTAAAGGATGTGGTGATGGCATCTGGCCTAGATGCCTTTAAAGGGGGATTGGACCAATTTCTTGAGGAAAAGTCAACTGCAAGTTACAAGCTATGAGGGGATAAAAAGGAGGGTACCTCAAAGTGCCAGACGCAGGGGAGTGACATCTGGAAACCGCTATCTAGTTGTCTCATGAGAAGCTGGACTAGATGGGCCCCTGGCCTGATCCAGCAGGGCTCTTCTTTTATTCTAACATTTCAGATGCTCAACAGGTAAATTAGCTGTCTGAAAGCCTGAAAGTGTGATTTCATTTCCTAGCATCAAAAGTTCATTAGGGAATGGTGCTGCATTTATCATTCTGTTTGGTTCCATCTCCACATATTATTTCCATGCAAGCCCCAGCTACTTGTTCAATATGAGGAGACCTGAAAAATTATTTTTCCCTGTTGTCTACATGTAACCCAATCTCCCGACATGTATTAGTACATATTCTGCTCATCTGTAATTTTAGAATACCAGTGCTTGGACACACTGTGTGCATCTTACTTAAACAAAAGGGAAAGCAGGGTTTTATTTCTGGAGGCAAAGTTTTGTTTATATATAGGTGTTTCACAACTCTACAGATACAAAGATCCCGTTGAAGCTACATTTATGAAGATGCTACATCCTTCCCTCCTCTGTTCAAACTACAACATTTTTCACCAGAAAAGCAACATTCTTTTTATTTAGCATATGTTACTATGGTCAATATGGAGAGAATGTATGGGTAAGTACACATCACTATGCATACAGGGCAGTTCCTATGATATCAACTAGTCAACAGCACCAATATCCTTCCTTTGCATTTTTGTAGACATTTAAAACAACATTTTATATTAATCTGTGTTTAATATATAAATCAGTTTTACTTTTATTCTTTTGTTGTTATTATTGTTCAGGAGAGTCCTATAGGAAAACATCTACACTTCAGACAAACTGAGGTGTTCTTTTAAAAATAAAAACTATATCCTAAGAAATATATGCAGTGACATTCCCTAGTGATCCTTTGATGCTGGGAAATAGAATTATGTTTTTAGGCTTTCAAGCAGCTAAGTACATGTTGAGCATCTGAAGTTTTCTCTCTCACCCTTTCTCTCTCTCACATTCTCTGCCTCCTTGTAACCATTATAAATTCTGACCCTGATTAGATGTCATTTTATAAGAGAAGTAGGTAAATTACAGAATGAAGGCATTAAGCCATTGTTTTTGTCAGGTATTGAGTCAACAGTGGGCCTTGAAAGTTTAGAGATAATGATGCCAATAAGATAAGAACTGTGAGACAGAATGCTATCAGAAGCTTATGCATTGTGAGGGAACACAATGGTGAATGTTAAGATTATCCTATAATGGAAAATTTGAAGTGTTTTTGTATAACTGATAGTGAAAAGTTCACATTCATACCATTTAAGTGTTTCTGACAAATACAGGAGAGAGGTTAGTCTATATGGGATGACAACCAGATGCCTGAATGGGATTCAGTAATGAGAGGTCAAAGATATCTAAGCTGAGCTGTCTAACCATATACATATATTGTCTGAATCTAAAACAGGGTCAGGCCCCTTAGGCAGATGCCCTGAGAACTGCATGCTGACCACTAAAACTAGGCCTAGTTGGATCCTACTGATCTTAATACCCCCAGACCTATAATAAAATTCATTATCCACTACTTTCCCCAGAAAGATAGACTGGCATTAAGATTCTTACACTGGAAATGGATATAGACAACATTCATAAAATTACTAGGATGGTCAGTGTAGCCAATAGGTTTTCTCTGATCAACCACGTTACCCTGTTTTGAAAATGTACCTCATTAATCTTCTGTTCTGTTTCTCCTGCAAAATCTGGTATTGGCCCAAAGGTTTTCAAGACACGTATCATACCTTCACGGTATCTGTCACAATAGTTCAGCATTCCTGAAATAGAAATAAAAATCGTAGGTCATTCCCAAACAGAAAATCCTATGCAAACAACAAGATTGTAAGACTTCTCAGATAATTCGTTTGTTACGTCAGTAGTAGGGTTAAGCCTACCTTTTTAGTTAGGCAACTTTTAGAAGTAATAAATAACTGTTATTTTTTATGTTTTCAGGTCATCAACTTTTTTTAATTAGGAAAAGAAGAGGAAATTAACTTTTTGTTGTACTTTTACAGACATGTATTACACTGACAGTATGAGCTGTGAACCAATGCTAAAAGATCCTGCTGGCATATACTCTTCTTAAAACTGTTTAATGTTTCTTCTGGTGAAGCTACTTAAAAATGTATGGGAAGCACATCTATCCAGTTCATTTTGTTTCTTTTCTCCTCCCTGTCCCCTTCCCCCCACAGCTAGGTATTTTTACAAGCTCAAAATAATTCTGAATGGTTGAAAACAAGCATATAATCTTACTATGTCATGTGGACTCTCAAAAGATTAGACACACACACAGGAAGAACTTTGTATTAAGACAATACTATGATAGGTAGTGTTGCTGGCAGCATTTTTTGCATTAAAAGGAATCTCTGGTATCATTTTTTCCCCTAGAGCTTTATGCCAAAATTTTAAAATGTCTAGCCTTGGGACAAGAATTTGTTGGTCCCCAAATCGACATCCACCATTATCATATTTAAGTCAGTTGGATTGCAGGACAGGGCTTCTCTTGTTAAAAAATGTTGAAGGCTTCCTTTCTGTCTGTCAGCATTTGGTTCTCATGTTTCTCTCTCTCTCTCCGTGTTCTCCGTGTTCTCACTGAGTTGCTGGTAGTGTTTGTTCTCAAATCGGAAAGTTCTGGCACAATGCCATTCAATCAGCTCATCTATGAAGGATTGTACTGGCACAGCAGACTGGACTCTTACTGTAAGTTCCCATGCATTCTGCACAAAGTAAGCCCCATTGAGTTCAATGGGACCTAGTTATAGTTAATTAAAATTTAGTTAAAAGAGCCCCGTGACGCAGTGGTTAAATGCCTGTACTGCAGGTAAAACTGTGCTCACGACCTGGGGTTCAATCCTAGGTAGCAGGCTCATGGTTGATTCAGCTTTCCATCCTTCCAAGGTCAGTAAAATGAGTACCCAGCTTGCGGGGTGGGTGGGCAATGTGTAGCCTGCACACTGTAATTAAAACTGTAAACCGCCCAGAGACTACTTGGGGAGGTATATAAGCAGAACACTTTGCTTTAAAGGTGCATAGTGGTGTGGGCATCTTTCAGCAGTGACAGGTTACACTACTACTCACTGAACACTACATGTGTGTCATCAATCCCCAATGTTGCTATATTCTCTCATTTCAAGACTAGCAATGCCCTCCCCCATTTACTTTAAACCATGGTGAACACGGAGAGTACACTTTTGTTTTTAAGCAAGATCACTTTTTATCCACCTTGCTTTTTAACTGAAGCTCCATTGGCTTTATTTAAAGAAGAATGTTTTACTGCTGTTGCTGTGCCAAGATGGTCCCAGGAAATACTGGTGCAGATGCCGTTCCTCCATGGGATAAAGGATTTCATCTCAAAGCAACATCTTTGGGAGGAGTTCCTGAATGTTTCAGTTCCTCAGATACTGAAGGTAATGGGATAGCTCACAAAGTACAGAGCTGGCCATACAGATTGTCCTGCCAGAACATTGAGGACACTGTGTATGTTATCTAGATGTAGCAATGTACATTAAGGAAATACAGTCTACTCACAGGGCACTCCTCTTAGAAATACCTAGAAATTTTGAGAAATCCTAGAAGAAAATCCCCCCAAAAAACAGGACTTCTACATCATGTATAATCCAGTCTTATGTATAAGATAAAATATTATTCCTTATGACATGATGTTATGAACCCAGGAACTCACACAGCTCATTTCTGGTGGTAAAAGTTACATACCTTCTGCATTCAGATGCATTGTTTCCAGAGGTCCTATAAAAGCATACCGCATTCCCAAGCCATCAGACATCACAAGGTCTAGATCAGTAGGAGATATTATTCCATCCTGCATAGCAAGAATATTAATGAATATGAAATATGAAACCCTATTTTATACAAACCCTGTTTTCTTGTTTGCTATATAACCCATTCAGCAGGCCAAGGTAATGGAAATGAAAATATAAAAACAATTTTAAAGAAACTGTTATTTAAACCTTTAATATTAATAGACCATTATGCAAGTGAGATCATTTAGATCTAATTCTCATTTTCCTATAATATAAATATCATAATTAATCAAATAGCATCAGTGTGCATGGCACATGACTCTGTACAAAAGAAAAGAAGCCTGTAGCATATAGGAAGGAAGGAGACCTGGAAGTAAATACCGTGTTTCCCCGAAAATAAGACACTGTCTTATATTTATTTTTTTCTCAAGAAAATACACTAGGGCTTATTATCAGGGGATGCCTTCTTTTCGGGCAAACTTCCCTCCATCTCTCCCCCCCCATTGGGAGGTGGAGCATAGGTATCAAGTTTTAGCTGGAGCTGCCTGGGACAGGAAGTGCAATGTGCGTGTGCGTGCTAGCACGCAGGTTCTAGCGCATGCACACACAAAAAACAGAACCAAACATGCATGCGCACGTACACCTCTTTCCACTTCCACTGCCAGCATCCAGCTGGGATCACTGCTCAGCCACTGTCCTCAGCAACAGCAGTCACCGCCAATGTTTATATATGTTATTATATATATTTGTGAAGGGCCCAAGTGGCAACGTGCTGCTGAGGTGGGTGGGGGTGAGGTGGCTGAAGGGGACGGCAGTAGCTCGGTCCCCCCCCCCCCCGCAATGTGCCATCCTGGGTTCAAGGAGCGAGCGAAGGGGCAGCGGCGAAGGAGCGAGTGACAAGCAAGTTCGCCACACCCATCACTAGGTCTTATTATCGGGGTAGGGCTTATATTTAACAAATGCATTAAAATCCTACTAGGGCTTTATTTTTTGGGTAGATCTTATTTTCGGGGAAACAGGGTAGGAGAATCAATATGTGGATTTCAGTTGCACACATGTGACCCAAGTTATGATACAGGGAGGGACTTGGGAGTTGTATCACACAGTTCAGGGAGAGCTTTAGAGATAATTCCAAAGAGCATGAACTAGGTGTCAACATGGACAAGAAACCTGTGAGATTAAGGAAGGGGCTTCACATGAACCAAGCCACGTGAGAGGTGAAATGTTTTGGCAGTGAAATACTGAATAATAAGATGTGAGAGACCAAAAAAAGACAAGGGGAAACCAAAGAGGTCTGGGAAAGGGTCAGAGGTCTTGGTGAAAAGACAAGAGGAGGAGCTTTGCATTTTGTAATGTTGTAGAAAGAGAAGCATCATGAGTTGGTGATGGAGATATATTGGAAGAAAAATATTTCCAGAGAGGATGAAGCCAAGGGTTTGTGCTTGTTCATTAAGATGGCCACACTGCACCACAGAATTCAGAAATACTGTACTGTTATTAGGTTGCTAAAATTTACAAAAGAAGGAGGAGGAGAAGCAGCGGTAGTAAATGTATGAGTTCTTCAAAACTCTTCATCCTGCTGTGTAACCTAAAATGTAGGAAAAGTCAGGGAAAAACAGAAAAAACTATCTAGTTCAAACGGTCTGAACTCTTTTGCTTCCCTCCAATTACCCACTGCTAAATGTTTTGCAACACTCAACATGATCAAAGAGTTCTGAGAGTTAAAAAAAAACTTGACTTTTTCCTTTTCTAAATAGTTTGGTAGTCCAATAATGGTGCTAATTAATTATATTTTTCTAACATTTCTCTTTCAATGGACAAATTGTACTTGAGACAACAATGAAACCTGAATGCAGAAATATAAAGAGAGTTGGATATAGATGTAGGACAGGAAGGCAAGACATCAGGTTCATCTCTCCATGTCTCAGAACATTATAGCCAACTGTTTTCCAGTTTATGCAAGTCCAAGCTATTATTAAAAATACAGACCAATATGTTATTAAGATCTTGACTGAAGAAGAGATTTTGTTTTCATGCTGGAGCTCCTCTATTACTTCTTGGGGAAATAGGGGACATCCACTCAAACTGAGGGCTGGGAGAGTGAGAACAGACAAAAGAAAATATTTTTACTCAGTGTGTTGTTAATCTTTGGAACTCCCTGCCACAGGAGGTGGTGATGACATCTGGCCTGGATGCCTTCAAAAAGGGATTGGACAGATTCCTGGAGGAAAAGTCCATCACAGGTTACAAACTATGATGGAGATGTGTAATCTCCAAGCTTAAAACCAGGGTACTTCAAGGACCAGATGCAGGAGAGTGGTATCAGGAGACTGATATCTAGTCTCGTGCACTCCCAGATGCATTTCATGGGGCCACTGTGAGATACAGGAAGCTGGACTAGATGGGCCTTTGGCCTGATCCAGCATGGCTCTTCTTATGTTCTTATGTTCTTACAAAACAGTGATCTTTCTACTACCATGACTTCCAAGCATCACATTACATTTAAAGTCATTCCATTGGTAGTATTTTAAACTGAAGTTTTCATAGTCTTGTAAGTTTGTGTGTGATGTCAACTATGAAGATAAGTATGACTGTAATACTGTACAACAATTAGAGCCAACACAGCTGCTCCACACTGTTAAAAACTGGTTGCATCATGTAGGCAAGCTGTACGGCCTCAACATGCTCAAGGCAACTCCCAGATCTTCCACGCAACATGTCACAAAGTTCTGTTCAAAGCTCAGTTACAACCACAGGGCACATTTGTAAGAAAACTAGCACACCCTAAAAACAAGATGGGGCAAGTTCTCCATCTTGTCTATTAACAGTTCACTACATATTTCTGTAAGGCTTCTTCCTAACACACTCTTGGTAAAATTATCTTACCCATTTATTTATTTTTTTTAAAAAAGATTTAAAAAAAGGCATTCTCAGCCAAGAAAGCCCTCTCCGTTGTGTCATGGTGAGCAGTTTATGTGATTTAGAGATGCTGCTTGAGGCAAAAGGCAACAATCACACCTATCTCTTTTCCATGTAAAAAAGCTGATTTGACTTGCAGCTGAATCTTATTTCAACACCTGCTTCGTTTTAAGGGTGACACAGAATGGACTTAATAACAGATGGAAATCACATTAGCATCTGCAGACTTCCTTATTCTCTCCAATGGTTTGCCCTGAATACATCAAAGGGAATTGCAGAATGAGTCAAACCTCAACTGCAGTTACCTCAGACTTTAAACGGCTATAGGCTACTGGCAAGCTAGCCATGTAGTTCTTCCTATGTTCAGCTAGCACTGCAGAGTCCTAATAAGCAACGCAGAAAACATGTTCCTGATGGGCCAGTTGAATCAGGAAGGAAGTTCATATTGAACTGGCTGACATCACAGCCGATCTGTCACTTTTCAGCAACCAACAGGAGTGAAAATAGAGCAGATTAGTCAAGGGAACCCTGTAGGGTGTTCAAGCAGGTTCTTGACTGGGCTTATGACTGACAGATGACTAGCACTTATCAATTAGCTGTAGCAACTTCCCTGAATTTCATTCACTGCCTACCTATGAGTTGTTTTTAACAGAAGAAGGAAGGGAGGCTACAGAACTGCTTTTCCATCCCTTACCAATGTAATTTATTGGGACAAATCATATCCCATGCCATTTTTTCCCAGCAAACCATACCTCAGAGAAGCAGAAGCGACTATTCTGTTTGCTCATAGGCTGGTCACACTAATATTGATTCTCAATGGGCTCAGGTAATACATCACCCAGAAATATAACTCTTCCCTGACCTTAATCCTACAGCTAATCTTCAATGCACTGAAATTCCGATGCAGAAAATGTGTAAAAGCTCACTCACTTCTTTTTTAAATCTATCAAGATAATGTGTTCAACTGGTTTAAAACTTCTCCTGTGAGACTAGCATTTGTTTTTATGTTGTTGATGCTTTGTTACGGCATTGTTATCAAATATTTGATAATGGATGGCTACTGGCTAATAAACTGAAATTTGACTAGCATCAGAAATCCCCTATCAGTTCAAATTTCTTGGCAGGAAACATGAACGTTGAATACTCCTGATTTAGTTAAATTTCCACATATTCTTGCAGGAAATGGCCCTTTTGAAGGTGAACATAAGGACCAAGGCCATTAAAACAAAACTTCCTTATCTCTGATATGGACTCCTTGACACTGGCTTTCGGCTCTCATCGTGCATGTCATCTGTCAGCCAATTCAGGAGGTAGAAAACTAGGAAGACAGTAATAAGCTGATGGCAATAATAAGCAGCTAAAATTAAATTGTAGAAGGATCTTGTCTGAGCCTACAATGGGGCGTAGAGATTCACACTGCAGGAATGTGCGTTCAACCTCTTGTCCACTAGTAATCACCTCAATACTGTATACCTGTAGGTAGTAGGCAGGCGTTGGAAAAAAAGTTATAAACTGGCTGGTTATAAGGTACAGATGAAAATTCCATTTCATAATATGCAATTCCAGATTACTCTGCTTTGCCTGTTGGCATAAAGATGAGACCATCTACAAGCAATAGCTATTTTCTTCATGAATTTCTGCAATTAAAACGAAACCCTTTCCTTTAAACTTAATAAGTGAGAGCTAGACTATAAAGAAGGCTGATCGCTGCAGAATTGACGCTTTTGAGAAGTGGTGCTGGAGGAGAGTCTTGAAAGTCCCCTGGACTGCAAGAGAGATCAAACCTATCCATCCTGAAAGAAATCAACCCTGGATGTTCATTGGAAGGACAGATTTTGAAACTAAGGCTCCAGTACTTTGGCCACCTCATGAGGAGAAAGGAGTCCTTGGAAAAGTCCCTGATGTTGGGAGAGATTGAAGGCAAAAGGAAAAGAGGATGGCAGAGAATGAGATGGTTGGACAGTGTCATCGATGCAACCAATATGGATTTGACCAAACTCCAGGAGGCAGTGGAAGACAGAAGGGCCTGGCGTGCTCTGGTCCATGGGGTCACAAAGAGTCAGACACGACTGAATGACTGAACAACAAAAATGCTTATTTCTCATGGTGAAGTTCAGAAGGCACTCTGATGCAAAGTCTGTATACTTCCTTTAGAAAGATTACTTTGTAAGAATAAACTTCCATTTGCATCCTCTTCTGTATATTTGAAGTATCTAAGAATGGGCATTTCCTTCTGCATATAAGGAAATGCCCATATAGCTTTCTCACAGACAAGATGCCAACAATGATTGTGTGAATCATATATTTATAGGCCGGTTTCACCTGGAACCTGCGTTATCATTTAGGATCAGAAATTACAGTACTTCCGCTGCAATTGCCTGTAACTTAACATGCTATGGACCTTTTGATCATGGTTTGGTTATTATGAGGCAATTTAGCTTGGCTCTTCCCATTAAGCCACAGAAGTGAACAACAATTGAAGTTATGTCTCCAGGTTGTTGAAGGAACAATAAGACAAAGTGCTGGGTTCATAACAAGGCAACAGAAAGCCCTGTGGTTTGTTAATTTTTTCCCTATTTGTAGCAGAAGCAATTAAACTGCACGTATAAGCATGCAATCTTGTTCATGATAGTCCAGAAGTCTAAGGAACTATTTTATTGAGAAACAAATATATGCCTGTAGCACTGTGATTCACAGTAATTTGGTGGTAAGACTTCTACTGTGTCAAGACTTCCCATGCCCTTAAATTTTAATATTAACATTTTCTTTCTGAAAAGGAGGGATTACAAGTCTTCAAAAGCAACCTTACTTGAAATATTTCTGCTTTTCCTTTTCTGATTCAATGGCATATTTATGTTGTGTCCTGTAGTTACTAAACTACGGAGGAAGGGCCACAGTATTGTTTCAAATAATATTTAACCCTATGTTAAATATTATCCTTAAAATCAATGGTAATGTGGACTGTGTCACATAGCAGAATTCTTCCAAACTTTCTTCAGGCCTGCTTGGAATTTTGTTATTGTGATCAGCAGAAAGCAAAACAAAAGACACGATACACTTTTTGAGCTGTGTTTTTAAAAACAGATAGTCCTAGTTATGCTAAATGCTTTTTGCATTATTAGATGCAAGAGAGTTTTTTTTTCAGAAGACGCAGCAGAGCGGAAAAGAGTTGCATTCCCCCTTTATGTCTACTGTGATCAGATCATTGGCAAATGATCAGACACACAAGTATATAGGGCAGGGGTGCCCAAACTTCGGCCCTCCAGATGTTTTGGACCACATCTCCCAGAATTCCAAGCCTAGATTGCCAATAACAAAGGACTGTGGGAGTTGTGGTCCAAAACATCTGGAGGGCCAAAGTTTGGACACCACTGATATAGGGTGCTATGTAGTACGTATCATATTGTTTCTGATTATTGCATAGCCTAATAGAGTTTTTGATGATAGCCAGTGTGGTATATAGTGAGTTTCTATGGCATAAAATTGTATAAATAAATAATAAAATATAGTGGATAGCATGACTAGATCTCAGGAGGCCTGGGATCAAATTCCTGCTTATCCATAGAAACTCACTGAGGATGGGGAATTGGTAAAACGACTCCTGGAATATCTTGCTTACCTTGAAAGCCCTATTAGGATTACTATACTGTACAGTACGTTCCTTTCAACTTGATGGGGCATAACAACAAAAGGGGTTTTCAGGTATGTGAAATGCTTAACTCCCCAGTGAGTTTAAGTGGATTTGAACCCAGGTCTCCCAAGTCCTGGCTGCCTGAGCACATCCGATCTTGCCTGATTTCGGAAGCTAAGCAGGGTCAGACTTGGTTAGTACTTGGGATGGGCGACCATCAGGGAATACCAGGTGCTGTAGGCGCCTGGAGTAGGAACTGGCAAACCACCAGAGTATTCCTGCCAAGAAAACTCCATGGACATGGGGTCACGAAGAGTTGGTCACAACTGTAACGACACAACACACACATACTCCTAAGTCCTAGTCCATCACTGTACCTAGCCATTATATTCCACCAGTTCTCCTTTGGGTCTGTAATAATAATAATAATCAGCATGTGCCATCAAGCAATTCTGAGTTATGGTGACTTTTCTCTTATCTGCGTTCTCTCTTATCCGTGGTTTTCATTATCCACCGGAAGGCCTGGAACCAATCTCCAGTGGATCTCCTACTGTATATCAAGTTAATTCACAGATAGTTCCAAAATGGACTTTTAATAACGTCTAGTCTAATTCATCCAGATGTAGGGTATGAATAAAGCTTGAATGTTAGAAACTAAGTTCAGTACATCCTATGAGTAAAGTGGATAGAGGGAAGCTCTTCTCCCTCTCCCAACATACCAGAACTAGGGGACATACACTCAAATTGAGGGCTGGGAGAGTAAAAACTGACAAAAGAAAATATTTTTTCACCCAGCGCGTTGTAAGTCTATGGAATTCCCTGCCACACAATGTGGTGATGGCATCTGACCTGGATGCCTTCAAAAGGGGATTGGACAGATTCCTGGAGGAAAAGTCCATCACAGGTTACAAACCATGATGGAGATGTGTAGTCTCCAGGCTTTAAACCAGGGTACTTCAAGGGCCAGATGCAGGAGAGTGGTATCAGGAGACAGATATCTAGTCTCATGCGCTCCCAAACACATCTGGTGGGGCCGCTGTGAGATACAGGAAGCTGGACTAGATGGGCCTTTGGCCTGATCCAGCATGGCTCTTCTTATGTTCTTATGTTCTATCCGTTTAGGTAACAGGCTGTCTTAAGAGTGTAATGTTATTATAGAACAAGCATTGGATTTTATATAAGGAAGGGATACAGTTGACAACATTTAACACTTCAGGAGGAACCCTTCACACACTGCATCTTTGCATGACAAATGCATGAACAAACATGAATGAAAGACATCCAGATTCCCTTGCCGTTTCTACAATTCTACAGAAAAGCAACAACAAAAAGAGCAATCAAAAGACAAAGCAACTTGTTGTGTCAGAAGATCTGAAGTAGTGGTGGGAACTGTATTTCATAACTGGCAATACAGAGCTAGAATTCAAATTTCTTTTAAAAATATGAGAAATTTCTCTTTATTTCTCTCTATTCTCTTGTATCCAATAATTATCAAAGCCTGAGAGGCGCAATTCCAGACAGGTAAAGTTACGCCTGCTTAAAGGATTATTTTCATAATTGTTTCATAGAGCACAAATATTGCAAGTATGCCCAGATCTTTCTGAATGCATCAGGAAATGAAGAGAAACAACATGAAAGCCAATATTTCTCTTTCTGACCTTTTCACCTTGTTTTTCTTGCTAGAATGAAAACAGCATTGTTTTGGAGTGCTCCTCGTGTTTCTTACTGTACAAATTTGCTTCCTTTTTGTGGTATTTACTAACATAGTTTTCTTCTAGCCTGGCAGCCTACTGCCAGCTTGGGATGAAAGGAATTGAATCCTAGAACATCTTGAGGCACCTACCTTGGGGAAAGCTTCCTTGGTCTATAAGCTACCTCTGCAGGTAAATGCACACAGGGCTATTTTTTAATGCCAGCAGTATTTTATAAAGCATGTGAGTCTTAGCAGTTCCACTTAATTCAGCAGGATTTATTCCTAGGCTGGAATGGGCAAATTATGGCCTTCCAGATGTTGCTAGACTGTGACATGGGATGATGAGGACAGGACTACAGATTGCCCACTCTTGCTCACCCTACTCAACAGAGCATACTTCAGAGTAACATATTGCTTGCACCATCAGTATATCAACTGCAGCCTAAATGGTATGCTGCCGTCCACAAAATTCAAAGCTCAAGCAAGGCAAATGAAAACGGAATTCATGCTTACACCAACAAGTCTCCATGCTTCACTAATAATTGCGTACTGAAGCCGGTTCAATGCAAATCCATCAATTTCTTTTGTTAGTTTAACAGGCGATTGTCCAATCTTTTTCATCAAAGCATAGGTTTTCTCCAGCGTGGAAGGATCTGTTTCTGGGTGGGGTACCAGTTCAACCAGAGGCACATAGTATGGTGGATTTACCTAGACATAACCCAGAAAGAGCAAGACAGCATGTACAGATACCTACATCAATGTAGACTTTATTACAGTCAGTAAATACAGCAGACTACTAGTAGTATGGACAGGGCCGGCGCTTCCATTAAGGCGAACTAGGTAGTTCCCTAGGGCGCCAAAATGGAAAGAGGGCACTGGACAGCCTGCCACCCCCCACCGCCCCCACCCCTGGCCCCCGTCGTCTGTCCCCCCACCACCCGCCAGCCGCCCCCCGCACCCGCTGCCGTCCCCCGCCACCTGCCGCCCCTGCCCCCACCCCGCCCGCCCCCACCCTGCCCAACCACTGCCGCCTGGCCCCTTGCCCCGCCCCCACCTGCCACCACCCTGCCCAACCACTGCTCCCTCACCCCCCCTGCCCCCCGCTCACCCCCCCCGCACGTCGCCTAAGGTGCAAAAAAACCTAGCACCAGCCCTGAGTATGGAACATTTAAGTCATTATTTATATTTATATGCTACTCAACAATGTAAGCACTCATTAAGCTGAAATTGAAAGCAAATCCCTGTAAGATCATGAAATCCAATACAACATTAAATATAATGCAATAAAAAAACCACCAACATTTGGTAAACTTGTCTGAGAAGCTCAAGGATTTGGGAGTATCCAGTGGTCAGGAATCTCACTTCCCACTATCCTTCCCAGGACAAGAGCCAACATGTGCAGCCTCAGATAGGTGACCCACTTCTACAGCATCACTACAGGAATGGATTAGTAAACTTGACTTCACGTCTAAGAAATCCTGGTAAGGGTCATCATAAGCCAAAATTGACTTGATGACACACAATAAAAATGTAAAGTAAATCAAATCACAGCAGCATGACAGTGTCTTAACTTTTGATAATCCAGGAGTATACGAAAGACCTAAAAAGTCACTCGTGATTTTAAGATTAAACGACTGGGGGAATAAAAAGGCCTGCATCGAGCAGTGAAAAGACCGCAACATGAGTGCCAGTTGAGCCACTCCAATAGAACATTCCATAATTACAGTGCTACCACTCAAAAGAGCTGTGCTGCTTACAATCACTCATTTGGTAGGGGCATTTGGAGCCCATACAATACACAATTCTAAACAAGTATACTGTATATAGAAAGATACAATCCTTCCAAGAGTCTGGACCCAAGTAATTAAAAGGTAATATACCAGCACTTTGAATCTGGCCCTGAAATGGGCCACAAGTCAATTTAGATGGCTAAGCATTGCCCTATTAAAATCATCCTGCAGCTGAAACACATCTAGGAAATTAATTTCAGCTAAGAAAGTCTGGAGTTGACCAGAGACTTGGCCTAGCATCTTGTCAAGGAAAAGCATGTTAGTAACAAGCCTACAGTTGTTTAAATCTCTCAGATCCAGAATGGGTTATTTGTGGTATGGTTTAATTACTGGTTCCCATAATGAAGCTGGCATCACCCTCTCTCCAGGAATTCACAAGCTCTTGGACAAGTTATTATTTGGCATTATTCATATATTGCCATCAGCTTGCATGGGACTTTACCTAATAAAGAACTTTCAAACATTAATATAAACAATTCTATTGCATTTGTTTGTTCATTCATTCATATATGCATCATTTTAAAAAGAACTCTTCAACCTCAATTACAAAACCAGTTTACAAAACCATACATTATGGCCTTTATGTGAGATACTAATACTTGAAGCTGCTACATGGACTGAAATACTATAGGAGGTCACACCTAGAATAGGCTCATTGAATCGTTGAACTTATGGAGGAACTGACTCCCCAAATCCCCACTGATTCAATAGGCCCACTCTAGCTACTATTAGATTTCAGCCACAGAAATATAACATAATTCCACTTAAGTCACACATGTTCTGTCTCCCTATCCAATTACAAGCTTCAATGCAGAAAATTACAAAGTTATCATTGTATACTTACAGGATGTGCCACTATACATTGTTTAACATGCTTCAGTCCGGTGAACAGTTTTGTAGGCAAAAGACAAGAGGTGGAACTGCTTAGAATCACATCATTGCTGGCAATAAGATCTAGCTGGCAAAAAATCTTTTTCTTCAGTTCTAGGTTCTCGGGTGTACATTCCTAGAAAACACAATAAATAATCAGGTGCTTACAGTACAATGGTGGTATTTTATCGAATATGAATTACCATAAATTTATTAGATCCACAAACTGTTTTAACAGAAATAAACAAAGAGTACAAATATAGGGCAATCTCTTCACAAAAGAATTTAGGACACAAATTAGACATCAGGAATGGAAATATACAGAAATTGGTTTCAATTCATTTCAGCTTGCCTGGACACATGACAAATGATCTGAGAGCTGTGGGAAAACAATCACAAAACAAGAATCTAGGTTTACACTTTTAATTACAGTATGCAGCCTATACATTGCTCCCCACCCACCCAGCAAGCTGGGTACTAATTTTACCAATCTCAGAAGGATGGAAGGCTGAGTCATCCATGAGCTTGCTACCTGGGATTGAACCCCAGGTTGTGAGCACAGTTTTACCTGCCGTACAGGCATTTAACCACTGTGCCACGGGGCTCTCTCTCTCTATATGTATGTATATATGTATGTGTGTGTGTGTGTGTGTGTGTGTGTGTGTGTGTGTGTGTGTGTGTGTGTGTGTGTGTGCATACATATACATACATACATATATATGCACACACACATCTGTGTGTTTGTGTGTGTCTGTGTTCAGAATCCATCTGAATGAACTCAATATATATATAATTCCTCGATATATATATATTCTTCAATATACATATAATTCTCAGATCATTATCAAATATAAAATGTTGCATCTGAGGTAATTCCTCATTATAGCCAATATTCAATGGACACAAATATAAGCCAAGGATTCTTAGGCCATTATCAAATAAAAAAGTTGCATCTCGTATAATTCCCAACTTTATTTCCTTACTAACTAACCAGTGTCACTTCACAAACAGCATGAGATGATGATACTCAATAGTGTACCTTGGTTTATGAGCATAATTCGTTCTGGGAAGCATGCTTGTAAACCAAAACATTCTTTTATCAAAGCAAATTTCTCCATAAGAAATAGTGGAAATCAGAAGATTTGTTCTGGTGTCCCACAGATCGCTAGGTGTCAAAATGTCAAAACTCATAAAATGTCAAAACTCACAAAAGAAGTTGGCTAGAACTCTACATCCACACCATGGTTTAGGTACTTTGCTGTGGAATCTGCTCTGCTTGGGACTAACAACTGGATTTTACTCTGTCTTTTAATGTGACAGTAATAAAGTGCAATTTGTAGCCCTATACACACTTGATCAGGTGCTCCATGAGTAGAAATGGTTTGAAAAAATAAGAAAGGCTGTTGAAAATAAATTAAAGATAAAGATAAATAAAACCTTAACCTGCACTCCCTTTGAAAACATTCCTGGATGGTGCAAGAGAGGCCGCTATTTCTCTCTCCTGAGATGGAGAGAGGAATAGAGGCTTCCTGAGATGGAACATTCCAGACAATCACCCGCAATCCAGCAGGGTGAGGGAGGGAAAGAGAGCCACCATTGGCTCACTTGTGATCATGTGACCTGCTCCAGTGCTTGTATATCAAGACACTGCTTGCTAATCAAGGCAAATTTTAGAAGAAATGTTTGTATTGCAAAACACTCTTAAACCAAGGTATTACTATACAGTGGTACCTCTACTTACGAGTTTAATCCATTCCGAATGCACGCTCTTAAGTTGAACAACTCTCAAGTAGAGCAGCCCTATCTAAAAAAAATGAAACTCAAAAAAAATTGTAAGTAGAGCAGACCACATCTGAAATTTGTAAGGAAGCAGTTAAAATGCCAATGGTTTTTCGCTCTTAAGTCAAATTGCTCTTAAGTTGAGCTGCTCACAAGTAGAGGTACCACTGTACTATAGAGCCTGTTATTAATTCATCCAGCAATCATTGCCATTATTTTGGTGCCTGGGATTATTCTGGCCAATTGGTTAAACTTGGATCCCACAAGACTGACATAGCTAGGTCAAGGAAGTAGGAGGCACACGTGAGTTTGATTGTGTGGGGTATTGGTTCCCCAGTGAGCCTAAACATAGTTTTTCTTTTAGCTTGTGAAGCAGCAGCCTAGGGAGAGGGCACCATATACTCTTAGGATGCTTTACTTTGTGCCTTTCCTGTACCACATTTTTGCAGCCTCTAACTTTTGGCTCCCTGGATCAAATCTCAGTCAGCCAGCTACTAGTACAATTATATTCATAACCTATAAAGAAAACTTGCATTTTACTTTAAATAAATAACCCCCATTTCCCTGTCTATAAGTTGCCCCTATGTATAAGACAACTGTTTACAGAGACAAGGCATGTACAGTTTTGCAACCACATGGTTCTGTCCTTAGCTTACTTCCTTGTATAAGATGACTCTCAATTTTAGTCCAATGGTTTTAGACCAAAATATAGTGGTATACATGGAACAATATGGTACATTTTTAATACAAGCAGAGGTTTTAAATACTGTTAGCTTAAGTTTGCAATGCACAACCCAAATTACATCATCCAGCAACAGAACTCTTTTAATTTAATTTAATTTAAAATGTCCCAACTGGGGGACAATTCAGGTTCTGATGGCCTGCAGAGATCCCTTTTGTCTTTGCAAAAGCCTGTGTGGGGGTACATTTTCATTCTGGAAAATCACGAAGTGTGGGTTGATCAGAACTACTACTGACAATCCAGTGGTGATACAGTATTCTGATATGAAAGGCTCCCCTGTCACACCTCAAGGCTCCAAAGAGGCACCATTATGGAGCCTCAGATCCTGAATGAGAGGGTTAAGAAGTTTTTAAATGCAATCAAAGAGAGATGAAGATCAGTTTATTCTAATGTCTCTCTGAGCTACCCCACCTCTATGAAACTCATCAGGAGCAATCTCAAAGCATGTTTCCTTTCTTTGCTACACTAAGTAATAGGCAACTTTGGTGTTCATTGTTTGTTCTGAAAATGCAGCAGAAATCTTTGAAAATAAATATGTCCTTACTGCCTTCTCAATGGAAATAACATAATAGTGGAAAGTGATAGATGAAAGTTGAAGACCAGAATATCTAGACTGTTGTGTTTATGGAAAAGCTAACACACCAGATTAAAAGTCAATATTTTCCCACTGATATAGGATTCTTCAGTAATTAATCCACAATCTTTTTCATTTGATTTAACAGAATGCAAATAATAACCATTGCTTTTTATTACTATTACTTATCATGATGTAAGATACTATCTTTCTCTTACTATTACTACACCTTTCATCGTGTTTAATTCTATTTATTTATTTTTTCCATTTAAAGTCTATACTAATCTCTTTGCATACTAGGGCTGTCAAAGTGATGTTCAAGAAAAAATCCTTAAAAACCCTTTAAAAATGAAACACGAAAAAATAAAATGAAACATTCATTTTTTAAAGCCAAATGTGGTGCTGTCAGCAGACTTTGGTCCTCACACTGGAAATTCAGCCAGCATGAAGCCAGCTTAACCTTTCTGGATAAGGAGTTCCAGAAATTAGGTACTGCTACAGAAAGTACGGTTCTACCTAATATGCTCATACCCCTAGTCTTCTGGTTGGAGTGGTGGGGCAGGTACTAGGCCTTCTAGTGAAGATGTACAGATTCAGAGTTGATCGTAAGATAGGCCAGACAGCCATCATTTAGGACTTTGCAGACCAAAACCAACTTCACTTTACCCGGTCCAGATGGTTCAAGATTAGCATATGGTCTGTAAAAATCACAGCTACCATCAGCCTGTGGAATCTGTAGCTCTTATTTTACAACACACTCATGCCGAGTGTGTTACAATAACCTAACTGAGAGGTAATTAAGGAATGGATCATTGTGGCTAAACCCACCTTCCTTAAGAACAGAGAGGATCAGGCACATCACTGAAGTGTTTGGCCACAGTAGCTATCTACTCTTCCAACCATTCTTTTATGTTGAGACAAAGACTCTTCTATCAAAATGAAGCCGGAATATACAGAATATTTTTTCTGAGTTTCTTATTTGTTCATTCATGAAAAGCAAAACAAAACATCAGTTTCCTATGGCCAGATCTTTCTCAAGAGAAGCTTTACATTTCCAGTTTTAAAGGTTAACTGAGAAACCCACTGGCAAGCATTTTATGCTCCAAAGATTGTGCACCGCATGGAATTTTACAGACTTTTAAAAGTCACAAAACTGACAATGCCTTGATAAGGAGGAGAGCCATTTTGGAACAACAGAGCCAACTGTACTATTGGTACAAAACAATCCTGGGCTTGTAATTCGTAGATCAGTTCTGTCTGCAAGGTAGTTGCCTTTAAAGACTTTCCTTTTGCAAAGTCACAAGGTTAGGAGAACTCTGTAGATACTTGTTCGCAGCAATAAAAGAGCAGTCGTGAATAGCTGTATTGTGAGATTCTCCACCTGAAACCCAATGCTTTCTTTCAGATCTGATGATAATCCCAGAGGTAAAGCATAACACTCCTGGAAACTCAAACCTACCATGATTATGCAAAGGCTCTAAAGAGAACATTTTTGCTAGGGCTTCACTGATAGTAGCACAATTGTATTCAATTTGTTGGACCGGTGCATTAAAAGTTCTGTCCTTGTCAAGCTCAGATTCATTTTCTTTGTTAGTGAGAATGAATCCCTGAAGAACAGAGGGGAAATTAAGCTTTAAGACAGCTCATAATCAGAACGTCATCCCTTATTACCAAACTACAAAGCCTCTGCAGCTATTTAAGCTCACCATGAGAAACAGACCAAACATGAAATTGAGAAGGCACAAGCACTGAAAATCAGCACACAACAATAAGAGTCCAGCTGAGTAAATATTAAAAGGATACAGTATATTCTTGTGCCAATTCCTGGGTGGGTAAGATCACACTTCTCATTTGCACAAAAACAGTAAACCTTTATTTGAAAAGCTCTAACACCTGAATACTGTTACTGTACTCTTGACTTGCACATTAACTGAACTTTGTTACTGCATCCATTGTAAAGGTCCAGTTGGGACATTTGTTGATTTTCAAGAATAATGATTTCTTACTGGTGAGAGTTTGTACATTAAAAGTGTACATATTGCAAGCTTTGTATGCAAAAGTTGTCATATTTCATAGAACCACTCAGAGCTCCCTTTGGGGGAAATTGGCCACAGTATACAAATGCAAAAATAAATTTAAAAAAATAAAAATAAAAAAAAATAAAAAGACTCACAGAAGAGTGCCTATAAGGTCATCAAGACCAACCTCCATCCCCCGGCTCAATGCCCCACGGCAGGAATATAAGTTTTTGACCTATATATTATTAATTAGCTTATTATTGAAACTATTTTGGTCCACCTTTCTCATTAAAAAGGGCCCAAGGCAGTTTACACCAATAAAAACTCCGTATTTAAAATTAGCAGCAATTAATTTACAATACTAAAAAAATAACAATAAATACAGTTTCAACAAACATGCGGTACAAAAATGCATTCAATGCAGTAACGTACAACAATTGCATTTTAAAAACCCCAACCAGTAACCATCCACTCAAGGGAAAGTGTGCCTGAAGAGAAAGGTTTTCACCTGCGTGCGGAAGGACAGTAAAGATGGAAGCCAGTCATACTGTCCTGTAGTGCTAGAGCATTCTCTGAGTGGTTTATTATGTAAAAAAATTATTTCCCACTGCCCCAGGGATGTGGGCATTCATTTGACTGTCCTCAGAAGTTCGACATATATACCACATATCATGGCCATAATAAGCACAGTGTCCCTGAAAATCCCTATGACTGCAATAAATCGTGAATTCTGGTGGATTCTTTTGATATACTAGGACTATATCAAGAATTTTTTTAATCTAAAAAGATTATCACAGCCTTCTCAAGTATGTCTGTGAAGATTCTCAGTCATCCAAGTGAGGCAATTTGGAAGTTGAGTCATGGTAACTTGACTTCTTTCCTTTAGAGATCGAAACGTTTTGCTACTCATCCAAGCAGCTTCATCAGTTTGAGGAAAGTTAGTGGTGAGGCCTCCAATTTATAGTCCACCCTGATTTCACATCACTCTTTTCTGAATAGGCTCATTAGGTGGATGGTGGCCTGAATAGTCTCATTAGGTGGATGAGCAATTACTTAAGTAGGTTACATGCAATAGTTACCAAAGCAATTCTACATGGTGAAATCTTAGGTACTCACCGTGTGAAATGAATAACATTATGATTTGAACCAGGACTAGGAAAGCTGTCGTCTTTTAGACAGTTACTTCACGTCCCTCCCATCGCGGTTCGCCGTCCCGCTTGGGGCCGGTATGAAAAACTGTTACTGCACATCCATTGTGTGACGGCAGGAGTTCGTCCCGACCACGCCCCCTGAACTGGGATTTAAGCGTGATGAGCCATACCTCTCCCTTACCTCGGGAATTTTCTTGTCTCGGTTCCTGTTTTGACACAAGTGCCCGTGAAGTAAGGCTCATCACACAACATGAGCATTCTCCATCTAGTGGCAGGAGTGCGAAGTTGCATTCTCCAGTACAATCCCAATGGCGTAAACAATGCATTGCAGAGAGGGAAGAAGGCATAAAACCTCAAACTTTGCTGCTTAACACATGAAAGGCAAAGTTATGGAGAATCGAAATATCAAAAAACAGAAGGTCAGACCAAAAGAAAAAGGGAAAACGAAGGCAGGGAAGTATAGATGTTGTCATGAAACAAGGGCGTGAAGTAACAGTTGTCACGATACCATCAATCATGCCCGTGGGTAAACGGAAAAAGGGACAGAACCAGGACAAGACCACGTGACCGTGAACAACATTATCATGAAACAAACGTAATCTTGGAACGAGGAAAGACGTGAAGTAACCGTCTTAGATGTCACTGAACTTCAATTTTCATCATTATCAACCAAGCTAGCCAATGATGAGGCATAACAGGAATAGCTGGGCATCAACAACTAGAAGGCTAAAGGTTCACCACCTTTGATTTCAAATGTCTTCTTAAAGAGAGAAAAAGCTATGTTCCAGAATACATGGTGGGCCATTCCTCCATTCAAAATATAAGGTGGCCTGACACATAAGATGTACATATCCCAAGTGACTGCTGATCCAGCAGAGACTCTGCATAAGAGGCTGAGAACCTTTGACACAAAAACTCCCATCAGTCCCATCCAGCATGGCCACCTGCAAGAGACTCTAGAGAGCTGCAGTATGAAACATATACTGAACTAGGCATTCCTCCTCCCTGCCACTCATTCAGGGGAACTAGTTGAATACTTGAAGCAACCAGAGGTTCAAACATGCCAAGGTTCCATGAACCAAACATTCCTGGATCAACATGACAATATTCCCCTTCCCTAGTTCTAGTTTCATGGATTAAAAGCTAGAAATGTCTGTCCCATTCTGGAAAGTTTGCCTGTAATAGGTTAACTATCAGGTTAATGCTACACTGAACATTTCCAGAATGGAATGCCCTGAAAAGTAGGGGGGAAAACACTGATATTTTAGAAACATAATTTCTAATAAACAACAAACTGCATAAGTGAAGTGGAACGTTCACAGACCACACAAGGAGAAATTCAGGAGTATTATGCGCTAAAGGCAACAGGTTGACTCGTGCTTGTTATCTTGACAACAGATAACGTCTTTAAAAATATAACAGTAAGCTTTGTGTATTGCTTTACAGGAGCAATGGTGATGAATATGATTTTGAACTAAACTTCTCACCTACAATCTAATTTTTCATCCGAGATGGAAAACAATTTTTATCTCAGTCAAATTAGTTCCTTATCCTGAGGACTGTTTGTTTATTTGCCTTTCTAACAGCACATGACTCAGTTCATTTACTCAAATTGTCTGGAGTTAATCTGCTCTGAAAAGTTCAGAGATTTGTATGTAGCTGCCTTGTTTACTCCTCCTCTACATCAGCAGCCCCTGATTGCCTTAGTTGAGGAGTTAATATTTGCAAGGCTGACCAAGGAGAGGATTGTACCTTGAAGTTTAGACTGGGTAACTCCTCAGTCCTTCTTTCACTATGATTCAATCTTTTCTTAATGCATATTTCACTCTAGCCTTTTTTCTGAAATCAAAAATATTAAAAGATTAATTTAACGATTCTTTTAAAAAATTAAACTAAAATATGTACATAAAAAGGCCAAAAGAAAAAACAGAACTAAAAAGTCTTAACACAAAACCACATAAGCACTACATTATTAAAGAATGTGAGATGTAACCAAAATTTTCCTCCATTTATGGTGCCCCATTCTCCCTCCAAAGATGCACTGATTCTTGTGAAGGCAGACAATCCTTCCCATTTATTAACACAAAGTTTTTTTTTTTTAAAAATGCCTTATCTTTCCTTTACCACCTTTGCAGTGGAGGCAGTGCGAACCCTCAACTGCTGCCTGGATGCAGTCATGGAATGGACCAGGACTAACAGGTTCTGACTCAATCCTGAGAAGACCGAGGTTCTGTTCTTAGGGGCGTCCTCTACTGGATATAGTGGCCCTCTCCATAGCCTGGAGGGCTCTGTCCTCCACCAGGCGGATTGAGTGAGAAGTCTGGGCATGGTCTTGGATTCAGAGTTGTCCCTGGAAGCGCAGGTGGCAGCTGGCTCCAAGATGGCCTTTTTCCATCTTCACCTGATCGCCCAGATTCGCCTATACCTGGATGAGGCTTCCCTGATAAAAGTTGTGCAGGCGCTCGTGATTTCGAGGATAGATTATTGCAAGGCACTTTACGTGGGGCTCCCTTTGACCCTTATTGGGATATTGCAGCAGGTACAGAATGTGGCGGCCAGACTGGTGGTGGGTGCGGGAAGGTGCCACCACATCACTCCAGTGCTGGTTCACCTGCGTTGGCTGCCCGTTGCATTCCAAGTGAGGTTCAAGGTACTGGTTTTGACTTTCAAAACCCTCCACGGCTTGTGACCTGAATACCTGGCAGAGCGAATCTCCTTAAGATCAGCTGTGGGCTGACCCACCAGAGTGTTGCAGGTGCTCTCACTCTGGATGGCTCTCCCAAATCATGCTTCCATAATGTTTCCGGAAATTCTGGTTGGATCTCTACATCCATTAATACCTTAAGAATTCAACTTATTATTCCTTTCACTGTCTTATTTTCATCTACCTATAAACATATTAATGTTTTAGCAATATAGCTGTTAATATCGTAGCATCTTTATTTGTTAATGAAACAGGTCTATAAAGCAAACGCAAAGCAAAGCAGGCTGTTTATATACTGCCCCATAGTGCTTAAACCACTCTCTGGGCAGTTTATGAATTATTTATGCAAGTTACACACTGCCCCCACCTTCCCCTTCAAGCTGGGTACTCATTTTACTGACCTTGGAAGGATGGAAGGCTGATTCAACCTTGAGATGGATACCTGGGATTGAACCTCAGGTCATGAGCAGTTTTGCCAGCCATTCAACCACTGCCCTACAAGGCTCACTATAAGCTCCAATATCAGTTAGATCCTTATTTGCTTTTGGGATTAATACAATTAATGGATGCTTCCATAATACTGAAATCTCTCCCCTTTTTATTACTTTGTTTAAAAGGGGCTTTAATTTAGGTACTAACATTCTTCACAAAGTTCTATAACGTTCCAGTCCCAAACCCTCTATTCCTAGCAAATAATCCTTGAAGGCAGTAAGACAGAGGCGTGTGAAGTCATGATTGGAAATCAAGTGTTTATCCAGTCATCACACTAGCTGTTGTTTCTGTTAGGATGTATCAGGACGTGCCACCATGTAATGAACTACATGGTTTACACAAGCTTTCTTTAAACTACCTTTCTTCAACTTAGCTCCCTTTACATGTTCTAGATTGCCCCATCCCCCTGGCCCAAGGCAAGGCAAGGCAGGAAAGTCTCCCTCAAAGAACAGGATTGGAAATTTGTTTTAAATTAGTGGTCTTTTTAATATTTTAATAGATTTAACCATATTTTAATATCCTAATTTACACTGATTTTAAATTTATTTATATATTTATTTATTTGATTTATATACCATCCAGGGCCACTCTGGACAGTTTACAATAATGTAATAAAACAATTAAACAGACAATAAGACAGTGAATTCAACTCAAATACAAACCACCGTCCAATAACAATCACTAACAATTACTGAATAAGTGGAAAGAGAAAACAGATGGTGGGACTAAAGATCTTTTGCTGGTACCTAAAAACAAACAAAAATAAAAGCAAAAGGGTAGAGATACTCTAAAGACAAATAGATTTGTTTCCATGGCCATTATCCCACATCCACTTTGTACCGTAACAAACTAAAATGTGTAATAAATCTTGTTGCGGTTACATGGTTTTGTTGCTGTTCCTGTATCCTCAAGGACACATTTTATTGTTACCTAACTTCTGTGAGCCTGCATCAAAATGCATTTTGTTTTTCCACTGCACTATATTTAAAAAAAAATTAAAACCTGATAGATAGGTATATCAGTATATTGATTTTCATTTGTCATTTGTTGAACTTCTAATACTTCTTTTTTGGCTTCTTTATGTGCAGAGTGGCTTCTCGTACTGTGAATTTACTGTCATGTGGCTGCTCCAAGTAGTGCCACTAGGTGGTCCTGTGTCAACATAACAGTTATTCTATGGACTAAATGGTACCCCATGGTGTGTGTACCGGTTTAAAAACCACAACGGAACAGCGACAAGGATTCCACCCCACCCCACCCTGAGGCCAGGTACAAGGAAGATGTGCTGAGTCGCGCTTCTGGGGGTGGGGGGGCATGGTCGCACTTTATTTTGCTTATAGTGTGACGGACACGGGGAAACAATTTTAAGATCCGCATCTCAGAGCACTTTCTAGAGCAACAAAGTGGACGTGGGGTAACGGCCCATGTTACGACCCCATTCCTCACAAGCAAATATAAGTCTACATTTTGAACTACTGTATGTTGCCCTGGGGCCATTCAGTGAGAGAAAGTAAATAAAATATTTCCTCCATTTTGCTTCTCAGAAGTCATTTCCCATTATTTTGTGTCTGCTTCAACTTTTCTAATTAAAATCATTTCACTGATTTAATTGTGTAGGTTGAAATAGTGAAATAACTGCTTGTCAGGTACCGAGCCATGGTTCAAACTTTTGCGGTTGAATTTCAAATCCCTCAGGCCTTGGATGCTTAACATATCTTTGTGTGCCTTCCCTTACGTGTGACCAGATTACCTTTAAGTCCTTTGTTGCTGTTCCACAACATCACAGAACATAGCATCCCAGACGGTAGGCTATCTGACTGGAAACATGCACTTCTGGAACATTTTTCCCCACATGGCTGAGAGGCAGGTATTGCATTCCACTTGGAACACTTGCTCAAAACATACCTGTGTATACAGGCATTTCTTAACAGATGATCAATCTTCTCATTGTATGTTATTATTGGAGTTTTTTTAATGCTGTGTATTATCATTTGAATTGCTTATATTATTTTATATTTATTTATTTATTTGGAACACTTTTATACCGCTCCTTTTTCCACAATGGAACTCAGGGCGGTTATACATTTGAAACTTGTCTTGATGTAAATCAGTCAGAGATTCTATTATAACTACTAGCATACAAAATAGTATAAAAAGGCAACTGTTTGACATAAACATCTTCTGGGTTGAACAAAGAGCTAAGGAAGGTGGCATAACAGTGTTTCAATGGCTAAAGTAAGGTAAAGAAAAAGAGATGCTCACATACAGAACCTCTACAGGGGTTCAACTTTTTTTTTTATTGAGAGCACTATAAGCTCTGTCTCGGTTGCAAACATGCAATCAATGCACTTCAGAAGAGGTTGAAATCTTACTGGCTCCTATAGCAATTAACTAACAATAACCACTTCTCATTCAATTATCTGGGGAGACAACAACTGAGCTGCGGGACTAATTGAAGGATTTCTCCCAGTTCTTAATATGCACTGCATGTTTGGAGAACAGAGTTCAAAATGAAGCCAGTCATCTCTTCACTTAGTGGAAAAAATATATAGACTAATTATAAAATTTTTGAATACTCCTAAAAAATATTTGATAAGTTCCAAAACATTCCTCTTCGTAGCGATGTTTCAAGTCTTTGCATCCAAGTCCCAAGACTGAGACCAAGTCTCAAGTCCCTATTAAAAAGTGTTTACATTTTTAAAGCTAATTTTAATTTAAATCATTTATGCTCCGTCTACTTATCTCAAACATCCCCCCTTTTCCCTCTTCCCCATATCTTTTCTCTCTCCTGGGAGGCCCAAAGGACCCACCTTATCCCAAAGGCCCTGATGAGGAGTGAGAGGAGGAAGGAGCTTGGACAAAGCACCCTGACAGAACTGCGAGAAAGCCTCTTAGGTTCTGTGTTCTGACATGCAAATCAGGCAAATGCTGGCAAGCACACCAGATAAACTTTGAATGCTTCTGTAGTTCCTCAAGCAACCCACCTGATGGAGAGGACACACACACACACACAGTGGATATATGAGGAGATCCAGGAAATAATCAATTCCTCTCACCCCATGGGGGGGGGGTGTCCTGTGGCTATAGCAGTCAGCAACCTTGCAGACACTATTGTAACCAGGAAGCGAAGAAAATGAGGCTAGCCTAGCTTCCCATGGGAGTGAGTTCCACAGCCTGGAGCAGTGGCAGAGAAGGCCCTCGCCAGTCTTCCCACCAAGCAACCCTGTGAGGGCGGCAGGACTGAGAGAAAGGCCTCCTTTGGTTATCTTAATGCCAGTGCAGGCTCACAGAGAGAGTTGCAGTCTTTTAAATAGCTATAAAGCCATTTAGGGCTTTATAGGTTAAAACAATCACTTTGAATCATGCCTGGAAATGGACTGGCCACTAGTGGGGCTAGTGTAACATGGGGGTTATGTGATCCCTGTATCCCAGTGGTTCCCAACATGAGGGTCGAACAACCATTTCACAGGGTTCGCCATGAGCCAGTGAAGAAAAAGGCTCATAGAGGCTTGGGTCTGGAGGAGGAGGGGGAGGAAGAGTGAATTACAGCTTGATAGGTTGGAGGGGATGTCAGTCAATGGCACCAGAGGCTGTGATTGGCTGAGGATGCCTGTAGAGGGAAGTTCTCTATGGTACCTGTGGCAGTGGGGGCTTGTGGCCTCTTCCAAGCAGGGCAAGGGGTCACCACAACATGAGGAACTGTAGTAAAGGGTCACAGCATTAGGAAGGTTGGGAACCACTGCTGTATCCAGTCCCAGTGAGTAATATGGTTGCAGCATGCTGGGGACTTATTTTGAAGTGTCCAGTTCCCAAAGGCAGAGCCACATAGAGTGTAGTACAGTAATCAAATCGAGATGTACCTAGGGCGTGTGCCACCATGGCCAGATGATACTTCTCAAGAAATAAGCGCAGCCAGTGCGCTAGTTTTAACTGTGCAAAGGCACCCCTGGCCACTGCTAAAACCTGGGCATCCAGGCTTAGAGAAGAATCAAGGAACACCTCTGAGCTGCACACTGGTGTTTTCAGAGGGAATACATCTCCAAGCTGCAACCCTATTCCTTGATCTGCTTTTCAGCTGACCAGGAACACCTGTGTCTTGTGTGGATTAAGTTTCAGTTCAGTTGCCCTCATTTAGTCCATTACTCACAAGAGGCGCTGATGGAGAACAGAAACAGCTTCCTCAGATTTAGATGGAAATGAGAGATAGAGTTGATGTCATCAGGGTACTGGTGACATTGAACTCCCCAAAACCCCAAATTACCTCTCCCAGTGGATTCATGCAGATGTTAAACAGCATAGGGATAAAGCAGAACCCTGAGGGGCACCACAGGCCAATGGCCAGGTTGTCAAACAAGGGTCGTCTCCCCCTTGCACAACCTGCTCTGGGTTCCCCCCTTCGGGAAAGACTGAGGCTACTGTGAAACAGTGCCTCCAAATCCCAGAGATAGCCCAGCAGTGTTAAATTTGGAGCAAGCATTTCTTAAAAGAAAACTAGTAGTTTTAGTGCAACTGAATTTGCGGTACTGTATAAGGAAAGTAGGTGACAACAATATAATTGTGTAAGCTGCACTGGAACAGTTTTCACAGAGGTAATCCATATAAGCATTTCTGCACAATAATAACCAAAAAGAAAAAACAGCACAAGCTGTCCTATAGCTCCTGGTATGATGATTCTTTTGGTCCTAAAGTTGCCATTTGCCCTGAGTACAAAGATTCACTTTAGTAAATAAGTAGCCACACTTTCTTTATTAAACAACCCAGGGCCTTTAATCATCGTGCTGAATTAAGTTATCTTCTGACTTCTAAGAGGCAAATTCCCCGAAGGAAAAAAAAAGATTTATATTGGCTAAAGTATATCCATGCTATTCTCCTACTCAGTGACAGCCAGCATGGCTATTTAGAGTTGCTTTCCCTGGTCACTACAGTAATGACGTTTCTCACAATCTATTTTCCAATCTTATTCCATCTTTGCCGATCTTGCTTCTTGAATATGTGTTTACGATTCTATTGTGGATTCAGTTATGTGCATTTTTTATTTGTTATGCTATTTTATATTGTATCTTGTTCTGTTTTGTTATGATGCAGCTTTGTAAACCACCCAGAGTGGCCTAGTTGCTAGATGGCGTGGTATAGAAATCCAGTAATAATAATAATAATAATAATAATAATAATAATAATAATAATAATAATAATAATAATAATAATAATAATAATAATAATAATAATAATAGTGTAAAAACTAAAACATATTGATAGGTGGGTTTGAGATTTGATTTCGTATGGATGATTGCCCAGATCAATATAAGCTTTCTCACTTGTTCTACCTATTGGTCTTTCTTAAGCTACAGACTTACGACACCAAACAGTTCATTCTTTAACTACTGCAAGCCATAGTCTGTAAAACAACAATAGTCTAAATACAATGTTAGCTACAACTTGAGCAGACTTATTGAACGGGAAGGTTATATGTTCATCACTGCTTCTCTGATTTCAGTGGATTTATTATGTTTTGTCACTTTTTGTTTGTTTTCTTTGCCTGTTCTTTTAAGCTGCCTCTGACTGTGTCACTACTGAAGAGACACCATCCAGTCAGTCAGCATGCTAAAAACCAGGTCAGTGCAATGTCATGCCAATTGTTTAAGGAAGGGGCTTGGTTCTGTGGTTGAGCTTTGCGTCCCAGGTTCAGTCACACACACTTCTAAGTAGGGCTGGAAAGGGGTTCTCTCGGAAACCTTTGAGAACGGTGATCAGTCAGAAGTGAGCCGCACAGACCAATCTGTGGCGGAGAAGTACAACCCAGTTTCCCATCTTGAATATTAATACACACTGTTTCTGGCAGCAGCTCTAGCTTTGTCTTTATGGAACAGTAAGTGCACGAAGAGTCAAGAAGTTAAGCTAGTGCTCTGGGTCTGCTCATTACATGGAAACACAAATAAAACAACCAGCCGTTTCTGAACCCATTAATAACTTGTAGGGTACTTCTCCAGTATCTCCAGTACACCAGCTCCCTCTAATGGAAGCAAGAGAATATATTGTCTGTTGCTTTTATACTCAGGTTGCAAACCAAGATACAGTATATTTTTCAAGTGCGACATCTCATCTTTCTTTAGTGCTGGCCACTGGAGGACCAGCTTGTTAACCATTACTATAATGCATAGTAGAAGCAAAGTGTTCTGCTTATATACTGCCCCATAGCGCTTCAAGCACTCTCTGGGCTGTTTACAATTTAATTATGCAGGCTACACATTGCCCCCACCCCTGGCAAGCTGAGTACGCATTTCATCAACCTCTGAAGGATGGAAGGCTGAGTCAACCTTGAGCCGGCTGCCTGGGATCGAACCCCAGGTCGTGAGCACAGTTTTAGCTGCAGTACAGGCATTTAACCACTGCGCCACAAGCTGCTTCCTATTCATGCCATACTTCATATCAGAGTGACCTCGGATAGATATCCAATAAATAAATAAATAAAAATATCATAAGGCTTATGATTGATTTCAAAGCTGAGTGGCTCAGTGGATAAAGTATCAGAGATTGGGAGTTCAGTTCCACACTGAACCTCCTTGGCATTATTATTATTATTATTATTATTATTATTATTATTATTATTATTAT
>JAHTLZ010000007.1:31672118-31696977 GCA_023846285.1 Phrynocephalus versicolor | reverse complement strand
TATTATTATTATTATTATTATTATTATTATTATTATTATTATTATTATTATTATTATTATTATTATTATTATTTCACTGCTCATTAGGTAGACAGCCGTTTCAATAGCCTTAAGGTGAACAATGGCCTAAGGTGCTGAAACCCATAAAGTACAGTATGGGTCATTAGCTATGGCCTTGGTGGTGAAGGCTTTTTTGATTTGTCTGGGTATCAAAATCATGCTGCTTGAGAATGTCATTAACACCATTCTCTTCTCTTCCTACCACAAACATATGAGCTTTGCTGATATGAATACGTATGCAAGCCCTCCCTCTTTATTCGTCTTGCTTAAAATTAGAAGCTAATGATACAATTAAATTAATCATACAATCAGTCAACTGAGACTAACGACTTACCCAATTTTTTCAAGGGCTTTCGTTACCTGCTCCTGGACAATATCATAAAGGGTTACTTGGAAACCACCAGATACAAAAACCATGGCCCAGCTGCATCCAATGAGGCCGCTAAGGAGAAAAGAGAAGGTTAGCAGGTGTGCTTCATAATTGTTATTGATTGTGCTGTCAAAATAAACAACAAAAGAAAATTAAGGCTGAGATCTCCTAGTTAGAGCTTACTTTCCTATCTTATAATCAGAACAGGGTTTCTTCCTGCTCCCTTCCTCCCCACCACATACATATATGTCTCCCTTCAACAATGCTGCGGTTAGGGGTACCAGACCCCCATGTAGTACAAAATCCTCTTATGTCCCTAAAAACATAATTACAAAGCATAAGCAGATGCTTCACTCACACACTCCCTCTCACACACACAGAGTAGGTTAGTTGACTGTATTAAGCATGCACCATGACCCTCTCTGGTTGGAACATGGAGCTGCCATGCCAGGGGAGGAGACCAGCAGAGGTAAGTCCAAGACCAACCTTTCTCAGGCCACTTCCTGGGAGCAAACAACAGTGAGGTGTTTATTAAATACTTATTGAGTAGTTAAAATATTTGTTTATTTATTGAAATATTTATTTGCTTTCCAAATTCTAAACCTTTATGACACCTGAATGCCACAGGAGTGCCTGTGCCCAATGCTTCGTTGCACTGTATTTCCTGACGGTTATTATACAATCTGTCTGAAAATCAGGTTTGCCACTAGGAAATTGTTTTACTTTTTTATTAGCACATCCTAGAACCTGACAAACCCCATCTGCATTGTGTAGAAATGGTTTGGGTTACATATGCAAAGTCACATTGAATATTTTTCCTGGAACTGGGCATGCCTTGAAAACCTGATTTCTTTGTGAGTCACCTGGGTGGTGAGTTTCTTTGAGTTAGGGTGGAATTTCAGACATGGAGAAACCTGTTGACTTCTACACACCTCAGGAGCAAATAGATCAACGTGAAGTGAGCCAAGCTGTGAGGGCAGAGTCTGAGCATAGAATATAATTGTAGTTTAAATTAGAGAACTGACCACGGGCTGCTATTAAATCAATATATTATTTGGGCTACTTCTGGCTTTGGGTGCCACTAAACCAAGGTATGTTATTCTTATTTCTTATTTCTAAAAAGAAAATATATTTGGATTCAGAGCTGCATTCATCAAATAGGCGTTACAGACAAGTTGACCTAGGAGGGCAGGAAAATCTTAACTCAACAGCTTTGACCTAATTTCAAAGATCATTTGAACAGCATATTGGCAGCAAAGAATATAATTGGATCTCTCCTCCAAATGGACAAACTCCTGCTAAATACAAGGCTGTTCATTAAATCTTAGAGGCAGCTTTCCTGGCCCTGGTCTGAAACATCAATATGGAAGTCCCTCTCCCTACATTTTAACTGGTTTGTTTAATGGTTTTTATCTAATCTAATCATACTGCCTAAACCAGGCCTGCCCAAAGTCCGGCCCAGGGGGGGGGGGGCAAATCCAACCCACCAGGCCATTCTGAGTGGCCCGCGACTGACTGGCTCACCCCTCCCTCGCCCTCCTTCACCCCATGTTTTTTTAAAAGAAAGTGGGTGGGGCTTGCAGTGGGGTGGCAGGGTTGGGGAGCAACCGGCCCCTGACACATTCTCAGCCACCAAATCTGGACTTCCTTACAAAAAGTTTGGGCACCCCTGGCCTAAACTCACACAACCGAAATTACTAAGAGACTGTTGAATATCTTGCAAAAATCTGTTATTTTATTTTATTTTAAATTGATACAACTAGATGAAATATATACAGTAGCTTATAAATATAACTTATAAAAACTCTTACATCAGTGCATGCAGACTTAATATGAATTCATGCCAATCCAGTCTCATGTGTGGAGTGGGATTCTATTTAAGACTGGCAGACCTGAAAGGATTACTAGTGTTCATACTTGGAACTGCAAACCTGAACATTGCCATTGAGAGAGTGTGACGGTGGACTATTTCCAGCATTCATTTGGGGGTTCTTGATGCCCTCTGCAGGCCAGTTGGTTCCAGCTCAAGGAGTGTGTATATGTGTGCATGCAGTTGAGCCTCTCCACCAGACTGGCATGAAAACACAGCCATTGAGCTGCCAGACAGAGTTCCACTTGCATAAGGAGGTATTGGACATCCCCTTAGGTAAAGATCCCCCGCCCCGCACATGCGTGCTAGTCATGTCCAACTCTTGAGATTTATATTACTGTATAGAGTACTTGCCAAAGGTACTGCAGCTGTTTACAAGGCTACATTCAAGTACACTGGTTTTCTGTAAACTATGTAAAAAATGAACTAGGATAGAATATACATGACATTAAACACAATCCTGGGACTTCTTTAGATACTGTCAAATTGAGTTTAGGCCAAGGGAGCAGGGAAGGGGAGATTTACTGTTAGACCTTTGGGTGGCAAAATATTGTTATAACTACAACTGCTGCCAGACCTACTCCACAAAGTTATGCAAGAAATCAGATCAATAATGCTGTGCAAAAACAAATAGGGCAGTGGTGAGAAAAACTGAGAATTGCAATTTTCTGCAATTGGAACATGGTACTTTGCCCTCAGCTGCTTCAGGCAGTAGTTTATCTCTCTCTCTCTCTCTCTCTCACACACACACACACACACCAGCCACATTAGTAATGGTGGATTGATGATTTTTATCAGGGGTATCTCCTGCCAAGGAAATTGCCCTGCTCACTTATGGAACATACATGATATGACCTTGTGTTCCATTGGTAAATCCTATTCCTTGCTTTCTTATAGTAACTGAAAGTTGAAGAAGTTGTAACATATATTTGCCTAACACTACTAGGAGTGTGAACTGTGACACAGAATCAAGACTCTCATCTGCTTTCTGAGTACCTCACTCATGAGGTGCCATTAATTTTTTTAATCCATTCAATAGGTCTTAGATTTGATTAGTAGTGTTTTTATTTATTTATTTATTTATTTATTTATTTATTTATTTATTTATAAATTTGTATACCACACCTATTTCCCAATCGGGAACTCAGGGTGGTTTACACAAGAATTAAAAGAAATTAAAAACAATAACAGCAGCATCCAAGATGGCAAACCAGTATTGGCAGAAGGCAGGGAAAAGGAAGAGAAAAAAACACCACCACTGTACCCCTAGCAGTTTCCGAAGGCGTCTCTAAATAGCCAGGTCTTAAAGGCTTTCTTGAAGGATGCCAACGAAGGAGCTTGCCGCATCTCACTTGGTAAAGCGTTCCAAATAGTAGGACCAACAACCGAAAAGGCCCAATTATGAGTAGTCGCTTTACGGGCCGCCTTCGGCGTGGCAATCCGAAGCGAGAGGGCCAGGTCTAATCATCGGGAGATACGCTCTGCCAGATAGACAGGGGCCAAGCCATGGAGGGTTTTGTAAACCAAAACCAACACCTTGAACCTTATTCGGGAGGCAACGGGCAACCAGTGCAAGCGGGCCAGGATGAGGGTGACGCAGTCAAACTTACGCGCGCCAACCACCAACCTGGCTGCCACATTCTGGACCCGCTGCAATCGCCAAAGAAGGTTCAAAGGGAGCCCCATGTAGAGGGCGTTACAGTAATCCAACCTTGATATGACCAGCGCCTATACCACTGTCCTCAGGGAATCCCCATCGAGGTACGGGCGAATCTGGGCGATAAGCCTAAGATGGTAATAGGCCGATCTGGTCACAGCAGCTACCTGGGAATCCAGGGACAAATCCGGATCCAGGACGGTGCCCAGACTCCTCACTCTTTGCGCCAGCTGGAGGATGGACCCGCCCAGACTGGGAAGAGGGCCACTGTACCCCTCCAGGCCTCCCCCAAAGAAAAAAACCTCAGTCTTCCCAGGGTTGAGCTTGAGTCTGTAAGCCCTGGTCCAGTCCAAAACTGCGGCCAGGCAGCGATCAAGGGTCTGGATGGCCTCCACTGCACCGGTGGAAAAGGAGAAATAGAGCTGCGTGTCATCAGCGTACTGATGACAGCAAACTCCATAACTCTGGATGATCTCACCCAGCGGCTTCATATAGATGTTAAAGAGCATGGGGGAGACAGCTGACCCCTGTGGCACCCCATATGAGAGTGTCCAGGGAGACGACAGATCACCCGCCAAGCTCACACGCTGGGTGCGGACCTCAAGGAAGGAGCAGAGCCAGCAAAAGGCCCGACCCCTGATCCCCACCTCAGAAAGCCGCCCCAGGAGGATACCGTGGTCGACGGCAACAAAAGCCACTGACAGGTCGAGAAGGACTAACAGGGTAGAGCAACCCCTGTCAGCCCTCCTCAAGAGATCATCATGCAGAGCGATTTATGCTAATATTTGGCAAATTTTGAGAAAGTTACTTCATGGGGCATGCAGAACTGGTTGTATAGTTTACATAAGAACATAAGAACATAAGAAGAGCCATGCTGGATCAGGACAAAGGCCCATCTAGTCCAGCTTCCTGTACTTCACAGTGGCCCCACCAAACGTGTCTGGGAGCACACAAGACTAGATATCTGTCTCTTGATACCACTCACCTGCATCTGGCTCTTGAAGTACCCTGGTTTTAAGTCTAGAGATTACACATCTCCATCATGGCTTGTAACCTGTGATGGACTTCTCCTCCAGGAATCTGTCCAATCCCCTTTTGAAGGCATCTGGGCCAGATGCCATCACCACATCCTGTGGCAGGGAGTTCCATAGACTAACAACACACTAGGTAAAAATATTTTCTTTTATCTGTTCTCACTCTCCCAACCTTCAGTTTGAGTGGATGTCCACTAGTTCTGGTATTATTGAGAGGGAGAAGAGCATATCCACTTTACTAATGCCCTGCATAATTTTGTACGTCTCAATCATATTCCCCCTCAGGTACCTTTTTTCCAGACTAATGAGCCCCAAATGTTTTAGCCTTTCCTCATAAGGGAGGTCCCCTAGCCCAGTAATAATTTTGCATCACTCTCTTTTGTACCTTTTCCAATTCCACTATGTCTTTTTTGAGATGCAGTGACCAGAATTGTACACAATACTCCAGTTCTTTGGTTTCAGACATAAGGTCATTTGTCTAAGCACCTCACGATTCCAAAGGAACACAAGGAGAATTGGACTGCAATACCTGTGGTCATTTACCACTTAATATGCTAATTGTCGGTGCTGCCCAACAAAATTTAGAGGGCTACAGTTAACCAACCTTGTTCACTGGTAGTTGGGAGTAATCTTGCCATTCAACAGCTCGAAACAACATTTCTGAGAGCAACATGTGGGAATAATATTAAAAGCTGGAATCGGTGGGAAAGGCAGAAATCAATGCCTGACCTGTACAGTGTAACTTTTGTACAGGCCTGCCCTTCACATCTATGTTGTAGTAGGGAGAACATAATGAGGAGGCATCAAGCTTCACTAATGAGATAGTGGGGTCCACTCTTCTGATTTTTGCCTTCCACTTACTGATTAGGGGGAGATTAGTCTCTTTTTGTTAATGGATTCCTGCACAAGAAAAGGTCAAAATAAACAATAGGGGTAGTAGGAATTCCTTAAATGCTAAAAGAATATTAGTTCTCATAACATACACTTTCCCCGTCTTCTATACCTTGCAAATTATCTTGCTTTATTTTGCAATTGGGCAGAGAGAAGTAAATACAGATTTAGTCTGCCAATCTGATTAATTCAGGCCTGAAGCTGACACAGAATCATACTACTTACTACAAAATACGGTACTTTCAACTTCTAATGCACTATGTACATTGTTTATTGTGATCTTTAGATCTTTAGATATCTGCCAATCTCAGAATGTAACAAGATATCAAGTGCCTCAAAAACCCGTTAGGTATTAGCTCTCTTTGCCTGTTTAAACCAAATATCACATCTAGGATCACTGAGAAACAAAGTTCAGAAAGAAAAAAGTTTTAACAGAAGCCTTCCAGGCACTCAGAAAGCAGCTGTGGAGATAAACAGGAAAAAAGGAAGTAAATTTTAAAGTTGCTGAGTAAGCTAGTAAACGTGCAATATTACAAGCAGTGCATTTCAGAACTAGAAAGACAAGACATTTTAATGAGTTTGCAAACATGGGAATCAAATTTAGACACCCATGTATCATCACATTAATTAGTTCATTACAAATCAGTTACATGTAAGTTTATAATGCTTACAACATCCTGATTAAATCCTTGAATTGCAACGTCCTTTACAAAAAGGTTTTCACAATATTGTAAATGTTTTCCTCATAGCAAGAGGCTTTCCACAAAAAAAATTAACCTAAGGAACTGAAGTATTTCATGCATATTCTTTACCTTAGAGGTATGAGTGAATAGGGATTTTTTTCTGCTAGCACGTCTGTGTTAATTTTTGACTTCATTTCTTCACCATCCCTTGTTTGTTTGTATCTCTTAGAATTAGGCCAACAAAAAAATCAAAAGTGTGGACACTGACTTGTAACATTTTGGTTGGTCTGAATAAAGGCATTGCCTATGGATTTTTTTAAAAACATCATGGACCAATACAGCTATTTTTGCTTTTCATTTGTTTTGGATAATATCTTTCTGTCCAAGCGTAATCCATCACAAGAGGGAGATGACTTTTCTATCATGTGAGGAGGGAATCTGCAGTTTGGGGGTTTCCTCTTCTCCAGCTTCCAAATAATATTCAATAGCTTGGCTTCAAATAACCAAGCCTAATGCACCAGCTAAAACAAATGTCAAGTGTTGCCAATATAAAGATTGTCATGTGCCACCCCCCACCATCCAACCTATTTTCTACAGACTTAGAAACTTATGTATATAACCCAAAGCAAGGGGTAGATCAGGACTGCACCTGGCCTTTTGTTTTCAAAAATAAAAATCAGTCATTGCTTTGGGTCTAGAATTTTAGGTGGAATCTATGGCATCTAACAGATATTAATTCGTTTACTCTGCATTCTTTATCCTGAGATGAAAGCTAAAGCAAACACCTTGTAGCCACTACATCTAGTCTAATTTTAATTTCTTTCTCTGTCCCCTGTTTTTTTTGTACTCACTAGTCGGATTAAGATCTCTGATGAATTCATGACATCTTTGTTGGTTCCAACAATACCAATACTGTACTTTGTTGGTATTGCTTTGTTTTGGATTTTGATTAGGCTGCTGAGTGATGGGCTAAGGGTCAAAAGGAGTGGGTTCAAATTTCAACACAGCTATGGAAACTCACTAGTTTGGTGGAGCTAGATAAAAACACTCCACAAATATCTCACATACCTTGTAAACTCTATTAGAGTCACTATAATCTAGACATGGCTTGATAGCATATAACAAACTCTTGTTCTCTGAACAAATTCACAGTAAAATTCAGATTAATTCCAATGGAGCAATTCTACCTTACAGGTTGCTAATGACACACTGTTTACCTATTATTTACCTCTGTCCATCTACTATTACTATTCCAACATACAATCAACATTCAAGATACATGGATACTTTCATTGGCTTAGTTTACAAGAGGTCCTTTCCTACGAAATTTCTGCTGGTATAACTAAGCACATGTCACACAAGAATTCAGAAGCCATTTCTGATAAGTGTATCTACAGAACTTGAGCTGTAAGAAACTAGTGATTGACCTTTGCTCTGTGCTAGCTCAAGTGTTCCACTTTAAATGTCATAAACTCTTGCTCAGTTGGTGCAACCATTAGGAGTAGCTTGACTTTACCCTCTACATACCAATGGTGAATGATGCATAACTGCCTGCAGCCCCTAACTGCTACCTTGGCCAAACATCACATGGCCACGTGAAAAACACATGCTCCAGTTCACACCTCTACAACGTGGAAAGCCCTCATGAAGCAAATGTTTATAATTCCCCCCTTTCTTTGAAGACCCTTTACCGGATCATTGGCAAGATTAAAACAGCTGATAATAAAAATGATGCCATTTTGTCTCAGCACCATCTTGCAGCAGAGCAGCACTCAATTCACCTGCACATTTACTCCTAGTTATAGCTAAACTTAAACAGAAAGAACACATTATTTAACAGTCTAAATATTGTCATAGGAGATATGAGTGACCACAAAGAAAGTAAAAACTGCCTCTAGAAAGTGTCAGTAAGCTTTGCAAAAAAAAAAAAGGCTATTGCTAAAACCTTTCACAAATATGATTCAGCAGTTTATGTTACATATCAATTTGATATTTTTTAAATGGGAAAAAATGTTGGTTGTTCTATGGGTTTTCTTTTTAAAACTTATTTCCTCATAATGTCCAGTATATTTTGCTCCATGTGTTTCAATGTAATTTACAGAGATTAAGCATAAGCGGAGTCAATAGTTTAGGCAAGTGTTCTATTCACACACAGGAAAGTTATTCATTGGTCTTAATACGTTGCTGTTTCAGCAACAGGAGCAACTGCCAATGTCAATAAATCACGTTGCTACTGCTTAGACAAAGAAGCAGAATTTGGAAAAGTTACTTTTTCCAAAGACTACAATACCCAGACCCACCCAGCTGGTCTGGTCAGTGGCAACGCTGGCTGGGGGATCATGGGGGTTGTAGTCCCAAAAAGTAACGCTGGCTGGGGGATCATGGGGGTTGTAGTCCCAAAAAGTAACAGCTGCAGTTAGAATATCGCAGCCTACGCCTTGCAGGTTTTCTGAAGGGTGGGGTGGGGATTATCCCTCGAGCCCCTTTGTCCTAATCAACCTTCTTCCACCTCCTCTCCCCTGAGCATCGTACAGAAGAGCCACTCGGGAAGAGATCCAGAGCTTTACCTGCCAACAATCACAACCCGTCCTTCCTGTATGGGATTCATCTTGCTCGTTCAAGTGCAGCGCCCACGGCGAAGGCAAAGAGAACACCAACAGCCCGTGGGCAACTTGGGCCACCTCCGGCTTAAACGAACTGCGGCCTCCCCCCCCCCACCCGGCCCCCACCTTCAGGGATGTCACCTCCACTCCCGTTGGTTACGACGAGGGAAGGACAGCTCCGATTGGTTCTCCGTATGACCTCAGGGAGAGGTTCGGGAAGCCGCCTTCCAGGGCAGGGTTGCCCGGTTTACATGGGGGGGGGGGGAGATGAAAGGGGGGAGAGGGTCGTCAGGTTGTTTCAGGCACCCGGGGTGAAGAAGGGCTTGGCTTCCTTCCGGGGTGGTGGTGGTGGAAGGGGGTCCATGTTGCATAAACGAAGGCGGGGAATATCTCAGACGCGCTCTTTACGGGGTCGCCTCCCCGCTTCCGCAGTCGTTAATGCTGCTCCTTTCCCACCCCTTGCTCAGCTGCTTGCCTCTTTGGCCAGTGGTGCAGAGAAGGCTATCGATGCATGGAAGGATTGGGTCCAGCTTCTCCCCCCAGAATGAATTGACAAACGTAGAAAGGCACGAATTTCCCCTGGTGGGGAAACTTCCATACAGTGTGTCTATGTGCATTCAAATACATTCAACACACTGGAAGAGAGGAGTCCCCCACAAGGTCACCCCTGAACAAGGAGCTGACTATACCTTTGCCCAGTCACTTATTATGCTGTTTCTAGATTATCTGTTTAGGAGGATAGGGGGCCCTGCCTACCATCTGGGAAAATAAGTGGAAGATGATCTGGAGAAGAGATAGCTCTAGGACAGTGTTGGCAAACCTATGGCACGGTGCCAAAGGTGGCACTGGGAGCCCTTTCTGTGGGCACCCGACATCGCTCCTTCACAGCCACCTGTATGCAGGTTAAATTGCTATATTGGCACTTTGTGGGAAATTAGTGGGTTTTGAATCGCAGTTTGGGCACTTGGTCTCTAAAAGGTTTGCCATCACTGCTCTAGGGATTACTTATTCAAGCCCTCTCTAGGCAGCCCTGCATATAGGGTTGTGCAGTGCACAATAGATGACATAAGAGGGAAGGACTAAGGTGCCCTGAGAGATATCTCAGTCATGCATTTCTAACAGCAGTATCTTTCCACATTCATTTATCTTCAATAAAATATTAATCCTTTTTCTGATTTGCGAACAACAGCCTTCACAGGTAACGGCTTTCTTCCTACTTTCACATCTCCTCAAATTCAAGTACTCCATAGGATGGGCAGAGAACATCTGATGTCTCTAGAAACAATATTAGTTATGGATGTCCCTTTCATGCAAACTGAAATATGTCTAGCTGCTTAAGCTGTTTTCATCATTTGGAAGAGGAAGTTTCTCCAACTACTGCAACATCACATGTTTTCATGCCGTTTTTCTCTCCTACTAGTTTAAGTAAAAATCCAGATTTAAATGTTGTGTTATCACTAAGTTTTGAATTTAAGTGAGATGAACATTCACACAGATTTTGAAATGTTGGCAAAAATATGTAAAAAACAATCCTTTTATGAATAATCATATCTTATGTCTAGTTTAGGAACATTTTAAAGCTCTTTCAATAGGTGTGTATTCCCTGAAGCTAAGTAACCTTTCCACCACTATTTCTTAATACTTATTATAGTGGTAGTTTTGATGGTGGCAAAACACTAAAGGAGAATACTCTGAGGCTTAGGTATTGGGAAGAGGCATTCCTGAAAAAATTAGTTTCAGATTTTTCCTATTTCTACATGTTGTTCAGTATGACAAACCTTTCTCAAACTTATGCAGAATAATAATGTTTAGCTAGAATGAAACCATTACTATATCATTATCAGTTTAAGTACAACTTACTATTATGAAAAATTCTAAGACTTCTACAGTAGTTAAGACAGTAAACTGCTATGCCAAAGAATAAATCTTGGTAGTAATAAAAGTATCCAATAACTGGAAATGCCAGGGATTGCATATGACCTTTTGCATCAAAATGACAATTTGTTTGCCTGATGAAAACTATTACTTTGGAGAGCTGTTGGCTGGCTGACACTACTGGACAGGAGAGGTCATAGCTTGACCTCAGATAAGGCAGATCCTTAAATCTCAAGTTTCCACACTTTAGTGACAAATGGGAATCAGAATTGTCAACAGGGTTTCCAGAGATCAGTTTATTGCCCTGGGAGACTTAGAAACTTGAGGTGACTTATGTCAAGCTCAAGGAAAGTCAGAAGAAAGCAGACATGCCTAATAAGACCTTTATGTTTGATACTGACACGTCTGAAATATGCAGTTTTAAAAATTGTTTATGTGTTTTATTTCATAAACAGCAAACTGACATCAACTAGTTTGATATTTGGTGAAAGTTCTGAAACATTAGTATCATAATTTTCTTTCATTGGATTTTGGACTGGCCATTATTAGTTTCCAGTTTCACACAACTGCCAGGTTGCAAAGTTATCATTTGAATTCAGTTTCCTAAAAAAAAATTAAGCTCAATTTTTTAAATTTAGTCAGTAAAATTTAATATTGACACAATAATGTAATATGTAAGAAAGATTGTTTGGCTTGTTTATACTACTTCCCTTTTCTAAATATTTTAAAAAAAACTTTATTTGAGAGGACAATGTTGAAAGAAACTGCTGTTTTCTCAGTTATTGATTTGAAAAGCCCATTAAGCTGTCTCAGTGTTTTAGGCAGAGCCAGAGGCTGGAAGTTTGATTCTCCACTGTGTCTCATGTGAATAGGGTCAATCTGTGTGGCCTTGGGGAGGCTATACAGGCCCAGGATTCCCCTAGAAGAAGCGAGTATCTTGTATGAAGAAAACTATGTAAAGGGACACCGTATGCCAGCATTTACTTGATAGCGTGTGATGATGGTGATGATTATTTATTCACATTAGACTTGTGTGCATTTAAAAGAAAGGAATTCTAAAATTAAGATTTTCAGGCAAAAATCAAAGAAAAATAAAACAAAACAAAAGACACAAACATGTGGCACCTTACAGACTAACTTTCAAGTTTTAATGTAACGTTTCGTGCACATGTGCACTTCTTCAGACATATAGCAGCACATGTGCACGAAACGTTACATTAAAAAATGAAAGTTAGTCTCTAAGGTGCCACATGTTTGTGCTTTTTGTTTTGTTTTGTGTTGTTTTTCTTTGATTTTTGCCTGAAATTCTTGAAAGGACTAACACGGCTACCCTCTCTGAAACTAAAATTAAGATGGGAAAGAATTCCAAAAGCATATTAAAACTTAAAAAAAATATTGTGACATAATTTTGGACTATCGACAATTTCATTGGATATAAGGGAAAGATGTTACTTTCTATCATATTTCGACCTTCCAGGTAAAAAATAGGAGCCACATTGATAACACTTTCTAAAATGTAAGTTGCATACCTATCTATACTGTCCTATTAAATTAAGCGGAATATAGTTTTCAGCATATTATCCATTACACTCCATGGGACTGAGATATGCGTAAGCAAGCACAAGATTTCCATTAATGCTGCAGGTGCAATGGATCATATACTGTATAACAGTAGCTTTGGAACTGGTTTTCTTCTTCCAGCAGAAAGAAAGGCTATTCTTATACTGATTGCCCAGGAAAAGTGTGGGGAGAGTACACAAACAAGTCTTATGTCATCAGTGGTGAGACAGAAGGAGAAAGTGACACCTGGGGATATCATATGCTAATATTTACCTGGATAAACAAAAGATAGAGATCCATCAACAAGGGCCACTTTCATATATTCACAAAGTACAGTCATGCTTCCTGTTTTGCTTCCCACTTATCCACAATCAGATAAACAAATCTTTTGTTTGATTAACTTTTGGAAATAAAGCTTTTTAAAAAGAGCAAATACACATGCTTAAAAAACAAATAAAAACTAAAAAAAAAACACTCACAGAAGTACATCTTCCTAGTCTATATAATAAACTTTGCTGTAAACCTGAATGTGCCACTTTTATTTTTTTAAATTTTGCTTATCATCTTCCAGTATCTTATATCAGCAGTTACTCAATTGTGTTCCATATGAGAACTGTGAGTATGCCATGAGAAATATATTAAATTGAATAATTAAATGTTCCTATGAGCTCAGAAAGGCCCACAGCATAAGGATGCTGCCTGCTGAATCATCCTTCCTACCTGCTGAGGCTGTGGAATTCTGCACTCTCTGTTACTGTACTTGTAGGTGTAAGAGCAGCACTACATTCTTGCCAGTTTAGAGACATAGTAGAGGAACCTGACTGCAGAGGAAGTTAGTCTTTGGATGATTCCATTTTTGAATGTGCCTTCCAACTTGCAAGCACTCAAACTGATAATTTTGCTTCTTTCTGATGCTCTCTGATTATTATTATAAACCATGGTTTCTTTCAGGAATAGGTTTAATTTGGGAATAATGATCTGAAAGTTAAAGTGAACAGATTATGGATATCAGAGATGAAGTTGGGGTTGGTTAAGCAGCATATGGGGAGATGAATACAAATGTGCTTCTACTGTCCTGCTGCTTTAACTCAGGGTGGGGTGGGAAATTCAGGAGTTTCTGTAGAAAATGCTGTGTCACCTTAAGGCAGTGGTTCTCAACCCGTGTGTCCCCAGATGTTCCTGGACTGCAACTCCCAGAAGCCTCTACCACTCACTGTGCTGGAAGGGTTTTCTGGGAGTTGCACTCCAGGAACATCTGGGGACCCACATGTTGAGAACCACTGCCTTAAGGTACACCTTTTTTCTAAATAAAACTGGAAAGGGGTGGTTTTCAGTATGTTTAGGAACTTCACACTTAGTTCATAAAATTTTTGTATTCTTCTGCTGGCTTGTGATGATAGACAGAGGGCAGTGCTTGTTTACTGCTTATAATATAGAGGAAGATTCAAATCCTACTAAGAAGATGGGCAAAAAGTGAGATCTAAATAGTATTTTAATAAAATGTTTTTAAAAATACTGTAACACATTGTGTGGAAATATTCAACAGCATAGCCCAAAATGAAGAAAGAAGCCAGAGTTCACATCTGTTAAACATAAATAGAATAGATAACCTAATTATTACTTCTCTAGATTGCTTAATACTGTCCAAACAACCTACTTTCTGCTAAAACCTTTGATGGAAGATGTTCAGAAAGCAGATTTCAGATGAAACCGATTATATTACATTGATGGGAGCAGCAACTATGTAGCTTAAATATGGAGAATGTTTCTTACTTGAAAACTGATATGTCATAGATCAGTGGTTCTCAACCTTGGTTCCCCAGATGTTCCTGGACGGCAACTCCCAGAAGTCTTCATCACTAGCTGAGCTGGCCAGGATTTCTGGGAGTCCAGGAACATCTGGGGACCCACAGGTTGAGAACCACTGTTATAGATAATGTTTTCAATGCACTGTATAAGATTTATTGTGGAGCACTGAAGTCTAACATCTACCTGAACAAAATAGTTTGGAAGACCCTCAGTCAGCCTTCTACAAATACTGTAATTGAAGTTGTAACTTGTAACAAGACTGTGTAGATTTACACTGCAGAGATCACGAAAGTCTATGGAATGTACTAAAATAAATGGGACTGCTGCAATATTTTGATTATTATTATGTATAACCTGCACTCTGGTGGACCATATGGAGAAACAGAATAGTTTCTAACAGACTATATGCAAAACATACTAGCCAGAATTTTACTGATGTTCACATAATGTTTGCCTAATTTACTGTGGTTAATTATAACCAACTGATGAACCCCATCACATGCTTGGGCTATACAATTTGAGATGCACCATGATGCCTTGCCAATTGTCCATGAAAAGGTATGCAAGCACAAGAGAATTATGACATTCATAGGGAAAGATGGATTAGATTCAGATGACGGAGTGAAAATTGGTGGAAGAAACATCAGTAATTTAAGATATGCAGATCACACTGTGTTACTGGCAGCATGTTGAAACATCTACCTATAAGAATCAAAGGTTCTAAAGCAGGATTACAGCAGACTTGTATAACTCTTACACTGACAATAAAGAATTGGAGATTAATTAAATATTTTCTATATCTCACTTTAGTCATCAATCCAAATGGAGACTGCTGTGAAAAAAATTACAATAATTTTGAATCATGAAAAAGCACTTTTGAAGGAAGTTGAACAGATCTGGAGACAAGGCACAAGATTATAAATACTTGTTTACTATGTGATTACATGATTGTATTATTGATTACTATGTCCAGAAGTGAGTGTTGGACAGTAAAGGAAACTGATGGGATCAACATTGTATTGGATAAGTTATTTACAGATAATATAAATCAACCAAAGTCAGACAGTTTGGAAGTTGAGTCATGGCAACTTGACTTCTTTTTATTGAGAGATCGAAACGTTTTGCTGCTCATCCAAACAGCTTCGTCAGTCTGAATAAAGCTAGTTGCGAGTTTTCCATCTTATAGTTTGCTTTGATCTCCTGTCACCTTGGTCTGAAATAGGCTCATAAGATGAACAATGGCCTGAATAGGCTTGTTAGGTGGACAACAGTATCAACAGTATTAAAGGTGAACAATGGCCTAAGGTACTGAAACCCATAGAGTATGGGTCATTAGCTATGGCCTTGGCGGTGAAGGCTTTTTGATTTGTCTGGGTATTGCTGAAAGCACAGCCTAAGTAGCAGATAGACTGTGCCTGAGGCCACTGCCTCTATTGAGAGAGGGGTTTTCAATGCTCACATGAATGGCTTCCCTGACCCCTCTCTCAAACCACGTTATCTTCTCTGTCCAATATTTGTACATCCTCATCTGTGAATGAGATCCCTTTGTCCTCCAAGTGGAGGTGTACTGCTGATTCTGGTCCTGTGCTGTTTCCCCTCCTATGTTTGGCCATCCTTCTGTTTAATGGCTGTTTAGTTTCTCCAATGTAGAGGTCTGCACACTCCTCACTGCATTGGACCGCAAATACTATATTGCTGCTTTTTTGTTTTGATGTCAGGTCTTTTGGGTGGACAAGTCTCTGCCTTAGTGTGTTTGTGGGTTTGAAATAAACAAGGATGTGGTGTTTGCCAAAAATCCTTTTAAGCTTCTCAGATACTCCAGCCATGTAGGGAATGACCACTTTCTTCCGTCAGGGCTGGGTCTCATGTTGATCCCTTGTTCTTCTGGGTTGGCACATTGCTTTGTTGAAGGCCCGCTTTGGATATCCACAGGCCTTAAGTGTTGTCTTCAGGTGCCTGTCTTCCTTCTTCTTGGCTTCTGTAGAGATGAAGATACCCTCTGCTCTGTGGTGTAGGGTCCTGATGACTCCTAATTTGTGTTGCAATGGATGGTGGGAGTCAAACAGTCAGTACTGATGTGTGTGCGTGAGTTTCCTGTAAACTTCTACTCCCAGGCCACAGTTGGGTCTAATGATGACTGCAAGATCCAGGAAAGCTAGTCTGTTGTCTCAGGTGTCTTCCCTAGTGACCATAATATTAGGGTCCACCGCATTGATGTGGTCTGTAAAGATAACCTCCAGATAAACTCACCTGGATGACTGAGAAGCTTCACAGACACAAGTAAGACAAATTGAATGGGGGGGGGGGACTTTCTCTTGGTCCTATCACCCTCACAAGTGCATTTGTTGGGGACACAGGAGAGGGCCTTCTTTGTTGATGCTCCAAGATTCTGGAACTCTCTTCCACTGGAAGCTAGGCTGGTGCCATTTTGCTGTTATCCAGCAAGCAGACGAAGATCTTCCTCTTCAGACAATCTTACCCTTAGTAACTGGTTGTAACTAAGTGGGCTTTATAAAGATGGATTGTAGTGCCTTGCTGTTTTCAAATGTGTTTTTAGTGCTGATTTAATTAAAATATTGTATTAAATTTTTAATATTTGTATACTAACAATTTTTGTTTTTTAATGTTGTATTTTTAATTATGTAAGCATCTGTGGGTCCTTTTTAAGGAGAAAGTTTGAGTAAAATAATTTAAATAAACTAACTCTCCTCAGAAAATAAAATGGTTAAACTATGGTCATTACATTGGGCACATAGTGAGAAGACAAGCTTTACTAGAAAAGACAAAATACTAGGAAACAAGGGAGACTGAATGTGGGATGGAATGACTTAGTAAAACCTTTGGTTTGCAAGATCCAAGCAGAGTTGTTGATGTCATTTTACCATGATAAGTCAAAGGAATATTATAAACTTAATGAAACTTGACAGCACACACCAAAGAAGATGAGGAAATAAAATTATGAGTGAGCATACATTTGAGATTTCTTCAGGCTATTAGTATTTCACATCTGTCACACAGCCACAAGTCTCCTGATTTAATATAGCTACTACCATTTCATTAAATTAGGAAATAGAAGAGAAGCATTCATATGAGTCTACACCCATTAATCTAATAGAAGAATATTCTACTGAGCTCATGAAATGTTAAGAACATGGAACTAAAAATGGTGGCACATGTTATACAAAAAAGATAAAAATAGAAAGCAAAGAATTCTACTTATATGCCACGCCAGGCCATAGTTCTTAAAGCACTCTCTGGGCAGTTTATAATTTATTTATGCAGGCTACACATCGCCTCCCCCAACGAGTTGGGTGGTCATTTTACCGACCTCTGAAGGATAGAAGGCTGAATGAACCTTGAGCAGTCTACCTGGAATTAAACCCCCTGGGGGCGGGAGCACAATTTTCGCTGCAGTGTAGCATTTTAACCACTGTGCCAGGAGGCTCCAAAACACCAACTAGATCCATCCAAAATAGCACAATGCTTCTAATAGTTCTAAAATAACGAGAAACGCAAGTCAGATCACAAGGACCAGTGTTCCTAATATTGGATAATTCCTAATACTTCCTGTATTCTGACCAAAACAAATGCAGTTCTGTCTTTTTGAGCAATATACCAATATATAAGGCAAAGCCATAAGAAAAATGCTAAAATCCACAGTTGCACAATTGCTTTTATTTAGCCAACTGAAAGGTAACAACATCATGCAAGCTTCGTTGACACCTTCATCATGGGGGAAGATACTAACCAGATAAAAATCGCTCTATTTCCGAGTCACCCCACTCCCTACACTAGATTTCACCGCATTTTGCATTTGTTTGTATCTGATTTATAAAATTCATCTCCTGATATTATGCTTGCTTTCCCCTTTTTACTCTTATGTTTTCCCCGAAGCTTCGCTTTCAAACCCGTTCGTTCCCAACAGCCCCACCCCGACTGCTGCTCGCTCTGGTCTCCTTGCCAGAAAAGCACAATACTGTACTCCAGTGGTTCTCAACTTGTGGGTCCCCAGATGTTCTTGGACTGCAACTCCCAGAAGCCGTCAGCACTACCTGAGCTGGCCAGGATTTCTGGGGATCCACAGGTTGAGAACCACTGCGTACTCAGTATCCCAGGGGCAGAAGCCGATGACCTCGCAGATGGTACTACGCATGCTCAGATCTTTCGCTGTCTTCCGCTCCTCTTCACCAAGCGTTCTGGTCTCTTAGCAACCCGAAGAGGTGCATTGTGGGTCTAAGGGCCTGGACAGTCTTGGCAACGCTGCGTCGTGTCCGCCTTCCCCGCCTTGTCGCCCCGGTTTGCTTCGGGAAAGGCGAGAAAGAGGACGCTCCGCTGATGGGAGGGCGATCATTGCGGCCGTGAGGATAATAATAAATAGAATAAATAAATAAAGACAACAGGACGTCCCGGGATTCCGTCTTTAAATGCCATAATCGTGGAAGTTAAACAAAGATTTAGGATTCTTTTAAGTTTCTGGCTTTCTCGTGTATTTTTCTTAAAACAAAAACTGGCATTTTTCTTAAAACAAAAACTAGTTGTTGCTCCCGACCGTAAACCACCCAGCCATTTCTTAAGGTAGGCACTGAATCAAAATGTTTTATTCATTTGGTGGTCGTTTGCTTTGGTAAGGGTCGACACGTCAAATAAATTGATAAATACAAGCTTGTACACATTCAAGCAAGGTTTCTGTCTTGCTCTGACGCCTTTTCTCTGTTGCATCCTTGTTGGGTAACATTCTTACAGTTTTAGAAGACGTATTTTCTGGGATGGGAAGTCAGCAGGTTTAATCAAAGCAGTTCTGGGTGAAGGAGGGAGGGTGGCATTTTAGGGATGCTTTCAAACTCATCAGGGCCTGGTGCGTGGAAGATAGCAGCTGTGGTGGCCAGGAGTACTTGAATTCTTTTTTAGGAGAAAGGCAGGATGAAAATATCTTAAATAAACACGACATGTGATTTTTGTTTGACTTCATGTATTTTATGGATCCCCGTGCCTTACTTTCGCTGGCAAAGATATCAGAAAACAATTTATACAGCTGTGAAAACCCAATCTTTTTCTTGGTAGCAGCATCCAAACGGTGGAACTTCCTTCCAATTGATTTGTGACCTGTTATTTCTGTACAGGTGTAGAAGCAAGGCTTGAAGACTTTCGTATTCAATGCTCACATTATTCATAGACATTTGAGAGCATCCTTTAAAGATATCTTGTGCATTTTTTCCTTTCTGGAAAGGGGAACATCTCTGTTTATGAGGGTGTAGATACTTAGTCTACATCACCTCCTGGCAAATAGAAGGGGAAGAAATGGAGGCAATGACAGAGTTTATTTTCTTAGGCTCCTTGATCACTGCAGATGGTGACTGCAGCAATGAAATTAAAAGACGCCTGCTTCTTGGGAGGAAAGCAATGGCAAACCTGGATAGCATCCTAAAGAGCAGAGACATCACTTTGCCATCTAAGGTCAGGATAGTCAAAGCTATGGTTTTCCCAGTAGTGATGTATGGAAGTTGAAGCTGGACTATAAAGAAGGCTGATCGCCACAGAATTGATGCTTTTGAGCTGTGGTGCTGGAGGAGAGTCTTGCGAGTCCCCTGGACTGCAAGGAGATAAAACCTCTCCATCCTGAAGGAAATCAACCCCGAATGTTCGCTGGAAGGACAGATTTTGAAGCTGAGGCTCCAGTACTTTGGCCACCTCATGAGGAGAGAGGACTCCTTGGAAAAGTCCCTGATGTTGGGAAAGATTGAAGGCAAAAGGAAAAGGGGACGGCAGAGAATGAGATGGTTGGACGGTGTCATCGATGCAACCAAAATGAATTTGAGAAAACTCCGGGAAGCAGTGGAGGATAGGAAGGCCTGGCGAGCTCTGGTCCATGGGGTCACGAAGAGTCGGACACGATTGAACGACTGAACAACAACAACAACAAGATACTTAGTCTGGTATAGTGCAGCCATTCTCAACCTTTTTTTTGTCCATGTCCATAAACACAATATGAAAGAAAAATAGTCTGAATCAGGATTGTATACATTGCACAATACTGTAAATGTTATAAGGTGGTGTGTGAAGAATTGTTTCCAGTTTGTGGCCCCCTTCAAATGTGTCATATGTCTCCTGCTGAAAATGGCTGGTAAATAGAGTGAGGGACAAGTACTTAGGAGACTGTATTCAAATACCTATTTGGCCATGACAGCTCACTTGAAGTGATCGTTAAATATATCGCATCATGAAGCACTGTTATAAAGGGACTATAAATTCATTCTGAATTGATGCAATGACCCAAGAATAAATTTTGAAAATGTTTTAAATAATTAAGTTTACATTTCTGTGATATAATTTACACCACCATATATTCAGTAAGAAGGCGATAATCGTGAATCTGTAGGGTCAGTGATTATCCAGAAGTGTGTGGAAATATCATCTGTCCAAATACTTTTAGTTCAAATTGTAACTTTCCTGGTCTATTCCATTCAAAGTGTATACTTGATCACTGAAGAATAAGTTGCATTTCTGTACACATTTACTTGATATAAGTCCTGTTGAACACAACAGAACTTACCTGTGAGAATGACTATACAGATACACCACAAGGCAGGAGCCTTATACTTTCTTGGGGAAAAATACCACTGAACTCAGGGGAGATCCTTCTGAGTCAACATGAATTTAATCGCACTCCTTGACATTTGATACTTTCTTGCTGACTTGTTGCCATCATTGTCTGGGTGCAGCAGGAATGTTAGTGTCTTCACAGATGCTTCCCTCCCTTTACCTATCAGATATTTAGAACTCCCTTTGTTGATAATTCCTCTGAGCAAGTGGAGACCTGAACTGACATGGCTGATATGTTGCTCTTTTCTTTTCAGAGAAGGTGAAAGTATTTGGTCTGCAGCCTCCCACAGTCAAAGAATTCGGGATTACAGCATTTAGTTGTTGCTATTAATGGAAGTTTTACTTTCTACCTTAGCCAGTTAGGCAAACTGAAATTTAGATGTTTATCATTTGGGAAGTTAATTGTGAGCACAATTTATATATGCTTTTATGAAAAGAAACCAGTTATTGTTCTGGCAGTTTGTAGCTAAAACTAAAAATACAGGAAAACATTTAGTACCTGGAGAAGGCAAAAGTCAACATTTTAACATATGTGATGTTTAATTAGGTTAAAATGATGAAAAATGTCCACCTGGCACCTGAAGCAGATGAAGATGATCTTTACTCCGGTTACAATGACTATAACCCTACCTTTGACACTGAGGTAATATATATTTGTATCATTTTTGAATTGTGATGACTTAACATTTTGATTATAAAGAGGATGCAGTTGCCAACATTCTAAACATCTTTTTCAAGATACTGTATAAGTAGAGGTTTAAGTAGAAGCTGGTTAGATAGCTTAGGGCGCTTTTACACGACCCCTAAGATCCGCTGGCCACTTAAATTCCGACCAGAGATCTTGGGGGTTTGTCGCTCTTTCTGTGTTCCCACCCCTCCGTACTCCATTGCTCCTGTCTGTGTGAGGGGAGGGAGAAAAAATGCAGGCTCACCTCCATCTGCCAGTGGAAGCCGCCCCGAGCCCCGTAGTCGTCGTGATTCCTGTTTCTTAAAGGGGCGGTGGGGACAAAATAAAAACAAACACAAGGCAAGGAGAGCCCGGCACTCATTGCTAAAAAAAAAAAAGCTCCGGAGACCAGGTACTTGAAAAGTGCACTGCGACGTGCTTAGGTGGGCGTGGTCGTACTTAATTTTTTTTTAAGTCCGGAGCTGGTGCGAAAACATTTTTAAGCTCCGGATCTGGGAGCCATTTGCCTCGGATTTTAGGGGTCGTGTAAAAGTGCCCTTAGTGAGTTAGGCATCTGCCTGTGAGCTAGAACTTAGAGTTTGATTTCTCACTGTGCATCCCAGAAGAAGTAGCTTGTCTGGCCCTGGGCAAAGCAGCACAGGCCCTGGACAGTCCCAGATAAGATGATAAGATAAGATAGGATAAGATAAGATATAACTTTATTGTCATTGTACATTGTACAATGAAATTAATCCCAAGTACAAATATAACTAAAAAAGAATCTGAACACACCCACCCACCCACCCACCATGACTCCCTCAGATTGCACTCAAATTTTAGCAGCATTCAAGGTGACTATAGCTCTTGGATAAAAAACTATTTTAATGTGTTTGTTCTTATTTAAATTGTCCTATATCTCCTGCCTGAAGGCAGCAGTGTAAACAGACAATATCCAGGGTGGGATGGATCCTGTAAGATGTTTCTTGACTTTTTAAGACAACGGGAACTAGATAGTTCTTCCAAAGATGGAAGAGGGTGGCCAAAAATCTTCTGGGCTGTGGTAATAACCTTCTGGAGTGTTTTCTTGCCCACATCTGTGCAGCTGGAAAACCAAGCACAGACACAGTACAGTATGTCAAAATGCTTTCTATAGCGCAACGGTAGAAGGGCACCAGCCACTTCGAAGTATTCTCTACTTAGAAACTGAAAAGGGTGACTGTAAATTGGAATTCACTTGCCAGTTATTATTATTAGAAGTGTAAACATACAGGGTAGTTTATATCAGTTATTCATATCTATAACATTTAGGCTTGTGAAGCAATATATTAATCTTAAGTGTACAAACAAAAATATGAAGTTGCATGAATCAGAATAAGGAAAGGGCTTATTATTTAGCTCCATTGTTTATATTTTGTTCTTTTATATTAGGATTTAGAGAATGATCCAGCTTTTCAGCAGGCTGTAAAAACTAGTCATGGTAGAAGACCTCCGGTAAGCAAATTTTAAATACTGAAATATATAAAATTAAGCACCTAGGAACCTACTTGAGAGTGATACTACAATGCCTTAGTTATGTATGTGTATTTAGAAATACTGTACAGTAAAGACTAATTTAATTTATTGGCCTTACTTCCTGCTTAAGATGGCAACTCATGTTTCTTCCCAGTAACCGAAGTTGTATTTGTTGATTCTCTGAATTTTAATTGCTGTTGCCTTGTATACTGAAGCCCTTTATCAGGGAGGTTCCATTTTTTTCTTACAGTTGTTCTCTCCTGTTGTTCTCTATAATCTGATTCCGTATATGAAACTTTCAGTCACATCCAGAGTTTCTCATACAGAAAGTTTCTAGATACAGCATATTTTTAAATTAATGAATAAATGTAGGAATCAGCAGAATATGTAGACTCAATAGAGATATGTACAAATGCAATAAAAGCTTACTTAACTGCATGTAATGAACAGTCTAGCACAATGCTATCAATATTAACTAGTAGCAGTTCTCAAATCCAGTTCCTCAAGGTACAGAGTAGATTTTCTTCAACACTTGTTATTTCAGTTGCCTTAACTGGAGATTTTGTGATGAAATCTATGCTGTTTTGCTGAGGAAAGATGATTTTGAATTTAATGTTGATATTTAATCAAGTATTCTGTAATGCGGTACCCAGAATCCTATAATCTGTACTCACCAGCATAAATTTCAGCGATGAATTGTTGTTACTGTATTTGAGAAATTGACTCTTGCTTGTCATGTCGCACCCAACTCCTTTTACTTGGTGCGCAACAGAAATGTAGGCATCAGCTTCTCAAATGGTTGCAGCTTACTGCTGAAGTGTATGCAGTTGAATTTAAACTGCATAAATCTTCAATTAGAGTCTGGCCAGTAATTTTTAAGCCCACCTGTTCAGTAGTGATTCCTGACACTGTGTTCTCTGTTTTGACCAGTAGGAGACAGTCTTGTCAGACTTCTAAACATGTTTAATCTTTCCTTTCTTTCTTGTCAAGAGATTGCATCCATGTGTTAAGAACATTAAAAAGTCAGTATTCTTTGTCAGTAATAAAGAGAAACATATATACACATTGTATATAGCTTTGCTGTACTTTTTGTGAAAATTGTATTTAAAATGTATTCGTTTCTGTTAAGTAATGAACAATTATTCATTAATTCTGAATTCTCTTCTTAAAAGCTTACAGCCAAAGTTCCAGGTACATCTAGTACACGAACTTTAGCTACTGGATATGGGGTAAGTTTTTATTTTTATTTTTATTATCTGTTCCAATGGTCAGTAAACACTGCTTAATGTTGAAGCTTTTGATCCCAATCAATGTACAGTATACTGTCACATAACAATGAGGCACATGTACACTTTGACATGACAAGGATAAGGGGAATTCTGTAGCTGAGAGGTTTCTGTGCGAATTGCAGGCATATGGTAACATACAACCAGAGGACAATCTCATGTTTCTCAATGTCATTTTCACTATTACTAATTTGTTTTCAGTTGCTAAACTTTGAATGATATGACTTTTCCACTTTACATCACAAGTATTGTTAACAGAAGGTGAAATAAACGTAATCAAAGTTGTGTTGTAGGTAGTTGGAATCAAAGTGTGTGTGTGCACGCGCGCGCGCGCGCACACACACACACACACACACACACACACACACACACACACACACAC
>JAHTLZ010000007.1:31646671-31672108 GCA_023846285.1 Phrynocephalus versicolor | reverse complement strand
ACACACACACACACACACACACACACACACACACACACACACACACAGCCCCAAGAAGCCAGCTTGGCCTCCTCCCTCTTGTCCTTTGATCAGCAGGCAAATACCTTCCTCTCTAGGCAGACTTTTAACTTGTCAAAATCAGGAATGCTGGTTTTGAGCTTACAGGTGTTTTTAAACTTGCTTTTTGAAAATCTTAATGTGTGTTATTTTTTTTAATATGTGATATTTATATTGTGTTTTTAAATCTGTTGTTGTGATCCATTTTGGTTCCCCTTTGGGGAAAAAAGCAGCATATAAATAATATAAATAAATAAATATGCCTAAGAATGAAGGATAATGAAAACTGAGGCAAAAAAGAAAATAAACCAGAACCAAGAATGTGGTCTGAGGAGTTGTCGCCCATGAAGTAACTGCTTATGGATGGTGGCATTGAATGGATCTGTCTGTGGCAGCCTCTTTTGCATAAACAACATTTCCATTGCTCTCCTTGGCATCAGTTTTAATTTTTACAGCAAAAAAGGAAACTTATTTTTCTCTCTCTCACTATTGTCTGTTATCTAAAGTGAGACTTCCCATCTTTATATCCATAGCCTTTAGAAGTGTTCCATTTATAGTGTTTGCTGGCTCTGTTTCCCATAGAAACAGACTATACAGTGATTATTGACTATAAATATTTTCTTACATTGTGATAGTCAAAGACAACACTCTCTTCATCAATTGGCAGACCAATGACTGCAACTACACAGGTAATAGTCCTATAGTTATTTGTAGTTTATAGATGGCCATACATGTATTATATAGAAATAGTTTATTTCTATATAATACATTTATTAACTCTGTTCATTTTCCGTAACCCTCTATCATGGAATGAACCACTCTGCTGTCGGTGGGACTTCCTTCATGCATAGGATAGCATTTGTAATGACATAATGGTATAATTACTGAGAGGAAGATCTTTCTAGATGCAGTCTTTTTCTCATTTACATACTAGTGCTAAGTATACCAACTCTAGAGGAGATATTTCTAAGAAGATGTGTATGATTGCACTGTTTGACTTTTCTTATCTTTCTGTTCTGAGCCCAAGGTCAAATGCTCAAAATATTTGTCTTTTAACAAAAGGAATAAATAATTAGGCTTGATTTGGAGCACTCCTAATATTTGTATGAAAAGGCATACAGACAACAATAGACATAGTATTCTCGAAGGCTTTCACGGCCGGGACCTGAAGGCTGTTGTGGGGTTTTGGGGGCTGTTTGGCGGTGACCTGTAAGTTTTTCTTCCTGATGTTTCACCAGACTTTGTGGCTGGCACATCACAATACAATGACTAACACCTATTCTCCTCAATAGGACAAGTTCTCCTTTTAAAAACCCACAATCTCACTCATTATATACTCCAGACAATAGAGAGAACTCCTAGCTCCCTGAGATCCTTTCCCTCTGAAGATGCTGGCCAAAGAGTCTGGTGAAATATCAGGAAGAAATACTTCCAGAACACAGCCAAACAGCCCTAAAACCCCACAATAGCCAATAGACTGTGTTTCTTTCAGATGTAAAAAGCTGGAGGTGCTACGACCCATCAGATTCCCTGAAAATGATTGAGCAGGGCATGATTGCATTCCATCATATGATTCTAGCAGCAATAGCTGATTGGCTGTCATGGCCGCTTTCTCCCATTCATTTGCCAGAAGCTCTTTGACACAGAACTAATACCATGTGGATACTGCAAGGCCAGTGCAATGCAACTCTTTCTCCCCTTCCCATCTTTCAGAGTAACCTGTTCCAGGAACAGGCTTTTTAGGAATATATTTTGTTCAGTGGGAACAAAATATTGCACCTTCCCATATTTGTGATGCAAGCAGTTCCATCTGAAAATGGCCCTTGTAACATTTAAGCCATAGTGATATGTTTTGTGACTTTATTTTATATAAAAGCATCAGCATCATATATGGTAAATATTAGTACAATTTAGATAACATTGCAAGGTTGATATGTGCATGTATAGAGTTGATTCATTTTAACAAATTGTGTTACAGAGCACTTCTGTGAATATTTTCTGTAGATCTACTGTAGATGTGTGCAGCATCGCACCCTTTGTAGTTTTTATGCTGAATTTACAAAACAACATCATTTAATATAACCAAACTTCTTCTATGACTTTGGTCAGAATGCTATTGGTACTTTCCAGAATAAACTGGAAATCATGTTGTAAAATCAGTCACATGACCCATAACGTGAAATATGGCAGACAACATGTAAAATCTGTTTTGATGTTTGACTTTATGCATATTTTATTTTGCAGTAGGATTTTGTCCTATGCGTTCTGTTTTTAACATGAACATTGCTGTCTTTTCTAATTCTTGTTTCCTTGTGGTCATTATCAGCATAACAGTGTCTTCATGTTTCCCTTAAGGATGGAGTTGCTCGCCCTATGACAGCAGTGCAGGCAGCAGGTTACACTAAGGCAGCTGCAAGAGGTACTTTTTGTTAAAATTCTTGGCTATATGAGAAAGGACCTTTTGCACAGTTCTCAGGATTATTTTATTAATCTGCAGGTTCTGCATTTGATCCTCTTGGTCAAGCAAGGGGCCCAGCTCCTCCTCTAGAAGCTAAAAATGAAGATAGGTAGGTAGACAATATTTGCATTATTGTGAAAACCATTGTGCAACTAAGGTTTTGTGAGTTTAAAAAACTCCAGCACGATTTCATCAGGATCCTAACATGTATGATGCCTGGAGCAGGAAAATACAATTAGTTTGGGAAATGGTATTTGCTGATTCTGTCTTCTCTCTGTCTCTCTGTCTCTCTCTCTCCATGCTTGAATGTGTCAGGAAAGCTCTTTGATTATAACCACACATCACTGATTACTCTGGAAAATGCATTGACATCACAGAATACTAGTACTGTGTATTCTCCTAGGGCATGGCTGCCACATTGTTCATTCGCTGATTTAAATGGATTGCTTCTTAAAATATAATTATACAAGAGCTACATTTAATTTACATAATGATGGGTATCAATTAATTCAGAAATACACTATTGGCAGATCTGTAAACCTGTTGACATTCTGCAGATTCTGTAGAAATTAGAACTGATGCTATCAGAATATTTCATTAGCAAAAGACCCGGGTTTATTACCATTAAAGAAGACAGCCCTATGTGACCAGAGTTTGGCAATACTGTACTAAACATGCTGGTTATGGATGATGCCAGTGATGATTTGGAGGGTGCCAGGTTGAAAAAAGCAAAGCAAATACTTCTGCTTATATATCACCCCAAAGTGCTTAAAGCACTTTCTGGGCAGTTTACTATTTATTTATGCAGGCTACACAGTGCCCCCCACCCCCCAATGAGCTGGGTATTCATTTTACCCACCTTAAAGGGATAGAAGGTGGAGTCAACCATGAGCCGGCTACCTGGGGTTGGACCCCAGGTTGTGAGCAGAGTTATACCTGCAGTATAGTAACAATTTCTCTGTTCTGTCTGCAGTGAAGCAGAGTTGACAGAAAAATAAGACAAATCTCAAATTGCATTTGCTTAGGCACATTGAATCAGTAAGGATTTTATCAGTCAACTCTTCCATAAATTCCACTGATTAAAATTGCCTACTCTAGTTGTGACTTGCATATTTGAATCAATGGAACTTATGGAAGAATTGACTCACAAAATCCTCACTTATTTAGTGGGCCTTGTCTAGTGCAACTTTCTACTCTAAGCAGCAGGATTTCAGCCAGTGTGTAAAGTCAGGCGGTGTAAAGCACTGTTGCCCCCTGCTATCTTTCATACATCAAAATGTTGAGGTTTTCCAGAGAAAAACCTGAAAAACCGTCCCTACCCTAACCTCAAAAATTTCCAGATGTTTTAAATCCCTTGACTTTATATTTGTGGATCTGTATTATGTTATATGTTTCTATTCTGTTTCCTGACTTTAGTCCTGAAGGAAAAATTAAACTGCTGGAAAAAAAAGTAAATGAGTTGGTTGAAGAAAGCTGCATTGCTCACAGTTGTGGAGATTTAAAGTTGGTAAGTTGGTGACTTCAGTTTGCATTTTGATCTTGTACTTTTATAGTTAAATTTCCAGCCTATTTGCATACTGGAGATTGAAACAGATTGGAAATCCTTGCTGATGAAAGCATTTTATGCAGATCATACAATGTATGAAAGCACCTACTCCGTAAATTAATACATTTGTGAGTAAACACACTGCTCTTAAGACACCTGCTTGGAGCACCTCTGAATATGCTGATTCACATGGCTAGAGTATATAATTGGCTATGTGTGGAACATTCATTAAGCACAATCTTTTTCTTCTGGCTACAATTATGGGTGTCTAATGCGGTTTATTTTGGGAAAACTGTAAAATGTTTCTGTTCTGAGAACACAAGGAACAGTGGCAAATGCTAGGGTTACCAAAAGATAGGATTACCTTACCAACAGTCTACTAATTATTGATATTTCCACACAGTCGTATGCAACACATACCATAGTTACATGTATGCAATTATTTTGCAAATGGATTTGTAAAGGAAAAAGGCTATAATGAGGTTTAGGGTTGAGAATTGAACTTCTTAAGAATATAAGTGACAATTCTTTAAAAGCAGTAGTGCTTCATCAGTATGTCTGCAAAGACTTACTAGCATGCCTGGCAAAAACATCAGAAGGCAGTTCAATGGGACATCCAGTAGTTGTGGGCACAGCTTTAGTGTTATACACGGACCCTGATGCAGGGGGTTAGACTAGAAGACCTCCAAGGTCCCTTTCAACCCTACAATGATCCAATGATTCTCTGAGGGTGGAGTACTGTATATACTCGAGTATAAGCCTACTTTTTCAGCCCTAATTTTGGGCTGAAAAAAGGGGTCCTCGGCTTATATTCAGGTCAGTACTTTTAGCCACTGATGCAAGTTTGGGTCAGTGGCTAAAAGTCATTTTAAACATTGTGCGCCACTTCTCCTCACCCCCCCATGTTTAAAATGACTTTTAGCCAACGAGGCAAGTGCTTGAGTTGGATGGCTAAAAGTCATTTTAAACATCACACACACACCCAGCTCACAAAGGAGGAGTTGCCAGGCCCTGCTGCATTTCCCACCCTAGGCTTATACTTGAGTCAATAAATTTTCCCAGCTTTTTGGGTTTAAATTAGGGGTCCCAGCTTATACTCGGGTCGACTTATACTCGAGTATATACGGTAATTTCCATTTAGTGGTCCCCTTTGCCATGCCCTGTAGTATATTATCTGGCCATTATTGTTGGTAAATAAATGTTATTTGTTTATATATTTGCTTTCTAAGCTGTACTGACAATTATAATAGTTTTTCCCCTCTTAAAGTAATGCGACTGAATTGAAGTGGATAGTAGAATGAGAGTTGCAGCACCTAAGAGAGTTGCAGTCTCAGATGTTGAGATCTTATTATATGAGTAACCTTTTCCAAGCCTTTTTGCTGTTCTTTTGCATTATGTTTGTATGTGTGCGGTCAAAATGATTTTGCATATGTGGAAAGAATTTGATGTGTGTGTGTGTGTGTGTGTGTGTGTGTGTGTGTGTGTGTGTGTGTTTCTAAAGAACCTCCAAAGGTGCCACTGAAAAGTAATTAATTTTTTTAGGCTCTTGAGAAGGCAAAAGACGCTGGACGAAAAGAAAGAGCATTAGTAAGGCAACGTGAGCAGACTATGTCTCCTGCCAACATCAACCTAGATCTTACATATACTGTAAGTGACTATGCATATTAATTAATTCAGATAACTACTATCTCTTCTCAAGGGCGTGGGCAGCAGTTTATGGAAAAATATTCACACCTCTTGGGAATCCATGCTGCATAATTCCATAGAAGTGCATGCTCAAAATTTGAAGAATGTTAATAGTCACAGACAAATGCTGCCTATTGCAGGGCAAATTTTGTGAATACCTGGAAATTGATATATACATTTCCCAACATTTCAGGCATTCCCCTATGATATGTAGAGACTATCAGATTCACTGTCTGTTTTCAGACCTCTGCACTGGTTTGATGTTTCAGACATCGATGAACTCCTTTATGTAACTGCTTTTCTGCTTTGGTGGGTGGAAACTTCCCTCTGCTTGTTTTGCTGCTAACTATTATCACTCTTGTAATAAAAGAGTTTAAAATCTGTTGCTTTTGTCCAATGGGAAAAATATTCCATGTTCTCTTTTAGGTGCTCTTCAATTTGGCCAGCCAGTATTCTGCTAATGAAATGTATGCTGAAGCACTAAATACCTATCAGGTTATAGTGAAAAACAAGATGTTTGTCAATGGAGGTAGGTTAAACTTACAAAATCAAAATATACTAAAGGGAAAATCTTCATCATTGATTGAACTCCTGTTGAAAACAGTGAATTTTGCTGATTATTGCAGTCTCATGACCAAGCTTGAATTTTAGTCTATTCTGTATGAAATAAGTGTAATCTCAAATCTGAGGTTATACTTATTTGTAAGCTCCTTAGCAGGTGCTACTGATATTTCCAGTTGTACCTACCTATCATTTACTGGAGAAACTAAACAGCTATTAAACAGGAGGATGGCCTAACACAGGCCCTGGGATAGGAATCAGTAGTGTACCTCCATTTGAAAAATGAAGGGCACTCGTTTAAAGATGGGGATGTACACGTATTAGACAGAGAAGATAGGTGGTTTGAGAGAGGGCTCAGGAAAGCCATTCATGTGTGTATTGAAAACACCTCTCTTAACAGGTGGGGGATTTAGACACAATCTGTCAGTTACTTATAAAGTTGCCCTTTCATCAATCCCCAGACAAATCAGAAGCACTTCACACCTCAACCAGTAATGACATAGCTAACGACCTGTACTTAATGGATGTTGGGAAAGGTTGCATAGGTGGGACTTTCACAGACCCTAGGCCATTGTCCACCTAATGAGTCTATTCAGGTCATTGTCCAACATGGGCCTATTCAGTCCAGGGTGTTGTGAAATCAAGGTGAACTATAAATTGGAGGAGTCACCACTAACTTTCCTCAGACTGACAAAGCTGCTTGGATGAGTAGCAAAACATTTCAATCTCTCCAGAAAAGAAGTCCAGTTGCCATGAATCAACTTCCAGATAGACTCACCTGGATGACTTAGAATCTTCACAGATATCTTTTACTAGGTTTCACTGTTCCTGTGGTCGTTTTTAATCTCCTACGAAAATAATTTGATATATTCTCAATGTCTTTCCTTTTTCAAAGCAGCATTTATCCAGACACCAATGTCCTTTCTAATTATATTCTTAAGGTTACCTCAGACAGCCTAAAGGCCTCACAATTATTTATACTCTTCTCTACTATATGTATACACACAATTAGAAATTAACACCTGTTCCAGCACAATCTAAGTTAGTCTAGGTTGTGTTTTCTCTTGTGCTCATTGTCTCCACAGGGAGATACAACATTATAGCAGATTTAGGGGGGAATCAATTAAATTTCTACTGAATCAGATCATATTTCTTTTCTCATGCAAAGAGGGGGAAGGGGACTGTCCACCAAAGTCTTCTACAGTATTTACTTCCTGTCAGAAAATAATAAAGGTCTGTATCATACCCATTACTTGTTATCACAAGAATCAGAAGAGACAGCTGTACTACTGGGTGCTAGCATATCAAGCCAATATAAAAGAATAATAAAAAAGACAAAAATGTAATGGGATCTTAAAACTAACTACCATATTTTAATATGGATGAAAAAGGAAGTGGTCTTGTCCACAAAGATTATAATTCCTGTTCAAACTGTCTCATAATAATTCTACCAGGAACTTTAACATGTTTACCTTTTAATTCCAGGAATCAAGATACAGTATTTCTTTTCACACTCTTTTGAAAGTTGTGACACTCTTGCCAGTATACTTATATAGCTCAGTCAGTTTCCTCTTCTTTAAATTATTCTGGATTCCAAGTATAGATATTCTATATATAATAAAATAAAATCCTGTGGAATATATGATGTCTGTGCTATGCCTCATTCCGTGTATTATTTGGTAGGCATGCTAAAAGTGAACATGGCAAACATTTATTTGAAACAGAGAAACTATTCAAAGGCTATCAAATTCTACCGGATGGCTTTAGATCAGATTGCAAGTGTTCATAAAGAGATGAGGTGAGTCCAGTAAACAAGGACATGTTTTTGTTTGATTTTGTAATTTCTCATAGGGAGGCTTGCTTTTTTCAGAAACCGATTAGGACCTTTCTATGTTGAAATTTTTATCTGGTTTCACTGTTGTATTCAACCTTTCATCAAGTTGATGGCAAAGTCGACTTGATGAAAGCAAGTACAATATATGCAATATGTCTGCTGTATTCACATCTTGAATAAGGATACGGAATATACAGTATTTAATTTGAAAGTATGAATGGGGTAATTGGGCAACTACTACTACTACTACTACTACTACTAGTAGTAGTAGTAGTAATAATAGTAGTAGTAATAATAATAATAATAATAATAATAATAATAATAATAATAACAACTTTATTTTTATGCCACCTTTCTCCCCAAAGGGACCAAAGTAGACATATTCTGCTTCTTTTACTTATTATTCCACAATCTCTCAGGCTGTGTATTCTATTTCAGTCTAGCTCTAATATCAGAGGACAGCCAGACTAGAGATTACATTCTTAAAACAGCAGAATATGGGGAAATATACTAGGGGAAGGTTCAACTTCAGTTCTGGTCATATCCATTTCGATGTAAAAAAAAAAAAGGAGGTCTTTACCCTCCATCTTAGTTATAATGGAATAGGCCCTTGGCTGCTTGTCAGTGTACGTATTTAGACGTCTAATTGATTGGTCTTCTGTTGTTTATATTGTTTAAATTTTACTTTTGTTGTTGCTTGTATGGTTGTTGTAGAATTGTTTGTGTTATATTTTAATTCTTTTCTACATGCTAAGTAATAGGAGAATGAAAAAATTTTAGTGTAACGTAACAGAGGACTTTAACTTTGATTTATTTTTTCAGGATTAAGATAATGCAGAACATTGGAATTGCTTTTATTAAAACGGGCCAATATACTGATGCCATTAGTTCATTTGAGCACATTATGAGCACATCACCAAACCTGAAAGCAGGCTTCAACTTGATCCTCTGCCATTTTGCTACGGGAGACAGAGAGCAAATGAAAAAAGCGTTCCAAAAATTGATTGCAGTTCCACTAGAAATTGATGATGATGATAAATATATTTCACAAGGGGTAAGTATGCATCACGTTATTGCTTTAATTTGTAGAGCAGAGCGACAGAATTTGAAGTGTTGGGAGAAATGTTACTTTTAATAGTTTATGGCTGTTGCAGTGTATAGGTATCCTTCATGATATAAGATACGGCACAACAACATGTTTGGAGGAGCTGAAATCCTCTGCCGAAGATTAATGCTCCCATATGTTGTTTTAAGCAGGATTTTCTGGCATATTTTGTGTAAAAATATGGGCACAATCCTGTTGCATAACTCTGTGCTGATATAACCTGGATTGGGTGCCAGAAGCATGTGATTTACCAAAATTAAAATCTCCATATCCCCTTCTTTTTAGGCTCCCTCGGGCTCGCTTTTGTCCTGGGGAAGCCTTTGGGAGCTTTGGAACATGGATGTGGAATAGTAAAAAAATCACTGCCGAATCACCACTAGCAGTCCAGTTCAGCAGCGGCAGTGATTTTCCACTATTAAGGATTCCCCCACCTTCTGAGGCTCCCAAATGTGCCTTCAGAGTAAAAGGGTTACTTTTTGCTTACCACCTCAATTATTTTAAAACCGTAGTGAATTTTTAAAAATCAATATTTTTGGGATGCGTTAGGAGCCCAAAAGGATTTCCCAAAAATGCCTAAAATGACCTTCAATTCCCTAGAGAGTTTCCTAGAAAAAGATGTAGCTTTGATATTTATGTTTCTATGCATCCATATCTGCTGTTTATATAATTGACATGGATTTTTTATACTTTATTTAGGATGATGCACAAACAAATTTATTAATAGAGGCTATTAAAAATGACAGCTTGCGGCAAATGGAACGTGAAAGGTAAACATGGCTATCATTCTCCTTGCATAACCTCAAAGGATCTTACATGTTTTATGGAAATGTTTTAAAAAGCTGAACAAAGGTATGGTCTAATATTCTGCTTAATTTAACGGGAAATTCAGGATTTCTCTCTTTCCTTTACGGTTGTTATCTACTTTAGGCAGTCAGATTGGCTTTATGGCAGGCTTTATCCTTTCTTCTTAAACCATAGTAATATTCTTTGGCTATAGCCATTTGTTCACCATCACCTTGCAAATACGATTAGTGTACTCGGAGTTTTAATTTGAGATTTTTATTTAGATCTGTCTGACCAAAGAAAACATGATTCTGTGTGGGGAAATGGGATTAAAGAGAGGGTAAGTGGGTTCTGTAAAACATTGCACTGTGGTGTGCCACTGTACCGAGCTCCTGCCAGGCATATTCAGTTTTCTCTTCCTCTTGATCTTTTATTTCCCTCTGTCCCCTATTTCTCCCCACCAACACTCCATGGCCACTATGTGTTCTTTTTCCTTATCCTTTTCCTGTTTGGGTTCCTCAAAATCATAGTGGATTTTTGTTATGTGTATATTTGGGGCCCTAATTATTTGGTCTAAAGAACAGGGGAAGGGGAAGTTTGATTGTGAAATCTGGGGTGTCTTGGAAGAGGGGACAGTAACACTGTTTTGCTTATATTGTATAAGACTCCATGCTTATAGAATGAGTTCAGAAGTACTATACAACATTTATTTATTTATTTATTTATTGGATTTCTAAACCACCCTTATGGTAACAAGACCACTCTGAGCAGTTGACAAAAACTGAATAAATACAAACAGAACAATAAACAAATTAATAATGAAATCAATCTATTATTAGAAAATAAAAATTAAATATAAAATATATAGAAAAATGAAGTCAATAATAACATCAAACCTAAAATACCAATATTAAAATGCACATGATACATTCGTACAATTATAAGCTTGCTGCTACAGTACCTGTTTATACAGTATATATGATGAAGTGGGCTGTATTGGACAAAAGCTTATTATATACAATTTGTAACAGGTCACAGGGTTCCTGGTTCTTTTTCTTGCTAAGAATGGCTGGTATCTTCTTAGATTTCTGCGTGCAGAGTGGAAGTTTGCAGACATGGATGCAGTTATTTGGTGAAATGCTGGTCATGTGACCAAATAGCCATAGCTGCAATTTCATGCCTGGAAAATCCATTAGGATAATGTTGAAAATGTCTTTATTACCACCTATCTTATGTTCAGATGCTCTATATGTGTTATGTTCCCCATCCCTGAAATAATTTATTATGTTTTTAAGGAAAGCTACAGCGGAAAAGTATATCATGACAGCTGCTAAATTAATTGCGCCAGCAATAGAAACATCATTTGCAGTAGGCTATGATTGGTAGGTGGTATTTTTGCTATTCTCAAGCCACATGTTCTGAAATAGTCCCATAGAAATCAGTGGCTCACAGCTACCCTGGGTTCTCTAGTTCCATGCCTCTTTTTTTGTTCTACATTTTAAAATGTCATATTATAATCATGCCTCCAAATGATTTTCTCTCTTATGTCTTTTGTTTTGTTTTGTTTTGCTTTTCTTTGATTTTTGCCTGGAATCTCTTTAGGTCAGTGGTTCCCAATCCTTTTTTGAGTCATTAGCCCCTTATATATTAGTGAAGTCACCAGCAACAACCCCCACCCCCATGTTTGCATAAAAAGGCAAGAGGTAAAGTCATGCCTTTCCAGAAAGAACAGGATTATTCCTCCCTCAAAGGGCCTGCTTCTCATACATACACATATACTTAAACATTAATGTCTGCCTCCAGATTGTCAAGGAACAATATATTTAACAAGGGCTACAATGCAGAGAGTGTCTAGTGTGGTGTACCGGATACAGCAATGATAGATTAAGGCTCAGGAGAACAGGGTTTGATTCCCTGTTCAGCCACTGAACTCCACTGGGGAAGTAGTACTGGTAAAACCATTCCTTAGATACCATTCTTACGTCAGATGCTCTATCAAGATGCTATAAGTTGGTTTTGACTTGATGACTTATAGCAGTGCTCCCCAACCTTTTTGTCCCCACAGACCGGTAAATGTTTGATGATTTTCCGTGGCCCGGGGGTGGGGGTGGCGGTGGGGAGGGGGGAGATGGGGGTGCGGGGGTCGGGCGGGGGGGCAGGGGAGGGTGTGGGGGGGCGGGGGATGGTGGGAGGGAGGTGGGGGGCGGGGGGGGCTTGGAGCATGTGCCTTGCGGGGGGCTCCTGGGCGGGCGGGCCCCCACCTCCTCCTCCTGTCGGCGGCCGCTGCAGCCTTTGGGCGGGCGAGCGGGAGGGGGGAGGGGAGGGAGGCCGGTGGGGGGGTGGCATCCCTGCGCGCCCGCGCGCCACCCTGGAGAGGCCAGTGTCCTTTCCTCAGCCCTCCCCCAACACACACACACACACACACACACACACACACACACCTGGCCACCTCTCAGGGAGGCGGGCAAAGCTCACCCCACGCCGCGCGCGCCCTCCCCCGCCACCAAGACTTGCCCCCCTCCCGCCGGGTCTCCGGGCCGAGAAGGGGGAGCCCGAGCGCCTCCCGCCGCCGCCGCCGCCTCTCTCACCTGCTGCTGGGCAGGGAGCCCGAGCTCCGGCCAGGCGCGAAACTCCTCCTCCTCCTCCTCCTCCTCCTCCCGCCGCCGCCGCCGGAGGAGCAGCAGCAGCAGCGGGGGCGATTGCGGTGGGGGGTCGCGGGGGCGGGGGCGGGGGCGACCGGGAAACATCCGGGCCGGCCCACAACGCCCCCCGCCCGCCCCCCAACACAGGCGCGGTCCGGCAGCAGTGGCAGTGGGGGGCTCCGCCCTGGAGCGCGGCCGTAGGGAGGGGCCAAAGGGTGCGCGCCCTGGGGGAGGAGGAGGAGGAGGAGGAGGAGGGGCACCCACCTCCTCTTCTGACCGAGGGGGCCCCCACGCTGTGGCGGCGGTGTGCGCGGGGGGGGCTCGCCAGCGCCTCCTGCGTGCGCCCCCTCCTCCCTCTGCACGCCCGGCCCCCAGGGCAGGGGGGAGGAGCCGGGAGGAGGCGAGGAGGGGCAAGCGGGCCAAACGGGGTTCCTGCTGCTGCTGCTGGTGGTGGTGGAGGGCGAGGAGGAGGAGGACGGAGGAGGAGGACGTGCCGCCGCCGCTGTGGCTGCTGCTGCTGCTGCTGCTGGTGGTGGAGGGCGAGGAGGAGGAGGGCGGAGGAGGAGGACGCGCCGCCGCCGCCGGCGGGCAGAGGAGGGAGGCAAAGGCAAAGGCAAAGGCGGCGGTGGCGGCTCCTCCTGCGCTCCTCCAGCCTTCCTCCTCCACCGGCCGCCCGCGGGAGAGAAGAGGAGGAGGAGGAGGGCAGCGGAGGAAAAGGGGAGGAGCCTCCCCGGCCTCCCTAGGCGGCCCGGTGCCAACCGGTCCGCGGCCCGGGGGTTGGGGACCACCGACTTATAGGAACTACAGCAGTAGCAGCAACAACAACAGCAGCAACACAAAAGGCAACTCATGAACCCCTAGAAAAACACTTTGCAACCCCTTTGAGGGACGGGCAATCAATTTGGGGAACACTACTCTAGAGCCACAAGTAGCCCACAAAATAAAATGAAATAACTCCTATTTTATTAATGGTGCACATTGCTGTGAAAGCTTCAAAGCTTCCTATTCTTGTAGGTCAATGATTTCTAACCTTGGATCCCCTAATGGTGCTTGATAGTTGACTGACGTCAGCTTCATTCTCTGTCTGCACTGTAGGGAATAATACTGAACCGAAGTTTAAATTTATTGTGAGGCAGGACTACACAATCTTTCATTTGCTAGGAGAGACTTGAATTCATCAATTCTGTCTGGTAACCCAAATTCTCAATGTACCTACCATTATCTGTCTTGGTCTGTGAAGGGACTTAAAACACTGCAGTGCAGATAGGATCCAAAACCAGTTCATAGGATTAGCTGCTAATTGATCCTTGGCAAAGACTGAGCAGTTGTTTTCTTGATTTGGAGAGGCTCATTCTAACAAGATTTTTTCTCTTTCACAGGTGTGTAGAAGTAGTAAAAACTTCACAGTATGTGGAGTTAGCCAATGACCTGGAAATCAATAAAGCAATTACATACCTAAGGCAAAAGGATTTTAATCAGGTATAGTGTTTTCATAATTTTTTGCACTGGTACAAGCTTTCACTGAACTGCAATTAAAACACAATTTGAAAGGTCATCTTCCTTTATAATACCCCTCAACAGCTGAGAGTAGACTGTACTTTCATGGCTCTACAAAATAGAATTCAGGTGTTGGCTTTATTCCCCTCCTTTTCATTGGCATTTATAAGACTGGATTTTTACTGAGGTATGGACCAAAATCTAGTGAAAGAACTACATCTAACAGCATTTCAGGATTACAAAGAAAATTTACTTTACCGGATAGTAATATTGTACTTACAGCTGGACAGGAAGTTGCTACACTGTCCTTATGTGCACTCATTGCATGAACTGGAATTTTTTTCAGTTCCATGGATGGACTGGGAATACCCACTAAATTTAGCATGTGTTCACTGTAGCACTAGGAATGTCGTCACTTCTTTAAATTTAAAGCTAATGTAAAACAATTGGTGTTTCCAACGTGTATATTTTTAAAAAGTTAACTTTGTTTTTTAGAGAATGGAAAATGTTTGGTAAATAATTAAGGCCTTAATCAAATTGTTAGTCCCAGTTACAGTAGATCCACTAGCAGAACCCTGTAGGATTTTTACATAAGCTAGAAGGATTGCAACAGTTGCAGCTGCTGATAGATGAGTGCCAGCCCCATGTCACTTGCATGCCTGGTCAGACTCCTGCATCTCATCGGTTAGCTTTGACAAGTTCCATGATCCCTCTTGACTGTGCATAAAATCTGAGTAGGATTCTGCCCATTTTGGTGAGAGGATTTGCATAAGTCTTGATTTACCACTCAGTAATGCATTCAGTAGGTCTATCTGAGTGGGGATGAGTAACTTAATTTATGCATAAATGTTTCCATTTGGGAAGGGATAGATTTATTTCCCCAAATTATATGACTGAGACATTCTTCTGCCTTGGTTCTGACATGGCCTCTCCAAAAGGACACGTGGCAATCAGCATTCATCTTCCCCAAAGAGAGATGGGCTTATATGACCCTTTGAAAACATTTATATTAGCTAGATTATAATTTGTCCTGTAAAGACCAGAAGAACTGGAAGGCTTCTAACAACAGCTAAGAATCTATGGCACCTGGTAATTATAGTCAAAGATATCAGAAGTCCCTATTGCTCTGTAAAAAGAGTTGATCATCCCAGTTATAGTGCTTCTTCATAACCCTAAAAGAAGCTTTCACTAAATGTGTAATACTGATTAGATGATGTCCCAGAACTTGCTGTACCACCCTTAGTGGTTAGTGACATTGTAGTGATCAGTTCCTATTGACCCAAAGGAGTTCAAAAGGTGTGTTAAGACTGCCAAATCAGTCATTAGTGATTACAGCTTGAAAATAATCTTATTTGGAGCACATCACAACCCAACAGCCTCTGTGCAAGATGAAGCTAGGATGATTTGCATGCACTTTCCTTAAGTTCTCTGTGCATTGCCAAAGATGCCTGAACTTACTGTGAAGGCCAAGTTTAATTGCCTGTCCCACAGCTGTCAATAAGCATTTTTGAATGAAACAGAAAATAAAAAAGAACATGAAAAAGAGAACCGGCTTATATGAAGTCATCCCTGCCTAATGTGGGATGAGTCAAATAGGAGTAAGCATATGGGGTTCAAATTCAGGGTAGTACTTTCATAGTTACAAAGTTTTGGGGAGGAGGACTATGTAGTAGCACGTGCCTTTTGGAGAGAGTACACAAATTAATATTTTGATTAATGCATCTTCACTTTTAATTAACATGTTAACTATAAGTTCCGAGCCTGGCAAAGCAAGGGCCATCTAATTCTTGAAGAAGACAAAATCAGAAGTAATCCTCCTTCAGAGTGTTGCTTGTCAGCAGCAATGTTAACAGGAATAACCAGGAGGTTCCTGAGACACTCAAATTAGAACACTGCACAAAGGACTTCTAATGTCAATAATCTTGGTGGGCCCCTTGAGTGGGCTTGTTGGCCAATTGCTCTCTCTCCAGCTGTAGCAAACAAATGACATCATAATTTTTTTTTAAAGCGTGGACACTGAAACGAACCTCGGGATCCTTTTCAGACTGCATGTCTGTATATGACAGACTCATATTCTTGATGTATTTGGCATTTAGGTAATCAATACATTAGCTGACAAAATATGTCTGTTCAGTAGACTAGGGTGCTAGTCTAGATAGGTTTTATTTATACAATGGTTGTGTCCTAGATGTTTCTCTTCCATCCATGTTTTATTTCTTGATGTTCAGATCAGTTTGCTTATGTATTGAAACGTGTTACTCCATTTCTTTAATTATTTCTTTCTTTTGTACTGTCTTTCACATTTTCTTTGGTGTAAGTATGACGAGGTAGGTACTTAACCAATATTAATTACAATAACAATTTTTGCACAGGTGTAGCATAGGAAGCCAGCACTGCAAAACATACTAATGTGATGGTGTGTATAAATGGACAGGTAACTCCCCCCCCCCAACCCCAATGCGCAGGTGGGGGGGGTCTCTGGGGAGGTTGGTCATGGGGAAGAAGAAATGCTTTTTTGAGAGATAGAAACGTTTCACTGTTCATGAAGCTGTTTGGATGAACAGCGAAACATTTCTATCTCTCAAAAAAGAAGTTCAGTAGCCATGACTCAACTTCCAAATAAACTCACCTGGATGACTGAGAATCTTCACAGACATTTTGCACATGTTTGTTTGCTTTGTTGATAGGCCACCTTTCTCCTGATAGGGGTACCCAAGGTGGCTCACAATATTATAATAATAGAATTAAAAACACAATAAGTTAAAAACGAACAACAATTAAACTATATACTAATTAAAGTACAATATGAATAATGTAAAGTATTGAAAACTCTCTTAACGTAAAATGGCATTCAGTGCCTCAATCCTGATTGTTAAAAGCCTACCTGAAAAAAGGGGTGTTCAGCTGTTGATGTAAGGACAAAAGGGAGGGGGGCAGCCTAATCTCCCAAAGGAGAACTTTGTATAACCTGGCAGCTACCAAAGAGAAGGCTCACATGTGTTCCTGTTATCCATAACTGCAATGGACATGCCCTCCACAATGCATGCTAGTAACTGAAGCAGGATATAACTAAGGCATGTATCACTGTACCCAAATCCGACATAACAAAGAATGGGCACCCCTGGCACACCAGTTTTAACTGTGCAAAAGCACTCTTGGCTCAAGGATGAATCCAGGAGTACACCCAAGCTGCTAACCTGAGTTTTCAGGTGGAATGTAACCACATCCAGCACATGTTATATACCTCTTCATGCCTTTTGATTGGCCAGGGGTATCTTTGTCTTACCTGGTTTAAATTTCAGCTTGTTTTCCCTCATCCACCTCATTTCTACCAGGCACTGGTTCAGAAGCAGAATAGCTTCTTTGGAATTAGATGGGAAGGAGAGATAGAGTTGGATGTCATCAGCATGCTGGTAACACCATACCCCAAAACTCTGGACAGTCCTCCCCAATGGTTTCATGTAACTATTAAAAAGTATGAGGAACAAAGCAGAACCCGAAGGGATACCACATGCCAGTGGCCAGGACATCAAACAGGAATCTCTCACTACCACCTTCTGAGCTCTTCCTTCCAGGAAAGACTGGAGCCGCTGTAAAACAGTGCCTCCCAGACCTTTCTCAGAGAAACAGTATAGAAGAATATCATGATTGATTGAATCCAACACCACTTAGAAATCAAGCAGAATCAACAGGGTACACACTCCACCGTCCCCTTGTCCAGTTCCTAGCGTAGAACATGTTTTTTCCCCTGTCCGCCATCTGCCCCCATGCAATTTTTTTTGTTGCCACTATGTCTCTTAAATTGATTTTATTATCTGCTTATTTGTTGTATTTAATTGTTTGCTGTTTTGTTTTGCTGTGAACCGCCCGGAGTTCCTTTGGGAAGACAGTGCGGTATATAAGTCTTAAAAATAAATAAATAAATAAATAAAGCTGTCTCCTTCCCATAGCCAGGCCTGAAATCCAGATTGAAATTGGTCTAGATATTTATCTTTCTCTTAATTTCATACTTCAACTATGATGTCCTCCCTCTTGAATTTTAAAGTCACCCATGTACTTTTACGCTATCATAGTTGTACCCTTAAAACATAAATGTGGACTCATAGAAAAATCACTTCAGGGAGGGCAAAGGGATGGGGAAGATAGGCCAGCGATAGTAGCCATTTGCAAGTAATGAACAAAGTGCACTTTGCTATAAACACATAGATTTCCCTCAGATCAAAAGGCTGAGACTACAAATAAAACATTGTGTGGATTGGATGGGGAAGCTTTTCATATTAAAAAAATAGATTCAGAGTAGCAGCGTTGATCCAGTGGCAAAGTTTTACTATGAGAAGCTCTTTCCCTTCGTTCTGAGGGTCTCAAAGGATTCCCCAGGGCAAAGGGAGCCTCAGAAACTTTAAATTGCATTAAAGTAATTATTTATGGCGCCTGGATCCAGTTAATTCTCATGGAACTGTGCCAACAGAATTTTGTCCATTGTGCTATTTAATTACTGTTTACCAAGCTACTGCCATTTATTATGGAATTGGACAGGACTCAGCTAGATAAATCAACATTCTGACTTGATACTGGACAGCTTCTTAGACGTCTTTATGTTACTTGCTTTCAATTACTGAGACATTTAGATTAAGATTATTCCTGAATGCAAAGCTAGTATTTCAACCCATAGCACTTAATGGTTGGAATATACCTAGACTTGTTATGATACAAACTTTTGTAAAGCCTTTTACCTTCTAATCCTTCTTGTTCTGATTACTTGAAAGCAAGCTTTTCCGTTTTAGTGAATTTGATGTGGATCAGTGGGTTATAGCCAAAAATCATTATGGTTTACAAAAATACATGTTCTTGACATTCCATAAAAATTTTGTACTATTGGTGCCCATCTTAAATGTCTTCTATTTCCTCCAAAATAATGGGTTCTGTAGATAATTCATCATAATGAGAAAAATATTCTCATCTAGATGTAGCATGTACTTCCTAAGTGGTTTGCTGGGGAGTAATAAACTTGAGCTCACTCCATTCGCTTTGCGTATGTCCTCTTTTGCACTTCATAAATTAAGACAGTAATGCACGTTGTGCTGAAACTGTAAAACTAAAACGTACTTCAGCATTCTTGGCTTGGTGCTCTTAGGTACAGAAACTTTATAATAAGTAACTTGAATTTTATGCTTTATAAACGTATCTGTGTGGGCAAACAGACCAATGGATTATAACAAGTCTTTTTATAAAGTAGGGATGGGGGGAAGGGTCATATTTCAGGTACAAAATAAAGGGTGTAACTTTTAATTGATACAATATAATGGCACCAGTGTATGTGCTTCTGATCAATATTCTTCCATACCACGGGGGGGAGACATCTCTTTCTTTTATAAAATAATTATGTTCTCTTTATTTTTCTTCTGCATACTAGCATTATTTAAGACACCCACATGTTAAAATGTAGCACTTCCTTAAGTGATACTATTTTGCTAGAGTAAATTTTGAACCAGAAACACTTAATGGTGGAGCTATCTTTGCTCAAAGTTAGATAGGAGTAACTGCTGGTCACCTTGCTTTTGAAAGCAAATAGCTCTCTATTGTAATACAAGAAAATGGGTGCACACAGGTTTCAATTATTTTTAAATTAACGATGAAATTGTATTTGTGTATACTTAGCACCTCAAGAAGGAACATGAGAAGTACATGTGGTACTATGCTTTGATGTTGCACTGGCTGAGCTGTCCTTTTATCATCAACTCAGAGAATGATGGAATTTGAAGGGGCCATCAAGTTCCATCACTTCCTCAGATTGCTGTCATGTCTCTCCCCTATCTTTTCTCAAGGCTAAACAAGCAAGATTTCTTTCAATTTTTCCTCATTCAACTTGGTTTCCAGTCCCTTGATTATCTTTGTTGCCCTCCTTGTTCCTGATTATCTATATCCCCTTAATGTGCAATGTCCAGAACTGGGCATGGTACTCAATATAAGGCCTAAGCAATGCCAGACTAGAGGAGAACTAGTACTTCATGGGATTTTGAAAGTATACTTCTGTTAATGCTGCCTAAGAGCCTTTTCACACGACCCCTAAGATCCGCTGGCCACTTAAATTTGGACCAGAGATCTTGGGGGTTTGTTGTTGTTCCTGTGTTTCCACCCCCTCCGTACTCCTGACTGCTGTCTGTGTGAGGGGAGGGAGAAAAAAAGGAAGAAAAGAATGCCGGCTCACCTCCGTTCTGCCGTCTCGCTCTTAGTATCTCTTAAAGGGGTGGGGGGCAAAACAACAACAAACAGAAGTGAGGAGAGCCCAGCACTCACTATGTTACATCCGCATCAGGAATTTTTCACCCCCGGAGAGCAGGTACTTGAAAAGTGTGCTGGGATGCGCTTAGGTGGGCATGGTTGCACTTAATTTTTTGTAAACTCCAGAGCTGGTGGGGAAACAATTTTAAGCTCCGGATCTGGGAGCCATTTGCCGCGGATTTTAGGGGTTGTGTGAAAAGGCCCTAAAATAGCATTTGCCTTTTTTGCAGTAACATTGCACTGTTGTCTCATAGCTTCTGGTCTACAATAATTCCAAGTTCCTTCTCACATATAGTATTAATGAGCAAAGTAACCCCCATCTTATAAATGTTTATCTGGTGTGTTCTTTTCACTTTGTGTAGACCTTTGCACGTATCTCTGTAAGATTTTATTTTGTTGTTTTCAGCCGGTGCTTGAGCCTATCAAGATCTTCTTGAGTTTTGTTTTTTTCTTCCAGGGTATTAGCTATTCCACCCTGTTTTGGTCATCAGCAAAATTGATAAGCATTCACTGTACCCTCTAATCAAAGTCATTAATAAAAATGTTGAAGAGTACTGGGGATAGGGCTGAGCCTTGTGGTACTCCACTTGGTATCTCTTCCCAGTTTGAGAAGCAGCCATTGATAATCACACTCTGAATACAAGTCTATAACCAGCTCTGTGTTCCCCAAGAGTTGTTCCAGCCAATTCACACCTAGCTAGCTTGCTAATCAGAATATAATTGACACTTTGTCAAAAGCTCTGCTGAAGTAAAGATATATTACATCTTTAGCATTTCCTAAGAATTTGTTTTACATTGTTTCCCACAACAGGAAAAGAGCATTAATCTCTGATGTTTTAAAAATTGGTTTCACAATATGAGTGACTTCATTACTTTCTTTCAGGCTGTGGAGACTTTGAAGATGTTTGAAAAAAAAGATAGCCGAGTTAAAAGTGCAGCTGCAACAAACCTTTCATTTCTTTATTTCCTGGTGAGTCTGTTTCGTTCTTATGATCTCTTTAGACCTCTCTTTATGTTATTTCTTAACTTTAGTTAATAGTAGCGGGAAAATATATTTTTGGAGCAACTTTTATTAGAATTCTTCAATATCTTGATACTACACTCTGACATCATTTTTTAATTTCCTAATTTAAAATAAGGAGTAGCATAAGATGTATTTCCTATACCAAAGTCAGGAGTGCAAAGTTCCTGAAGCCTAGTTAGTCTGTATATCAGTAATGTATGAAGAACAATATGTTTATTTTAAATACCTTGAGATTAACTGATTAATTATGGTAGCTGGAATGGCTAGACAGCTTTATTAGGAAACGTTTTCATCACATGCCAGAAATACACTTAGAATAGAAGAAAGCAGAGATTGCTTCTTATTTTCTCATGACTGTCTCTTGCATGATCAGTGTACTGTACAAAGTGCTGTCAGATACACCATTAGTGCGGCCTGCTGCCTTCATCATGAGTAGCAGTCTGTGCCTGATTCAGAAGTGTTACTCATGCAATCATAAGCGATTAATTTGGAGACACACACCTTGAATCAATAGTTTTTTGTTTGACTGCATGGATTTAGTGATAGCCTTAGTATCATGAACCTTGAGCTATAAGGGAAGCGAAAACCTGTCTTAGTGCTGCTTCTTGAGTAGATGTCATTCATTTATCAGTCTATATATTTGTAATACTGTATAGTTTTTAAATACTTCTGCATCACCCTTCTTTGCTTTTGCAAAGTACTTGGTTGTTTTGTCAGCTCAACAGCTGAACAGTGGTTGTATTTTTAGGAAGCTTCTCTATTTGTTAATTCCTATAAGTCTTCAAATATATCAATAAGCTGCTGAGTTTTTTTTGTTGGATTTTTACCACTATTTATCTAAGAGCTAAACTTAGAATGTGGAACACTTATGACAAAATCTCCCAACATTTTTCAAAATTAACAAATGATTTTTTTTGGGGGGGGTGTCATTTGGATAGGGACTAAGGCATTTTGGAAAGTGTGTTAGTGGGTTTTTAATAACCTTCTTGCTTTTTGCCATTCCTCTACCTAATCTTGCCCTGCAAAGCTGCTTTTGGCAGATGATGGCAAACACGACAAGCAGGATACCAACATGTTTCTTATTGTTCCCTTTAACCTAAGAAAAGAAGATTTGTAGACCTGATGATGGCTTTCCTATGTTGCTCCTACTCATGGCTTGAGAGAGAGAGTGAGCTGTGAATGGAAGGACATTGGGAATGAAGATGTTAAGCATGTTCTGTAGTGAATATTTTTAAGGGGCCTTCAGTGGTTTTCTTCTGTTTTTTTTTTCCTTTCTTTTGAAAAATGAAAACCCACTCTTACATTTTCTAAGAAGGCTAGAATATCATTCAATGAACTGAATCTCTTTTATTTCCCGGAATTTGATCAATAAGTTGCTATCCTAGCTAGCATTAGTACAAAGTGAACTGTTTTAGTCATGGCAACATCATGTGTTTCTACAGGACTTGGTTGTAATCTGACCAGCTAATTTGGACCATAAAAAAGAAAACACAGAAAATAACAGTAAAAAAGATTAAAAATATGTTCTCATTTTCACTGTGTGTCTGTCAGTCTATTTAATATTTGTCTATTTGACTCAATTGGTTAATAAACTACAGTATTGCTCTCTTCATTTAATTCAGGAAAATGAGATAGCACAGGCAAGCATATATGCAGACTTAGCTGTAAGTTCTGATAGATATAACCCAGCTGCTCTCACAAATAAAGGAAATACTATATTTGCAAATGGAGACTATGAGAAGGCTGCAGAGTTTTATAAGGAATCTCTAAGGAATGATTCATCATGTACAGAAGCACTTTATAATATTGGTAAGTCAAAAATGCTTGGATTACACTATGAGAAGAAGTTTGCTTTGGTTATTAATTGACAGTTTTGGACCATCCAGAAATGCAGGAAATGTCCATTCCATGACACCTGAAGACGACAGGAAATCTCTGAATCCAGAAGCTTTAGATGGTTGAGACAGGGTGGATACAGGGTGATATAAGGTAGAGAGATGAAACATACTGATGGCATCATGTGTTGCCAAGCCACCTTGAGTTCAGCTGAGCATACTCTCCATTTAAGTGATGGCCATTCACATAACCAGGGTTCTTCCCTTTTGTGACTGAAAGACTACCAAGACTTGGGCCCTATGAAGGGTTTATTGTAGCCTTCGTACACTGATACTAGTTGGGAGGAATGACAATTACTCTTCCTTCAAAGCAGACAAGTAGAAGGCTATTAGATCCTAGAGATACAACTTTTTCACTGACCAGGTCAACATCTCATCACCTGGATAAAACAGGCTGCTCTTAGAACAAAGGGCTTGTAAATCCAACAGACTATGAGCAATTTCTTCTCTACTTACCACTACCTGTATTGTGATGAAGTGACTGTCAAGGTTTGAAATTTGGTGTACAGCTTATACAGTATTAAAATAATTAAGGGTATGTAGAAAAGAGCCCTGAAAATGAAAATGCTTTTAAAATTAGAGGTTTGAATAATAGTTTACAATAGATGTTCCAAAACAATTTGCTTTCCCACCCTGTAAAGTCACTAAACAAAAAAAATCTGACAGCTGAACTATTTGTTAAAATAACTTTTTTATATTATCATGAATTTGTTTATGTTACAGCGATTAAGCATGAAGCAGGATTTGTAAGTCCTATAGTGCACTATTATGGTGATTATAATATGTTGAGTTTCCAGTGGTCTAGTTTTTCAGGATTTTAGTGTGGAAATACTCTGGTGATCTAAAATCTTGGTATTGTAAGGTTTTACAAGGACTTTATGCTACATAATCTAATTTTCTAAGATTTGCAAAATATTAGTCAAAACTGTAACATGGTGGGAGCCTGCCAGATATCAGGTTACTAATTTCTGGAGTTACATAGGCTGTATGGATGGATTTCTATTTAATTATTTATGTGTACAGTGTTTACATAGCTGTAAGACAATAGAACTATTTTAACAATAGTTCGGAAGTATTTTGTGTTTATGGAATGAAGGAGCCATATATAAACAGAAAGCTTGTAGAATTAGACAAGTTGCAACAGGATTTCAACCACTAATTTTCATTCCACTCTGATTGGGTGGGGGAGCTCTCAGTGTGCTTCTTACCCCATGTGACAGGATGCTTCATTGAGCACTTTGAAAGGTTTGAAAGGTAGGAGTTGTCTACTGACTAAGAGTAGCTAATTCTCTCCCCGCCCCCCATTAACTTACTGCATTCATGTATGAGGTGGAGAGCTTGCCCTCAGGTTCAGCTCTAGCGATTCATAGTGACATCACATAGCATATTTTCAAGTGAGCCATTTTCTACTACAGAAACAGTGTGAAAATGATCTTTATTGGATTGTACTTGGGGGGGGGAGACACCTGTCATGTGCTACCAAACATTAAAAAGGCCCATTCTAGACACTCGTTCATCCAATTCTTGGAAGTGTTATGTGATTTTGGTGTGTGGACTAAGGTATGTATCAGTAAGAGTTTTGTACACTGCAAACTATTTCTCTGTGTGTAGAACTCCTTCTTGGTTCAGTGGAAGATGTTGTGAAATGCATTTCCTTCCATAGATAATCTACTACAAGTTAGAGACGGTTTTCTGTTTATGGTCCCTTTTTACCGGTAGGAGTTTTCCCAGTCACAGCACATTCATGTGGTATGTCAGTTGCTTAAGCTGCCAACCTTTTAGAGCAGGGGTGGGGAACCTTTGGCCCTCCAGATGTTTTGGACCACAACTCCTAGAATCCTGAACATTTATTGCCAAAGATAAAGGATTGTGGGAGTTGCTTTCTAAAACATCTGGAGGGCTGAAGGTTCCCCACCCCATCTCAGAGCTTCTTCCAGCTTAACAAGTTTGTTGCAGCATCTGGTAGAGTGAGACAAAAAATATTTCTTTGAGGTGGTTTGTAATTTATTTCTGTTTGCCCCATTCATTCATTCATTCATTCATTCATTCATTCATTCATTCATTCAT
>JAHTLZ010000007.1:31632062-31646661 GCA_023846285.1 Phrynocephalus versicolor | reverse complement strand
CATTCATTCATTCATTCATTCATTCATTCATTCATTCATTCATTCATTCATTCAAGGTCCTGGTTTTGGTTTTCAAAGCCCTCCATGGCTTGGGCCCTGAATACCTGTTGGAGCGTATCTCCCAGAGGTCAGCTGAGGCCAGGCCCACTCGAATGTCGCAGGAGCGCTCACTCAGGGTGCCCACTCCTAGCGAGGCGCGGAGGTCGTCCACACGCAACCACGCCTTCTCTGTTGTGGGCCCCTCGTTATGGAACCATCTCCCGAGTGAGCTGCGCCTTGCAGAGTCCCTGCCCACCTTCCGAAAGGCTCTGAAAACCTTGCTTTTCACAGAGTCATTTGGTGACCTTTAATTTAATTTATTTAATTTGTGGTTTTTTTTTCCGTGTTTTTCCCCCCCTCTTCTTTTTCCACCCACGGATCCATCTTGCTAGGGCTTCCCTTTTTTTCTGTATTGTATGCTTTTTAACTGTAAACCGCCCAGAGTTCCATATTGGAAGATGGGAGGGATAAAAATAAAACAAACAAATAATAAATAAATTCATTCGCCATCTTTCCCCCAAAGGATCCAATCAACAACATCTGCTTCTCCATCTGGAAATTTTAGTGACACTTCCTATTTTGCTGACCCTTTTTTCTTTTCTTTCCTTTTCAGGCTTAGCGTATAAAAAAATGAACAGATTAGATGAGGCATTAGATTGTTTTCTGAAACTTCATGCTATCCTTCGAAACAGTGCCCAGGTTCTCTACCAAATTGCAAACATGTATCTTTTCAACAAGTGTAAAGTCAAATATTTCAAATGCCAAATTGTAGGATCATAGAAGTGTAGATTTGAGATAATCTAGTCCACACTGTTGTTAATGTAGGAAATCCACAATTAAAATATCACTGACTGACAGACAGACATCTAACTTCTGTTTAGCTACTTCCATATACTGTTCTGTAGATCTATTATAATATAGTACAGTGGTGGCGAATCTTTGGCACTCCAGATGTTTTGGACTGCAACTTCCACAGTCCTTTGCCATTGGCAATCTAGGCTTGGAATTCTGGGAGTTGTGGTCCAAAACATCTGGAGTGCCAAAGGTTCGCCACCACTGATATAGTATATGTTCATGTAATACCTGATTGCCATGTGTTAAATAAATTTGATTACCGGTAAGAAGTTTCTTAACTGACACAATGCTTCAGATATGAATTGATGGAGGATCTGAATCAGGCCATTGAGTGGCTCATGCAACTCATTAGTGTTGTTCCAACAGACTCACATGCATTAGCCAAACTAGGGGAACTCTATGATAATGAAGGAGATAAATCACAAGCTTTTCAGTACTACTATGAGGTATGTATTTTTTGACATTATAATTGCACATAAATTTTCTAATGTTACACAATGAAAAGGAAAACATGTTTTAATCTGATGTTCTTAAATGCTCTTAAAAATAACTTTTGGAAATAACTAGAAAATGTGATTCATTATACCAAAAGCAGCTTTTATCTTCTTTTCACATTACATTTACTGAAACTTCTGCTTGCATTACTCATTGCCACGAAGGAATGAATTATTTCCAAGTTCAAATTACTTCCACACTCAGGAAATCTTCTGTTATTTAAATTCAGGCACAAACAGACAAATACCACCTTTAATGTTAATTTCTTCTAAACATGTGTCAACTACCGTTCTTAAACTGTGCTTTTGAACTCTATTGGACTGTTTCATTGTGAGTGATTTGGTCATTTGTAACCTTCACGGAATACCCACTGAATTCAGTAGAAATTGAGTTAAACTGATATAAAAGTAATATTTTATTCAACTAACAGTGGTACCTTGTATTTGCATAGTCCCCCTAACCTAGTCCATAGAAAAAGTTTTTTTCTTGTACCTTTTGTGGTACACTCTCTTTCAGTTACCCTTCTTATTCTTTTCCTCCTCTGGCAACTGCTATGAGCTTATAGTTGTTTCTCCATGAGAGGTGGGCTTGCCACACTCTTTTCTTTTTATATTCAGCAGAACTGGAATTAGTTTGACTTGATATTTCACATTTTAATGGGCTTGTTTTAAACCAAGACCAAGCCCCATTGAAAATCATTTATTTCTGAATAAACATGCAGGTGAAAGGCATGGTTTTTAAACTCTAAACAGCTAAATAATCATTTTTAAACCTTTAATTGTTTTGTTCCAAAATATACAGAATATTTTTCTTTTAAAAGAGTAATGCAATATATTCTGAATATACTTTTCAGAAAATTGTAATATATTATTTTGAGCAAAACCAATGTCTAATGTAATTAACCCATTTTTGTGAAGTATTACTTGACTTCATCACATTCAAACGTTTGAAAATTGGTTGTATGGAAAATATGGCCCTCGTCTCAGCAAATTCTACTCAAGCGTTTTCTGTTAATGGCAAAACATGCCACGCACTCTTTAGGGATTAGTTAAGGTATCAGCACACTGCTCTCATTCATGTATTACATATTTTCAGCATCTGGAGGATTGAACACATAAATGAGTAAGATATTCCAGAAGGAAAATAAAGATGTTGTTTATCACTAATGTTGTGTTTCATTCACATTCTTTATTTTGTCAGTCCTACCGATATTTTCCTTCAAACATTGAGGTCATTGAATGGCTTGGAGCCTATTACATTGACACACAATTTTGTGAAAAAGCCATTCACTACTTTGAAAGAGCAGCACTTATTCAGTAAGTAATTGTAATTCTCTGTTTAGAGCAGTATCATTGCTGGCGGGACTTTAGGCGATACAGTATAGGCAATTTGGATACAAGATAAATATGTTGATGGAACAAACATGTGGAAACAGAAGCATAGGTGTTTTCTTGTGAAACATTGAGATCTTTTGTTTAGAGGTCCAGTTAGTACTGGTTTTGGTTTAGAGTTTTTGTGGGTAATTTGTTGTAAGTCATAACTACAGCAGGCCCACTGCATCACAGCAGATTTAAGTCAACAACTCTGTAAGTTCCAGTGATTCAATGAGCCTAGTCTGGTTCCATTTCACTGTGCATAGCAATAGGACTAAATCCTATTTAGTTCCAACTAGGATAAACCCATTGAAATCAGTGGAACTAACATTAATGTTCATTAACAACAACTATCCATTTCAGTAGTTTTCCTGTAGCTGATACTAAAACTGTGTTTAGTATTTCATCCCATCTTTTAAGTCATATGATCTCCAAAGCAGGTGGTACAGTGATACAGTGCAGTACAGAGCAGCATCTTGGGGTAGGTGGTCTTAGAGTGAATCAAGAGAAGTGCTAAATGACACATTCTGATTATTGGAGGACTTCTGCTGTTATGGGCCTTGTAGGAAAACCTACAGAAAAATAAAATATGATTGTAAATCAAACATTTGGGGGTATCTTGAATTTGTCCAAAGTTATTGCCGTCTGCCTCATGTCAATGCAGACCAGTTGGGGAAAGCCATAATAGATGTAAGGTTCTGAATTTATGCTTCTTTACGATATAAATTCAAAGTTGGTCGTATTTAAACTAGCTGAAGTAAACCCCTCCCCATGTTTTTAATATACACATATAATATGTACCTTCTGATAAGTGGACAGCAATCATCACCTTGTTTTTTATTGTAAATTTGCTGTCTAAATAATTCAGTCTGAATGGATCGTTTGGTGAGTTAGGTATTTGGGCATGGAGCCAGGGGTTGGGGGTTATTTCCTCACTGTGCCTCCCAGCAGAAAAGCCACCCTGTGTGAATTTGGGCAAGTTTGCCCAAGGCATCCCCAAGAGAAAGGAATGCTAAACCACATCTGATTAATTGATACCCAAGAAGTCATGGGAAAGGTCAGCATAAGTCAGAAATTACTTAATGGCACATGATTATTAGTATCAAGACTCTTAAGATCTGTGCATTTAGGTGACTTCTATTGTTATTGCTGCTGTTTGTTACATTTCTGCCCAACCTTTCCACTACAAGATAGTGCTTAAGGTAACGTACAATCACCATTAAACATAATAAAATAAAATAAAAAGAAGTTGGGGACCAAGGGCACATTCTTCCTGTTAATTGCTACATTTTATCATGTCATCCTTGGTCCTTTGCAGAAGCAGCTGTAGCAAGCCTGTGCCACTTTGTCTTATCATAAAACTAATGTGAGTTTTATAATAATTCGGATAGTATATCCCCCCCCCCCAATGATTTCTTGGCAGCTAAGATCAGACAGCTTTTCACCTCCCTTATTTTCCAGAAAGTACCCAAAGTTTTGGCTTCATTTGCTCAGGGGAAGTAATTAGTTTTTAAATGGATACAGACCAATGAAATTATTTCTAAAGCAAGAACTCAACATTTTGCTGACCACATCTTAAATGTGAAATACAGTCTAGTTGTAGTATCGTTTATTCTGGCACACTTTCACCATTGGAAAATGCATGAGACAATAGAATGAACTTGGGCATATTCAAATATTGGGGGAAGAATTGTAGCACAGATTCTTTGATATTAGGAGTAATATGTGTTGTCTATTGGCATATTTTCCCTGATGAGAATTGTTAATATAACATATCTTGTTTTGGGAATTGCAAAAGATATTGAATATTTAATTTCTATATGCAAAATTATATATTAATTGTAGAATGCATTAAAAAGAATCCTACTGGTTTTCAACAAATATTGTCTTAACTTCATTTTTGAGATGTTTTTCATTTTGTTTTATTTTGAGTGGCAGTCATTCTGTTGTTTTAAATATACAAGTATTTTCCAATACAACTAAGTATTTTAAGACATATCAGATTTTTGATATTATAAACTTTAACAGGTAGGTTGCAGAGTTCCATAATGGAATCTATGCATAAATTATTGTCAGAATTAATACCATTCTCCTGGTAGGGCTAGCCCTACTGTGAGATACAAAGTAAAGCTTGGTGAGGCAATTGCCCAGGTGACAGAGGTGTTGGTGGGAGGAAATTCAACAGCTTCAGGCATCTGCCTAAGGAGAGCCCTTGTTCCACTGAAGAGTTGCTTTTATTACAAACAATTGCATACAGTTGGCTATTACTTTAGTCTGAACTCCAGTGTCTCCTTGGAACCATGGTCCAGTAGGATGGGTACCCTAGAAAATTCTGAGTAGTCGCCTTGTCTTCTTCCTCCTTTTCTTCCTTCTCCTGTGGTGGAGAAGTGCCTTCGCCATTGCTGCCTCCACCTCCACTGGCAGGTACTAGGTGGCAGCACTGGCAGCTTCCTCATCCTGTATTAAGCAGCCTGGTTAAGACGGGAGGAGTAGAGGAGATTGGCTGGCTGTGCATCTGCACTCATGAAAGAGAACTAGGGGGCGGTACTTTTCCCCAGGACCTCGTGCAATGGGGGGCTTGAGCATCCCATTTCTATTAATTGCATAAGAAAAGGGAGGAGTAATTCAGGAAGAGTGCACCATCTTTACATGCAAAATATCCCAGATTCTATACCTGGAATCATCAAGTAGGACAAAGAGACACCCCTCATGTAAAAATCCTAAAACTCCTTTTTTGGTCAATGCAGAGAATACTGAAAAAAGATTAAAGACTGGCACCAGTGTAAGGCAACATGCCCTTCTTGTTTAAATTTCTCAATATGTGCTTAGCTTAATATTTGCCAGCTAATTTAATTGGTACTTGAAAACACTTAACTTCTTTGGACTATGTCTGATGTAAAAAAATGTTGGGTTTCGTTCATCAAAAATGCTGTACAATTTTAATTGTACTTGTGTCAGATTCAAAACAGTTGTGAATATCTGTGTCTATGAAAAACATATTTCATCCTCGCAATAAATTTTTTTTTGTGTTTCCATATCCAGGAAATAATTCTTTTGGCGTAAAGTTCACTGGGTGGTGTGTGTTCTTCATATTTTTGAAATCAAAATGACATTTTTTGTTTTTTTAAGATTTATAACATTATGTATTTTTTTTTGCAGACCAACTCAGGTGAAGTGGCAATTGATGGTTGCTAGTTGTTACAGAAGAAGTGGTAAGCCTCCTTTCATATCACTTGTTTGTTTTGATTATTACTCTCTTTTTCTTTAATTAAAATATGTGCCCCTCCTAGTCATGTTTGACATGATCCTATGCATGTTTTCAGAGGGCCTTATTCTCAGATGAATGCATAAATGATTTCAGCCCCAGTTTCATTACCTATATTTCTCTCATGTTTAGATTTTGATTGGTATATTGAATTATTTATAGAATAGACTATTCAATTGATGTCATTTACCACATGCTTTTCAGGACCACAGGTGCTGGTCTTTCTTCAGTAGATATTTTGTCAGACTCCTTAAATAAAATGAATGTTTCACAATTAATTTTTGTTGCCTGAAATCCTCTTCTAATTTCATGCAGTACAAGTAGGAAGATGTCAACATCCTACAATGGTAATATTTAATTTAATTTATTTGAAAGCTTCCAATCCCGAGTTCAGGTTCTGAGGCTCCTTTGTGCTCCTTTTCAACCCTTGGGAGCCTCGATATGTGTGTGTGTGTGGAGCCTTTAATATCCCAAAATCACAACCAGATTGTTGCCAGCATTACCAGTCCTGGTGACAGCAACCTGGCAATGAGTTTTGGCTATTAAAGGCTTCCCCGCATCCTGAGACTCCTAAAAGGTTCCTCAGGTTGAAAGAGAGCCATAAGGAGCTTCAGAACCTGAAAGAGGGTAGAGAAAGCTTTAAATTAAATTAAATTAAATTAAACTTTTATGCAAAAATAGGTTACAGGTGATACCTTTATAGGCCACTATTAAAAATAAAAAAGGAACATTGCAAGCTTTCGAGTGCAGTCAATCACCCTTCTTTAAAGCAGGTCCCAGAAGTTCAGACATGGTGAAAGATGTTCTTCACCAGGAGGTTATGTTTAAAGTCCTTAGTTAGATGATGTTCTTAAAATCCATGACTAGGTGATGTTGTAGCCAGGAGTCTTGTTGGAGGCAAGAAGGGCAGTTGTAAAAGGCTGTTTCTTAAGTCACATTCCCGTTCTTCAAACAAAGAAAAAAGACAAAAAGCTATGTGGTACTTCTGCAACATTGGGAGATGCGAAGGTGGGTAATATTTTGTTAGACCATTGAAATATCAAAAATAGGCAAATTTCAAGTCCTGCGGGACAAGTTCAAAAATCATTTTGGCCAAATGTTGCTGCTTCATGATCTGAAAATGAAACCTCAAAATGGAGGTTGTTACTTAAGGTATCAGATGTCACTTCATGGGATATAGATTTGTGGTTCCCCATTGTATAAACCGGGATGAGCAAAATGTGAGCTACAGCCTTTATCACCCCCAGGACCCAAATGTGCACCTAGTACCCATGTGCCTCTCAAAATCTGTCTCCAATATACTGCACATACGTGTGTGTGTGTGTGTGTGACTCAATAGCTTTTTAGAATTAGCAGGTCCCCTTGTGCCTTTTAGACAGTGGAGGGCAAAGTTGCCCTGTTTTGAAGGCACATGACAAACCTGTCCCTTCACATCCCCAATTTGAAACACATATTTCTGCAACTAGATGTATCTTTTTAAATGTTTTTAAAGAAAAAAACTAGAGATAGATCAGCCTTCCAAGATACTTGGCTGTGTGAAGCTGTTGGACCTCTGGGCAGGGCCGCAACAAGGGGGGATCAGGTGGGGCAAGTGCCCCAGGTGCTGTGTTGGAGGGGTGTGCCCAAAGGACAAAATGATATTTGTGCTATTCCAGGGAGGTGGGAAAGGAATCCATGTTTGCCCTGAGTAATACTCTAGTTGTGGTCCTGCCTCTGGAAGTTGCTTATCTCTGCTTTAGTCAAAGTGTTGCTGCTCAGTAATTTTTCTGATTCATTGACCTCCCAAAAAAGGTCTAACTCAGTGGTTCTCAACCTGTGGATCCCCAGATGTTCCTGGACTGCAACTCCCATAAGTCTTCATCACTAGCTGAGCTGGCCAGGATTTCTGGGAACTGCAGTCCAGGAACATCTGGGGACCAACAGGTTGACAACCATTGGTCGAACTAGACGTGAAAACGGAACCAAATATTTTGCTCTCCTAGTATATACTTTGTTGGTTAAAACCAGACATGGTATTGATGAGGAGAGGGTTTAACTTCAACCAGTAACCCTTCCTAAACTGCTGCTAGTGCATAGGAGGGGGCAGTATACCACCCCTCCCAGCAGCTTTGGCTGGATTGAGGACAGGAGGGTTCTATGCTGAGAAAGTACCATAAGGGTAACATGGTTAAGTCCCCTGTTCCTCTGATGTAAATCACCTGGCGTTCTAAAGCTGGTTGAGGTTGGGATACCTCAGCTTCTGAAGCAGTGTTGCTTATAATTGTTTAATATTCATTTGGTGAACAGGAAACTACCAGAAAGCACTGGATACATACAAGATGATTCACAGAAAGTTTCCAGACAATGCTGAATGTAAGTTATTTTGTACTATGCAGGTTTCACAATTTTTAGAGGTGGCTCACTGTTTATGTTAGGCAGAATAAGTTGGGAATCTTTGCTGCTCTGTTTCCGTGACTGTTCTGTGCTGCTTCTGACAACATGTCCCCATCATCGGGAGGCCTGTGTGAGCTCTCTGTGCTTTCCAGCTCTCTTCAGTCAAAGAGGCAGCACATTCCTTCCCATGTGAACATTCCATGAATTTGACATGCTGCTTTTCTGAATTTTTAGCTTTCATGCAAAAAGAGATTGCAAAAAGAGAATCCTTTTATGACAAGGGACATAAGAAAACTTGGAGACAAGTTTCTGTCCAAATGCCTGCTCTCAAGGCCTTGATTTATTATCTCTGATGATGAGGACTGTGGTTTGCAAAAGCTTATGTCATAATAATTTTATCAGTCTACAAGATGTCCCATGGCTATTTTTGCAACAGTAGACTAATATGGCTACCTCTCTGGAAACTGCCATTTTAAATTGTTTTATTAAAATTGTGTAATATATTTAAAATACTGTACCTTTTAAACATGTTAGGTGTCTTGCATTTAGGTTTTTCTTTTTAACTTTTTGTTGCCCACCAGTATATCCCTACAATACCGGCTTGGCCGTCAGTGTGTATGGTCTGTGACGTATTATATCATTCTATTGCATATAGGAAATAATTTTTAATAAAATCCCAAACAATGTTCATTCCTTTACATTTCTTTCTTTTTTGTGACATAATAGCTAGACATTGGAGAAGAAAAGTAGCTATTTTTATTCCATTGTCATGTCTGCTAAATCATATTGTCACACTATAAATACATTAATTACAATTCTACACTGAAATCACTGGGCTTAAGTGCACTTAACTGTATGTTGGATTGTGGCCACTGTTGCTAGGCAGTGTGCTCTGCTTATTTTTGCAGCTGCCTTTAAGTCTATTAAAGGTCATTAACATTGTGGCTATTATACCACCAGGTTTACGCTTTTTGGTCCGACTCTGCACAGACATGGGCTTGAAAGAAACCCAAGAGTACGCAACGAAACTTAAGCGGGTGGAAAAACTGAAAGAAATGAGGGAACAGGTTTGTTGAGTTGGTCCATCCAAAGAAAAACAAATTAGTTTTTTTTATCCCAAAGGACTGTTGCTGTTACCATAAGATAGGTTGGTAAAAGAAAATATTTTTTCACCCAGCGCGTTATTAGTCCCTGCCACAGGATGTGGTGATGGCATCTGTCTGGATGCCTTCAAAAGGGGATTGGACAGATTCCTGGAGGAAAAGTCCATCACAGGTTACAAACCATGATGGAGATGTGTAATCTCCAGGCTTAAAACCAGGGTACTTCAAGGGCCAGATGCAGGGGAGTGGTATCAGAAGACAGATATCTAGTCTCGTGCACTCCCAGATGCATTTGGCGGGGCCACTGTGAGATACAGGAAGCTGGACTAGATGGGCCTTTGCCTGGATTCAGCATGGCTGTTCTTATGTTGGGTTTGAAGTAAATTAGTTCCTCAAGACTCTACAGGATACCTACGAAAGTGAGTTTAGAGTCAGACCCCTCGTGGGGACAGGCAATGTTTTCTTGGAATGTTAGGTATCAAGTGTGAAAGCACTCTCTATTATTTATTTATTTATTTATTTATTTATTTTACAACTTATATGCTGCCCACTCTTGCAATTAATGTCAGTGTTGCACTCACCAAGATTTGATTGATCAGGTTATGTGTTCTCATGTGAATGCATACATGGATGCATCCATATATGGAAAGGCGATGTGAAAACCTGCATTGACTCTTTCCCCCTTTCTATTATCAAATGCACTGTAGGGATGGGAATTATTGTTTGTCTAGACACCAATTTTGCCCTCATTCTGTGACCACTATGGGCTACTTTGCTTTTGCATTTACTGTCCTAGCCAAAAGATGTTTTCATATATAAATTTGAATGCTTTATTGCTTCATGGCCAATCATACCCCACACATAAACAGAAATACATTCGACCACTGTTAAAATGTAGTATTTGACACCTAATATAAATAGATATGAAATAAAATAAATAGCTATGAAATTAACTTGAAAAGATTGTGAAGCAGGTAGTGAGTTCTATCTTTCCATGCCTCTTTTAATGAATTTAGCAGTCCTACAGGATATATAATATGTGCAGAAGCAAAACAGTACATAAAGGGGAGTTTTTCTGTGAGGATTCTCAGTCATCTAGATGAGGCTATCTGGAAGCTGAGTCACGGCAACTGGGCATTTCACTATTCATCCAAGTAGCTTTATTGGTCTCAGGGAAGTTGGTGTGAGTCTTCCAATTTATAGTTCACCTTGGTTTCACACCACCCTGGTCTCAGTAGGCTGCATTCCTCAAAATCTTTCTTTGCCTCTCTTATCATCTTCTTACATTTCTTTTGCCAGAGTTTGTGTTCCTTTTTATTTTCCTCATTTGGGGAGGATTTCCATTTACAGAAAGACCTCTCCTTGCGCTTTAGAACCTCTCTAATTCCACTTGTTAACCATGCTGGTGCCCTCTTGGACTTAAATTAGCTCTTCTTTCTTTGTGGTATGCACTTGTGCTGGGCCTCTGTTACCGTTGTTTTAAACAGGTTCCATGCACTCTGAAGAGATTGGATTCTTCCAACCTTCCCCTTCAATTTCTTTCTAACTAGTTTCCTCATCTGAGGGAAGTTTGCCCTTCGAAAATCAAGGGCTTTTATGTCTGATTTGCTTGACACTCTTCCTCCAACATGCATGGCAAAGGAGATTGCAGCATGGTCACTGTTTCCCAGAGGCTCAGTGACATTCACATGCCTGAACAGGTCCTGAGTATCACACAGTATTAGATCCAGAGTTGCCTGTTCTCGGGTGGGCTCCATGACAAGTTGCTCTAAGGCAGTCACTCAGCAAGTCGAGAAACCCAGTTTCTCTTTCTTGCCCGGAGCTCGCATTGGCCCAGTCAATGTGGGGATAATTGAAGTCCCCCATGATTACTATCCTATCCTTCTGAGACACCTCCATGATTTCTCTCCTCATTTCAAGGTCCCCTTCAAGTTTTTGATCTGGTGGGCGATAGCATACCCCAACTATCACATCACTCCTTGGACCTGGTAGTTTAACCCACAGTGATTCTATGGTGGAGTCAGACCCTCTGTCAATCTCCATTCTGCTAGATTTTACCCCTTCTTTAACATAGATGGCCACTCCCCCTCCAACCCACCCCTCTCTATCCCTTCTATAGAGTTTATAGCCTGGGATTGCTGTATCCCACTGGTTCTCCACATTCCACCAGGGTTCTGTAATGGCTATTTATATCAATGTTATCCCTAGCTGCCAAATGTTCAAGTTCTCCCATTTTTGGTCGGAGGCTTCGAGCATTGGCATAGAAGCACCTGTACAGTGGGTTCTGCAACAACAGCTGCTGCTTTGTTCTTTCCCCCCCCCCACAGCTATTATTTTCAGTAGACAAACTGTCACAGTCCATTATTCTCCCAGTGCTAATACCTGCTATGTCATTTCTGTGTGATTCTCTACCCTCTCCAACCTCGTTCCCCGAGGATGAGGTGTTCCGAACCGGATGCCACTCAGCTCCTGTCGGCTTTCCCCCAGTTATCAGTTTAAAAGCTGCTCTTCAGCCTTTTTGAGGTTGAGTGCCAGCAATCTGGTCTCATCATGATTCAGGAGCAACCCGTCCCTCCTGAACAGGTTTGGCTTGTCCCAAAATGTTCTCCAGTTCCTGACAAATCTGAAGCCCTCCTCTCGACACCATCGCCTCATCCACTCATTGAGGCTTCTGAGCTCTCTATTGCTATAGCATCATCATTTCAGCAGCAGACTGAAACTACACTGTGACATGGAAATAGATCATCTATGTATCTGCAGATGTTGCAGTCACGTCTATATGATTAGTTAAAGCCATTTCCATTTGTCTGTAAGTTCAAAACCCTTAAACCTTTATGGCTAAAAAATCCTCACCTGCCTGTTTTTAATGGCAACTACATCCTCTTGATTTAGTTTTTAGTACAGCATATTAAATTGCAAAGGAAATGGTGGTTTTGGTATGATGGGAGTTGAAATACACCCACTCCCCACACATTTTCTTTTTAAGAGGCTTGTAAAATGTGCATGGGACTTGGTGTGTGTTTTCAGGAAAAGGCAAGAAAATAAAAGATCTGTAATTCACACGTTTGTGTGGATCGGACGAAAAACCTAATGTAGAAATCCTAACCATCCATGATGTACAGATTAATAATTATAAGAATTATGTAGTGTGGGAAGTTTAATTCTTCCCTCACCTGACAAAATCCCACTTTCCAAAAAACTTCCAAATTAATAGTTTTTAATTTGAAATTTACACATTGCAGCAAATTAATTAAAGCTTTTTTCCTTTCATGCCAAGTATATTAGAAACATAAAGTCTGGAGGGTGGCAATTTCTTTTCATGCATTTCTTATAACTGTTTGAATACCGTATTTACTGTAGTAAAACAGTTTAGGATTACAAGGTTTTAAGACATTTTTAAAGCATTATTGAGGAGCATTTTTATTATTTTTTCTGCTGAATATCTTCACTTTTAATGTAAGATGTGTTGTATATGAACCTGCCATAAAAGAATACATGTTTTCTTGGAATTTCTGTGCTGAACTTTCCAAGTCTATGACAGCACTGTGTTAGATTTGAGATTTTTATTATGTGTAACTTTTAACACCATATTTTAAATTGTGCCATATAGTGACAACATGTAAAGTCAATTTTAATGTTGTTTTCTTTACATGAAGAAGTAAATGGCATTTTTACATTCTAGCAGTTTTATATATAGAAACAGAATTACAATGATTCTCTCAGATTTACTTGGAAAATAAGGTGATTCATATATCTATGTTCATATCGTGACAGCAAGGTCCAGTGATAAACTACATTTGTGAATAGATACTGTTTCTGTATAGGCAGCTTTGTGTAGTTGTTAAAGTGTTTGATTAGGAGTTTGGGTCCTGGATTAAAATCACAAATCAGGTATGAACTACACTGAGTAATTATGGGCCAATTGCTTTCTCGAAAAAATTCTACTTTACAGACTCGGTGTTGGATAAAATATGTGAGGGAAAGAAGGATTATATTTACCTCCCTGAGCTCCTTAGAGGGAAAATGGGATATAAATGCAAGAAATATAGCTTACCAGATAGCCTTCCCCTCCACAGGATTGTGAGATGAGAAATATGTGAAAAATGCTGTTGGAAATTATTGTGAATGGTATAAAACAACACTTTTGTCTGTTTCATTCTCTGCTCTCTAGCGTGTCAAGTCTGGCAGAGATGGTAGTGCTCGTGCCCGCAGAGAAGGAAGTGCTGCTGGAGGTAAGTTCCTCTGAAAAATGTAACATTCTTAAAATTAGGGAAGCATTTCCTAGCGCTACCATCTTCACTCTCTCAAGGGTCAGAGCAGCAAGTTACTCATATTCCAGTAGGAGAAACATGTAATATGGAGCCACTTAGGGGGAAAGTTATTGGCTGAATATGTTACATGGGGTGCGGAAAGGCCTGTTTTTAAAGTGTGTGTGTGTGTGTGTGTGTGTGTGTGTGTGTGTGTGTGTGTGTGTGCGAGAGAGAGAGAGAGAGAGAGAGAACAAGGGCAATAGAATTATGGTCTTAATAGTGATTCTGATATAATAAATAACCAAACAGAATCTGAGTTCAGGAAAAAAAATCAGCACCAAATAGCCATATGCCAGAAACAAACAAATGTTTCAAGCTACAAAGAGAAAATTTTAGTTTCTTCTTCAGCATATGGAAGTGGAACAGAGACTTGAATGATACTCATGCTGATAGACATGAAGAGCAATTTATACTAATTGGTTAGATTTTACTTTATAGCTCATGATTGCTTTTGTTACAGCATATATCACTATTAGTAAAGCTAACAAAGGACAGTAAAATATCACCTAGTTTCTCCTGGGTTACCTCCTGAGCAAAATATTTATTAATTATCTCCTTCAAAATATCCTATTCCAGTCCGCTCATGCCAAGTATTTTGATTTTTACATGTTCCATTTGTTTCATAATTTTGAGTTTATCTTGATGAATACTGTTTCACATATGAATGTTATGCAACTTGAGATTTTCTGTCACTTTTATTTACATCAGCAACTGGACCCATCCTTAGTTTAGTTGCTTTTGTGTGTGTGTGTGTGTGTGTGTGTGTGTGTGTGTGTGTGTGTGTGT
>JAHTLZ010000007.1:31588808-31632052 GCA_023846285.1 Phrynocephalus versicolor | reverse complement strand
TGTGTGTGTGTGTGTGTGTGTGTGTGTGTGTGTGTGTGTGTGTGTGTCCGTTGTTTTGACCAGCAGTCCCATTTTTGAGTACTATCTCTTGCTATATTTTGGATACTGTTATCCTTCTGTGCAATACTAACAACAGTCAGCTTGGCTATAACTTGTGTTGTATATAAAAGATCCTCTGCTAGTGTCACTTTTCATTATTACTGCTGCTCTGTACTTGCCCTTCTAGAATTTATCCACACCATCACTGTAGATCCACACTCATTCTCTGCTGCCCATGTGATCATTAATTTTTGGGGAGGATGGGTGCATTTTGGTCTGATGAGCTCTGACTATTCCACTTTGGGTGTCCCTGCTAGTAGTACAGATTTGTAGCAGAACTAGCCTCCTTGTTCTCAGCACTCTAGTTCTAGAGATGCAGGAGAGGGAATTCCAGGGCTTTGGAGCCAAATGAGAGAATGCACAAAGTCTGGAATTTGCCAGCTTAGTTCAAGGGACCACAAAAAGTCCCAACTCTGCAGACCAAGTAAGTCTTCATAAAAGGAATATGCCTTACTACCAGTACTGTTAAATAATTAGGAAAGGGAAAACATGGGATTTTAAGTGTCAAACTGTATGTCCTTATGTCCTTGCCCTGATAGGCAGCCAACATCAACAATTTGTGAATTATCCACTATAAAGATACTAAAACAACAGGCTGCAGTGAACCTTCTGACCTTTACTCTCAGTGGAGCTTTGCTCACAAGCATCACTTTTATAATTGTTTGAGGGATGTTGTTTGCTAACTCATCTGAGAAAATAGTTTATGATCTGAAGCCCTTTTTAGTTGAGCAAAGGACTTGGCCATGTTTCACGAGACACTTGACTTTCCCGTAACAAAATAACAGGTCCTGCTCCACTGCATCACAAACTGTTTTTAAGCAACTCTGTTTCAAATGAGGTTTGCCCTGTAGCACAGAGTGCTGAGTTTCAGAAAAACATATTCAACGTTCACTCGCTGGGGTGTGCAAAGCAAGTCACATCATTCTTTGGATCTGTTCCATTAAAACATTTGTGAAGAAATTAAAGCCCTTTCAAGCTGGATGCTTAGTGCCAAGAGTTAAGAATGAAAAATATGCTCTGTTTTGCTGTAGTAATCCCCATTCAGTACCAAAGCAACTCTGTTCCTATGGTTTGTTTTTAATTTCTCCTTCTAGCAGTGTTCACTCTTACTGGTACTAGGTAGCAACATTTCTGAAGCGAGCTTGAAAGAAGGGGGACGGATAGCATCAGCTGTTCGTGAATATAATTCTGTATTCCTTTTTATGACATTTATTATAGCAATAGCATTCATTACCTCAGTTAAGAGAAGCAAAGGAATCTAAGTCAATAGACTTCATGTGCTTGAAGTTCACATGCTTCTGTGTCTTAAAAGAGAAAAAGCACTGCATGCTTTTCTTGACTGTCAATTTAACTCATAAACATAATACATTCATTTTTGTGATAAGCAAAAATGCCAGTAAAACACTAGATTCAAGCATGGATGCAACAGCTAAAGTAGATCCTCTGCTGTAGACAGTGATACATTGTCTGTAAAGGTAGGATGTGAAGGAGGAAGTCCTTAAAATATCTGGATCACTGGAAACCGCTAGATAAAGAATGCTTGAATGACCAACAGTGAAGCAAACTATCTAACCAGGAGAAAGTTAAAAGAAGGTGGAAACAGTATGCTGAAGACCTGTTAAAAAGGGACTAAGGCAGGCATGTCCAAACTTCAGCCCTCCAGATGTTTTGTACCACAACTCCCACAGTCCTTTGCCATTGGAAATACACACTTGGAATTCTGGGAATTGTGATCCAAAACATCAGGAGGGCCGAGGTTTGGACATGCTTGGACTAAGGGATGACAAAATCCTTTGAGAAGGAAGCATATGATAGAAGATATGCCTGTTTAGAAAGTGGAGATGTTTTTAAACATTAGGAAGAAATAAACCACCAGGGATATATAGAATACCGATATATCTGTTTCGAGCCACAGATAATGAATCTGTCAATATCCTAACAAGAGTTTGGCAACAAATAGGATAATATAGATCACAAAACAATTGCACATAGATAGGAAAAGTTTGATGTACATTCCAGTCACCAAGAAAGGAGATGCCAAGGAGTACAGTAATGATAGGACCATTGCAAGCAAAGTGATGTTCAAAGTGCTGCAAAAAAGGCTTTTTTAACTTATATAGGGTAAGAAATGCTTGATTTCAAGCTGATTTCCAAAAAGGAAGAGGCATTTGAAATCAGATTGCAAACATCTGCTGGGTACTGGAGTGCACAAGAGAATTTCAGAAGAAAAGCAGTGTATAGACTTATAGTAAGGACTTTGATTGCATTGATCACGAAAAGCTGTGGCTTCTTCTAAAAGAAATGGATATGCTTCAGTACTTGATTGTCCTGATGCGTAATCTGTATGGTGCAGATCAGTAGGGTCGGAGCAACTTGAGCACATATAATAACATAAAGGTAAAGGTCCCCCACACACACACGTGTGTGCTAGTCATGTCCAACTCTAGGGGTGGTGCTCATCTCCGTATTCAAGCCAAAGAATCAGTGTTGTGCACGGCCATGGCCACGTGGCCAGCATGGCTGCAAAAAAACACTGTTTTACCTTCCCGCTTTTTACGGTGGTACCTATTTATCTACTTGCATTTTTACATGCTTTAAAACTGCTAGCTTAGCAGGAGCTGGGGTTAACAGCTTACTCCATTGTGTGGCACCCGGGATTCAAACCACTGACCTGCTGACTCTGTAGCCGACAGTTTTCAGTGCTCTAGATCGCTGAGCCACCACGCCCCTCTCAATAACAACATATGCACAACTAAAAAAGTTGAACACACATTTTAAAAAAGATAGCAGAACCAACCCTCTCGTTAAGAACCCTTCCTCAGAAGCAACTTACATTTTAAAAGCCTGTCTGAAAAAAAGTTTTTGCCTGCTTGCAAAAGGACACCAAGGAGAAGGCTAGGCTGGTCTCCCATGGAAGGGATCTCTGTAAACAGAGTGCAGCAACTGAGGTGCAATCAAGTGGCACAAAATATTTGGAAGATTATTTGTTGCCCTTTCATTCAAGTTGCATTCAGGGTGTACAAATATGTTCCTCCAATGTTTCATTCGCCAATGAAGCAAGGAATGTTGTTTCTGTAGATTTTCTTTCATTATCTTTGGTCTCTATTCCTGATGGTGTTCTGTCTGTTATTCAGTACTTCCTGTAATTTTACATGTGAATGCACCCTGCTGCTGCTTTTACCTTTGCACTTTACTTGTATTTCCTTCTTACTTTTCATTCCCTAGCTTCCCCCTCTCCTCAAAGTAGTCCATTATTGGAAGTGGTAAGAGGTCAGTGTAGCTTCTGTGACTTGGAGAAATTTAGTGAATTTAAATGTAGAATATTAATAGTTAACAAAGATTAAACTGTGGTTTAGTTTTAATTATTTTTTCTGCTGCAATAGTTAATTGACAGAATATAGTATCCTATGCGTAGTAACATCATTTCTTTTTTAAAAGGTAACTTTTCTGCAGTTTAAAATCAGATGCAGATGCGAGAAGCAGCTGAGCCTCATATGAGACAGAACAGACATTTAAAATCTTTATTTTACTGGTTGTCTAGTACTCTGAGACATCAACCTTTCTTCTCTTGCCCTCCTTTATCACACAGAATAAGGGAGTAACAGATCCCATCAACATAAGTTTGCATTCAGCATTCAGTCTGTTCTTTCTCCTTGGGGCAGGAGGGGGGAGGGGGGAGTCAGAAAGCAACAAATGAAAAATATAACATTCACTCACTCATATTTCTTGCATGGATCATGTTTATTTGAACCACGTGCTGCATTTTATCTGTATATTTAATGACAGTTTATTTTAATACAAAATACCTGATTTACAAATAAAATCTGAAGAGCTGTAACACAATTTAAAACATACCCAAATGAAATTGCTGTTAAAACAGTACAATCACTAAATTTGCATGTAAACACAAGTAAAAGCAGCCATCAGAACTTTAATTTGTGGCTTAGCAATACATTAAAAAAACTGGTACAGTAGGATAGCCGTATCTGTGGGGATTCAGTGCTGGCACCCCACACAGATAGGGAAATCCACAAATAAGAGCAAATCCTCTTATCCAGGTTGACGGTGGCGACAGGTGGTGGAACGTCAGGGTGAAAGCTTTCACCCATGACACCCCCAAATGCTGGGTAGTGTGGCATCAGCGGTGAAGACAGAATAAAGTTTTTTCTTTCTTTCTTCTCGTTGCCAGTCACCCACCCTCTCGAGGGGTGGGGTGGGGACCTAAGAGGACCCGCCTGGCCAACAAGCCTTTGAACTTCCCACTCAAGTCCCGGGTAGAGGACCAGAAATTTTGAACTGAGCTCAAAAGTCTGCCGCCTAGGACCCGAGTGGGTAGTTCAAAGGCTGGTTGGCCAGGTGGGTCCTCTTAAGTCTCCACCCCACCCCACCCCTCCGGAGTGTGCCTGGCTGGCGGCAGTGGAAGCAACAAAGGCAGATGGCCAGCAGCGGGGGCAGTAAGTTTTTTTTCTTTTTCCCCCTTCTTTCGGGCTCGGACCTCCCCCACACCGCTGATCACCAACTGCGAATAACTGAATCCGTGGTTGGTGACTCAGTAGATGCTGGGGTCGTACTGTACTCTATTGTACTCTAAAATAAATTATTGATCGGTACAACGGGAGGAGCAAAGAGATGAACCATGGTGACAGATTGTGAGTAAGGGTGTGGACCGTGAGCCAATACAATTGTTTTAATTCAGATTTGAAGTTACACTACACCCTAGTGTAGTTGTTATTGTATGCTGTCAAGTAGCCTCCAAATTACAGTGACTATAGGAGTGAGTGACCTCCAGAATGTCATGTTATTAACAGCCTTGCTCAGCCCTTGCAAACTGTGGATTCCTTTATAAGTCAATCTGTCTTGTGTTTGGTCTTTCTTCCCGTTGCCTTCAGCTTTTACTAACATTATTGTCTTTTTAGCATATTGTTAATGATCAAACATTTTGGAGGTCACTCATTCAGTTTGTTGTTAGATGCCTCCAAATCAGAACCAAATTATAGTGACTCTAGTGAGTTTTCCATGTTTAAGGAGTGCTTTGACCAATTCCACACTTCCAGTGAGGCTTATAGAGATTCAACCCCAGCCTCCTGATCCTTAGTCTGTCATGGAATCCACTATACCACCTGGGTGTCTCATTCATTCATAGGGTTACTGTAAATAAGAGGCAAATTAATGACATATAACAAGAAAAAGACATGATTCAATTTCACATTCTAGATTCTGCTATAATGGAAAATTAGTCCAGTGTGTTGGATTGAGTGATTAACTACGAGTGCAGAACAGAGCTCAATTCCTCACTCAGCCATGAAAATTCACTGGGTGAGTGGAACTGGTAAAACCACTCCTTAAATATTTCACTTACAGTAAAGCCTTGAAAGCCTATTAGGGTCACTATAAGTCAGTTTCAACTTGACGACAAATTAAGCACACACTATATATATAAATGTCTGATGTTGCTATATTGAAAAGTAATGTTCTTTGTTCTGTCAGATCCTGGTAGCATCACCGTTAAAGGGGAGCGTCTGAGTGCCAAACTGAGGTCTTTGCCAGGCTCAAATGAGCCATACGAAAGCAGTAATAGTAAAGAAATTGGTAAGTAATGATTCCAATAGCTTGCTTTCATATCATTGGATGAACCAAAGAGATACAGTGGTACCTTGTATAAAGGAATTAATTCGTTCCAAATGAAATTATGTTAAGCAAATTTTCTTTTATACAAACTTCCCATAGGAATACATTGAAAATTGAGTAATCCCATTTTTATGTTGTACGGATTTGCCCCATAGACGAATCTGTTAAGCAAATTTCCCCTATCTCCAGTATATTTTATGTTGTACAAATTTTATGTTATACAAACTGTTTGTAATACAAGGGTCCACTGTATATAAAAGTTTATATTTCCAGATCATTTGTGCAATTTGGAAATCTACCTAAAATATTTGTTCACCATATACTTTCTAGCCCAAACTGTGTTATCACCATTTCACAAACCGTGCTTTATGGCTATTATTATGCTATGTATTCTGAACTCTGCAGAATACGGAACATCCTGTATGCTGTTCCTTTTCACACACTACTTTCGTAAGGGGGAGTTCGTGCATGTTTTCCACATGGTGACCTCTGGGTTGCAAAACTGCCCTAGCCACTGAGCTGGCAATAGTGTCCGTATCGGAATAGGATTCTGCCTTATGTGTGCTTTGACTGCCTACTTACAGATCAGATATACACATACTGAATGTCACCCTAATAACATTACTGAATTTTGTCTACGTACCTAATACAGTATGCGTATTCAGGACTAGGGCCAAGGGTATTTACAGTGCACAGTTACTCAGTAAGAAGTTACATTGTATTACAGTGGAATTGTCTTGTAAGCAACCATGTAGTGAGGACTACAATCTTGTGCACGCTGCCTTGGGATAAAACTTTTAATTTATAGTTATTTCTGTCTAAACCTTAAGAGGGTTGTGCTGTAGATGCCCTACTTGCATCATGGTGCCATAAAAATATATTCATGCCAATTTAATTATGGATTGCTCAGTGTAATATAAGTGAATCTTTATAACAGGAGTTAGTAATCGAAATGAAACAAAACTGCAAGATTGGATGGAATTCTATGCAGAAGATAAAGTGGGGTAATAGAGTTCTGCAGTTTAACAGAGTGTGATACAGGATGTTATTGTTTATCGCAGAGAGAATGACCAATGGCAAGTTTAAAATATGATTTTATTCTCATGTAAGAGTTACTGTAAATATTACAGCATAGGTTGTTGCTGTTGTTGTGAAGAACTCATGGTTTTGTCCCCCTCCCCCTTTCCTTTATAAAACTTAGATTCCTCCTATGTGGACCCCCTTGGACCACAGGCTGAGAGACCAAAAACTGCACTAAAGAAAAAGATGGATGAAGATGAATTTGCTGATGAAGAACTGGGAGATGATTTGCTTCCGGAATAATCTTTAGTCTGGTTTATTAATTTTAGAAGAAAAAGAAAACAAATGTTTTGTATAGCTTTTGATACAGTTATGAAAATCCCTGTATTTATTTTAATAACATGTATATAAAGTGTGGATTTTAAGAGTAAATTGCCTTTATTTTAATAATAGTCTTGCCTATCAATCTTATTAATAATACTGTAGCAACAATCTCAATTTTACATCACTTCCCATTCTTCTGAGCCCACCCAAAGATCTTTAAATGATTGCGATGGTGCAAGACAACACTGAACCCTTGGAAGCTAATCACCATGCATTATCCACAGATGTGCATGTATAGTTACCACCATTATTAGTGATAAGGAATCACTCTCATCAGCACCTGTGTAAGTGCTTGTTTCCAGTCACTTGCTTAAAATGGTGTCCTGAAAATCAGCCCTATACTGTAACTACTTATGGGTGGCATGATCCTAGAAGTAAGTAGTTCACATATACACACATAAGAGTCGGTGCAAATCATGCATATCAGAAATTGTGGTCATGCACATCTGTATAAAGCCACCAGAGACAGAATATTTAACTATTCTGTTATTAATAGAATAAACTACACATAGCTTTGCGATCAATCAAGATGAGTCCATGCACTCTTAAGAGAAAGCCTTTTCCAGATCTTTTAGGAAGATATGATCTAGTAGGACCACAAGGGAAACAGAGTATGTCTTAACATTAGGTCATTATGTAATGCTATTTGGCATGACAACATTTTCAGGTGATAAAGTGAATAATCTCATCTGTTACTGTGAAGTTCTTTGTTTGAAGACCTTGTTTGTGAAACCAAATCCTCTGCTTCAGATGCACCCTTACTGCCTCCTGCCTCAGACGTGCCTGGAGAAAATTGTGTTGCCAGGAACTTTACATCTAAGACTAACCTGCTGGAAAGCAGCATATTGCCATGGTTGGGATTTTGTTACTTGCTTTGAAGAAGTGGAATTTATCTACAAAAGGTTGCAATGATTTAAAAAAAATTAGTGCCCTATAAAGGTATTGCCTACAGCCTAGTCTTGCATTTGTGTGAAACCTCGATGCTGATCATCATCATATTGGATTTATTTATTCATGGAAAACCCCTTTCTAATTTGTTTTGACCAGGTGGACTGCTCGTCCTAGTAATTTCTTTGATTTTCCATACTCTTTCCCACACCTATCAAGTATTCTGTGCCTATAATTGTCTTTATATCTTTGCTTATGCTCAAAACCTTGGCCTTGCCAACACATGGTTTTGCAAGCGCCCATCATACTTCATGACTTACTACAGTGCCAATACTTCATCCCAGCTTGACTTTGTACTCATCCAGAGACAAGACCTTAAAACAGTACTTGAATCCAAAGTCATCCCAAATGTGACAATTGCTCCCCAACACCGTCTAGTTATCTGTGACCTCTGCATTGACCCACTCAGGGAAAGCAGAGCAGAACGTCATGGTCCAATGAGAATCAAGTGATGGGAGCTATGACAAAAAGAGGCAAGAATCATCTCACAAATACAATTGCCTCCAATTACAACAGTAGACAATACATGGGCCAGAGCAAAACAGACGATTAAAACAGCTGCCCCAGCTGGACTTGGCATGGCAAAGCCCGATCATAAAAAGATTGACAAACAAACATGGCTTTGGACAGACAAAGGCGGCGATCCATAAAAAAAAGCATCTCTATCATGTTTTCCTAGCTGAAAAGACAGCTGACAACTGGCAGACGTATTGCAATGCTCGATGCAGTACAAAGAAAGCAGTAGCTAAAACAAAGTCTGTGCACTTTGAGGAACTGTACAAAAAACCTTGATATGCACAAAGGCGAACGTGACATCTACCAGCTTGTGAAATCCCGGCACAAAAGGAATGAGGATATTGAGAGATTCCATGGTGTCAATGATGATAATGGAAAAACTGATCAATGCAATTTCAAGGCAACAAAGCACTGGTGGGATTACTTCAAGAAATTTTCCACAGAAGAGTTCCCACATGCCCCAACCCCATATGTTTCCCCAGTTCTAGAGTCTTTGCAACATATCACATCTGATGAAGTTGCCATAGCAATGAAACAGATGAAAACGAGCAAAGCCACAGGACCAGATGGTGTGGCAAAAGAGCTGTGGAAGTCGCAATCCTGGAGCCCCTTGAACTGGCCGATGGAATTCTCTAACCAGATTGGGCTGGAGAACAGAATACCCAACAATTGGCAATGTAGCACAACAGTGCCAATCTAGAAGAAGGGAAACTGCCGAATGCACCAACTAAAGACCGATTCAATTATTTTCACATACTCTTAAAATCTCTGAGCAAGTCATTGACATACAAATCCGCACCACAGTCCAACTAAGTGTCAATGAAGCTGGCTTCATCAAGAACTGTGGAACGATATATGCAATCCATGTTGCCTGGCTGTTATTTGAATAACACAGGGAGAAATGGAAACCAGTGCATGCAGCTTTCCTTGACCTTAAGAAAGAGTTTGACTGAGTTCCACATGATGTCATCTGGTATGCACTGCGACATCATGGAGTCCTAGAGGAATATGTCACTTGAGTCAAACTCCTCTATGAGTTGCTAAAGACTCGTGTACAGGTCACTACTGGTACATCAAAAGATTTTTGTATCACCAGGGATCCGCAGTTTCCCCACTTCTTTTCATTCTGGTTATGGATGCAGTCACTCGAGATCTGCAGAATCCAGTACCCTGGATACTCCTTTCTGCTGATGATGTCATGATTGCATCAGAGAGTAAGACAAATCTTGAGCTCCAAGCCCAAGTATGGAGTGGCTGTCTGGCAAGGTTTGGCTTGTGCTGGAATGCGAAGAAGACAGAATATCTGACGACTGACTCAAATCTGTTTCAAATGAAATTATGTTAAGCAAATTTTCCTTTATACAAATTCCCCATAGGAATGCATTGAAAACAAAGTAATTGCAACCATTTTTATGTTGTACGGATTTGTCCCATAGACGATTCTGTGAAGCAAATTTCCCCTATCTCTGAAATGTTTTATGTTGTACAGATTTTATGTTAAACAATCCGTATGTTATACGAGGGTCCACTGTAGTACGATCCAAATTGATGGCACTGACCTACAGAGAATTGAGAAGTTCAAATACCTTGGTTCCATGATGACAACCGATGGAGCCTGAGTTACAAGGTGACATCAAGGATCAACAATGTCTGTTTAAAATGGTGTTGTACAACATAAAGTATCATGTGTGACAAAAAGGTTAGCAATTGTTTAAAATCAAAGATCGCACCACTGTATGACCTGTTGCACTCTGTGGTGCTGAATGCTGGCCGGCAATTAAAGAAACTGAACATCACCTTGGTGTCACGGAGACAAAGATGCTGTGATGGACATCCAGCCTCCCACAAAAGGATTGTGTGTGCACTGATGACATCAGTCCAAAATACAACATTGCACCTATCACTGACAAAATGTGTGAAGCCCAACTGCATTGGTTTGGACATGTCCTGTGTGCCAATGAAGAAACTCTGGCCAAAAAGGGTCTCACCTTGGAAGTCAGCTGATCCTGACTGAGGAAATGTCCAAAACAGCAGTGGACAAACATCCTTGGAAATGACATGTTGTCCCAGTTTCACCCATACCTAGCCCATGACCGAGCCAAGTGGAAGGCCAAAACAAGAATAGCGGACCCCACCACTAAGTGGGACAAACACTAAGAAAAAGAAGTTATTTTCCTATATCTGAGATATGCTTAATGCAGGACTCTAGTGAAGCATCTAGAAAAATATGGGTTTATGTTTTCAGTCCTCAGGTTCCAGTTGTTACACCAGCCACATGCACTGAGATTATGGGTGCCGGCTACAAAGTTGGGAGCTCAGTGGTTCGAATCCTGGGTGCCATGCAGTGGAGTGAGCTCCTGCTTTTAATCCCAGCTCCTGCCAACCTAGCAGTTTGAAAGCATGTAAATGCAAGCAGAGAAATAGGTACTGCCATAAAAAGCACGAAGGTAAAACAGTGTTTCCTTGCAGCCGTGCTGGCCACGTGGCCATGGACTTGCACAACACTGGTTCTTTGGCTTGAATATAATCACTATTTTACAAGTTTCAGAAATTATAGATTTGAATAGAGGGGGCATAATTGAACTGAAGGTGGTGTTTCAGCTTTTTGCTTTTCCAGTCCGCCTTGTTGACATATCATGGAAACCTCTACACATTTTTTTCCTTTGCACATTAGAGCAGAAAAATGCACTTGAGTCAAATCCAGCTCAACAAACCTTTGGGGAATCATAAATTATGCATTTGCTTCTCCTGTACTCAACAAAACCCCTTTCAGCTTGGTAGAGGCCCCTTGTTTTCCTTTCCACATTTCTTCATATGTATTTGTAAAAAGCACCCATCTGAAGGTACACTGTGCAGGAAAACCTAAATATCATCCTTTTGTTTAAATCCATGCTTTTGCTAGCTAGGGCTAATTAACAAATATAGTGTTTTGAACAGGAACAAAGTGAACCTTCTGTCCATCTTCATGCATGAACTCAGGAGATCTGCAAAAGGGGGAACGAACCATACCCAAGAACAATACTGATTGCCTTTTGCATTGCTCTGTGTTCAGAAACAAAGTTGTCATTATAAGCTGGAGGCTGAAAGGCAGCAAGATTATTTATGATTAGTTAATTGATGCGGATATCATCCTTCTTAATTAAACAGATGTAGGGGGAGATCAGTAATTCAGCAAAGCACATGTATTGTATGGGCTGTTGATGGAAAGATTAGTCCTTGGAAGACTCCTGCTTGTCCTAATTGGCATTACTGGCCAAATGGATCAAATGTTCTAATTTGGTGGAAAGCAGCGTCATCTGTCCAATTTTGAAAATGTGTCTCCTCCAGATAGAGAATTTACAAGCAGCACTTCCAGAGAAATGATAATGACTACCTTAAAGGATAATCTCAGCAATTATGGCTGCCGGATTCACTTTGGAGCATCGAAAATTTCAAGGCAGAGTGTACAGAGTGTATAAAATACTCAACTGAATTAAAATATGTACACTTGAAGGGGATCATTTCCCTGCAGCTCTTGGGAACTTCAGCAGGCTCACTTTGCCATCTACAGTACTGTTCATTCTACTGCTGTTGCTGCTTCAGGGACGACAGTGTAAGATGCCTCAGCCCCAGAGCACAAAGCAAAGACTGGGACATCCACTTGTGAAAGAGCAGTGTGGGAATCTTTGAAGGTATCTGATACCCCTCCCAGCTACTTAATAACTGCTTTCAAATTCCAGGGGGAGTACACTTTGTCTAAAACAGGGAGCAAGGGTGCCCCAACATTTCCCCTTAATGGTGATTTTTAGGTGCAACTGGTAGTACTCTTGGTATAAGCATTTACCCATCTCTAGTTAGCAAATAGCACTGAGTCACAAATGCTAAATCCCCACTGAATCAATGGGGATTTTGAAAATCTCGAAAGGAAGGCATGGAACCAATTACCTCCAAGAGGTGGTGAGTGCTCCAGCACTGGAAGCATTCAAGAAAAAAAACTGGACAACCACCTGGCAGATATCTTTAGATTTGTATTCCTGGATGGAGCAGATGATTGGACTTGATGGCCTTTTTACTCCCTTCAACTTCACTATTCTATAATTCTATGCGGCAATTACACAAGATAATTATGGAAGAATGTGAGATCTTGATTAGACCACTAAAAGGTAAAATTAATGCAAGGTTTTTGTGGATTGCTGTGCTAAAGTAAATGGCAGGTCAATTTGACCCATTTGAATCCATGGAATTAATGGAGTTGACTCACTAAATCCCTATTGATTCAGTGGGCCCACTCTAGTGCAATTTACTATGCTAAGCAACCGGAGTTTGTAGGGAAAGTGGTCATTGTGATTGTTATTATTTTTAATTAAATATATAAATTGATTAGACCATAGAAAAAAACGGGACCTGTGTTTTGTCCCAAGGAAGCACAAAACACTGGACAGTATCTTCTAAGGGACAATCCGCATATAAGGAGGCAAGGGGTGTGTTTTGGGTTTTGTGGCTTGGAAGAATCTCCAGCCTAGAGAATCCACCTCAACTACAAAAGCTGCCTCAAGGTGCTCTGACGCGGCCTGCTCCGCTATTTATTTTTTTATTCTGAATATTGTTCCCTGCCCCGACGTTTGCATCAGTTTGCTATCCCTAGGGCTTTCAAATGCAGTGAAAAATTTATGGTGCGGATGTGCTAGCTCTATCCCCGCCCAACAAGTGGGTTTCCACGGCGGAGAGCGGATTCGAACCTGCTTAACCCCCCCTTCTGCCGCTCTTACCCGCCCCCCTCTTTTATTTCCCTCAACAAGTAACTGTACCTGCTGCTAGCGGCCACATTCCCTCAAGGCACAACACCTCGGCCCCAAGAACCGCGCGTGGCGCAAGAGCGGCGGCCGCCCGACTTGAGGCCAGCGCGGAACATGGTGTTGGCCCCGGGCGGCCGCAGGGGCGACGCGGCGAGAAGCGGGGCGCGCGTCCAACTTTCCCACCCGCTTCCTCCTCCTCCTCCGCCGCCGCCGCCGCCGCCGCCACAAGAGAGAGAGAGAGGCGAAGAAGACCTCAAGGGCTGCGCAACGAGCCGCCGCTGCCCTTCGGCTCCTCCGCGCCAGGTCTCGCCGACTTCTTCCCGCCGCCATGCAGCCGGCTCAGGTGAGGGCGGGACGGGACGGGACATGAGGGTGGGAGGGAACGAGGAGGGACAGCCGCCGCGACGAGGAGGAAGGGCGAGGAGGCAACCACAGGTCCCTTCGGCTCGCTCGGTGGGCGCTTCGGGCACCTCCGGGGGCCTCGGCGTTGGGCGACGAAGCGCGCGCGTAAAAACGGGCACGACACGGCGCCCGAGCGCGCGCCGCCTTGGGGAGCCCGGAAAAAAAGCAAGCCTCGGCCGGTGCGGTTGGAGAGGTGCCTCCTCCTGCGAGCCGAGCAGGCGCGCCCCACTCGCCGCCGAGGTCTGAGGGGAAACGCGCGGGCCACGTTGCGGAGACGCTGCTTGGTGGTTGGAGAAGCCAGACTTCTCGGTCTGCGCGGCTTGAAAGCGCCCCGCTTGGGACACTTGCAGTTTTTGGGACTACTGCTCTCAGCATCCCCAAACCACCCACGGCGGCTCTTAAAGGGCCTTTGGGCTCAGGCGCTGGGTGAAATTGGATCCAGCCGTAGTCCCCCATCTACAGCCAGTGGCACCTGTTGCACAGCCGCGGACCTTTTGGGCGGGAGCCAAATGGCCCCCTTCCTCGCCAGAAAAGCTAGCGGGGCTTCAAGTTGGTCCGATTTACTGAGCAGGATTGAATCTGTGTGACTTTTCTGCTTTGGGCAGTAGGAAGCAGAAGGGAAATACAATCAATCAATCAATAAAAGGCCGACGGTATTCTGTAGTAGCAGGTCCCAAGGACAGTAGACTTCTCCAGTGAACGGAGTTTATGGAAGTGCCGGAATTACTGCTTCACCGTTAATTCAGTGGCTGAAGTGGCTATTGGGTAGTTCCACTTGTGCCAGTGACAGATTGGGGGTGATTAAAGGCATTTTTAGAATAATGTACAAGCCATTCATACTCAGAAGCCTTCAATTAGCTGCAATTTGCTGCTGCTGTTGACATCAGTACCATTGTGCCTACAAAGCTGCAGGATTTCAACCACTGGATCTTCTTTCTATCTGAGACTAGCAATAAGATCCTGTCCTTAATACAGTATATATCTTCTCTTATGGGTCTTGGTTGATTGATTGATTGGTTGTACGTAATGCACAGAATATTCTGGGAGGTTTACATAAAAAATGGGGTAATCAAAACATAGATATAGCTGAATGAAATAAAAGCACACATTTTAGAAGCATCCTATCTATGTTGTGTTCTCTTGCTGGTTACAGCGATGGGTGTTGGCTTGCCTTCTCCTGTGTTGGCTGCTGCCTTTCCCTGGATTTAAGACTGTAAAGGTAAGCAAGCGACCCCTGCGGACTCGAATTTGCGCTGACCGACCCGAGGAGCTCCTGGAACAGCTGTATGGAAGACTTACGGCGGGCATGCTCAGTGCCTTCCACCACACTCTGCAACTGGAGCCTCAGGAAAAAGATCACAATATAAGTTGCCCAACAGGAGGGAGGCCAGCTAATGACAAGAAGTATCAGATCCCCATCAATCTCAACAGTGTCTCTCCTTGGTCATATAGGTAACTTGAACTCATTTCTGGGCTGCTTTTTTGTTTGTCCTTTTAAGCAGAGGCTGGATGGCTATCTGTTGGAAATACTGTGGTGGGTGTTCCTGCATGGCAGGGGGTTTGGACTGGATGGCCCTTGAGGTCTCTTCCAAGTTCCAACTCTACGATTCTTTGATTCTATGATTCTAAAATGTTGAGTGCTTTGTTCAGTTGTGTTATCTCTCCTTCCCAGGTCAGTTATTCAAAAGGTTGAAGTAAGAATTAGAAAGCCACACATATAATGTAACTTAAACATGGCCAGACATTCAGATGACATACTCTTTTTGTTGCTGTTCTAATCTTATCACAACTGGGTCTTATGATAGAAGGGAGACTTGGGTCACACATGTAGCTTATATTGTACCACTTTTTCATTAGGGCAATGCTATGAGAGGTGTAGTCTAGCTGATTCAGCTTCTCTCTTCTAATGTACTAGATAACTTAATGACTGAAAAAACAGATTAAGAAAGCAATGCAGGTATACTGGGAAAAGGTGGGTGACCTAGCTTTTACCCAGCAGTTTTTTTACAGTAATATATTTAGCGCGACTTTTAAATTTGGAAAGGTACTGTTTTGAAAGAAATGCATTCAGTTTGAGATGGTTTCTACATTTGGAAAGATGAGTGCTTGTTGTGACTCAGTGGCAACCTTTGTGTTAACATTATGTACTGTGCACAGGAAATGCAAATATTGTGTTTTAATGGCCACTATAAGATATTTGCTTTGTGGCTTGATTTCTGTTTAGCTTTGCTTAAAAATTACACCACTGAAATGAAAGCAATTGCTTTCTTAACAGGGCGATTTAAAAATAACTGCATATATTTAAATATAGTGTTTACAGTGAAGAATAATTAAATTTGAACTCTTCCGCATATGCGGAAACTTCCAAAATATACTTTGTGTGACTGCTGCAGTGGGCAGAGGCGTAGCTAGGGTTAGGCACGCCAAGGGGAAAAGTCAGTTTTTGCGCCCTCTCCTTCCCCCAACTGCGTCTCACCCACCGAGCAAGGGGTGCCCAATCCTGGGAGAACAGCGGGGGAGGGGGAGAAGGGTCCCTCTTTCTCACACTCTCTAATAGTCAAAACGTGACACAATATTGCCATTGGCAGGATCACAACCTCACATGGTGAATTCTGACTGTTAAAAGGCTTCCTTTCCCTGCTCCCAAGGCTTTCCCTGGGTAAAAAGGAAATGTATTGAGTTGCAGCACCTGAAGCATATGGGTGGGTGGGTGGGGGCATAGGAAGCTTTCTATTAATTAAATTAAGTATTTCTGGTGCCAGATCCAGTTTGTGTTGACATATCTTTATGCAGTGGGATTTTATCCAGTGTCTGGCAAAAGGAATATACTGTAAGCTCTTAACATCCAAAGGCTGCAGCCCAGACATTTATCTTCTTTTCAGGGTTGGGCCATCTGGAAACAATACATCACCCATGATGCCCGTTGACATACCACCCAGATGCCTTTGTCAGGTCCACCCTTGCTCTCGTCCACTGCATGTGCTCTTTGCATTTCAGTGCAAGTGGCGAAAATGTCCGGCTCTAGTCTTTGGAGGTTTCCCTTCCACATGGCCCCCTTTATAATCACTTTTTATCTCTTTATTGACTCGTTTGCCAGCTCTCCTAGTGATATCATCTCCAGATGTCACTGACTTCACCTGTTTAGATTCCAGATTATCATTGATAATTATTATGATACATAAATCCAGACCTAAACACCTCTCCCTGGACCACTAGTTTGATACAGAGCAATTTATCACTGCTTTTTGCTTGCAGTCTTTCCATGTATGTGTCTGGATTTTTAACTGAAACAACTGGAATATTTCATAGGAAGGATTCAAGGCAGCTTTTTAAATCCACATGTGGGATAATCATGATGAGCCAGGACTGACATAAGCCTTTGCACTTGAAGCCCAGGAACGTGTATTACCTTTCTAATGGATACACTTCGTTGCAACTCCTGGCCTTGTGGAGTCCTTAGGGCTATGGGTTGTTTTGGCTCCAGTTTCACATATTTAGAAAACACAAAGGCATCACAAAAATGCTGAGAAGCCAAAGCCTGAAAGAGTGGTTTTAGAAAATAGCGCATCTCACAGGAAGCAGTTGTACTGGTTTAGAAGGTCTTAGGCAGAATCCTCTTCAGCTCCAGCCACGTGGTATCCTATTGCAAAAGGGGCATAACATCTTATAGCTTTGCACAAGGAGGTATTCAAGTGCTTCCTTGTACTGGCATAACCCCCCTTCGTTTAGGGCTAGCTCAACAGCAAATCAGAAGTCACATGGAGTGCTGCCTTGGAGTGAAATGGTTTTGTCCTTCATATGAGAAAGCTCAGGGTAAGGTACAGTGGTACCTTGTATAAAGGAATTAATTCGTTCCACATAAAGCAAAGCAAAGTGTTCTGCTTATATACCGCCCCATACCACATTAAGTAGTCTCTGGGCGGTTTACAAATTTAATTACAGTGTGCAGGCTACACATTGCCCCCCCCCCCAGCAAGCTGGGTACTCATTTTACCGACCTCGGAAGGATGGAAGGCTGAGTGAACCTTGAGCCTGCTACCTGGGATTGAACCCCAGGTCGTGAGCACAGCTTTACCTGCAGTACAGGCATTTAACCACTGCACCACGAGGCTGTGGGAATAACCCCCACGTGGGAAGCCCCAATCTGTGAGGCTTGAAAAGCTTGCTCGCCAACTGTAGGAATTAACTCCTGAGAATCCTTAACGTTTAAGGATTGAGGGTAAATGTGGGAACCCAGCAGGAAGGCCTAGCCAGCAAGCCCCCCCTAATGGGTTGGAAAATAAAGAGTCCACACGTGTTTCTCTGGGTGCAAAATGGATGCTTCTCCTTCTCTCTCTTTTTTCCTTCTGCATCCAGCAAGAGCCTTTATTGAATACCACATGACTACAAATCCCATATAGCTTTGCAGCAATCTCTCAACCAATAACAGACTTATACGTCACATAAAAACACAAATACAGTTATTTCTTTGTTCTAAGAGCTGAGCTCAATACGCATGAGCAAAACTTAGCCTGGGAAACTGATGATAAGTGAAACATAGTATTTCAGCATATCTAAACCTTGACTTTTCAGTACAATACGCTTGTGTTAAACTGTCCTAACTTGCTAGCGATTTTCTAGCTTTCTGATAATGGCGATGCCACAGAGAAACCGTGAGTGAGAAAGATTCCCGACACGAGGCTCCTAAAAAAAACCACTGCGCCACGAGGCTCCTAATAAAATTATGTTAAGCAAATTTCCTTTGTACAAATTTCCCATAGGAATGTATTGAAAACAGAGTAATCCCTAATCACGACCATGTTTATGTTGTATGGATTCGCCCCATAGGCGATTCTGTTAAGCGAATTTCCCCTATCTCCGGAATTTCTATGTTGTACAGATTTTATGTTATACAAAATGTTTGCTATACGAGGGTCTGCTGTACACCAAAAGCTATTTAAAATAGTTTAAAACATATAAAATAATTCCAAACATATAGAACACAATGTGGTGATGGCATCTGACCTGGATGCCTTCAAAAGGGGACTGGACAGATTCCTGGAGGAAAAGTCCATCACAGGTTACAGACCATGATGGAGATGTGTAATCTCTAGGCTTTAAACCAGGATACTTCAAGGGCCAGATGCAGGGGAGTGGTATCAGGAGACAGATATCTAGTCTCCTGAGCTCCCAGATGCATCTGGTGGGGCCGCTGTGAGATACAGGAAGCTGGACTAGATGGGCCTTTGGCCTGATCCAGCATGGCTCTTCTTATGTTCTTATGTTAACAAGGCCAGCAAATTAAAATCATTTGAAATGATACACTTACGATAAACTGCACAGCCAACGCCAAAGTCTGCTGTTCACAAGAGTGCCACTTTCTGAGTAAACTGAAGATGGAATTCAGAGATAGAAGCAGCCGATGCCGTCTTGTGTCTGTCTGGGTGGCAGACAGACACAAGTTTAATAATTTTTTTTAAAAAAAAGATAAAACACTGACTACCTTCTACACTAATGGGTCCTTTTAAGGAGAAAAGTGGAGCAAAAACATTTTAAATAAATTTAAATCAATAAACAATGTGAATGTAAGAAGTGTGGCAAGTAGGAATGTCTGTTCAGGACTGTCTGTTCGTTCTTACAGCAAGGAGGCTAATGATAAGGTGGTCATTTATTAACCTCCACCAGTAACAGTGGTATCCCTCGTTACTGGGGACAGTCATGAGTTGTGGATAAAGATGCTTCCGTTCTCTTGGATATTTATTCTATCGAGCAATCCAAATGGAGGGGGTTGCTCTTCTGAACTGTATGTTAAATGCTGCTTTCAATTAGGAAGTTAACACTTCAAGGGGGGAAAGACTAGCTCAGGGGCAAAATTCAGCAACGTGTGACCCTCTAGTCAGTGGTTCCCAACCTTGGGTTGGGATGTTCTTTAACTAAAACTCTCAGACCCCTTCAGCACTAGCTGTGCTGGCCAGGATTTCTGGGAGTTGTAGTCCAAGAATATCTCGTAAGCCACTAGATCAGTGGTTCCCATCCTGGGGGTTGGGACCCCTTTGGGAGTCGAACAACCATTACACAGGGGTCGCCATGAGCCAGTGAAGAAAAAGGCACAAACAGTTTGGGTATTGGGGGAGGGGGGAGGAAGGGGGGAGTGATTTACAGCTTGATAGGTTTGAGGGGATGTCAGTCAATGGCACCGGAGGCTGCGATTGGCTGAGGGTGCCTGTAGAGGGAAGTTCTCTGTGGCACCTGTGGCAGTGGCCTGCCAAAGGGGGCTTGTGGCCTCTTCCAAGCAGGGCAAGGGGTCACCACAACATGAGGAACTGTATCACTGCGCTAGATGTTGTTGCCCTCTAGCTCTCTCCAGCCATGGCCAACACGGCCAGTGGTGAAGAATGGTGACAGCTGCTGTTTTTATTCTTTTAATAAGTTTGTAAGCTTCCCTGATCTCTGTTTTTCAATAGAAAGGCAAGGTTGAAATGTAATCAATAAATCTCTAGGAGGTGCCAAGATCCCTATATCAGATGGCTCCCTCACCCCCCCCCCAGCAGCTATCACGATCAAGAAGCCAAGTCACAATGTTCTGTGCTCATGTTGAAATTCTCATTTAGAGCAGTGTAAAAATGGCATCTCCTGAATTCTCGGTGTTCAGCAATTGCAGAGATAGCAGATATGCAAAGCATCACAGTATTAAACAAGAAATATACTATTAAACACAGAAATTAATTACGCCATTATAATCCTGGTGATGAATGCCTGCCCCTAAACTTCATGCACAGTACTGTCTGTGTTAAGTGCAACATGCCTACAACCTGGGTTTATATTACAGTTTGGAAATGTTTACTCAAGAGTAACAACCATTGGCTCCAGTTGCACTTTTTTTTCTTTACTAAATGGACTTGAGATTCCAGAATGTTTTTCCCTACAAGAAATGGGACCTCATCTTTACGAGAGGAGAGAGAAAATGTTTTGGATGAGTACATGTGAGGAATTATTTATCTGATCTAGATCATTCAAGTGAGTGATTCATGTTATGGGAGAAGCAAATCACAAAAGAGAAATATCAAGATGCTAACCTAGGACAAAAATCCTTCATTATTCCAGATGCAGTAAGATCTTAATCTATCTTGTAGGGATTAGAACATACAAATATAACACAGGCCTTACGCGGGACCTAGAGAGTTTCACAAGTGTTAATGGATTTTGGAGATTGATCTTAAGACACGTCCTTCATTTAAAGTCTCTCCAGGGAGACAAGCAAGCATTTTAAAACATCAAGCTCACTCAGTCTTGTTAGAACTGCTATCCCTGTCCACTGCTACCCAAACTGTGACAGCTGCTTTTTGCATTTTTCTTTTAGAATGCGTATTTTAGTGACTGATTCCAGACGTCCTGAACAGAGTCCAAGTTGTAGGAAGCCTGTGCAGACTACAGCCTTCTTGAATCACAATTCATACACTTCTGACACTCAGCAACAAAACATGTATGGATTGAATTGGGACTAATTTTATTAACAGCGATAGCAGCAGCAATCAGATAGCCCCTTGTGAGACTATCTAAACCTAAGTGTTCAAAGTTCCCGTCCAGAGTTCCCGAAGGGAAAGTCGGGCGGTCAACAAATACAAAAACAAACAAACAAACAAACAAACAAATAAAGTGTGATCAATGATACTAAAAAAAGTCCCTTAATGCTTGGATGCTTGCGGGGACAGGGAGAATATACAGTGATACCCCAAATTAAGAGCAGCTTGACTTAAGAGCAATTCGACTTAAGAGCAGAAAACTGTTGGCATCTTAACTGCTGCCTTACAAATTTTAGATATGGTCTGCTCGACTTACAAATGTTGGTTTCATTTTTTCCATTTTTAAACTTATTTTTTCAATTTTTTAGATAGGTACCCCGACTTAAGAGCATGCATTCGGAATGGATTAAATTGGTAAGTTGAGGTACCACCGTACATGTTTGCCTTTTGCCAATCAGTTTATGTGCCATTTGTGAATCTGAAAATTAACAGCAGGCCTGTTCTCTTGACTTTCCGGATGCAGTGTAACCCAAAGGCAGAGTTTCAGGATCCTGCTTTCTGCTGCTTGACATTCCATCAATTTGTGTGTCCACGATCAGACAAGGAAGCTGGACCGTGTTGGATCTCACCGGAAAGGGTTGCTTTGTTCAATCTCTTGGAAGAAACCCTTCTGTTTTCATATGACCCAGTTCTTTTTAAAAAAAAAGGGGGGGGGAGACTAGTCCTGCCACTGGAACAAACAGGACCAGATTGGGCACAGAGAACGTTGAGCTTCTCGTATGTTGTCTGGTTGACAATTCAAATCGGAACATGCCACCAACAGTATAAAACAAGAACTACATCACTGCCTGATCATACCCCAAGACTGTCAGGTGTATATTCTCCCCACCCCCACAAGCATCCAAGCATTAAGGGCCTTTTTTAGTGTCATTGATCACACTTAGGTTTAGAATCTAAAAAATTACTTTTACAAATTAGTTCGGTATGCAGTGTAGCACAAGCACCTCTTGCCAAAGATGAATAAGAAGTGTTTGCTATTTAATAGTTTTTGCTTTTCTTTTTCCTTCTTGCAAAAGACAAAGTGTATACCTCCCTTGGAAAATACTTCCCAGTTTGCTTTGGAATTGGAATGGGCGAATTTGAAATGTTTTTAATCATCACACAACGTAAAAAGCAATCCAAATCAGCCTGTCTTTCCCCCCTTCCAATCTGGACTCCTCCCCAACCTTAGCCATTGGAAGTTGCTATTTTCTCTAACTGCAAGGATTCAAATGGTGTTTTACCTATGACGTTGTTAGTTTTGTTTTACAAAAGAATGGGGGGGGGCATGACCGTGGGTGGTTTTCTGGTGATGTAGCGAGTTGGGGTTTGATGTGGTAGGACAGTAGAAACACTCACTCCTGTGATCATTCTCCTTAGTACCCCAAAGTATTTTTAATTGGTTTTTCAACAAACCATTGAATCCAGCACTAGATCGCTTTATCATGGCATTGCTACATTCGTTTAGTGCTAGATCCCTCTGCACAGACAAAAACGAGATAAAAAGCAATGTAAAATATAAACAACTCCAACAAACTCCAGCAGACTACAGTCTTACCATGGTATGTACGTATGAATGCTTATATGTGTATGGAGAACTTTAGAAAATCCCCCCCCCATCTCACTCACTCACTCACTCACTCACTCTCACACACACACACACACATCATGGAACCTTTGTATGTATGAATGTTGGTATGTGTATGGAGAACTTTGGAAAATCCCCCCTTCTCACTCGCTCACTCACTCACACTCACTCACTCACTCACTCACTCACGTGCGCGCGCACACACACACACACATAAAACATCATGGAACCTTTAAAACTATCCCAGGGCCTTGATGGAAGGCCGTAACAGGAGTGCTGAGGATCAGCAGGAGGGCAATATTAAAGGAAAGGGGATTGAGAGTGTGGATCGAACCATATGAGATTGAAGGACACTGGCATTGAAATAACTCAGAATCTTCAGGTGGTCACCTAAACTAGGGTTCCCAAAGCCCCAGGCTGTGGACAGGGCCTCACAGCATGCACCCGAGAAGGCATCACACTTCTTTCTCCCACTTCAGAGGGCTTTTCCTCACCTGCACAAATGAATACAACCAGAGGGGGAGGGTGTTGTGCACATGCCCACCTTGTGCATACACCTATGGGCACATATACTCCACTAACATTTTTTTGGGGGAAATGATTTTAAAACCTTTTTAAAAGCAGATTTAGACTGGGGATAGTATGGAAACTTCACCCAATATCCCAATGAAGTATTTTACCTGTCCCCACCCCTGTACAAGTCAGGAGAAAGGCAAAGGGTAACTGCATTTGTTTGATGATGGTGGTAGTAGTAGTAGTAGTAGTAGTAGTAGCAGCAGCAGCAGCAGCAGCAGCAGCAGCAGCAGTAGTAGTACTTCTAACCTCTGGTTTCACAACCAGAGACCTAAGCCCGTAAGATAACCAGATGAACCAAAGCAGCCATAATACCAGTCATTACCATTTCACAAAGGAACATTGTTATGAGTCTTATGACTGCATTATCCCCCAAAATAATTTGTTATGGAGAGCCAGCATGGATACCAGTAACTTCCTAGAACTACACAAGCTGAAGTGTGCCTGCCCCTTGAGCTGTTGTGCTTTTAATAAGTCACCGTGGCTAAGTGATCTCAATGCCCAGCTGAGAGTGGAGGAAAACTCACTCAGCTGCAATTCCTGTGCTTCCCGAAATAAGTTCCTGGCTCCATTAAGATATGGTATCAAGTGTACCTAAGATTCCAGCTTTAATCACTTAACCGAGTGTCATTATTACAACAGGATGTAGGTGTATCTGACTTGGAGGCATGATCTTGCCAAAATACTTTAAAGCCCTATTGACTTCATTGAGAAAAATATAAAACACTCATGCAATAAGATTCTGCTTGGCTCGGGCCTTTCTGTTGAATGCATCCTATAACCCCAATCTGGAAATTTTCTCTAGACTGAAGCATTTTTAAAATCCTAGATGCTATTATTTTACATATTGATTTGATGAAAAGCCATGCTGTAACATATTGCAACCATCAGCATATCTTTTGGTTCATAGTTTACAGCCAATTTAGGCTGGGTTGGAGCAAAAAGGTACACGTGCAGATTCATGTAAATGAGGTTCATCGACTCAAGAAAGGTCTTCAAGAGTGGATGTTCCAATCTGTTGGAGAAAAACTTCAGAACAACAATCTTGTTCTACTTAAACCATTGTCTTCCAGCTACAGGCTACAATGAATTTCCCTCAGAGGCCTGAAACTTGGCTTTGTGTATGCTTATTTCTCATTTTTTTGTCCAAGGATGAATTGATATGTTGGATAAATTATGTGTTTGTTCCCCAGTCATTGGATTTGCTAATGCTCCCAAATCAAGTTGCCTGCAAGGGACGTTTATGTGGCAGTGGTGAAAATCAAAAAGTAGTTTTATGCACCATAGTATTGCTATGAATATATGTATGAATGGCACATCAATGTCATGTCACTGACTGCTCTTTTAATTCACTTGAACCATGTAATTAATCCTAATTCCAATTATTGCTTAATCTAGCATGTTAGTAATGTGCTGTCCCTTTCAGTACTTCTTTGTTTGTCTAGTTTTGTGTCAGATTGTGAGCCAGTGGATGGGATGCTCTTTTAATTGTTATACATCATTCATAAGAACATCAGAACACAAGAACATAAGAACAGCCTTGCTGGAACAGGCCACAGCCCATCCAGTCCAGCATTCTGTCTCACACAGTGGCTCACCATTTGCTTCAGGGTATTCCCAAGCAGATGTCTTCATCTGCTTACGATTCCCTGCAAATGGCATTGAGAGATATCCTGCCTATCTCTCCAACACGGAGATTGCCCTTAGACATCCATAATGATACCCATTGATACCCTTGTTCTCCATGAACTTGTCCAGTCCTTTCTTAAAGCTGTCAAGGCTGACAGCTGTCACCACTTCTTCTGGCAGGGAGTTCCATAGACCAGTGATCCTCTCGGTGAAAAAGTCCTTCCTCTTATTTGTTTGAGATCTAGCACCTAAAAGTTTCATGGATTCCCCCCTCGTTCTAGTGTTGTGGGATAGAGAAAACAACTTTTCCTTATCTACCTTGTCCATACCGTATATGATTTTATCTAGGATAGATTTCAAAGAAGTAGCTGTTGGTCTATGCAAGCATATCACATAACTCCAAACAGGAAGAAAAAAAAACAAGAGGTAAAAATATTGCGGTGCCTTAAAAATGTTATATTTTAAAGTTTGATTTCATGGATCAAACCCACTTATTTAGGCATAAGATTGAGACTATATGGCCATCATATGTATACATGCCTTGTTATGGCCAGGTGATAATACAGATAATGGTTCAAGTAATATTTGTTCATTAGTAACTGAATAGACTATCAGGCTGTGAATAATGTATATTATAAATCTCCAAGGTAACACAATAAGGTAGCTGACACAACTGGCACCCTGTAAGAATCAATGTAGGATTACATATCTGGTAATGATTTAAGAACAGTTGATCAGTATTCAGTCCTAGGATAAATCTTGACAGCAAATTATTCAATTTAGGCAGTGAGAAAAGAAGTACTGTAGCAGAATATAAATTCTTTGTTATAACAAGAATTGCTTATGTGACTTGATAACCCATTGCTATGTAGCATTTATTTTTATGGGTGCGGGTGGAGGGAAGTTTCTGCCCCAAGATCATGAGAGGCTTGATTGTGTCATCAGGGAGAGCTTTTTCAACATATTTTTTCCCCCACATATGGACGCAAGTTGCCGAAACTTGGATTGATCTTTATGTTCCATCTGAGGCCAGAGGTCATTTTGCAGCACAGGCATCCATGGAATGCTAGATCTCCACACCAACCTTCCCTGCACAGTGTGGGTCTAGAGAATGTGTCTTGGAATTGTGCCATGGCCAGAATCCTATTGCATAAGGGAAAGAGCATACATCCTGATAGAAAACTGCTGTTCATTAATATAGCACTAGTTTTGTCCCTGGGCCCTAATCCTCAGACAATGAGGTTTTAAGAAGTGAGTGGGAGCTTCAGAAAAGGAATATGCCTACCTCTTCTCTCAGTTTCTTAAGACATTTTAAATTGATGGTCTCCCCAGGTTTGCTTAGTCACAGTAGAGAATTAATACAGGAAGCATCTGGGAATCAGAATAGGAAACACCCAAAGGTGTGCAACCCTCAACACTCTTACCATAAACAGACGACTAGCAAACGTGTGTGCTCCTAGTCCAATAGTTCCTTCACACAGGGTAGACCAAGGTGGTCTGGTTTGTCTGCGAACTGCTTGAGGTGTCAAGCAGAGAGCAGGTGTGTTCCAGCAGAACAGATGGCTCCAAAGAGCAGAGGAAGGGCAGCCAAGTGGCATATTGCTGAAGAAGGAAACAGCCTCTTGTGTCTTGTCTTGTTCTTTAAGCCAATATAGGAGAGACAGTAAATCATGCTCACCCCATCTTCATTGGATGGACTTGATCCAAGACAGAGACCAGATCCATTTGTTTTATTGAGTGTGTCTTCTGGAGGCCAAACATGTAGGTTAATATTTTCAATCTTGTCCTTATTTTTTTGGGGGGGATACCAGTGCCGGTTTTAACATTTGAGTTGAAGGTGGGGAGGTACATTTTGCTTATAGGATTGATCTGACCTAGAGAAGACTCCTTCATAAAGTGAAATATAGGGGCCTTTGTAAAGGGCGTTATGGCAGAGCTGGGAAAACAACAGCCATAAAGCACACTGGTTGGAAGGATTCTGGGAACTGCATTTTTTAAAAAAGAAGCATTAAAACCCCCTATATTCTGTTTTTACTGAAATGTTTTTAAGGCATGCATATGAACATACCATATATGCAACAAATTTTCATGAGAAAAATCAATTAAATAGCAAAACATCATTTTGAAAACAGTCAAGAATAACGTAGACACACAAACAAGAAGTGGTTCCATTAACTAGTTACTGCACAAATTTTGAAATGTAGTGTTTTGAGGAACTCCTACTCACCTGCTTTTTATTTTTCAGATGATACTATCATGCACTAGGATTTTCCTGGGCTCTGAGTTGAAATGGTCTTTCATAGAATAGTGAAGTTGGAAGGGGCCTATAAGGCCATCAAATCCAACCTCCTGCTCCATGCAGGAATACCAATCAAGGGATATCTACCAAGTGGTTGTCCACATTGCCTTTGAATGCCTCCAGTGTTGGAGCACTCACCACCTCTTGAGGTCATTGGTTCCATTACCGTACTGCTCTAACAGTTAGGAACTTTTCCCTGATATTCAGCCGAAAGCTGGGTTCTCTTAGCATGAGCCCATTGTTGCATGTCCTACAATCCGGGGTTATTGAGAGCAGATCCTGCCCTTCCTCTGTATGATAGCCCTGTGAATTTGGCAAGCATTCCCTGGACTCCCTTTTCCAAGTCACTAACAAATATGTTGAAGGAGAAAATTATCAGCCACACAAGCCAGGAATTTCTTGGACGGGCCATACTTGGCCAAATTTGCCTCCTGATAGATCGATAGATCAAAAGAGAGAGAGAGAGAGAGAGAGAGAGAGAGAGAGAGAGAGAAGTCTGTCTGTCTATCTGCTGAAGTCAGCCTACTTACTTTTTGTAAATACGGGGCTGTGGGAGGGGAGCAGCATGATCTCAGCCATTTCTCCAAACAGCAAAATATCTTAGGGCAGGGTGACCCTGAGGCAGGTTCTTGTTTCACTTGACAAGCATCCATCCTGTCATCTGAGGAACAAAGTCAACTGAACTTAACATTGATTAAGAGGCAACATCCATTTAGCGATGTGTCTTGTTTCATTTTTCTGTTTTCCAATAAGTATCTGAAGTTTAAGCGCTAACTGGGTATCTCTTCTTTTTTACTCCCCCCCCCCCCCCACTATTTTTTGTTTCTGGTGTAATAACAAACTATAGGATGCAGATCAACCCTCAACATTTTTGGTTCTAATCTTTTCCAGATGGTTTTAAATAAAGAGTTAGGTAGGACTGGGGGAGGCAGGGAGGTGAGCTATGTGAGAAAAGGCACCTACTCTGAGGTTTTTTCTTTCTTTTTAAACCCCCTTTGGCACAGAATCTCGTATGACCCCACAAGATATCCAAAGTACATCCCCGAAGCTTACTGCCTCTGCAAGGGATGCCTCACTGGGGCTTACGGTGAGGAGAGTTTCCGCTTTCGGAGCACCCCGGTGTTTATGCCAACAGTCATCCTACGTCGCACCACGTCCTGCACCGGAGGCCGCTATGTTTACACCGAGGATTACGTCACAATCCCCGTGGGCTGCACTTGTGTGCCAGAACATGACAAGGAAGCTAAGGAAGTAAATTCCAGCATTGGCAAGCAAGCGGGAAAATTGGTGCCCGGTCATCATAATAACAAGCCAGCATCCGAGTGAGGAACTTAAAGGCCATGCAATGACAAGGGCCAGGCTTAAGCCAGGACGTTTTGCTGCCTGGAGCAAAGGACAAAGGCGATGTCTTCTCACACCCTTGGAGCTACAGAAGCCAAGAGGACCTGGAGTTGAATTTTATTTCAGCGTTGGCGCAAGGACAATGGCCTTTGGCCCCTATACAGGCAAAAAACAATTTAGTGGAACACAGACATGACATTCACAGGTTTGTCCGAACACTTCACCTTCTTGTTTTGTCAGCATCTGCTGCCTAAGTCAGTTGTTGCATTATGTCTAATGGTAGGGTTGGTTTCATTGCTTTCCATAATGGTTTAATTTCACAGTTCCCTGGCTCATTCACACCATGTACAGCATATGTACCTACTGTATAGGTAGCATGGCGACAGCTACAGTGTGAAGCAATAATCTTTGTATGTGTGTAAAAGTCTCTTCATAGAAAAAATGCCACATACAAGGCAGTCATGCCACCTCAGACGTCAGTTCTTTCAGTGTATGCAGATATTGTACTCAGTAGTAAGCCATCCAGTTATGAGCCAATGATGCTTAGATATATGTGAACTTACTGCCTTTACAAAGGATGCCTCACTGGTGCTTATGGTGAGGGCAGGTTCCACTTTCAGAGCACCCCAGTATTGATGCCAATAGTATATGACAAAAGTACAGTAATGTACTTTCCCCACATATGTTAATTAGGAATAAACTACAATACAGTAAACCCCCGCCTATCCCGGGGGTTAGGGAACCAACCTGACCCGCGATAATTGAAAATCCACAATATGCAGATGCTGGGTTGGGTCGAGACTGGGGGGGGGGGGGGCGGGCTCGGGTACTTACCCCAGGCCTGGCACTGCTCTGAATGGGCCTGCAAGGGGCTTCCAACCCCCCCCCAGAGGCCCCAAAAGTGCTTTCTAGTGGTGCAGAGTTCACTTCTGGTTTACCAAAAGTCACTTCCGGTTTGCGGGGAAGCACTTTTGGGGCCTCTGATGGGCCTGGGAAGGCCTTTCCTCCTTAACCCAGGAGACCTTTTTTTCATATACTGCAGACCCGCGATATACCAGGACTGCAGTATATGAACCGCGAAAGGGCAGGGGACAACTGTACTCTTCTTCTAAAATTTAGGACTATAAGATGTTCAATTTATATCTCAGATATAGGTGAGTAAAAGCTAAATATCTGTTTTTGTAGTTCTCCCAAGTTGCAGATGCAAAGCAGAACAAATCTGGTTTATTCGGGGACTGTGCATCAACACTTTTATGAGATACATTTGTTCACATACCATTGCAGAAAGAGAAACAGATTTTCTAAAAGAAAGCCTGGCTTATGACTGCTTTCCAAAGTGTGGAAAAGTGCCAGTCCCTTTCTTCAAAATTCTACATTTTGGCTTATAAGCCTAGTTATCAGTTTTAAATTTTTCTGGCTGCAGGAGCCTTTGAGAGGGACAAGGATGAACAGAGATCAGATGAAATGAAATCCCAACAATTTGGTCAGTTTGAACAACGAGGATGGAATATATCTTGGCGTCCATTGGTGAGAGCAAAGCTGCTGCCAAATTAGACGAAGATAGGAGCCAAAAGCTCTCATAGGAAAGGTTCAGCTGTTTATGCTAGAGGCCTCGGCCAGTGCCTTTGTGCATGCCAATAGGCAGAGACCAGTGCCATGTCTGCTTAATTCATCTGGACCCCTTTCTGCACAAGCATCTTATATGAATGTTAATTAGCTTGACTTATCTCATTATCTCACTGTCAGCCATCCAGGTTAGCATTTGGTACTCAGAATGTTCCCAGAGTGTATAGCATTGGTTCTCTAATGGTTAATCTATTAGGAACATGAAGATATGAGCTCCAAATAATTGTACAATCAGTTCATTTTTCTAGCCTAGCTACAGTTCAGAAGGTCACCACACTGGACAAAGATTGATAGAAAGTAGACTATACAAAAGATCTGTGGCTTCGTACAGTTGGCCTTAGTCAAGAGTGACCAAATAATGCAGAGAATGAGGCAAAATTTAACAGGACAGTTTTGCTTACACTTTCAGAAGGATACTGACAACAGGAGTACTGGATCATGTCTGGAAGTGGGGGACCAAGATAGTCCTTATGTATTTCATTTGTCCCAAGATAAACTGAAAAGCCGCTTGGAACAACTGGAAGACCTAGCTCAGAGAAAAGAAAACTATTGGGGCATGGCAGCAAAATTATATATATATATTCAAGAGCTGGCATGTTTTCTCAACTCCTGGTCCTCCATATTTTTGGACTTCCATCCCAAAATCTGTATTAGCCTCTTAATGAAGGGTTAGGGAACGGAAGGCCAAAAGTCAAGAATCAGAGATAAAGAGGACGGATTAGTCTTGTTTTCTGTTGGCCCAATTAATGGGAGAAAACTACAGAGAATCCATTTGCAGGGAAGCAGGTTTGAGACAGACATTGGGAGAAATCTCTCAAGGGTAAAACAAAAAAAGAGATATTGTCATATATAAGTTCCCATATATAAAATTTGAAAATAATACTGAATCCAGATATCCAAGAAACAATTTAGATGTCAGTTTCAGGAACAGTCCTTGAGTCCTGTCCTTGTTTGGATTTGTGGGGAAAACTGATGGCATAGCACCCAAGTTGGAAACTTTTAACACGCCCTGTTCCTGGAAAATTTAACTGAATTTTCTGCCTCTCTGTCCACCACTGTTAGATGATCATGCTTTATCTTCTCTATAAACATTCCGGTTATTTCCCAGCCTCAAGTACATGGACACTTGGAACATCTCTGCATGGCTTGTATTAAATAAAATTAGGGAAATATTTTCAACAGCTAAGGTTCTCAGATGGTTGACACTTTCTTGGGAAGAAACGTCTTGTTGAACCTAATCCAGGCTGAATCTGCAAGGGCAATTCCAAAGCAGTCTCTGGCAGCTGTACTTATTTTTAAAAACATTTATTTTAAGCCAGGAAAAATGTTTTCCTTTACTGAGATTTATCCCAGAAAACGCTGGGAGTGCAAAATGTACAGCTCCTTCCCCAGTGTGTTGAAAGTTATCTGATACAAACAATTTTCATACATTTGTTGTTGGAAATTATACACCATGACCGACTATCTCACACCATGATATTAACCAGCATCAAGCATTCAGTTATGTATAATGAAAGCAGTTGATCAGGAGTCCATTAACCATGTATAATCAACTCGTTGTAGCCAATGTACAGGAATGTACCAGCCTTCCCCAACCAGGGTGTTGCTTAAAGGCTGTGGGTTGCATTCTAACCAATCAGGAAGATTATTTCTGGTGGGATAATTTCTATTAGGTAGAATTAATTCTGCGCATCCCTGTATTAGCTGGGCATATGTAGACCTATCTGAATTTAAAAAGGTAGGTTTCAATTGGCAGTGTCTCAGAGAAACTTTTCACATTATCAAAGAACTCTGGGTGTCACAATTGCTGTGTGTGATCTCAGCACATCCTGGGCCACCACCAATGCCCCCAAACTTGCCTGTGGCTGCATATTTTAAGGAATGAGGTCCCACCTGGAAAGTGTTCTTTCAGAATGTCTATTTTACCTCTCTTTGTTTCTTCCTGAAAAGTCCCTAAGAAACGTTTTGAACACCAAGATGTTTGGAGAAAATGTAGATGTCCATTTGCACCTGCTCCTGTATCCATGCCATGTCCTGCTTCCTTCCATGCTACACTTAATTTGGAAAAACATACTGCTGATATTGGGGAGTTTATTGTTTGGCTATATTTGTTACCACTTGATTCATATTATGAATTTGTCCATGTGAAAACACATCTCAAGAAGATCAAAACTATGCAGGAACCAAGATCTTGAATCTGATGTTGCACAGGGAACTGGTCTGTTATTCCACAGAAACCTGTTCTGTTCTTCAAACAGAGTAGTTGACATTTTTAACAAGGGCAGTATTTCAAAGAATAGGCTCTATCTGGTTTAAATCTGGAGTTCTGAATAAATTAATACAAACCAGACTCGAATATAAACTATTTTGTGCCAAAGCATATGCATCAAATGTTCTTTTTGCTCTTTTGTTTCAAAATTTAGTTTGTACAGAAACAAATTTGGAAACCTTTGGTGGGTAAGCAATAGTACAGATGACTGTCACCTGTAAAATAAACACATCCTCAAGAATTGCTGAGTGGCTGAGAAGTGTTTGAGAAATGCTGGAGTACACATGCATGGGGTGTTTGAAGATCTGGGCCATTCAGGTTCATAAATACTCCCTCCTCCCAACTGTTTTTAACCATGAGCACACTATGTAGTAAGGTCAAAGATCCATGGGGAAGTCAATTACTTTGCTAGATGACAGAAGGCTCAGACGGAAAAAGGAGGGTAACTTTCAAGTTATGGGAAAGCAACTTTGTTTATTCAGTAAAGTTAACAGCCAGTGAAGGACTGAAGCCAACAACGTCTTTTATTCCCCTTGTACAAAAGAAACAAAAGAAGTATCATTCGCTCTGATCCATTTATTACAAATAAGGCTAAGCATCATGTCCCCCCTTTTACTTTTTGCTACAAGCAAACAGGAAGTGGGTGAGGAAAGCACAATTGAAATTTTGCTTTTCACCCAACCATGAGAGCAGTCTGTTAAAGAAGGAAGTTAGTGCAAGGAAGTTAGTGCTTGGACTGAACCTGGGGTATCGTTTTTCATCTAAATATAACATTTGTTCATCCGGAACAAATTAAATGGTTTGAGAGTAAAACAAGAGTGTGTCTTGCATTCCCTTAACAACTCTATTACCAAGTAAATTGTGTGGACTGGGAGATACTTCATCAGACACATGTAGCATTATGCTAAAGATGCACGTACTGTATTGCATCAACATTGCTGGGTGGGCATTGTAAGCAATACATTCAAGGGGCTATGAAATAGATAAAATACAGTGGCAATTACATTATTAGCTGTGGTCATTTATAGCACAGTTGATGACTAACACAAACATCCTGGCAATTGCTAATTAACATCTGCATTATAAAGTTTTATCCTGATACAAACATCAAACATGTTAATATATTATAATGCAGCAATTTCTCACTGCAGTATTTCCCTAAATTTCCCCTTTTAAAAAATAGCCTTCTGAGGGCAGCACTCTTGCAGCTTTAGCAGAAGTACAAGAAAGTTTTTGCCCCAAAACAGTGTAGTCAGGGACAAATTCCTGAGATGGTGCAGGATAGGCAAAATTATGTGTGGTAGCACAGCTCTTTTATCTTGAACCAGACTTCTTGTTAAAAGTAACAGAAGTTGTTGTATTCCATTTATACAAACAACAACAAAAAGTGTATTATCAAAAAAATATGTTCTCATGACCAGAAAAAAGATGAGAATAAAAATAGTTTGCCAATTTTATGCTTCTTATCAAGAGACAGGATCAGAATCTAGTCCAGAGTCATAATTCACATAACACCGAAATTCATTTGCCAAGTTTCGAGTATGTTTTGGAATAAATGTACACATTTTCACATCAAGATACTTCATAGCATATTCTTCCATGATGGAGCCTGAAGCAGGGAAAACAAACAAACAGTTTTAATGACAACAACAAAAATGAATTAAATCCCATATGCATTAGGCCAGGGGTGCCCAAACTTTTTGTAAGGAGGGCCAGATTTGGTGGTTGAGAATGTGTCAGAGGCCGGTTGCTCCCCGACCCTGCCACCGCACTGCAAGCCCCACCCACTGACCCATAAGCCCCACCCACAGACCCCTTGAAACCCCACCCACAGGAAGGAAGGCAGGGACCAAGGGAGGAAGGTGGAAACCAAGAGAGGAAGGAAGGAAGGTGGGGAACAAGGGAGGGAGGGAGGGAGGGAGGTGGGGACCAAAGGAAGCACAGGGAGCCGTGGCCACAGGTTGTCCCTTGGAAGAGGCGATCTGTGCAACCTTGCATCCCACCAAGCTCCCCAGCAGTGGCGACGGCTCACCCACCAGCCCACCCCAAAGCTCCTTGGCGGTGGCAGAGGCCTGCTGGCCTGCCTATCCCCACACTTTTCCCTGCTGTGCTGGTGGCGGCAGACCGCCCGTCCAACCAAGCTTCCCAGCGGTGTCAGTGTTGGCAGAAGATTAAAAGAAAATACATGGGGCGAAGGAGGGGGAGGGAGGGGCGGGCCAGCCAGCCGTGGGCCACTCAGAATGGCCTGACGGGCCGGATTTGGTCCCCAGCCTGCGTTAGGCCAAGGGTCCATGCAGGCCAGCAGCCAGGACCTGGTCAAATACACATGAAATGCCACAAGCACAGAATATTGAGTTCAATCCTCCTTAAAACAAGTCCCTGTAGTGGCGTTCAGACCCCCCAATGGTTCTGAATATAGAGTCTTAATACACTTATCACAGCAAGGCAATGAAATGATGGGATTATCTTTTGAATTCCCTGTTTTATTCATTATCCCCAGCTCTCTCACAAAAATTCTTCTACAGTTCACATAAATCAGGTGAGGAACTGATGAATTGTAAAACAGAAAGAGGAAAAGGGAGGTTTGAAAAAGAAGAATTTCAATTTATACTGTACTATTAATATTTTTAACATTCTAAATGTGAAGGAATACTCTGCAGATATATCACTTTAGAACACATCCATATGCTGCTCATTCTCATAAAAATAATTGAAGAGGGGGGAAATGTATAGAAAGAAGTCAGACTAAGTTTCATTGAATGGGCATGAAATTTAATCAGAATCATTTTTGTTGCTATGTATTTTCTTCCAGTGCCTTGAGGCCTAGTGAAGAGGACAGAACAGAACCAAACGCACCCACCCACATGCAAAAACAAAAGTGAAACTTTTTTCTTTTTCTTGTGACAATAGCAGCACTTCCTAAAGGAAGTCTGGAAGTTGAGTCATGGCAACTGGACTTCTTTTCTTGAGAGATTGAAACGTTTTGCTGCTCATCCAAACAGCTTTGTCAGTCTGACGAAGCTGTTTGGATGAGCAGTAAAACATTTCAGTCTCTCAAGAAAAGAAGTCTAGTTGCCATGACTCAACTTGCACATAAACTCACCTGGATGACTGACAATCCTCACAGATGTACTCCTAAAGGAAGAAATGCATCTTGTTCTTGCATTGGAGAGTTCAGTTTGTAACCTAGGACTTACTTGTCCTCAGTGCACAAGAATTAGAATAATCTGATATATTTATCAGATATTAGAATAATCTGATATATTTATCAGATATATTTATCAGATATTAACATATTTATTAGAAATGCTTTGGAAAATATAAGAATACCCTGTCTTAAAATATTTTATTCATCATGTTCAAATAAAACCTTCCATAGTCATTTTTTCTTTTTTCAATTCTCCATTTTTTGGGGGAAAACCCAAAATGCTTCAGGAAAAAAATGGAAAAAATCATTTTTTCCATTTTTTCCCGTTTTTTTTCCAGGCCTTCAAATCTCCAGGTGGGGCTCATTCTTTGGTGAACAAATCTTAAACTAAGGCTATACCTCTGGGGAACAAGGGGCTTATCATAGAGGAGAATGGATCATTAAATCGCAGGTACCTAGGCCAGTGAGGAGCATCTAGATCTCCTAATCAATTCTCCTTGAAACAGTCTCTGAACCCTTTTCTCTTTTTCTGATTGTGCTCTGGCATTCCTTAATTTAACTTAGTCTATTACTTTTGATTGTGTGCCCTTTTTCTACTGAATTAAATGAGAAGAGGAGAGTGACTGCACAAAGAAGCCATTGACACCTAAGAGAGTCCACCACTGGTCATTTCTGCATACCTACTGCAGAAGAAGAGGTATGCATGCATCCTAATTCAGTATCTTTTTAGCAATGAACTGTTCACATGCATGAGTACTGGAAGTCATTATTAAATGAATGCAAAATCTATAATGTCAATAAAATTGCTGATAATATATTAGAAATTGCTGTTGCACCCATTTCAACAAAAAGAGTATTCAGCATTCAAGGAATGGAATACTATACCTGTACAAAGTAGAATTTTTCCTTTTGCTAAATATTTTATTGTTTCTCCTGTTTTTCTGAGACATTCTTCGGAAAGATAAGGTGGATCGGCTAGGACAATATCAAAACTGTGTGCCACAAGATTGGCGGGAAGATCCAAAGGATGGTTGTAATCATAGAAAATGTATTCAGCACCATACACAGAAAATCTTTTGTCATATTCTAATATACATGTTGAAAAGTCTTTACTATTATGTTCTTTCAGTTTTTGATAAACACTGGGTGCACTAACACATGCTATCCTGAAAAGATAAAGAAATAATTAACAAACAGATATTATATAAAACATTTAATTCAGAACTTGGCCCAAAATTAAAAAATAAGATTTTTCTTCCTGAAGTCTTCAGAATTGTTTTTGTTCAGCAGCTATGTATAGGAACATAGTGGGCCCCACCATCAAGTAGGACAAATGCTAAGAAAAAGCAGCAGCAGCTATGTACAGGAACAGAGGAAACTGCCTCTTATCAAATAAGTTTAGTGGTCTATCTAGTTCAGTATTGTCAACATTGTTTGAAAATGTCTCTCTTGGGTTTCAGAGAAGATACCAGAGACTGTTGCACTACTGAGTTATGACCCTCATTTTCAAATAAGTCACTGAATTAACATATTTTACATATTGCATGTCTTCTCAGAAATAAAACACCAGGATACAATGGGACACACTCCAGAGTAATCGTACTCAGGGTTGTAGGCAAGGAATTCACAACCAATTTCTACCTTATGGCACAATGGTTAAACTGCTGTACTGCAGCCAAAACTGCTCACCACCTGGGGTTCAATCTCAGGTAGCCAGCTCATGGGTGTCTCAGCTCTCTATTTTTCCAAGGTTGGTAAAATGAGTACCCAGCTCGCTTGGGGGGGGGCACAATGTGTAGCATGCATAATTAAACTGTAAACCACCCAGAGAGGTTTTAAGCACTATGGGGTGGTATATAGGCAGCATAATTTGCTTTTATGAACCTTGGCACTCTCGTATTCTAGGTATTAGAGTCCAACGCATGTGAAATAAATGATCATGAGGATATGACAAATTAAACAAGGGATGTGAGAAATTAAACAATGTGAAACTCTCTGAGCTCAATTTTTAATTATGTACACCATGACATGTCTTAGCTACATTGTTGTTGTTCAGTCGTTCAGTCGTGTCCGACTCTTCCTGACCCCATGGACCAGAGCTTGCCAGGCCTTCCTATCCTCCACTGCCTCCCGGAGTTTGGTCAAATTCATTTTGGTTGCATCGATGACACCGTCCAACCATCTCATTCTCTGTCGTCCTCTTTTCCTTTTGCCTTAGATTTTTCCCAGCATCAGGGACTTTTCCAAGGAGTCCTCTCTCCTCACGAGGTGGCCAAAGTACTGGAGCCTCAGCTTCAAAATCTGTCCTTCCAGTGAACATTTGGGGTTGATTTCTTTCAGAATGGATAGGTTTGATCTCTTTGCAGTCCAGGGGACTCTCAAGACTCTCCTCCAGCACCACAGCTCCAAAGCATCAATTCTACAGCGATCAACCTTCTTTATACTCCAGCTCTCACTTCCATACATCACTACTGGAAAAACCATAGCTTTGACTATCCTGACCTTAGTTGGCAAAGTGATGTCTCTGCTCTTTAGGATGCTATCTAGGTTTGCCATTGCTTTCCTCCCAAGAAGTAGACGTCTTTTTATTTTGTTGCTGCAGTCGCCATCTGCAGTGATCAAGGAGCCCAAGAAAATAAACTCTGACACTGCCTCTATTTCTTCCCTTTCTATTTGCCAGGAGGTGATGGGACCGGTGGCCATGATCTTAGTTTTTTTATGTTGAGCTTCAGCCCATTTTTTTCACTCTCCTCTTTCACCCTCATTAAGAGGTTCTTTATTTCCTCCTCACTCTCTGCTATTAGAGTAGTATCATCTGCGTATCTGAGGTTGTTGATATTTCTTCCGGCAATCTTAATTCCGGCTTGTGATTCATCCAGACCTGCCTGTCTCATGATGTACTCTGCATATAAGTTAAATAGGCAAGGTGACAGTATACAGCCTTGTCATACTCCTTTCCCAATTCTAAACCAGTCAGTTGTTCCATATCCAGTTCTGACGGTTGCTGCTTGTCCCACATATAGATTTCTTAGGAGACAAATTAGGTGGTCAGGAACTCCCATTCCTTTAAGACTTGCCATAGTTTGTTGTGGTCTACAAAGTCAAAGGCTTTGGCATAGTCAATGAAGCAGAAGTAGATGTTTTTCTGGAACTCTCTGGCTTTCTCCATAATCCAGTGCATGTTGGTGATTTGATCTCAAGTTCCTCTGCCCCTTCGAAATCCAGCTTGTACTTCTGGAAGTTCTCTTTCCACATACTGCTGAAGCCTGCCTTGTAGAATTTTGAGCATAACCTTGCTAGCATGTGAAATGAGTGTAATTATGCGATAGTTGGAGCATTCTTTGGCATTTCCTTTCTTTGGGATTGGGATGTAGACCGATCTTTCCAGTCCTCTGGCCACTGCTGAGTTTTCCAAATTTGCTGGCATATTGTATGCAGCACCTTTACAGCATCCTCTTTTAAGATTTTAAAGAGTTCAATTGGAATGCTGTCACCTCCACTGGCCTTGTTGTTTGCAATGCTTTCTAAGGCCCACTTGACTTCACTTTCCAGGATGTCTGGCTCCAGGTCAGCAACTACGCTATCTTAGTTATCAGGGACATCCAGATCTTTCTGATATAATTCTTCTGTATATTCTTGCCATCTCTTCTTGATCTCTTCTGCTTCAGTTAGGTCCCTACCATTTTTGTCCTTTATCGTATCCATCTTTGCACGAAATGCCCCTTTAATATCTCCAATTTTCTGGAACAGATCTCTGGTTTTTCCTTTTCTGTTGTTTTCCTCTATTTCTTTGCACTGTTTATTCAAGAAGGCCGCCCTGTCTCTCCTTGCTATTCTTTGGAAATCTGCATTCAATTTTCTGTATATTTCCCTTTCTCCCTTGCATTTTGTGTCCCTTCTCTCCTCCGCTATTTGTAGGGCCTCGATGGACAACCACTTTGCTTTCTTGCATTTTATTTTCTTTGGAATATTTTTCATTGCAGCCTCCTGTACAATGTTACAAACCTCCATCCATAGTTCTTCAGGTGTTCTGTCCACCAAATCTAGTTCCTTGAATCTATTCTTCACTTCCACTGTGTATTCATATGGGATTCGACTTAGGTTATACTTGACTGGCCCAGTGATCTTCCCTACTTTCTTCAGTTTAAGTTTGAATTTGGAAATAAGAAGCTGATGATCTGAGCCACAGTCAGCACCAGGTCTTGTTTTTGCTGACTGTATAGAGCTCCTCCATCTTTGGCTGCAGAGAACATAGTCAATCTGATTCCGGTGTTGTCCATCTGGTGATGTCCATGTGTAGAGTCGCCTTTTGTGTTGTTGGAAAAGAGTGTTTGCAATGACCAGCTTGTTCTCTTGACAAAACTCAATTAGCCTTTGCCCTGCTTCATTTGGAACTCCAAGGCCAAACTTGCCAGTTATTCCTTTTATCACTTGACTCCCTACTTTAGCATTCCAATCCCCTATGATAAGAAGAACATCTTTCTTTGGTGTCAGTTCTAGAAGTTCTTGTAAGTCTTCATAAAATTGGTCAATCTCAGACTCTTCAGCACCGGTAGTCGGTGCATAAACTTGGATTACTGTGATGTTGAAAGGACTGCCTTGGAATCGTACCGAAATCATTCTATCATTTTTAGGTTGTATTCCAGCACTGCTTTTCTCACTCTATTGTTGACTATGAGGGCTACTCCATTTCTTCTATGGGATTCTTGCCCACAGTAGCAGATGTGATAGTCATCTGAACTGAATTCACCCATTCCTGTCCATTTAAGTTCATTGATGCCCAGGATGTCAATGTTTAATCTTTCCATCTCACGTTTGACCACATCCAGCTTACCCTGGTTCATAGATCTCACATTCCAGGTTCCTATGCAGTATATTTCTTTGCAACATTGGACTTTCCTTTCTCTTCCAGGCACGTCTGCAGCTGAGTGTCCTTTTGGCTTTGGCCCAGCCACTTCTTGTACTTGTCCTCTGCTCTTCCTCAGTAGCATGTTGGACACCTTCCGACCTGAGGGGCTCATCTTCCAGCGTCATATCTTTTAGACTTTTGTTTCTGTCCATGGGATGTTCTTGGCAGGGATATTGGGGTGGCCTGCCAGTTCCTACCCCAGGAAGTCTTATATTACAGGCCTCATTGTCACCAGTGTAATTAGCCTTACAATGATGAAAGCACAGTTCAGCCTGTTTTATTAGCTACATTACACAAACTCAAATATTAATACTTTTATGCTCTTGGAAATACTAGTCTCATCATGCTAAGAATCCTGCCCTTCAGTCGTTATACTTCCAAATCTGCTAATCAGATGTGCCTTATAAGACACTGGCAGATATCATGAACTGCAAAAATACTGATCTTGAAATAATTCAAACAAAGTAGGAAATATACCTTTTACCTTTTATGCATGACTTACCATATTAACAACATAAAATAAAGCAAAATAGAATAAAGAGGGCGTTAAAGATGAGAGGCAAATGGTATTGCTAAAACATGGTCCAAACACCACCTTGCTCCTTCCCTCTTGCTCTAGTGTGTTGTCATGGTGACAGAAAGGTAACTAAAAGCAAACCATTGTGTATAGGAGCCTAGTGGCTTGTAGCATTCAGATAGTCTAGCCTTAAAGTAGCCCAAGTTTACTTTTTAGTTGGTTTTCACAAACAGTAATTTTTTTTAAGGAATCATAATTAGAAGGTAACATTTACAGGGAGCTTTGCAGTCTAAGGCAACAAACTACTTTTTAAAAGAATTGTTTCAAACTTTGCTTAATTTTGAAAATTAGTATGCGTACAACTTACCTGCCACCTCTTCCAGCTGCTCTTATGGCTTCGTTAGCTAACCGATGGGCAGTTTCATTATCATACCAAAACTGGCTCAGTTGCTGGGGGTAATAAAACACACACCTTATCAATGTTGTATTTTACTTTTTCTAGTATATGAGTACTTATTCCTTAGTCAACAGAAAGACAAAAACACAAAGCAACAAGACATACAACTTAGCAAAATGGGGCTTGTGCTCCATGGATATTTAGTAGTTGTGCCCTTCTCAAATTCTGCACTATCATCCTTCTGTGAAGGACATAGAAAAAGAGAGACTGAACCTGGATCTGCCGCCCAGAGACCTTTTGGTAGTGGAGCGGCTAAAAATCTTGCAAACAAACAAACAAACAAATGCAATATGCAAGCACACACCATATCTTTTCAATGTAAGTAACAAGAGTATTGTGCAGAGAACATGAGAGGGTACAATGGATTGAGCAGAGATGTCCGTATGTGGTCTGCACAGGCAGGAGAAACACCAAGATTGAGAATTAGTGGGCTGAGTATTGGTGTGGAGAGAGAAAAATCTCTCAAGGTAGAGAATGATAGTATTACCAGCAATTACATTTTGAAGCCCTACCATGATTTTTGCTAGCAACTCTTAATAAGTTCTGAAGCAAGATGGAAAGCTAACTTTTAAAAAGCTCCCTTTACATCCTAGAGATGTGTATTTGAATCTAATGAGGGGAGCACAGGTCTTACTGAAATAGTGTAAAGAATCCAGCTGGATATTGACAAGAGAAAACTAACAGAATCCAGAAAATTATAAGACAAACAGAATCCCTTTGTTTAGATTATAATATACTTTTTAAACAAGAAACAGACGGTAGACAGACACAGGCAAATTCACAGAAGCAGCCAGTATTTAACACTCACTGATGTACAGGCTTTGCCTTTTAGCTGTTTTTTTTTGCTGTTGTCATCTCTGTATTGGTAGGTGCACCCATGTTTACATAAAGCTGAATCAGATTCAAAGCCAAGTAAACATTACATCCTTTGCATACCATCATGGTGAATCCAAACACTGCTTGCCTTTCTGTACTCAAATGGGTCCTTAGCACATCTCATCTTGTTTTCTCCTGCATATTCATAAGCTCGCATCATTGTACATTGGCATCACCACTTATTTCAGCTGATGAACATTTGCTTACCCAGTTCTCTTCTATTGAGCCAAGACAATAGTTATGGGATTCTTTTTGTGTCTTAATTTCTTCTTTCTGCTGCTGTTCAATGTAGAACTCCTGGAGAGCAGCTAAAGCCTCTGATGAAAGCTGGGGGACATCATCATCATCACTGTCACTCATTTTCTAGATGCTGATCAAAACAAAACAAAAAAGCAGCCATATGTTCAGTTAACAAGAATCATACAGTACATAGGCTAGCCTAAAGTCAGACCTTTATGCTGTGAAAGGCAGAGGATTTTTTTTTTCATTTCAGCAAGAGAAAACAGAAAACAAGGGCAACTGAGATTATTATTTTTTTAAATGCCAGGCATTTTGGCTCTCAATAGGTAATTATGTTCTCAAGAAGATACTGATGAAAGCATTTTGACAGGAATTCCAGACTGCTTTCTTTATTAGAAATGATCTCAAATACTGTTTGTGAGGGGAACTTCTCAGATGGGAAGAGAGGGACCCCTGCAC
>JAHTLZ010000007.1:31571055-31588798 GCA_023846285.1 Phrynocephalus versicolor | reverse complement strand
ACACACACACACACACACACACACACACACACACACACACACACACACACACACACAAGTTTAAACCATTAGCCACCACCTACCCATCTTTTATTCATCCATGATGTATATGGAATCCTTCCTCTCTAACAGACAGAAAGAATTCTGTTGAAGATCTGTTCCTTCTCTGGATCTTGGAAACACACACAATGAGTGAGAAAAGCCCCAAAATCTAGGTCTTCTTCCCCCACACCTTAATCAATAAAGCACGAGCAGAGTAAAATTTTAAAACAGCAATAAAATTATTTAACATGCTGGAACACATGGGTAAATAAAAAAGCCACCACCTTGTACTAAAACGGCATTAAACTTGGAGCCAGACAAGCTTTCATGAGGGGAATGCTTCCCACATTGAGTTTCACAGCTGATCTCACTTCTTTCTGTTCACCTCACTTGGTCTTTGACTCATACAACCATAACCATCCTCTTCTCTAACTGCATCTCTAACTGCTGTGTATGGATATGAAAGCGAGTCAGTGAAAAAAAAAGTGACAGGAAAAAATGTCAATTGGAAAGCAGTTTGGAAACATCCGTTATTAATGGTTCTTAACACATTCAGGCCCAAGAAAGGAGGACTTCGAGTGGAATGGTATTATTACTCGGTATTTTTCTTGAATTATTTCCTCTCACAATATTATAGCGCTCATGTATGCATTTACTTCCTTTTACTCGCCTTTTAACCCTCCTCAGCCCCTCCGGTTAGACGGGCTTTAAAACAACACTATAAAAACGAGCCCAAGGCGAGTCTGTTTCTGTCGTTATTATTATTAAATCCATCCACGAAGATCGTGACCCTCCGTGAGGGATTTTAAGCTAAAGGCCACCCGGAGGACAAGGCCGCGTGTGTGCAAAGAAAGCGTCGTGACATAACGACCCCCGAAATCCCTTGCAGGAAAGCAGGGCTCCCCCTCCACTAAACCTTATGCCCCAAGCAAATGCAAGATGGGGCGCCGTTTTCCTGCCCTGTTAACCAGCCGTGCACGGAAGGCCGGCGGCATGTCAGCCTCTTTGGCAGCCCAACGTCCTTCTCCCCAAGCAACAAACCTCCTCCTCACCAGACCTCCAGGAACCACCCGGCGTCTTCTGCCGGAGCCTTTGGGGCAAGGCCGCCGCCGCCGCTGCCGCCGCCACCACCACCACCACCACAGGCTCAAGGCTTCCCCTTCACCGAGAACGCCTTCTTCCCTATTCAAGGCACTTCCTCGCCCTCCCGCCGCTCTTTTCCGCCTTGCCTTGGCTTCCCGCCCCTCCGTTTCCGCCTGACAAAATAAATAAATAAATAAATAATAAAAGCTCTCCCTCGCTCGCTCCCTGGCGCCGGCGTCGGGGATCGGCAGAACAGAGGGGTTTGTTATTCGGCGCCTGTCCGGGTTTCATTGCGGCGGGCCCGGTGCAGTTAAACCCGTGGCGGGTCGGTGGAGTGCTTGCAACCCTCGTAAGCTCGCGTTAATTCATTATTTTTATCAAAGCAAAAAGGGGGTTTGGGCCACGTGGCCATCACAAACACAGTGGCAAAAATAGGTTGCAGGCGATACCTTTATAGGCCACTAATAAACATTTTTTTTAAAAAGCTTTCCAGTGTAAATCACTTTTCCAGAAGTTCAGACAGGGTAAAAGATGGGCTTTACCAGGTGGTTACTGTACCTTTAATGACCTTGGTTAGATGATGTTGCAGCCAGGGCAGGAGTCTTGTTAGAGGCAGGAAGTTGGAGGGCAGTTGTAAAAGCTGCTTACCCATTGGGTTTCACACCCCCATTCTTCAAACAAAGGAACGTGGCTCATACACAACCCCCAATCCCTCATATGCATTTTTGTGTGTGACTGTGTAGAGCAATCATAGGGAGCGCCTTCTTCTCTCGCGCTGCCCCTCCTCTCTCCCGAGTTTGGAACTCCCACTCACTGGAGGCCAGCCTGGCCCCATCCTTGCTGCCCTTCCCCAAGCTGGCGAAGACGTCCCTCTCCAGGTAAGCTTTTCCCCAGAGTGACTGGTTACCTCAGCTGTGGTGCCTTACTGCTTTAATTGCATTTTTATGTGGCTTTTGTTTACTGTACCAACTTTCAGCGTGGTATTTGTTTGATACTTTTAAAGTATTTGTGTACTTGATGTTTTTAGCTTTAAACTTTATCTTTTAATTGGTGTAAGCCACCTTTGGTCTTTAAGGAGGTGGAAATATTGTTTTAAATAAATGTATACCCAGGGCCATGATACTGAAGGACAAAGTGACAATGGTTGGTTAGTATAGTAGGCAGGTACACAAAGAAATGTTCATCACTATGGAACCTAAGATGTTCCCTGATGGGTGCTGTTTTGTTTTTGTTTTGTTTTGCCCATTTTCCCAGCCAAATAGGAACTTTGCAGTATTAAAAGGTGTGTCAGTCTGATGAAGCTGTTTGGATGAACAGCGAAACGTTTCTATCTCTCAAAAAGAAGTCCAGTAGCCATGACTCAACTCCCAGATAATTCCTGCTGTCTTCTTCTGAAGTCCCTTTGTACTTCCCCTTCAAAAAACAATAGCCACTCCACAACAGACTGTTCTGGGGAAGCTAAAGTAATCCAAAACTAGTTATGTTGTGTTGAATCTGAATTTCAGCTCATATGCCACTCTTCTCTTGGGTATTTCTGCACCTGCACTAAAAAGGTAAAAGGTAAAGGTTCCCCCTGCACATGTGTTAGTCCTGTCCTACTTTAGGGGCAGTGCTCATCTCCATATTGAAACTGAAAAGCCAGTGTTCTGCAAGTCTGTAGCCATGTGGCCGTCATGGCTGCAAGGAAACACAGTTTTACCTTCCCACTAGACATGGGCACGACTTGGTGAAATTCTCGTTTCCGTTTCCGTTCCTCGTTTCCGTTACGCAACGGAAACGGTAACGACAATTAAGCCATCAGAACTCGAACTCGAACCGATAAAAGAAAAATTGGGTCTGATTTGTCGTTGTCGTTCATGGCATCGTGGCGATTGCGCGATGCCAAGCGGCACAGAAAAAAACGTTTAAAAAAAAACCAGATTCCTGGCCAAAAAAGCAGGTGAAAATATGCCTGCCTGAGTGAGGGCACCTACCAGAGGGGTGGTTTCTGGGGGGGGGGGACCCCGACCTCCCCCCTCTCCTGTCCTGGGCTGCTCTGGTGGGGGGCATCCTCGTCATCTCGCCATGCCATGCGGTGTGGGGGGATCCAAAATGGCGACCGCAATATTTTTTTTGAAATCGTGGTCCAAAAACCCACCAAAGCACCACACAGAAACATGCGAAAATTAGGTATTTTAACTGCCTGAATTTTTACAGTAGCAGCAGTGGGTTTTTCTTGCAACAAAACGTCTCCATTGATTTTATTTTATTTTATTTTATTTTTATTTTATTTTTTTACACCTGCGCACACGCAATGATGGGCTGGCCATGGGATGGTGTGAAGGTTTGGTTCTGTGTAACGGCGGTTCTGAGTCATAAACTGGAAAGGAGTCATTCTTCAACGGAACGTCAAACGGATTTTTATTTCTTACAGATATAGAATCTCTGTAGGCACTTTCTTGAACATAAGGCAACAGCTTTGGCATGACAGATTCCAAATCATCCTCGCAGCAGGGATGCCTGGCCCACTGGGCTACTGGGTTGACATTCTTCCCCACTCTCCATTGCTGAAAGACCTTAGAGGTTTCTGGCCATCGCAGGGGGCGTACAAATACTGCCCAAGCCAATTCTTCTCCCCTGCGGACCTTGAACTCCCCAACTGCCTCCTCTGACAGCTCTCGTATCTCTAACGGCTGATCCCTTGCGTCCGTTGCTCGCCCCTCCCTCATCCTCGCGCGCGCTCCCTTGTTCGCCCACAACTCTTCTACCGCCCAGTATCTGTCTCGTGGGGTCTCGCGCTCTTTGTCCTCTCCTTCATCTTTACCTTCATCTTTCAGCTCTATTAAGTGTAACCTCTTTATTCGCCTTTCCAATTCCTTATCTTCCTCTTTGGCTCTAGCGAGATCAGACGGCTCACTCTCACATTTGGAGCCAGAAAGATCCAACTCCTCACAGATGGGACTATGCAAATTTTTGGAGCCATTCCACCAATTGCATGGCCACTTGGCCAGGTTTTGACTGAGACTTCTGGGATGTGCCAGTCCGGCATAAAAAGCCCACCAACCCTAAGCCTAAGCCTAAGCCTAACCCTAACCCATACGCCAGTACACTGTCCTTCTTGGTGGGTCAGAGGCACCCAGAGGTGCAGCCCACTAACTCACCCTAACCTTACCCGTAACCCTAAGCCTAGCCCTTGCCCTAACCCCAACCCTAAGGCAGATCTGTACTCGCATTGCACTATACGCAAGTACACTTCCCTTCTTAGTGAGCCATAGGGCGCCCAGCAGAGAGGCGTTCCTCTCTCACCTCGCTCACCAGTCCAAGTTCCAAAACCTGTACGCCAGTATGCTGTCCTTCTTAGTGAGTCAGAGTAGAGGCACCCAAAAGAGAGGTGCCTCTACCAGTGCCACTTGGTACGCAATGGCTACACCTTCATGTACCCTTCCTTTTCCCTTGGTAGCGGGCCAGAGGAGGCACCCACCCCAGAGAGGTGCCTCCAGGAGCCCGCTACCCTACCCCCCCTAAACCAGTACTAACGACAGACGAAAAACGAAACGACAAATTTTTGAAAAATTTCGCGACAAATGGAAACGAGCCGAAACGGGCCGGCTCCGACACACAACTCGAAACGTCATTTTTCCTGGTCGTGCCCATCTCTACTTCCCACTTTTTACGGCGGTACCTATTTCTCTACTTGCATTTACATGCTTTCGAACTGCTAGGTTGGCAGGAGCTGAGGTTAACAGCTGGAGCTCACTGTGCTGTGTGAGGTGCACGTTCTGTACCTGCTTATGCAATTGGGTAGGAATGTCCCATTTGGGATTTTTTTTGGATGACATATCCCATAATTCTTCATTCCGTGGGTGCCACCTGGCAGACAGACACCTAAACACTACCACTGTAGCTGCTTCCTTTCTGAACAAGAAGCTTGAGCAGAGCTAAGCCATTAGGTTCAAGCACAGATCTTTCTCCCAGGTGACCAGTTAGATACCTGTAGGTGTGTGTCAGATGGAACTCCCTGAGTAGAGAATTATAGGCTTCATAGTCCAGACATTTCAAACAGCACATCTCTACAATCAGTTGCATCCAGAAACCATACCAAATATTGGCACAACTTGTTCAGTGTTAATGACACTTCAAGAGGGGCCTGCCATTATTGTTATACATATTACTTTCTGATGCTACTATGCCATTGGTTGTGGCTGTTTGGAAGGGGTATATTAAAAGATTCATTTTTCCTCTAGGTTTTGGGGGTCACTATGGAACCCTTATGAGTGTCAAAGAATGGGTGTGGGGCAGAACTCAACACCTGGAAGTTGTTGCACCAACTTCCCAGGAAAGAACTCCCCAGGAACTCTTAATTCCATCCAAACAGCCACATCTGATTACACAATTATCCAAGCTGCGTGATCAAGTTCTAATATGTTATTTTGTTCTACCATCCCTGAAATCACTCGTCTGTGGATGGATTTCTTGGCATTTTAAGGTTTCGTTCAATTTACTGCATTTTTTCTCAGAATAAGTTTGAAGAAATAGACCTACAATCGATGTGTGGTATATGGTATGCCAGTTCACGGGCTTGTTGCTATCATCATGAAGTTGCCAAGGTGATTTTGCTACCATGCACCTGCAACCTTTGTGTGTGGCCACTTGTAGGAAAGGTGCTATTTGCATTATATGTAGGTAAAAATGGGATACTCAGATTTTAAAAGGAAATGGCATACTGCAGTCCACCCCATCACCTGTTCCCACACTCATTTTGTGTGTTCTCCAAACCTCAGTGTATAGATTTCCATTTTAACTTTTGCGATTTTGAAATCCAAGAACACCTGTACAAATGTCCTGAACCCACATCTAAAAGTAGGCATTTTCATATCATGTTTATTACCAGATAATGGAAGGCATTTCTCTAACAGGTAATTCAGCAGTTATGACTTGCCGAATTTTCCCTGACATCACAGGAATAACCATGTCAGTTTTGACCGGTAAGTGCTGTTCTTGCTTGCCAATTTTTCGCTTCTGAGGTTTCCAGCTTGTTGAAGTGATGCAAACAAGTGCATGCTTTCCTGAGAAAGCCAATGTATATAGTCACTGAGGCTGATTTGCTGTTCCATCTAAAGAATTATTCGACAATGGCTGAAAACCTATTGAGTAGCTACACATGTGCAACCTCGCATTACACAAGTGGTAGCTGTAATGGTGCCATTTATGAAGCATTTCAGCAGGAACATTCTGCAGCCGGTTGCCATTTAAACTGCCGGGCTAATTGCACAATCCTTGGTGCCTGGGCATAACATCAGGCAGTTACCTGTATAATTTTACATTAAAGCAAAGCAAAGTGTTCTGCTTATATACCGCCCCATACCACTTCAAGTAGTCTCTGGGCAGTTTACAGTTTTAATTACAGTATGCAGGCTACACATCCCCCCCCAGCAAGCTACAGTACCAAAATTTCCTCTAAGCTATGGGGCCGTGTGGCATTGTACTTGGTGCTGTGCATCCCAAATCAGCACTGCTGCCCATCTGACAACAGTTGCAGCCAAAAATGCCTGTGCACAGGACAGGGCCTCCGCTCAATGCTTGTGGAAGATAAGAGGGAATGCTCTTGCCCTCCCATAAAATTATTCTGTGATAATAAGCCACATACTTGTCCTATCAGGTGATCTGCAAAGTTGGAAAAATAGCCTTCCCACCCATATTCTGCCAGTTGTGTGATGGCTATCACAAGCAGGAAGGGAAAAAAAGATGTATTTAGAAAAAAGTATAAAAGGAACCGAATATAGAAATTAACATTAAAGCAGAGTTTTATATTAATAAAACTTTGTTCTTTTCCAGGTTAAATTAGTAACTAGTTTTAAACTTTACACTCCCAATTTCTCAACATGATCCTTTTTTTTTGAACAGAAATGAATGGACTGCAATTAAAATAAGAAACAGATATCTATTGTAACTTGCTTTCCTGAGGCAATTAGGTTTTGTTTTTTTTTGTTTTTAATACATCTGCATTTATCAAAATATTGCAAGACAGTTCAGTTTCAACAGCCATAAAGTCACAAAAGTGCATAAAAGCCTGAAGGCAGTCCGGGAGTAGTTCAGCAGAACAGTCTTTCATTAGAATGGTTGAAGTGTATAAACATTCACTGCAGGAAGGCTGATGTCGTGAGAAGAGATCTTCCTAAGATGTTTCTGGTAAATACAGCAAATAGATTAAAAACAGCAACATGTTGTGTAGATGTTATGGAGTCCACCAAGAACCAGTAGCAAACAGCAACACGTAAAACAACAGGCACTGATAAACACATTTAATGGCCACTGAAGTTGACTTCTGTCCAGTTATTTCAGAGAAATTTTGAGTCATTGTGAAACTCTCTAGCAAGATGCTCAGTGTATCAGATATATTTGATATCTTTGCAATAGTCACCTCAACGCAGATACAGGAAGAACCTTAATCCCACTCCTTTTTAATAAAAAGCAATGCAACACAATGCATTACAAAGCTGCAGATTGAAATTCAGAACATTATATGTTAGTGTAGAAGCAAGCATTATGTGTAAGAAGGAATCTCTATTTAAAACCTCTCTAGAATACAATATTTGAATAGTCCCCAAGGAAAAAAAAAGAAAACTCCCCAAATACTACTTAGTGAAGCACCAAACCAGCATGGTGCTCCAGTTAGGGACATGCTGAATGATTTTTAGAAAGCAATTCAAAAGATCACTGATTTCTAAAATTGTAATGACATTTAAAAGCAAAACTATGTTTCATTATTTGTCCAGCATTAAAATCAGGTTTTTTTAATTTGTCTATGAAGCTTAACCAGCTTCATTACATTTTAGTCTCAGCATTTTTATTAATTCGGCTGTTGTGCATCAGGTTTCTTAGATTGCTTAAAACAATGAGAAAACACACACTAAAAAAACTAATAGTACATGAAAATGTGCTAATAGCACATGAGAACACAAATACATATCAACCCATGTCAAATAAGCCTTTTATCCCCCAAATCATTCAAGTTTATTCCAGACCTCATTATTAATATAAAGCAAAATATTTTGCATAAACTGCTGCTTTAACTCTTCATTTCCTCTCAGAGACTGCTGTGGAGATTGTTTTTTCTGAAAAAGTTCTTTATCTGAAAAAGAACTACAACAATAATACTTCCTGAAGACGATAAGGTATGTTAATGATATTAAGCAAGAAATGCTAGAGTAAGAAAACAAAGAGGAGTGCTTGTTAATTTCAAAGTATACTCTAGCTGGTCGTTAGGATGCTATTATGGTTTTGTTTGTAACTCCCAGAATTAAGAGGAAACCCAAAAAAGTCATTTAAGGAGGAACTTTTTTCATCTCCATGTCACCTTTGATTGCCATTCTTCCGGCCTTGGAAGGAACTGCTCCTAGTTGGTGCCTGAGTTCCTGGAGGGTTCCTGGAATCTCAAGGAATTATGGGGTGGGGTAGTCTGCGTATCACCCTATAAAAAGGGACAACCTGTCAAAAACAAATACATTCCATAGTCCTTTGAGACCCCCTTGGCATTCCAAGGTACCACTTGGAGCTGATCTCATCTTGAAAGGCCAAAATAATGGCAAGAGACACCCAGAAGGAGGTCAGAAAAACTCCTATCTCAAATCTTGGTGTTTTGGGCTGCATCTCCCAGGATTCAGCCTGGTGGAATTCCAGGAGAATTCTGTAAGTTGGACGGCAAATGAAACGAATATCCCATGGTTATTAGTCAAATTCAGATCGAATTCTGTTCAGCATTGCTCAGACAACTGCTGCCGTTCAGCTGAATACAAACACTGGGTAATCAAAGCAGCAGAAGGGTAATACAAGTTTGAGTTTCAAAAAATATTGGCAAGAGAACATCTCAGTTCAGGATGAGTATTTTTCTCCAGCTCTTAAAACTCACTGTACGTGACAGAAGATCATATGAGGTGATGTAAAGGTAAGAGCAATTTACAATGTTGGATAAAAACCTGTCGTAATGTTATGCTGATGGAAGTGAAGTGACACAAACTTAAGAGTGGCAAATTGCTACAATTTAACAGGTCTCTGCTTGGCTTCCTTGTTGCATGCTAGTCAGGTGGCTTACTGTGGACTCATTAATTAGTAGCAATTTGCTATTCTGAGTTATACCATATCCCTTCCATAAGCATCACTCGACAACATGGGACACTATTTGTACTCTAATTGTTTCCTTTTAAAAAGTGATATTTTTACATTCCCTAAAGTAGGTAGGCCAGCTTCTACTTGCATTTTATTGGCACCGGTGGTACAACTGCAGAATTGAGTTCAGAACTTGCTGCTACATATTTATCTTTGATGTTAAAAAATGGAAAACAACTTTTTCAGGCATCAGCCAGTAAGGTTATAGTGGAAAAATAACATGTATGTGGACAAAGCAGAGACCAGTCTTCCGTTAAGAAAGATAACATCCTCAGCATTCAGGTTTATGAGGTGAATATATTGTACATAGGCTACAACATCTGGATGTTTGTTAACATGGTATTCCATCAATTTTGATATGTCATGGAATTCAGGAACTGTCATGAATTTCAGTCATTCCACTCTTATTTCTTGAGTGGGGCTGATACTTGAAGAGGTGTCAAAGTTAGTCGTCTTGTTTGTTAGGTTTAAAATTCTAAGATTTAGAACAGAATCCAGCTGAGAGTATATATCATTGCAGCTTTGAAGAGATGCATTTTACAGAAATGGGGAACTTCACATGATGATATAAAATATGTTGTTCTTTATGAAAAGTTATTTTGCATATTTGTGAAAATTTGCATACCAGGAATTTTTTTTTGGGAGGGGGGAACCAGCAGGTCCTACTTTGAGGACCACTGTTAAACATCTTAGTGAATGTCAGGTTATAAAAAGATCATCTTGCAGATATCGACTGACAAACTCAACAAAATCTAAACATTTTCCACAGGCTTATTTATGAAGCAAGAGTAAAAAAAGCTTAGCTTTCCATGAGCTTAATAAAGTATATTTTCTTATCAGGGTTGTTTTGCAAATTTATCAGTTTCTGCCATAGACAGGATCAACATGCCCTCTAAATTTAGAATGCAGGGCTCTCTTCCATCCATGTGCATGCGTGAGCAACTCCTCCCCTTCCCCAGATTCCAGAGCAAATGGAAGAAAAAACGGTCTTGACAAACAAGTGGGGGTGGAAAATCCTTGCATGGCGGGTGCCACAGGCAAGCACAACCACATGGCTGCACATTAGAGGGAACCTTGGGCATGATTCATGTAATAAATTGTACCAGAAATTAAAGGCTTTCCACCACTTTTGTACTGGAAAACCTAGATAACTACTTTCATTCAACTTTAGCATGATTGTACAAACAAGCATCATTAACATCTTAAGGCCTGTTAACTGCTTGATTATGCATATGTGTTTGAAGGGATTTTGGTTCTTGTTTCTATTGTGATCAACACATTAGCTATGAAACCAGAAATTGTATAGTTAGTATTCTGGACTCTAGCCACTTAATTCTTAACAGCTTGATAAATGTTATCTCCAATATATTGTATGTGTACGCTGGCAACGGTAACATGTTCAGGAAAGCCCACTGATGGCTAAAATGCTAACAATTCAAGATTTTTAAAAATTCACTGTAAAATATACTCAGTCAACAAAATACGTCCAGTGGCATTATTACTTCCAGTGACAAGAAATTGCACTCCACATTCTGATGGTATGACTTTAAATATTCCAAATTTGAATCTAATCGACGCTTCCAGATATTTGTAGTTTAGATACAAATCAAGACATCTTTAAATATCAATCTGCAATTTAATATACTGTATTTGCTTTATGCTCAATATCAGGAACCAGATGGGACTAAAATTCTTGACTTTTTTTCTGCAGTATCAACTTCTTCTCAGTCCTGATGACAGTAGACTTTTATTACTAAAAGCACAGCAACGTTAACTTTAAGTTAATTTCCCTCTGCTAATTTTTCTTGATTGCTTTAGTTATCAAAGTGTAAGTTAGATAATGTATTCCAAAAGATTACACAGTTAAAGGAGTTGGAATTGTAAACTCTTTAAATTGCTCATTCCCAAACAAATGTATGGTTTGGAAAACCTAAATTTTATCCTTAGACTAAGATTAAAAGTGGAGCACACAAATGGCTTCTTCATAATTAAAACATATATCCCATGGAAGTGATTTACTGAACTGAAGCACCACATCTGATGTTAGAACTATATTCTTATGTAACAGATCATACAAGAAATCAGTTTAAAAACAGGTTCATCTTTATAATCTCTCATTTAGTATCTGAACTCAATGCTGTTACCACCAATTTCTCAAAAAATATAACATGGCTTAAATTAACAGCCAATTGGAACACATCATGTTTTTATTGATTTGCATGAGCTTTGTTTATGTCCTACTAACTTAAGTACATATCATCTCATAAAAGATCACTTTGTTTTAAAGACATGGACATAATAAAATATTGTAGAGCTCTCCAGTGGGGTGAAGGTGCCCGTGCACCAATATGGATTTCCAGAGATACTACAATCTCTCTGAATTCAGAAGGTGGAGATACATAATGTGACATTTGTAAATATGTTAGATGGGGATGAATACAAAAACAGGAAGGATAGTCTTCTTAGAAATCACTAACAGTTACAAAATATTAGATAAAAATGTACTGGACAGTGTCCCTTTAACATAATATACATTTAAAATGAGGAAATAAATTTAAGATTACAAATGACCCTTGACAACTCTTACTTTTAGAAGCAGTCCACCAAATATTGTTGTGTATAAGTTCCATTCACTTTGCAATGACCTTTACTGAAGTCCAAAACATATCAACCTGAAACAAATGGAGGGTGCACAGCAGCAATGCTGGGCAAAATCTTCCCCAAGCTAGCCAGGATGTTATGTTCACAACTGCCCTTACAGGTTATCTCCCATGCCTAATGGAATTTTACAAATTGACTCATAGTCAGTGCTCCTGGAGATAACCAGTGTCGATCACAAACTGTCGGAAATTGGGGGTTCAAGTGGTGCCAATTTTAAGTACTAATTCTATAAACCAGACCTGTTGACCATAATAACTGAGAACTCATTTAAATTACACCCCACACTGCTATGTAGCTGTCTTCAGTGAAACAGGCCGCAGTTGCTTATTTGTTTTTGAAAACCATAATGGTTTTCAATATGATGTTTTGAAAGGCATTGTTCTTAGAAGCCTACAATGTCTAAACTATTTTAAAGGGCAGACTTGGAATTTGTCATAGTTAGAGCACAAACAGCTTCGCTGGAGCCATAGGAACTCATTTTTTTTAACAAATGAAAAATCAAAACTATTTCTTCATTCTACACAACGCTAAAAATATCTTAGAAACAAATGAAACAATTAAAACCAAGAATGGGGAGACAAGACTCAAATCAGATGTCATGATCAAACTGTCACTTTGCTGTTAGGAATGTGCTTCATGCTCAAACTGTAGTTTGTAGTTACACTACACATAGCAGTAACTATTACAGTATTTGCTAAGCCAAACCATTGGTTCAAGTTGCTGTAGATGAGGAAGTACAGAAAGGAATCGGAGGATGCACACAGAAAAAGGAATTACCGTGTTTCCCCGAAAATAAGACAGTGTCTTATATTAATTTTTGCTCCCAAAGATGCGCTAGGTCTTATTTTTAGGGGATGTCTTATTTTTCCATGAAGAAAAATACGGTACACATTTATTGTTATCTTATTATGGGGAGGCCTTATTTTGGGGGGATGCCTTATATTTCAGTGTGGGGCAAAACTATAAGTAGGTCTTATTTTCAGGGAACGTCTTATTTTTCAGGGAAACATGGTATGAGACTGAAACATATTCCTAAATGCTAAGCTACTGGTCTATAATGATGCCAGAATTGAGCCTCATTCTAACATGTCATTCTAGTCTTTTAACATATTCAAAGAAACAATCTGCTCTAGCCACTCTTCATTCCATGGCTAGAAATGCAAGAAAAGATCTTGAAGAAACAGAGGCACATCCTTCCCTTTTCTCAGTTCATGGCTTGCCAAGAAGGAATTGAAGAAGTTATGGTTTGGACCCTTAGAGCAACACTCTACAATGTTAAAGATTTCAAAACATACAGATTTGCAGGCAGTGTGGTTAAATTTTGAGATGAAAGGCTTAAGGATGGCACAGAACTGCAAACATGATGCTATAACGAGGCAAGTGATTATACAACCCCATATAAAATTTTCAATCACTACTTGAAAATACCCAGTAGCACATATTTTGCAGAGCATAATCCATACAGCCTCAGAGAGACATTATCCCATTCCTTCATCAAAAATGGTTTTGTTTTAATCAGCAGCATATGCATTTATGTCGGTTTAGTTTGGCTTATAACTACTAGCAACTTCCCTGCTTCTATATTTTTGAGTTCCTGCCACTTTGTTCCCATGGCAATCCCCTATTTGGTGGATGCAGTATTAAACCATATAGGTAACCTTAATCGTTAAAGTGCCAAGATGCTGAACAGGTGGAATCAGAGCAGCACAAGATAGTTCTGACAGTGGTTGAGAGTTTTTCGGGCTGTTTGGCTGTGTTCTGGAAGTTTCCAGAACGCGGGCAAACAGCCCGAAAAACTCACAACAATTATCAGATCCCGGCTGTGAAAGCCTTCGAGAACACACAAGATAGTTCTGTTAATCTGATGATGATGGTAAGGTATCAGACCACAGTTCAGTAATCGGACTATTGAAATCAAACATAGATGGCCCTTGGCTAGGAGAGTTTGACACTCAAAGGCTAACCATTGAATCTAATGCCCTAACATTATGAAACAAAAAAACAAGTTTGTAGAAATCAATAATTTACACCTTTTGAAACATTATTGCTTCAGCAAACAGTTCAGTCTAGAAATACACTGTACTTTGAGTATGACCTGGGCATTAATCAATAGATATTGAAAATAAAACTATACATGAACGCCTGTTTACACTCACACTGACATAGTACTCTCAGCATATGAAGGCTGCAAACAGATACATGGCAGCTTAATGCTGACATTCTAAATCAGTTCTGAAGACCCAAAGTTTGCCTTAGATTTCTTACCTGACTTACATCAGCTATTTTTAAAATTTTGTTTTAAATTAAGGCAATGAAATGGCTACAGTTCCTAAAGTTCATTCGAGGGGAAACAAAAATATACACCTTTCTTCTTTCTGAACTTTAGGGCAGCAGCATATAATGTAAAAACTTGTATTACACAAACATGCAACACCAGGTTGATGTAAAAAAAAAACCCTAAGAAATAAAACAAAATTAAATCCAAGTTAAAAATATTATTTGGTGGTTTTCTTCTTCTTCACTTTCAGAGAGAAAAAATAAAGCTTCAAATTGTTTTACAGTTCTGTATGTGTTTAAAGCACACAATACAAGGGTTTAGAGCAACAAGAAAATCTCTTAGAAGTCTGAATTGTCACTATTTGAGGCCATTTGGGAGAAGGCACTGGTTCTTGTTTTTACTGTGCCCATATCTGTATGCACTTGTGGAATTCTTTTAGAGATTTCAGTTCCTCTGTTTATTCTGCACAACATTAAAAGGTAATGACAGACTGTGGCTAACACATAGAGCAGAAGCTGATTTTAGAGTTGACATCTCCTATTCCACTGCACTATATCAAAATCTCCAGGCTCTCTAAAATCTTAGATGGCTGTGAAAAACCCAGAAATAGGCATTAAGATTAAGTCAGCTTGCAGCGTTTTTCAGTGCATTTTGCAGAAAGGGTCTAAGTTAGGCATACAGTTCTGGCGTTTATTTTACACAGAGGAGACCACCAACATTTGACATAAAGTCTTCTAAACTTTTGAGGAAGGCCATCTTCTGCTTACGGTCCAGCGTAGGCGGGGTACTGCTTGCAGTAAGTTTGTTGAAAGCATCTGCTAACCGCTGATAAATTATTGGATCTTGTTGACTTGATAATAATGTTTCCACTAATTCAGAATACTCAGCCTGAAAAGAAGAGAATCCTTATTAAACAACATAATTAAAAAAAATGTATTAAGAGCTTCATACCTCTTACCTCAGTAATATAACAACCATTCAAGGTTGCTTAGCACACTAAGTGGCACCAGTTCAGCCCATTGAGCAAGGGGGAACTGTTGAGTCAGCTCTTTTGTATATTCCATTGATTCAAATGGTGTTACTCTAGTTGTAGTTTGCCACAGCAAATTCTGACCTGATCCAATGGGCTTACTCCAATGTGACATACTACACTAAAGCAACAGGATTGCAGCCAATATCTCCTGACATTTTCAATAGTAATGGGGACTCTATATGGGCTGGAGATTCTGCAGGATACTAAGAACTGTTAGTGGAAGAGAGAACTGGCAGGTATTTCTCAGTTCGGGCAGATATGTAGAAGCCTCTTGGGATACCTGGCATTACGAGGGTTATTCTGCACAGAATAACTTGTAAAATTTTTTTTGTTAAAATTACAAAGGGCCTACATGCTAATATAGCTAATTTCTCATTAGATAATCTTTATTCTTGACTGAGGTAAACTAACTACACAGAACTCCCCTGTTTATTGTGGGAGTTAGCTGCCTGATCCACCCACGATAAAGGAAAATCCGTGAAATGCAGAGGTTTTTAACCTCGGCAAACCTTGCTGCCAGGATCCCAAGGTCTGTTTGCTGAGGTATCAGGAGGGGATTAAAAACCTCTCTTTGCAAGTGAAGCCTGCAGCAGCAGCCCCAGCTCTGTTTGCTGAGGTGCCAGGAGGGGGTTAAAAACCTCTCTTTGGAAGTCTGCTTGTCACAAGAAAAAAAAACAACACGATATACTGAGACCGTAATATATGAACCGTGTTGTGGTGGGGGACTACTGTACTGTACTCTATATTGTGACTGATTACTTTTATGTTCTTTCAAGTTATAATGAAAATAAAGATTGGATGCCATACCTGATGCAAACATACTAATGTGTAAAATGCTTCACCTGCTGCAGCTGTCATCTCTGTATTGTGCTTCTGTAGTACCAGCATATCAAAAACCATCTGAAATTACCAAAAAAATCACTTGAGATCTTGAAAACCTTTTCACTGTGATTTACAAAAAGCTGAAAGAGAAACACCATAAGAAAGAAGCCGTATCAAATTCAACACCTACAGGATTTCATTTGCACCCTCAGTAATCTGATAACAACCTGCATGTTAAGTCTGCATATCACAAGATGGAGGAGGAGAATGTGAGGCAAAAAAGCCTGATCTGTACAAGGACATTCTCATTAGGACACAAGAGATCTTACACCCACAGTCTACATTCTCCTATTGACCCTTTGAGACTGTAACACCTGCTTACCACCAATGAGTATGACTGCTATGAAACAAACATCATAAGCCAAGATCCTATATAAAGTTGGCAGAACGAAAACTCTACTATTGCATTTGTATACGGTTAGGTGATGGTGAACCTTATAGAGCCCAAGTGCCCACACTGCAATTCAAAACCCAGTAATTTTTCGCAAAGCGTCAATTCAGCAATTTAACCTGAATACAGGTGGCTGTGAAGGGGCAATGTCAGGTGCCCATAGAAAGGTCTCCGAGTGCCACCTTTGGCACCTGTGCTATAGGTTTGCCAACATTGGTACAGAATGTTGAAGATTCTAGGTAACTGTTTAAGACAGGCATGCCCAAACTTCGGCCTTCCTGATGTTTTGGACCACGACTCCCAGAATTCTTCTAAGCTTAGACTGCCAATGGCAAAGGACTGTGGGAGTTGCTGTCCAAAACATCTGGAGGGCCAAAGTTTGGACATGACTGGTTTAAGATCTTGGGCCAGGCTTCTACCGATCTAAGTGTTCGTTTAGAGGAGGACCATTGGGTTGTTATCTGTTATTTGGATGCTTCGTGTATATTTGAAGTTGTAGAGAAATAAGATGAACAGGACAAAGCCTGCAAAGGTTCTTTAGTCTTGCATATGTATTAACGTTGGCCTGCAACCAATGCACCCTCTAATTTTCTTCCCTGTTCAGAGGTGCTCTGTACTATGCACACATGTGCCTCATGCACATCCCTCTTGCGATGGGTGCATGGGGGGGGGGAGCCTTGTGCAGAGTGGGGCAGAGGTGTGCATGTCCATACGCCTTAGAGGGAACCTTGACTGCAACCCAAACTGAATAATGAAAATCATAAGATGATAAAATATACAGATCATTCTTCTCTTACCTTAAGAAAGTGCCTTGTTGCTAAAAAAAGTGATGAATCTGTCTCCTGTGCTTTTGCACACTGTTCTGCTAATGGTGTCAGAGCTTCTAAGCAGAGTTGACAAACATCTGAACTCATTCTGATTAATCACAGTCAAGGAATCTGTTTTTTTGCCACTATGTACAGTGCAGTGTTATCAAGAAAAGAAATAGAACTTAAGAACTTGACCTTTTTTTGTATTTTATTTTTGAATCGAGTTAAACAGAGAAAGTCGCAAAGTATTGCCCCTCCCCACTGCTACCTATGAAATCTGTCTGTCTGTCTGTCTGTCTGTCTGTCTGTCTGCCTGCCTGCCTGCCTGCCTGCCTGCCTGCCTGTCTGTCTGTCTGTCTGTCTGTCTGTCTGTCTATCTATCTATCTATCTATCTATCTATCTATCTATCTATCTATCT
>JAHTLZ010000007.1:31446476-31571045 GCA_023846285.1 Phrynocephalus versicolor | reverse complement strand
TCTATCTATCTATCTATCTATCTATCTATCTATCTATCTATCTATCTATCTATCTATCTATCTATCCTGCCCCCTTAATGCATTACCCGGTATGATTTACAAAAAAGTGATAAAATACAAATACTAAAAAGATAGAGCTATAAATAAAATACAATTAAAATACAATTAGTACAGTTAAAATTCAATTAAAAGATCTCATAAAACACATTTAAAACAGCCATTAACAGAATCTGTTAGATGGCAAACACCTCATCCTGACCGATTTGGGTGGTGTGGGGGGGGAGAAATAAACCCATAATAAAAGATGTGTCCCCACTCAGATGGGTGGTGGAAGGGAGGGAGAGAGAACAACAACAAAGCAAAACAACAAACCCTACTAGCTGGGGAAGGCCTCTGGAAATAAATAGGCTCAGAACCTGATATTTAAAAGGAATAGGTCGCTTATTTGGTTGATACCAATTTTAAAATGAAATATAATTGGGGGGGGGAAGCAAAGGCAGAGTTTAAAATATAAAACTTATAGTTAGCTGCTAGAGTTAACAACAGTAGACTCTTGCCTCCAAGGGGCTGATTGTTGATGTCTAAAGGTGTACAGATTTGTAGTTTTGGATTGCAGGTACTAGAATTCTCCAGGCACTTCCTACTAGAGATGGGCACAAATTGAAAAAAATGGTGTTTCGGTTTTTCATTTTTCATTGAGGGGGTCCGTTTCGGTTCATTTTCGTTTTTCGCAAATTTTTGAAAAAAATCATTTTTGTTTATTCGTTTTTTGTCCCCCGCAATGTTCGTTATTCGTTTCATTGCGTAATGAAACGAATAACGAATAACAAAAACAAAAAAAGCTCATTTCTTGCCCATCTCTACTTCCTACCCTTGTGGTGGATATGGAACCTATAGAGACGGGAGTGGTTCTGTCAGCCATGGTGCTACTCTAAGATACCATCAAGATGCTAGCAAGTATTTTAAAAGCTCAATTCTATTAAGATTTACAGTCAATATAAAATAATGTTTAAAGGGGAAAAAAGGAAGACTGAATCCTTTCACAACTAAAAATGCATACACACACCGCTCACAACAAAGGATACGACGTCATCCCCAACTCTAAGGAATACATAAGGCTTTTAAATAAGTCATCTGGAAGCTGTGGAATTTTCTCCGGGAATATTTCACAAATAAAAGTGATTAATTTGTAGTACTGATTACATAACGATGGAAACTACAAAGGAGAAAAAGCAGAGAAGGTTGTTCTAATAACGTCTCGTAAAATATTATATATTCCAATACTCTAGCAGCAAAAAGAGTAAAAGCCATCACAATCAAAACTTATACTAGGGTTTGTATACATTTCACTTTGTTTTCAGTTTATTATTCTCAGTTGTGAAGATAAGTCCCAAATTATTACTTAAAACTAGAGCTCAAAAATCATTATTATCAAGTTATAGTAGGTACAGTGCAATTTAAAATGTAAAGATATCCCCCTCCCAAAAACTGACTCAACGAGAACTGTGTAACTGTATTATGTCTGTGAAGATTCTCATTCATCCAAGTGAGTTTATCTGGAAGCTGAGTCATGGCAAATGGACTTCTTTTCTTGAGAGATTGAAACGTTTTTCTGCTCATCCAAACAGATTTGTCAGTCTGAGGAAAGCTAGTTACGAGTCCTCCATTTTATAGTTCACTTTGACATTATGTCATCCTGGTCTGAAATAGGCTCATAAGATGTAACTGAATGCTCATCTATAATATAATTATTCTAAAATTCCATGCTCCTCCCTGAATCACTATTTTTGGGGAACATCTCATCAGATTTCAGATGTACAGTGGTACCTCGACTTACGGTTGCTTCAGCAACCGAGTAATTCGACTTATGAATGTTGCTCTGTGCTCCACATGACAGCTGACTTTAACAGGCTCAACCTGTCAAAGTCACCTGTCATGTGGACCGGCTGCCCACTGCCACTTCCTCCTTCTTCTTCATTGTTTCCATCTCTGCAAAAGAGATCAATGAAACCAAGAAGGAGGAAGTGGCCATCGCACCTCCCTTTTAAACTGCCCAGAGACAGGTGCTTTCCTTGCAAGGTGCCTGGGCTGGATGAAGATCGCAGTGACCACTGATCTTCACGCAGCGTTGGCGCCTTGAAAGGCAAGCGGCGGTAGCAGTCTGCCGCGGCCGCTTCCCTTCCCAACTGCCCGGGCTGGGCGAACATGCATCAGCCCCAGGAAATCCCTGGAACGGATTCATCTTCCCGCAGCCCGGGAACTTTGGAAGGGAAGTGCTTACCTCCGAGTACAGGGGAACCTTGACTTACATACTGCTTGACCTGCATCATATTTGACTTGCAGCAAGAAGGGGCCTATTTGACTTGAGTCGCAGGCTTTGACTTACATCTCGGAACCCCGGCGCAAGGCAGCGGAATTGGGCGGCAGCCACAACCCAGCATCGCGGCTGCCGCCGCCAAACTGCTCCTGCCTTCTTCCCCTCCTCCGGCAGCGGCGGCTTCGGCGAGACCAGCTCAGAGCACCTGGAGCTGGTCCTCGGCCTCACCACAGCCACTGCTGCTGCCGGAGGAGAAGAAGGGCCGGGAGCTCGGGGCTGGCCTCGCTGGTTAGACAGTCGGCTCAGTCTTGTAAAAAATCTGGATGCAGAAGTCTGGTCATTTTTCCTCTCCTAAAACTGGAGAATTACCCCCACAACATTCCTACCCCTGCATCCTGAAAAAATGCTGCCCCAGAAAGCAAATTATGCCCCCTTGAGGCCTGGAGGGAGAACACAATGTGTATTTTAAACATAATATTTCCTCTGGGTGGGTCTATTTTAGGCTATAAAGGCCACCTTTTTACAGTGACTGAATAGGGTATTGGGCTTTGGGGGGGTGTTCCCAGAGGCATACGGGCTGCAAAGTGGGAGTCAAATGCGGCCTGCAATCTCTGTTATTGATTGAACTGGTTATACAGTAGCACCACCGTATCAGCTGAGTCAGTTATCTGTGGTTGGTTGGTTAGTGGTGGTGTGGTGAGGCAAAGGACCAGTTGGTGGGGTGGAACAGCGCAATGGGGTGAAGGGCAGTGTGGCATGGCAGTGGCATCAAGGACTGGTCCGCAGTGCCACACCAGCTGGCAAAGGACCAGCTGGTATGGCACTGCAGATCCACTGCTTTCACCAGCAGCACCCTGCCACCGTTGTCGCCGCCATCACCCATGATAACATCATTCACTCTCATCTGCAGATTTTGTTATCCATGGGGTTGACCAGAACCAATCCCCCGCGGATACAGGAGTCCTACTATACTGGCTTGGGAGCTTGGGAAGTTGTACCCCAAAATGTCTGGGAATTAGGTGTGCCACTTATGATTCATGATAAGTGGTTATGTGCAACGGGAAGAAAAATTAGAAAAAAAATACAGTAATTATAACACAGATCTCTGTTTACTGTAACAGAAGAGTAGAGATCAGGATTCTTCAAACACAATTTATATATTAGGTTTAAGTATCAGAAGTATTAAGTGTCACCCATTTACTACTGCCTCTTGGATTAGGATCAGTCTATCATTACAGGAATGTTTTCTGGGGCATATAAAGGGCAAAAATGTAAATAAAGGAGAAAATTCTAGGATTAATTTGAATCTTTTTAGCCCATCATGAAGTTGAAGGTGGTAGGCTAAATGAAATATATACTTGGGGTTTAAAACTTTATTATATCCAGAGCTACAAGCTAGAAGTCTTGAACACACTTAGCAAAACAGTAATTTCATCAGCAAGACATTAAACTGTACTTACTTTTAGCAAGTCTTGGGACATTAAAGGCAGAATTAGATTTACCCCGTATAAGACCACATCTGCTGCTGACACAGATCTGTTTGCGGCTTGCCCAGGTTCATGTCCTCTGAATACTTCATCTGAAAAACAAACAAACAGCAGCACATTTTACATTTGCTACAAGAAGCCTAAAATACACCCAATCCCAACTGCAAATGAGTGCAGCACATCTATAATGAGCAAAAATCCTGCTTAAAAACTGACAGCAACAAGAGTCTGCCACGTGCTTTCCAGCAAGACTATGCTGAACTGGAATCTGTGTGCTGCAGCTGTTTTCTAACAAGGTTTTCCACTTCAGAAGTACTAAACAGTACACACATACCAGTTCTGCATGTCCTGTGTAGTGTTCTTAGTACAGATATATTTTTGAAAATACACGAACACAATGCTGCAAAGCATAAATTATGTAACATTATAGCTGGTATATCAGATTCTTCTTTGAGCTCTAAGAATAAACCTGAAGGCCAGCTTGAAAAGGAAGGAGAGCAATTCTAAAAGGAGGAAGTGTTGGACATTTCAAAGAGAGAGGATTTGGCAATCGACCACATCTTTATCTACTGCACTATCAAGATCGATTTCAATCTGGCTTCAGGCTAAGCTAGATATAGAAAGATATAGCTTTCACTGCCTTGATAAATGATGTATCAAGAGCCAGGGACTAGATAGGAGTACTGTATGTACTCGAATATAAGTCTAGTTTTTCAGCCCTAATTTTGGGCTGAAAAAAAAGGGGCCCTCGACTTATATTCGAGTCAGTAATTTTAGCCACAGAGTCAAGTGCTTGGGTTGGTAGCTAAATGTCATTTTAAACATTGTGTGTCGCTTCTCCTGCCCCCCCCCCGGTGTTGCGGAACAGTGATATGCAATGTTTAAAATGACTTTTAGCCTCCGAGGCAAGTGCTTGGGTCAGTGGCTAAAAGTCATTTTAAACACTGCGTGCCGCTTCTCCTGACCCCCTCTGCATCACAGGGCAGCAGCGCGCAATGTTTAAAATGAGTTTTAGCCACCGAGGAAAGCGCTTGCCTCAGTGGCTAAAAGTCATTTTAAACATCACACACCACTCCCCCAGCTCACAAACGAGGAGCTGCCAGGCCATGTTGCATTTCCCACCCAAGACGTATACTCAAGTTAATATGTTCCCCCAGTTTTGGGAGGTTAAATTAGGGGCCTCAACTTATACTCGAGTATATACGGTATGTCCTTATTCATTCTATTTGATCACTTGGTAGTTTCGACTTCACACTGACCATAGGCTTCTTCTGGACCCTCTCTCTGGATTGAGCCTGTTTTACAGTGGATCTGTTCCTTCCTGAAGGGGCACACTCAGAAAGTAGGATTGGGGGGGAGAACCTTTCTCAATGTCTTAGCCATGAGCCTGTGGGATCCCTCTGCATTCTGTTGCATCCCCAATACTATTTAACACACACACACACACACACACACAAAACCACTGGTAGAGTTGTTTAGAATTTTGAGTTCTGGTGCCACCAGGATTGGGATGACACTAACTCTATTTTTCCCTTCTGGGTAAGCTAGTTTTGTTCTCAGCCCTTGTCTGCTGTCATTATTGGATCAGATAAGAGTGCCTAAGCTGAAACTTAATCCAGGTACTCCTAGTTGTTCCCTGATTTTTAGATCAGTAGAATTTGAGCTGTAATGCAGGGCATTACACTCCCTGGAAAGCTAAGATTCACATCTTAAGCATGTTCCTGGATTCACTCTTGAGACTGGATACCTTGACTCCTGACTGGAGTTGGTTAAGACAGAATGGAAATTCCTTCCTACAACAGTTTCACTAGGACCAGATCTTGTTCTGCACACAATCTGGTGTACTGGTTTGGTCTTAAAAAGCTGTAAACAACAGAGGCCACGAAGAAGAACTATATATCCCCATCTGAACCCCCTTGTTTTTACAATCTTAAAAAGGAGTCATAATTAACCCTGCATCTCTGATGTGTAAAATACGTAGCTTCCATACTTAAACTGTAAATGGCCCAGAGGGTGCTTTAGGTGCTATGAGGCAGTACATAAGCAGCACAGTTTCCCCCCTTTCTTTTATGTTAGAAGAATTCTCAACACACTTTAAGGACACTGTATTCTGCTTTCCAGTTCTGAAGAATTCCCCAAATGACTCCCAAAATTACTCAACACTGAAATATTAACATTTAAAATATGAGAAATATATATAGAGGGGGAAAAAGAATTGTAAAGAACAGGAACACAATCAAAAATAGAAGAAGCATAAAACCATGGCGGAATCCAAGAATAGCTGTACAAAAACAATATCACAGTTCAGCCAAGAGTGCTAGCAGTTAAGATGATGTCCACCTCATACCTAAAAGTGAAAACAAGAGGCAAACTAGAAAGAAGCTTAGGGTCTCTCTAAGAACGTGTTGCTTAGGTACCACGGCCACATTACTTCTCCAAAGGCACTTGGAAAAACAAAATCATCTCAAGAGTTAAGCAGATTCATAGGGAAGCAGAAGGTCCTTTAGCTGATCCAGTGCCGAAATGGAAAACTTTTCTAAAGGTATGAACAGGACCAGCATCCTTTCAGGTTCTACATTTCCTCGTTACCTGTATCACTGAAGTCTATAAACTCTTTTGAAAGCAGGTTAGTGAGAAGCTCCATGATGAGAAGAAGGTCCTGATATTGGTCCTCTTCTGCTGTAACATCTATGCGTTGCCGACCTAAATTGTTCTTGGAATACACCTGAAGGAGGGTCAGGCAGGCTTCATATAAGTTCATGGCTTTAGACTAGAAAGGAAAGGGGGGGAAACATATTAATTGATTTGTGTTGGCTTTAATAATGAAAATGATAAGCACAAAAGGGTTACAGTTCCTATTTTCTTAGTTCTACAGGGAACATGCTCATTTTCTTTTTCCGGATACTATCCTTTCTTCTCTCTTAACGAGCATGCAGGTTACGTAGCTGCAACATAGTAAACCTTATTTAATAAATAGTGCATGTAATGTCAGGAACTAAAGATCAACTTGTCCATTTACCCAAAGACTTGCATGAGCCCTACAGGGATTCTTCATTAGCTCACTCTGGACAAATTCCATTGAAGTAGCCATGTCAGTTATTTTAAAATAAGAGGCTATAAAGTATCTAAAAGCATCTGAAAAGATAAAAGCCAGGACCTTCCCTTCCCAGCCGCTGAATGGTCTTGAACCATTTTTACCCTCCCACAATAAGGCAATGAATGCTGTCTCGCACATGTCCTTCTCCATCCCCTCCGGCTCTTGGACAGATGTCCTCCTTGTCATTCCTCCTTGTCATTGCTGCCCAGCCAGTTTATTTCTTCTTCTTTTTTTGCTGAGGTGGCAGAGGTACTAAGCACACAGTGTGCTTTTTAAGATCCTACATTAAAATCACTAGCTGCCACGGGCATTCCCGTAAGGACAGAGACCAACTAGGCAGCAGGAATAACAAGCCACTCCCATAATGTGAGCACAAGGTGGGGAAAGAACACAATAGGTCATGGGGAGAGATGGAGGGCTACCGGTTCGCCAACAGGAAGCTAGAGTCTGCTTGTAAAGCCTTCCTAAGCCAGGCTTCTCTCAATGGTCCCAGCAACAGGGACACATAAAGAGTGGAGAGGACATGAATATATTTTAAAAAGCCAGAAGATCCAGCAGTGCAAGAGATGGACAAGTGCTACTATTATTTAGAACACAATTCAAATTGAGACCCAATGAAAACTTTGCTCATTTGGATATACAGCGGTACCTCTACTTACGAGTTTAATCCATTCTGAATGCATGCTCTTAAGTCAAACACCTCTTAATCTAATCTAATCTAATCTAATCTAAATAAATAAATAATATATATAATAACAAAATTAAAACATAGTAAGTAAAGCAGACCGCATTTAAAATTTGTAAGGCAGCAGTTAAAATGCCACCAGTTTTTCGCTCTTAAGTCGAATTGGTCTTAAATTCAGCCGCTCATAAGTAGAGGCACCACTGTATAGGGTTTAGTCCTGAATCTGCACGCCCTGCTTTTATTGGTGGCCAAGAATGATTTGCACATTGAAGGCTAGTGGGTAAATTGTGCCCATTCATATTGTGCCTATCAATGGTGGCATTTCCGTTATTCATGCTGTTTAGTCTAATGTGTTTTTATATCAGTGTGCCTTGGAAACATATTTGAAGACTTCTGCTGATCTACAATGTACCATATATATAATCGAGTATAAGTCGACCCGAGTATAAGTCGGGGCCCCTAATTTAACCCCCCAAAACTGGGAAAATTTATTGACTCAAGTATAAGTCTAGGGTGGGAAATGCAGCAGGGCCTGGCAACTCCTCCTTTGTGAGCTGGGGGGCGGCGGTTTGTGATGTTTAAAATGACTTTTAGCCACCGAGGCAAGTGCTTGGGTTGGTGGCTAAAAGTCATTTTAAACATTGTATGCCACTCCCCTAAAACATGAGGGGGGGTCAAGAGAAGCAGTGCACAATGTTTAAAATGACTTTTAGCCACCGACCCATGCACTTGCCTCAGTGGCTAAAAGTAATGACCCGAATATAAGTTGAGGGCCCTTTTTTTCAGCCTGAAATTAGGGCTGAAAAACTAGGCTTATATTCGAGTATATCCAGTAATAGCCAGAGACAGTTGACAACTGTGGCAAAAGGAGCCCATTAAATAAAATTCACTGGTTACCAATCTATTTCTGGTCAGAATCCCAATTGCTGCTTTATTATTGGGACAAAGCTACCTATGTAAAAATAAAATGAACACATATAAGTGTACATTTCAAGCCTTGATAAACTGCACCTCACAACTGGACACAAGTGTTCACTGTGATGAAATTTACCTCTCCAAGATAGCATATCTGCTTATGTGCAACTTCAACAAAAACCTCTATGATGAGATTAACAGTCTCTGGTGTATTTTTATATACTTCCATTAGTCCAATGCAGTTGTTGAGGAATTCCATCAGAAAATTAAAGAGAATTGCTACATTGTCTATCTGGGTAGCCTCAGCAATGCCACAAAGTGCCTCCAAAGTGGCAGTAATTTCCTGTTTCACTTCCTCCTCTTGACAGATTTGCTGGAAGTTCTCTTGGTTGATGACATTCAAGAATCGCTGCTGAAGTGGATGAAGAACCTATAGGATCAGAAGTGAAAAATATGTGTCACTGTTTCTTATTTTAGCAAGATGGGAATGTATGCCATTTTTGACTCAAGCGTAAATACATTTTGGAAAGCACTATCCTTTACATATGAAGCGACATGAAGGATGTTTAAAATCAGCTGATGATGTTTGGCTTCAGCTTCCTAAGAACATGGAAGCACTGTGTCCTCCAATTATAATTTTATATTTCACTGATTTAAGTCTGGTTGTTTCCACAAAAACCAGTTGTGGTCCAAAATATCTGGACGGCCGAAGTCTGGACATGCCTAGGGAACCCAGGTATAGGGGTTGTAGCTGGCCAAGAATTCCCTGAAGTTCCTTAGGTTCTTTTGAACAAAACGTTATACATATAGGAATAATCTGTTTTTTTAACAACAGATTTGCACACAACACCCACCCCATGTATTAAAAGACATAAGTCACTTTGACTTCAGCTGAAAAAAGCACATAACAGCTTGTAAGCCAGTAAAGATCTCCTGTGATGTTACTACAGCTAGGATGCTTATGCTAAACAGTACTTTTTAAATTTGTGACTAGAATTAGAAAGCAGTTGTCATTTTCAGCATTTTCTTTCATTCAGTTTTCTCTCCTGAACATGACCAATGTGGATATAAAGTTGTGGTCTGAATGCTGGGCTCCACATATCTGGAGAAGCAGATTGTAATCCACAGCAGCTCTTGTTAAAATAAATCTCTTTGTTCATGCCAAATACTCTTTTTTTCCCTTTCTTCTTCCTTACAGAGGAACAGAGCAACACAGCCTTTGAAAACGGCTTCTCCTTATGTTAAAGAATATTCTATTTTCTGGTCAAAAAGGGAACGGATGCATTTTAATGCATTCTCGATGCATTAAGTCATTCAAGTACTATAAAGCAACACGTGTGAATGGTTCCAAGTGAAGAAACACCTAGTCTGCCCCTGACCCCCCCCCCCCATTGCCGGAATGACCTACCAGATGTGCTAATTCATGTCAAAATAAATCAAAACTTAAAAGATATTTTGATTACTTGAAAAGAAATTAAAAGGAACTCGACTGCCAAAATCCAACTTTGTACTTTGGTATCCGAGGCCAGTGAAAGGGAGACTTTGTTCCTCTCTCCTTCTCACAGCTGCTCCAGGGGGCCACAAAAAAAGTGCCCCAGATACTGAGCCAATACTCTAGTTTTTTGAGCTGTGCGCAAAATATAGGGGGTGATCTTCAATTTTAGTACATCAGTGCATCCCACAGATGTATACTATTGGATCCTGGTCAACATTTTAAGGTTTGAAGGTATGTCTGTGACATTCTTCACATGAAATAGGAACTCGTGAACGTACATTTTAACTTTGATGAAGTTAAAAAAAAGAGACAAACAGACCGAGAGAGAGAGAGAGAGAGAGAGAGAGAGAGAGAGAGACTCACCTCTGTCCAATACTGCTGTTTGGCATCAGACTCCATATGAGCGAAACCTCCAAGAACTAAGGCTTTCATTAATGTTCGCTGGACAGAACTGGACAAAACATGAAGAGGTGGGTTCCTTCTGGCAAACTGCTTTGCTAAATTCCACCAATTTTCACAATGGATTACTAAATTTGCCCTAAGAAAATAAAGGAAAATAATTATGTAATTATATATTAAAAGCTACATTTAAATACCCCTAAACTAAAGTACCCTGTACTTCAATAGTGTCTCGTTCTTAACTGGATGTCACTACCATCTGATAATAGCTACATAAGTAGTAATCAGAAAGTAGGGAGAGGTGCGAGGTTATCATGGACAGAACTGAAAATGTGAAACTTCATCATATGTCTCTCTGAGATTATTCTGGCCCTCTTTTTGGGGTGCTAAGTAAAATCTGGCTTGTTATATTAATGGTTCCTAATTTATTTTGCCTGGTTTAGAATACATTGGTACCTTGTATAAAGGAATTAATTCGTTCCAAATGAAATTATGTTAAGCAAATTTTCCTTTATATAGATTCCCATAGGAATGCATTGAAAATGAAGTAATCCCATTTTTATGTTGTACGGATTCTCCCCATAGGCAATTATGTTAAGCAAATTTCCCCTATCTCCAGAATTTTTTATGTTGTACAAATGTTATGTTAATACAAGCTGTTTGTTATACAAGGGTCCACTATATGTGAACTTCTAACTACCTGTATTTATCTGTTGATTTTAATGCCAATTATGTGGATTTGTTGCTCAACTTAGTCTCTAGCTGAGCTGACGTTCTAGTTAAAATTTAAGGGAATTTTTAGCTTCACAACAAAGTGAAATTGACAGTTCAAGAACTAAATATCTGTAGTAATATTCTGAATAAATGGGAGCCTAACTTTTTTTTAGCATGTCTTTTTGATTTGTACCTTGTAATATCCTTAACTTATCTGTTAGTTTGACCCTAACAAACTAACTACCAAATCATTTTTCAGCTGTAAGGTGACATCAAAATCACTTAACTACTTGCATTTAGAAGTAATTCATACTCTTATTGCTGGGAGCAAGTGAGCTACCAAATCTTCATGGGAACTAACTACTCTGCAGCCACGCAAGGATATGTTCCTTTCGCTCTTACACAGCCCCATCCAGCACTGGTGAAAGTCTGCAGACAAATCTGTCGGACTTCACAGAACGTAAGTAAAATTGATATACTATACATATGTTTATGTTTTCATTTAGATAGAAAGCACTCTGTTTCTCATTCCAACATTTCCAGGTGCTATACTAAAAACTAGGTGTAGCCCAAATATGAAAAAAGGTAAAAAGTAAAAGTTGAGATTTGGATGAGAAATATAAATTCAGAATTATATTAGTAAATTATATAATTTACTACTAAATTTTATACAGGCTTGCCATTAGTTGCATACTAGGACTATATTATTAGTAAACAGAACATATATTTTTCGCTCTGTAAGACGCACTCCCGCCCCTCAAAACTAAGGGTAAATGTCTGTGCAACTTATAGAGCGAATACAGCCCTCTGGCTGCGGCTCCCCGGGAGGCTCCCAGCTGGGCTGGAGAAGGACCAGCCATCACATGGAGCCATGATTGCTCCAGCTGCCGCTGGGCTGTAGAGAGCTGTGTGTGGCCAAGGCAACATTGTATGTGTGTGCGTGCATGAGGCGAGTGCGTTTGTGAGCGCCGGATGGTCGAGTCGTAGATTCAGGAACAACTGCCATGCTTGGGAGGGGAGCTGCCTCTGCTTCCTTCTTCCAGGGCTCTTTCCCTGCCCAGCTGTGAGCCTCCAGGGCGGCCACTGCTGGGTCTGGAGGTTTCTGCAGCAGCGGCAACCACAGAGACCTCTGAACCCAGCGGTAACCACTGTGGAAGCGCCCAGCGGCCGCCACTGCAGAGATGTCCAGACCCGACTGCAATATGTATGTGTGAGGATTTTTCCCCACACATACATACCTCTAAAAACTAAGAGCGTCTTATGGTCCGATGCATCTTATGGAGCAAAAAACACAGTAAATACCTAATATTTTAAGAAAATCTGGGATACTGCTTTTAAATCAACCCCGCCCCCAATTAGCCATTACAATGTAATCAACAAGACAGATTTAAACAAGATAATTGGTTATTAATTTGGGATTAAATTACATCTACATTCTTTTACCCCCATTCTTTTTAATCCATTTTATTTTTTAAATAATTAGAGCATTTTCTTTTCTTTTTAAGCACCTGCCTGTTTTTACTATACTGTACTTTTGTACACTATATTGAAACTTTATACATCTAAAATAATTATTCCGTAAACTGATTTGAGGGATCAGTAGAAGGATATGATATCGTCTAGGTGATTTTTAATGTTTACAAATATTCACTTCTTAAAACATTTTCTTTATGTCTTAAGTGTTCTCTCTTTGGTATCATTAGCTAGGAAATTTGTAAATCTAACTCTTTAGAGTGCTTATAATCCTTTCATTCCAAAACAGAATGCCACTTGGTGGTAATGCATGTTACACATGTCTCCATGACATGATATGCCACCACCCACAGATTACACTTTCTATTCTACTGACAGAAAATGTATCTAAAAATAGGATGTGTCAGCAGCACCCACCCAGATAAAAAGTCTATTTTAAAGCTGCTCATCCTCATTGTCAAAGAACCACATGGTAAATTTTGGTAAAGGTGCACCCTAACTGGGACCAGACTAATCTGTCATTCTAAAGTGGTGGAGAAGATGAACAGCAGCATTCAGAGTACAGTGGACCCTTGTATAACAAACAACTTGTATAACATAAAATTTGTACAATATAAAAAATTCCGGAGATAGGGGAAATTTGCTTAACATAATTGCCTATGGGGAGAATCCATACAACATAAAAATCGGATCACTCCGTTTTCAATGCATTCCTATGGGAATTTGTATAAAGAAAAATTTGCTTAACATAATTTCATTTGGAATGAATTAATTCCTTTACACAAGGTACCACTGTATAGGCTTTTTGCTAGGAAAAGCAAAACATACTGTATATACTCGAGTATAAGCCTAGTTTTTCAGCCCTAATTTTGGGCTGAAAAAAGGGGTCCTCGGCTTATATGCGAGTCAATACTTTTAGCCACTGAGGCAAGTTTGGGTCAGTGGCTAAAAGTCATTTTAAACATTGTGCGCCAATTCTCCTCACTCCCCCCATGTTTAAAATGATTTTTTAAAAGGTCATTTTAAAACAATGTTTAAAATGACTTTTAGCCACCAACTCAAGCACTTGCCTCGGTGGCTAAAAGTCATTTTAAACATCACACACACACCCAGCTCACAAAGGAGGAGTTGCCAGGCCCTGCTGCATTTCCCACCCTAGGCTTATACTTGAGTCAATAAATTTTCCCAGTTTTTTGGGTTTAAATTAGGGGCCCCGGCTTATACTCGGGTCGACTTATACTCGAGTATATATGGTATATACTGTAATGGGAACTAGAGAGGGCATCACTTAGTCACATGTTGGACTTCCTGAAATCTGCATATACTGAACACTACTGTCAGTGTGTATTTTAATAGAATCAAACTGACTCCATTGCAGACTTCCTGGCCAAAGTAACAGCATTGGAATAGTACAATGAGAAAGAAGACACCTAGTGTGGGCCAGGCTTTCCTATTTCTATAACAAAAACACAGCATATCATTTTTTTTCCATTTAGATTTTCCATCTTTATGCTTACCTCTCTCGCCTTTCTACCAGAGTTACTAGCAACTGCACAGTATCGTTTGCAAGGTCCTGCTCAGAACTCCAGACTGCAAGGTTGCTGATGACTTTTTCTAAGAGGTAACCCACAATCCACTGAGCGCCCTCAGTATCAGCACCAAATGCCGTACTGAATGGCAGACTTATCTTAAAACCAAAACCAAAACAGACAGACAAATTAAAAAAAAAAGTGATAGTTTAGATTACCACAGAAGACATGAAAATATGCAAGCAGTTTTGAAAAGGCAAATGCCATACAATATTTTGATATGAACATTAATTTTTTCCTCAATTGTTGCTATTGTTCCCATTCTATATCTAAACTTGGGTACCCAAGTGTTAAATATTCAAATATTTTTATTCCAGAAATGAATCATTTCAAACTTCCAGGTTATGGCAGCCTTGACTGCATCTTCAAGTTACATGAAATGGTTTTATCACCTCTGCCAGAAGGAAGTTTGATGGCAGAATCAAGTAATGCACCTAGATCTCCAGTCTGACATGTTATTCACTACACCACAGTACTCAACATTGTTAGGAAGCCTATAATTTTAAACAAAGGTAATCTATTGTTGTTAGTTTTACATAAACATGCTTCCAAGCTACAGACGAAAACCTCTAGTCTCCCCAGAAGTGCTTATAAATTAATTATAGGCTGCTTCATGTGTGTACATAAATGAGTTGGCTGAGGAAACCATTTTAGGCTATTTTTGAAGCATGTCATTTTAAAAATGTTCTCCCCTTATAGCCACCCTCTGCAAATAATAATGTAGCATATCAAAGGCAAAGTCCCCCCCCCCCCAATATTCCTGTGTTACTAGTATGCAGCTTGTAGAAAATACAACATTAAGAAACAACAACAGGGAACTACACAAACATATATATAATCCCCTGACCCTTAGTGGTAGAGCCAATTGTACCATTTTAGACCACTTTATCACAACTTCAGAGGGTTGCATGTGTACAGCTATGTTGGAAGAGGTATTAAACCTAGATGGGTAGTGAAAGAAACTCATGTCTCTCCTAGCTCATTTGTCAGTTTTTGACCAAACTGAATTACAGACATGTAAATGGATGGAAAAGTACTGTCATATTAAAGTATGTTTTACCTGGTCATACAGTTTTTCATCTACAAGTAGATAGGTTTTTGCCCATCGCTTAAGGAACCACACAATATCTTTCCCCATTTGTGGACTCAAAAGGTGCGTTAGATTAGCTCTTATTGCTCGAGACTCCACTTCAGAAACTCTTAGAACAGAGGACAGTAACCTGAAGAAGATTAAAGATACCATGATTTCTCGCCAGTGTTCATTCTTTCACTCTCCCTCAACTCTCCCACCTTACACACATACACATTCAGAGCTCTGAAATTCTCAAAAGATGAGAGGATAACTAGAGTCAAGCGAAACCTACACCTGCAGGAAAACGCTAGGAAGTAGAAGAGAGTATAACTAGAGTATAACTGAGTGACAATATTCCAGAAGGAAAATAATACTTTGGTGTGGAAGAATACATTCTCCCTAGAATTCTCTCTGCTTCTTCAGGCACTGCATCTAGCAAATATTGCCTGTTGCTTGCCTGAGGAGATTATCATATGCGAAAGAATAATCTTCAACCTTTAATCCAGTTACTGCAGGAGAAATATTAATTTCTGCAAGACCAAGACAGTAAAAGTGTGAATGTTTCTGTGGACTCCTTCTCTAAAATGCCTGAAGCTTCTGTAGAGATGTTATGTCAAGTGTTACAGATGCCATGATGGACCCAAAACTAATTAGAGATGAAAACTGTCAAAGCCTTATCTTTGGTACAAGGAGCTATGGGTTTTATGTAATAATACCATGGGGAAGGCATGAAACTCAGAAAAAGATTTGAACAATTCACACAATAATGGGAATTGGGGAAAGAGGCCACTGCTCAGTAGCAGAACAAACAATTTGGTATAATTAGCAGGATTGAGGTAGATGTCTTGTCGTGATGCTAGAGAGCTTCTGAAAGGGAGAAAGTAGTGCCCTCTCTAGGGAAACTTGTCTTTTTTCTTTTATGGCAACATGCCCAAGGGGTCTCTCTGCTCTGAGCATTGTATTTGAAAGGATGCAGGGACATAGCTGCTAGCATGCACACAGTTTACCATGTATTGTGTGGTGGTTCTTTGTTATGCCTAAAACCCACTGTAAAGAAGTGGTGCTCAGATACTAAAGTGTTCATTTGATTCTGACTGACCGCACTGGGGTCACATTCCTGCTCTGTTGCTTGCACTTTATTTCTGTGTATCCCTGGGAAGTCATCTTCCCTATTGCCACAATACTAAACAGATTATTTTTCTGATACCATTTTTAAAAAGTAAAGGAATTTGATACTGACTTCCTCTACACTCAGTGAACCACGGCTGGATCTCAACATCTGCAGACAATCAAAGAATACACTGGCAAAAGATAAAGCACTGCAGACCACATTTAGGCTCAGAAGAGACTGTTTCTTTTAGCATGTGTTAATCTTTCCAACACCAGGATCACATGCAAAGGGATAAAATTATTTTCATGATTTGTCACAAAACATTACCCCAGAAAGAGACCAGGCCACAACATTTTGAATATTTTTTTTGGACTCAGGTAGGGGATACTAAAAAAAGGAAGTTGAACACACTATCACTGCCATAAGTAGAATATACTATCACTTCCTCAAGGAGAGCTTTTTGATTACAGGTACGTCTTTTATTTACAGAGCTGTTTTGAAGTTTGCCCTTAACAAACACTGAACAGACTATAATCTTCAAAATCCTGTTGAAGCACAGAACTGGTTCTCTGAAATGCAGCCTTAAGGGCCAGCTGTTTGGAACCATCAATATATGGACATATTTCTATATTACAGAATTCCAGTTCATTTCATTTTTCATTTCATAAGCTTACTTCTCTATCCCAACACTCTGTCTTCTCAAGTTGGTTAGATACATCTACTCCATGCTGTTCTTGTTAGTAAAAACAAAACAAAACAAAACAAAACCCACGTAACTTGCAAAGCAGCTTTCATCTCTTTTGAAAACTGAGCAAACTATGTTCTTCCTTGAGTACCAAATCTAGGTTGCTATTGTAAACTCACATAAAGCCTATTTAACGTTCTTTCACCATTTGTGACATTCACAGTCCTACCATAGATTAATCATTTAGGAAGTCAGCCCTATCTAAATCTGCTTTGTTTTCAATATTTGGTATTAAAATACTAAATAAATTACCTAATAACAGAATCGGTTCTGTTGTACCCTGGAATGGAAGAGGCCTTTTCTCCTGGAGATCCAAGAATTTGAAGCGTTGTATTGATGTCAACCTCAGCTGAGTGCTTAATGGAACACTCCATTATTTCAGGAGGTATTAGCGGAGTCTCTCCCTGAGTATCATTAGCTAAGAGGTAGCCTTAAAATTAAAAGCAAACAAACAAAAAAAAAGAAAGTAGTGACCTCAGGTTACCTAGCCTAAATTAAATACTGCTTTAAGGGCCATCACAATCAATGTTGAGAGCGCTGGCATCAACATTTGACCAAACTATATAATATGCTTAAGCTGTAACTTGCATTTATGTTACATATTTCAGTTTTCTGCTCGTGTGAACACAGTCTAAAGACTACAATGACATATAACCCTGTGGGAAGCATAGAATATAATAAACACTTACAAACTTAAAACATCACGGGACATATAAACTAAATTCTGAGTAATACACACAGCAGTCCTTGCTATAATGTAAATGAACGTCACTAATTTTTAATTCTGAGATCTTTTTCCTTTCCGCTGAGTCTGTAAGCATAGGCTAACATGAAAATTGTCAGAAACTTCAATTGTAATAGCAGCCCAAATAAATCTCTATCTTCCAGAGGGATTATCTAATTCCTAGAAATAGAACTGATCTTAAAACATATAAAAATAATTTGCGGGAGTCCACTACAGCCCCAGTGAGAACAAAATGACATATTGTGGCCACCATATCCTTGAATATGCATCGAATTTCCATGTGTTATGCTGCTGGATCACTTGACTGTAATCCATTCCAAGCAGACTTGAGGGATGTGTCAGGCCTACAGGTTGACCTAAGTGACCCCAATTTTGTATCTCATTATTAATTACATTATTTACGTAATATAATTACGTAAGGGCTTAAAAGATATCAAAAAAACAACAACCCCACAGTGGAACCAGGTACTACTAGTAGGGCTGGGCCTTCTGGTACTTCACAGAACTTGGGCTCAATGCACTTGAGCTGTTGCCTTTCTTTCTTGGAATTTAAAGAACAAAGAAGACTAAATCTGATGTAATCACCACTTACAGTTGGGGTGGGGGAGCCAGCCAATTTGTTTTGCTAGTGGCTGGTATCTTGTGCCCCCACAAACTGTGGAGGGATTTATAACAGCCATCTTCCAAACCTCATTTGGGGAGAGACTACTTCAACAGCTGAGCTTTCACTGCTTTAGTACTATCACCTCAAACAGTGCTGGACAGATATCCTTCCTAAATGACTTATGCAGATATAAGGCTATGCTCTCCAAATTTTTCATTCAGGAAACAAGCCGTTCCTCCTGCTTCTGACAATGAAACATCAAATCACACCAGGTTATTAAAATACTGGAGTATATTTGCACATGTCATAATTTCCTCCAGACCTTTAAATTGGTCTCTTCAAAAAAAAAAAAAAATTAAATTGGAGGAAGCAAAACAGGCCCCTTAATCTCCCTTTAGATAACTATGTTGGGGTTGTGTGTTTAAGTACTCACTAAATAGACATATTCCACACCTGAATTGTTTAGTTTACTGCTGCTAGCCAGGGATATTTGTGAAAAGGTAAAATAGCCAAGAAATTGCTCCTCCATTTCCTACTGGAAAAGGATCTCCATTTAACCTTCAACAGGAGGAGCAGAATTCCCCAACACTTGATTTTTTTTGGAGGGGAGGCTGCCACACTCACAGGATGAAGCCTCCTTGTATTCCAGTGTGTGTTTAAAAAAGAGTGTATCCCTCTGTGTATTCTGAATTCTCACCTCTTTTCATAAGTAATCAAAAGCTAAGAGGTGACAAACAGAGTTGTCTTTTCCAGTGGTGTGAGATAAACTGTTCTGTGGTGAGAACTGTTCTACTCACCTGTAACTAGAATAAGCCAATGAATATCCTCATATAGGTCATCAAGCGCTTTATTGTCAATGGAACTTGATCCTGGTGAACCAATTAACTGCTGATGCCTTTGTAACTGGCCATGAAGCCTTGTCACTCTGTCTTCTAATAAACTGAGGAGAGATATAAAGCAAACCTGTTCATAGCTGCATTTACATCAAGCTGTTTGTGCATGCAAAGGTGACATCAAAACACTGCCATAAGTTCAGAAATTATACCGACTGTACCTTGTAAGGAGAGGTATACAGTGTTCAGCAGCAATTCTTCCTAACATGCCCACACTGGCCAGCTGGTCAGAAAACTGTTCTCTATCATCCTCTTGCAGTTCACTTATTTCTTCCTCTTCTCTGGAGGCCACACCATTGGCAGTCTAGAATTTAAAGGGGGGGGGGGAGTTACAAACACTTCAATGAATTGCATTTTCTTATTCTTCCTAAAATGTCATATAGACCTCTGACAATCATATAGAACCAAATCAAGGCTTAAAATCATTGCGGGTGGTGGTGGCTTTCTTTCAGTCCCACCACTTTCACAGTTTCAATTGAAAAGGACAGGGCCCTCTCTGTCACTGCTCCCATGCTGTGGAACTCCATCCCTCAGGGGTCCAGGCTGAACTCTCTTTGATTCCTTCTACAAGCAGGCAAAGGTCTGTCTCTTCAGTCAGGCTTTCCTCAGTAACCACCTGCCTAAGAGAAGGAGTGTTTTTATTTCTCCTTCTGTAATACTCTACACCTTTTTGGGTCCTCTTGAGTTTAAAAGTTTAAATATTTTAAATAAAGAAAAATAAATACAAATTATAAAACTTCTAGTAGTAACCTGAGGAAAAGTGGAGTGCAAAAGCATTTATTTGTATAAAACAAAATTTACATTACTAGCTATCTGAGGCCTACCTATTAATCCACTTTTGTCTCCCTCTCTTTGTACAGTAATATCAAAACAATGAAACAAAACCATGTACAGTGGACCCTTGTATAACAAACAACTTGTATAATATAAAATTTGTACAACATAAAAAATTCCGGAGATAGGGGAAATTTGCTTAACAGAATCACCTATGGGGAGAATCCGTACAACATAAAAATGGGATTACTCCATTTTCAATGCATTCCTATGGGAATTTGTATAAAGGAAAATTTGCTTAACATAATTTCATTTGGAACGAATTAATTCCTTTATACAAGGTACCACTGTACTGTATAGCCAGATGGGTCAAACCAAAGGTTTGTTTTGTTTAAGATTCCGTTGTCACAAGGGCCAACTAGATAACCAAAGGTCCACCAACAAAATATGAACACAACAGCATTCTCCCACTCATATTCCCCAGCCACTGGAATTGAGACGCCTTCTATTTCAGATGCCAGAGGGAACATACAGTCATCCTAACTAGTGGGCCTTGGCAGGCTTTTCTTCCATGACATCATTTACTTCCCCTTTAAAACTCTCCATGTTGTCCTGACAAATTAAGCCATTCCCATCCGGACTGCAACTGTGGGTCAAGAATAGGCTTGTCCTGGATCTATGAAACTAGGCTGAACTCCTCCTTCCATTGCAGATTTTGCTGGCTGACTGCCTTGTTTTTACTATAAGTGCCACATACACATGACTTATCAAAGAAAGGTGGCAAGTAAAACATGTCTGTGAGGGAGGAAACTCAAAAGCAGCCGGATATACAATCTGGCTGGCAAGGTGCTTGCTAAGTCCTCTTAAGCTATAAGTCTGGGTGGCAATGGCACAGGAAAAACAAAACAAAAACCAATGAATTTAGTTAACACACTTGGCTTATAGATTAAACTATATGTGCAATGTGTAGCCTGCATAATTAAATTGTAAACCGTCCAGAGAGTGCTTAAGCACTATGGGGCGGTATATAAGCAGAACACTTTGCTTTTTGCTTTGCTTTAAAGCTATGCAGCTTTGCAATTCGGAGAGGCAAAAGTGATGCTAAAACTGTTTTATAACCTGTGATAGTACTATCAGAATTCTTATCCGTGTATTGTAGAAAATAGTTCTGTGCCTCTTACCAGGTATTTATTGTGTTCTTGTGTTCTTGTTTTTTTATTATTGTCTTTGGTTTATTTTCATATGTTGTTTTGTGTGAACCGCCCAGAGTTTCTATTGGGAAAGTCAGTTGCGGTATATAAATATAAAAATATAAAAATAAATAATCTTCTAAGGGAGAGTGGATGAGCTGGAGGAAGGGATGCAGCTCAAAGAGGATTACGGAGATGAACTGTGAATGACATCCTGGGACAATGATTTGAAGATTTATTTATTTATTTATTTGCCGCCCACCTAGCTGCAAAGAGCAGGTAAACTGTAATTCCTAATTGGCAGGATTACAGGTCTTGAATAGGAATCTGATTTTAAGTATGCTACTTCCTCATGCTGGAAAAATTAGAACTTTTTAAGTCACTTAAGGCTAAGAAGATATTCAGGAGACACAGCTTTACGCATGTCTCCTTGGGAGGGCTGCCCAAGTGTGGTACGACAACAGGTGAGTTGCCCAGCCAGCCCAGGCGGTGGAAAAAGGGACTGCACAGCACATGGGGTGCTACATGATGAATTTTGTTGGGGTCCTCCTAATTAATTTGTGCCCATATCTAATTTCTTTGTCCCCTCAGCTGAAAAGCAGATTTTAAAAAAAAAACAATACCCCATTTATAAACCATCATAACAGGTTCCAAGCCTGACCACAACCAAAACAGCCTTTGTGCCCTCTTGTGACAACTCTTTTAAAATTAGAAGTGTGGGACCCAGGTAAATATGGGGGGAAATGTCCTCTGCAAACCTATAAAACTCAACTAGGGCATGGGAGAGCTGGGGGCCAAATTTGCGCCCGTGGGAGGATCACATATGGCCCATAAATTGTGTTAAACTCAGTTGTAACTTAGCGGATTATCTAAATATGGCATAAACAAATTTTAAAAAATGATGTTTTATTTTTTTAAAAATAGTAAGGTGATAAACCAAATCATTACCTATGAACTCCACACTGAAAAGTTATGGTAAGTGTGAGATCCACGGTAAACAGCTGATGTAACATTTTGCTCAGAACAAGCCAACACTGTCAATTTAATTGATTTTGCTCCCTCTCTCTTTCTCTACAATCCTGTACAAAGCTAGTCAGTCCAAGCGTCACATCTCTTCTTCCATAGTAGTTAATTATCATTACAACTATAATTTTTTAAAAGTAGCTCTACTTTCCAGTTTCAGTAATTAAAATATTGCAAAGAGCAGCTAGGTACAAAAAAATTGGAAAGACTAAAAGGACCACAATGGAAAGTAAGATTAGAACCACATTATGTTAAATGGCATGAGTTCAGTCTGAATAATAAAGCTGATTATCTTGCTGACCACGGGTTTAAGAATGCATTATCAAAAGATAAAACCTTGTATCCTAATTTTTATGATAAACTTTTAGGACTCACACTTCTTTTTCAACTAAAGAAGAGCTAGAAACTCAGTCTAAAAATTGCCTCCTCAGGCCAGCATTTGGAATATTATGTCTGAAAAAGAATTAAGGGTTGTAGCTTCACGAAAGTAAATTACTACAATTACCTCTCGCTACTGAGTAGTCACTACTGCTAAGAAGCAGAATTAATTACCATGTGACCACACTGAATATACTCCTCTAATTACTCTGGGTTTTGCACAATTCAAATATATTCAGAATTTCCCAAGTATATTTCAGTATTGTGAGCACAGGGGACCACTCGCATTTTCTTCAATTAAACAAATGCAGGGTTGTGTGACACCTTTTACTAGACCACTAAAAACTGTAAGCTTTTAATGCAGGGGACCTCAAACTTTTTAAACAGGGGGCGGGTTCACTGTCCCTCAGACACTGTTGGGGGCTGGACCCTGCAGCTCCCTGGTAGAGCTCCGAGGGGGGGGGGGAAAGGGAAGGCTTGACCCGCATTGCCCCCCCCCAGCCCAATGACGCTCTCCTCACCTGCTGGCCTGCATGGCAGCACCGCCTCTCCCACAGCTCCAAGGGAGGTAGGGGAGGGCGCGTCCTGCTCAGTGCAGGCTTTGCCCTCATGTTGGTGGCTGAGGCGGCGGCAGCTACTGCTGCTGCACAGGGAGTTTTTGGCTCAAGTGGGGGGATAAGTTCTGGAATGGCCGGTGGGCCAGATTCAGGACCCTGGCAAGCCAATTCGCCCCACGGGTTGTCATTTGAGGACCCCTGTTTTGATGTAACCAAATAAATTATAGTGTTGAGGCCTAAATGGCCTTTTCTTTTTTCTTCCCTAATGTTTCTTTGAGGAATTGTTTCTTTTTGAACACCCATCAAGAGTGTTTCTTTTTAAAAAAAAGTTTTAAAAAAATGTGAGGTAGAAGGATTTTCCCTGCTTTTTACGGTGATGCCTATTTATCTACTTGCATTAACATGCTTTTGAGCTCCTGCCAACCCATCAGTTTGAAAGCATGTAAATGTAAGTAGATAAATAGGTACTGTCGTAAAAAGCGGGAAAATAATTCTACCTCACACTTTAAAAACAAAACAAAACCTTTTTTGTTGTTGTGTGAACAGCTGTGTCGCTGTATTTTGTACAGGGGTGTTCTCTGTGCTGATATCTTGGTGATGTATATGGGGTGATGCAGGATGCTGTTCTATCAGAAAATTGGCAATTATGCCAGCTGCCCAAACTGTTTCACTATTTAATTTTTTTTAGTAACTCTTTTGACTTTAGTGCTGCGTCACATAGGGGCTGGAGTCTTTCTGTCCGCAACGCTATAATACTTTGAATGTTTTTAAAAAAGACAAAATAAAAACCTCCAGACAAGATAGTTATGGACAAGAACAGAATGCAGAAGGAGTCATGACACATCCATGGGCACATCAAAGAGCTAATCCTGGATCTTTGTAGGCCATGTAAAGAGCAGTGCAGTCTCCTGCACAGAATCAATTCAGATCTACTAAGGTTGCCCTGTGAAGACAGGAACGGCAACACAAAGAGCACATGAGCACAATCAACCCAATAATACCCCAACACAACTCTCAGATTATTTCAGCAATGTAGTTGCAAACCTTGTTTAAAAAAAAACTCAAAATGCTACAAGCTAATGGTTTGTGGTACAAAGACTCTCTTTCCATCACTTTATTTTCAGAGAGTATGATGTCAAAGCACCAAATGCAGTGAACCATATGGCAATCCTTTCAATGTATAGTATGTCTCTACACTTCATAACTATAAAAGTCACACAGACTGTTACAGTTCAAATGGAGTAAGATTACCATGATGTGTAATTTAATTATGACTTCATTATTTTTAAAATAAATTAATTACAAGCAACAGCAATCTCGGATATTACAGCAAGGAGAGGGAAAAATTACATCCAAGCTATGCCTCTTCTCTGTGGGCGTCTTTCAACCTTCTTTCCTTTATGCAAACTGTCAAATAAGGCTCTTAACTTCAAAGTGTCAGCTGTTTCCTGATGAATGTTTCTCTATTTGAAAAGCCTAAATCCTCCTTTGACAGTGGACAAAGCCAGCATGGCATGCCAGCTGTGGCTTTTAAATGGTTACTCATGGGATAATAGACTTATCTCATAGACGTTCATGAATTAAACTGTATAAACAACTCATGGTAAGTCTGCCAAGTCTTGAATTCAAAGACTTCATTGATGAAATATTGTTTTATGCTGGGGCTTACAACATTCACAACACTAGAAGCAGTCTGTACCAAGGAAATATTGGATAGTTTTGTACATTTTGGGAGGGGGAGAATACATTTTCTAATTATGCAAAGAAACATTTCCAGGTAGTTCTTCACATCAAGCAATCCACATGTCATAAAAATGCTTTTTTTCTTTGTCCCTTGAATTGTCATAATAACTCATTCTGAGTTCCTAGGCACTGAAGATAAAACCTTTTTTTTAAAAAAAACAGAAAGATTTATTCCAACTCTGTCTCCTCAGAAGTCTGAATGTCAAGCTGAGAACCATGGAACAGTTTGGTTCCTTTCTGAAGAACTTTTTGGTTCTTTGTTTATTCTTACACTGTTTTGAATGTCCTCTTGAAGCTGCTTTGCAAGGTTTCTGCCTTTTGGTTTTATTTTTTTATTTAGCTTTGGTTGTATCCTAGTATGGATCTATTGTGATAATTAATAATTGTAGTAAATATACTGCTCCCTTCAACAACACTAGAGAATTGGCTCCTCAAGTAGTTCAAATTCCAGCCCCCCGCCCCACATAAACCATTATCTGAGGGAGAAATTCTATGACCCCCCCCAAAAAACTGTGCACTGCTGTGACCTCCCCTGACCCACCACAGCCTCCTAGCATGCCCTGACACCCTCCCTATGAGCCATATGGAGCCACCATTTTAGCCTGGGCCACCACCACCAGACTGGCAGCTGTTGCACCGCCAACAACAGGGGCCTCAGTAAGTCTAAGCCCCATCATACTCAGGCCACTTCCCAAACCAGTACTAACCAGGGCTGTTACTTTGTCTCCAAAATGATTGGCATGATTGGCTGTGTTCAGGGTGATGTGTTGACTAAGTGAAAGCATAAGTCAAGGTTTCCAAATTCTTCCCCTGTGAATAAAATGGAGTAGTACAGGGGAGGGGAGCGTACAAAGCCAAGGCTCACCATGAATTGTTCTTGCTTAGAGCAGGACAGGTAACATGGGGCTATCAAGATGTTGTCAGGCGACAGCTCCCATCACTCCTCATCACCGGCTATGCTGGCTAAGGCTGAAGGTAGTCATATTTGAAGGGCTACCGGTTGCAAATGTCTTGAAATTTAAGCAATGTCGGAATGCAGCAGTATCTGTTTTAGCGATTTTAGTATGTTTTTAAATCACTGTATAACTCAAAACCTTCAGTCACAAACACTTACCAAATTTCTGGTACCGTCGGGAGCTGCTAAGTGGCACTGGATATAAGAATTAAAAACCTGAACAGCATGTTGGGTAAAGAAGCCTTTATGGAAGTATTTATCATCTTGAACCAAAGTAAGCCATGATTCCAAAAGCTTGTCATAGGCCTCCATGTATACCATATCATCCTTGTCAAGCTAAGGAAAGAGAAAAAGACTTGTTATCAAAACCTTTGCCTATGTTTTTACGAAGTCGCAGCATAAGCAAGTGGCTGTTAGGACTGGAATCCTGCTCAGAGCTGGTGAAGTATAAAGTCTTGCTAGTGCAGCACCGCAAAGCTTCCCATTTGTTGCAAGCACTGCCATTACATAAGTGGAGGCTCCTAGCAGACTTATCTTGTGGAAGTACGGCATACCTTCTTATACAAGCGCCGTGCAAGTTAAACTGCTCACGCTTCAGTTGTTCATGAGCAGTTTAACAGGAGTGGATACTGCCCAAGGGATATGCATTACCAACCAACCTTTTTTGCAATCACGTGATTCACACACACACACACACACACACACACACACAAAATTTCTATTCATTCCATTCCAATGTGTCCTTAGTAGCATTTCATAACATGAGTAATTTTGTCATTATGCTCATTACCAAAGGAAGGGGTAGAACCAGGTATAGGCATGACTTAAGTTACTGCAGTTTGTACAAAGTACACCTTGTGGCCGCCCAGGTGTCACGCCTTCCCATCTCCCTCTCTGGCTAGTTGGCCTACTCTTCAACACATGCTGCTGGGGTCCTCCTTCCCCGATGGCGCTCGGCGGTGGGGAGGAGAGGGATTAACATGGCATCTGTGGTCCCACACTACACATTTCATACAAAGTGTAAGAAATTAAGCCATGCCCATCTCTTGGTAGAATCATTTCCTGACTCTTGAACTTAAACACACTAACAATTCCACATATAATGCTAACTGAGTGTATTACGCCCAGAGTGTGGAGTGAAGAGGAATAAGACAGACATTATTCTGTTGTTCAACAACAAATTATTTATATTTGGCTTTGGTTACATGGAAACAAAGCTTGTTATCCTTTGAGAAATCTATATTACTTTAGTCACTGAGTTTAAAGAGAAACTATGGGTTTACTTAATAAAATGTTCTTAGACTACAGCCCAAATCCACCTGAGTAGTTACTCTGGAGGAAAGGAACAGATTGCATCACAAAACAGCAAATTGCAGTCAGGCTGTCTGACACCCAATTATTTCCCTTCCACCCGTATAAACTAACTACACATGAGATTAGAGGTGACATTGCAGAACTCCTGAAGTCTCCTCAAGATAAAATTTTATTTTCATATGGAAGCAAGATGTACTAAAGAATCCCCCTCCCTTAAATTAAGTCAGAATGCCTGGCTTTACCTAAACCTAATATTCTGCATATTAACTGTTCAATGCTTGACAAACCAAGCAACCACTTTTCTCTGCTGAGCAGTTATGTCATGGCTGTTTAAACCAAACTTTTCCTCAATATATTACACAGCCTCTTTTTCATCTTTCTCACAATTACGTAGGCAAATGAACTGCTTCCATTACATATCCTTGCCCAAACTTTAATACATAGTGAAGTTCCAGAAGTAGAACTAAATTATTCCAGACATCTTTGGTACAGGACACTGAACCATTTCAGACTGCAATCCTATACACACTTACCTGCAAGTAACAACCACTGATCTTAATGAACCTAATTCTGAATTGACAGTTACTGCACTGCACTCTTATGTTCAGGTATTAAGGATCACAACAGTGGCTTGACTTAGCAGGCAGAGATCCATGATAGCCACGGCCAAGCCTTGCCTCTCCCCCCCCCCACCCGACAACCCCCAAATCTGTCCTCTGCATGGATCTGTGGAAGCCCTTCATGTCACTGAAGCACTGGGAAGCTTTAGAACTAAAATAACTCAAGTTAAATATACAGCTTTGCCCTACAATAGATCTCTTATCAATATTTGTTATGAGGCAATGGAGTTGGGTAATGAAAGAATTAACTTCAAATACTGCATATTAAAAAGCAGCAAAATTAATGATAGCAAGGAACTGATTTTCAATGAGAGGAATGGTATACAGAAGTTTGGATTATTACTATTAATGATCACATGTAAGAGTAAAGTAAAGGCTGAAATAAATAAGAATATTTTATTGATATTTTGTTATGGGTTATCAACTTTGTATTAATAAGGGGAAGGGTTATGCATCTTCACATGACTCTGTGAAGATTTGGAAAGGGAATGAGGCTCTGTAGATGTGCGAAAAAAAATAGTCATATCAACAGAAGGTCCAAGTGGAACAGACCACATTATGTATTATTGTATTGTTTGTGTGGTTACACTTTTGTTTTGTTATGTTTTCTTTTTTTGGTCTTTTTTCTGCATCTTTTTTAATTTTTCAAAATTAAAAATTAAATAAGGGAAAATTTTAGAACCAAGTAAAAATAAATATCTTCCTCCAGACCTGTTTGTCAACATCTGGGTTTACATATCTGATTGGGATAAGGGACAGCTGGTGTACACTAAATTTGGCAGAGACTTCTTAAATAAGAATGCATAATGAGGTTAGATTATACTGTCACCACAATGGAATCATTTTATGATGAAGGAAAGAGTCTGCATTTATTTTAAAATGCAGTGATATCAAGAAAGCAGAAACACTGAAAATCTTATAAGTAAAGCTTTATCTGTTCCAAAGCTTTGCAAGACGTAACTGCTCCTCAGCCATTCTCTAAATGCGACAGGATAGATTTTCTGTTGTGCTGGATAGGGCTGATCAATTATGCTTCTCATCTTCAAGTTCAATACAAGCTTTGAAAAAAAATCTGTCCTGGAAATTGCAAAGAACACCTGTTTTGCTAGGTGTTCATCAGAGCAAGAGAAGCAGGGACATTTGAATCTGGAAGCAGCTTTGCAGATATCCATCCAAGATCATGAAAGGAAACTCGGTAGCTGTATTTTCTCTTTTCCTTGCAGAAACTCAACATTCAACTTAGCTGGAATGATCTCATGAATATAAAGGGGGGATGTACATTAAAACATAGAAATACATGTACTATGGTACCTTGTATAAATGAATTAATTCGTTCCAAATGAAATTATGCAAATTTCTCATAGGAATGCAATGAAAACAGAGTAATCCCTAATCACGATGATTTTTATGTTGTATGGATTTGCCCCATAGACGATTCTGTTAAGCAAATTTCTTCTACCTCCATATTTTTTTATGTTGTACAAATTTTATGTTATACAAACCATTTGTTATATGAGGGTCCACAGTATTTGGGGAGTGGGGTATAATTGGTTTAGTATTTGTCACCAGGATGAACCTCGACTTTTCTAGAAATTCCATAAGGTAAAATATCTACAAGACATGAAGAAAATGGAGTTTTTAAATCTTTACCACCTATCAGTTTAATAAGCCCAAAAATGTCTTCCTGAAAAACTGTCCAGGGTGTAAAGAAGTAGGCAGCTAGCCCGTCGGCCTTCGGAGGGGAGTGGCTCACCCCTCTTGTTTTCACCTGCCTGCAGCAGCTCTCTGAATATGTGGCAGACGTCAGAGGCAGCTAGCCAATGTACCATCAAAGGGGAGGGGATGGGGAGGGACACTTGATCAATGTTAAGCTTGGATACTGTACCACCACCACCCCTCCGGGTAGAGGTGGTGGTGTGATTATGGAGCAGAATGGGTGGATGGTTGTTTTGTCTTTTTTCTTTTCCTTGTCATCAATTATAGGCGGTAGGAACCCAAAATAGATCTAAGGGAACAGGAAGGGAGGAGGGCAATGGAGGGAGCAGCCATTGAAACTGTGCTGGGTAGGGGAAGGTATGGCGGTAGGAGTGGAACGTGCCCGCATAGGAGAAGAGGGGTTAGATATCTTACACCTATCCCCTCTTCTGGTTACACCCCTAGCCAGAAGGAATCAGGTGACCATATCAGCGAGCCCACGAGCCACACGGTGCTGTTGTTGAATGCCAGGTCAGTACAGAATAAGACCGCCCTCATTCATGATGTTATTCTGGATGAGGATGCTGACTTGGCATGTATTACTGAGACCTGGGTGGGAGAGGAGGGTGGAGTCTCCCTCTCCCAGATATGCCCACCTGGGTACTCGGTTCAGCACCAGTGTCGCCCGGAGGGTCGGGGAGGGGGAGTTGTCATAGTCTACAGGAGTTCTATCCCCTTGACCAGGCTTCCTGTCTCTTTGGGAAAAGGTCTAGAGGGCTTGTATTGTGTGCTGGGCTCACGAGACAGATTGGGGATTCTTTTGGTGTACCACCCACCCTGCTGCGTACCAACAGTCTCCCTGCCTGAGCTGACGGAGGTGGTCTCGGACCTGGTGTTGAGGACCCCCAGAGTGTTGGTACTGGGGGACCTCAACATCCATGCTGAGGCTACCTTAATTGGAGCAGCTCAGGACTTCATGGCCGCCATGACAACCATGGGGCTGTCTCAACATGTCATCGGCCCAACACATGAGAAGGGTCATACGCTGGACCTAGTATTCTCAACGGGACTGGGAGATGGTGGTTTGGATGTGGAGGGGTTGGTTCTGACTCCATTGTCATGGTCAGACCACTTTCTGGTCAAGTTTAGGCTATTGGCTACTCCGACCCTCTGCAAGGGTGGGGGATCCATTAAGATGATCCACCCTCGGAGACTAATGGATCCAGATGGTTTCCTGAAAGCTCTGGGGAATTATCCGTCTTATATGGTCGGCGCTCCTGTCGAAGCTCAGGTCACCCTATGGAATAGGGAAATGTCCCGGGTGGTTGACACAATCGCACCTAAGTGCACTCTCCCCTTACGCAGAGCCCAACAGCTCCTTGGTATACATCTGAGCTACGGGCAATGAAGCAGGAGGGGAGATGGCTGGAGCGCAAGTGGAGAAAATTTCACTGTGAGCCTGATCAAACACGGCTTAGAGCCCATTATCGGGCCTATTCCGTGGCAATACGGTTGGCGAAAAGGCAATATTTCACAAACCGTATTGCTTCCTCAGAGTGCCGTCCAGCAGAGCTGTTTCGGGTGGTCCAGGACCTTCTTCAACCGAGAAATACGGGGGAGGTTCTGGACAACTCATCAGCCTGTTGTGACCAGTTTGCTGCTCACTTTGAGGGGAAAATCACTCAAATTCGTAGGGAATTGGACTCCACTATTGGTGCTGAATCAAGGGATGTGTCCAGTCTGCCGTGCTTAGGTCCAGTATTATTGGATGAGTTTCAATTATTGGGACCTGAGGATATGGACAGGGTGCTTGGATCTGTCCGTGCTACCACCACGCCACTCAACCCTTGCCCTTCTTGGCTAATTGAAAGATCTGCCAGGGGGGTTCGCACCTGGGTCCAGGAGGTTGTTAATGCGTCTTTAAGAGAGGGAGTGGTCCCCACCACCTTGAAAGAGGTGGTGATTAGACCACTCCTAAAAAACTCAAACCTGGACCCAGGGCTGGTGGTTAACTACCGACCAGTAGCGAACCTCCCTTATTTGGGCAAGGTGTTGGAGCGGGTGGTGGCCGGACAACTCCAGGCGCTGCTGGATGAAACTGATTTTCTAGATCCATTTCAATCGGGCTTCAGGCCGGGCTTTGGTACAGAGACTGCCTTGGTTGCCCTGTATGATGACCTTTGCTGGGAGAGAGACAGGGGGAGTGCAACCCTGTTGATACTCCTGGACCTCTCAGCGGCTTTCAACACCATCGACCATGGTGTCCTTCTGGATAGGCTGGCCAGGTTGGGGTTGGAGGCACTGCTTTGCGGTGGTTCCAAGCCTTCCTGGCTGACCGTGTCCAGAAGGTGGTGCTGAGGGACAGCTGCTCTGCCCCGTGGCGTTTACGTCACGGGGTTCCTCAGGGCTCCATACTGTCTCCCATGCTGTTCAACATCTACATGGAACCGCTGGGAGAGGTCATCAGGAGGTTTGGGCTGAGGAGTCAGCAATATGCTGACGATACTCAGCTCTACCTCTCGTTCTCCACCAATCCAGGTGAGGCGGTTTCTGTGCTGAACTCGTGTCTGGGCCAGATAATAGACTGGATGAGGGTTAATAAATTGAAACTCAATCCAGACAAGACGGAAATGCTGTTAATGGGTGCTTTGCCGGACAGGTTAGAGGGCCATCTTCCTGTCTTGGATGGGGTTGCACTCCCCCTAAGGGACAGGGTCCGCAGCTTGGGGGTGCTCCTGGACCCCGGTCTTACTCTGGAAGCCCAGGTGGACTCGGTGGCCAGGGTGCCTTCCTTCAGCTGCGGAAAATATACCAGCTCCGCCCCTACCTAGACAAGCAGAGCCTCATGACAGTTACGCATGTACTGGTAACATCCCGTATTGATTACTACAATGCGCTTTACGTGGGGCTGCCTTTGAAGACGGTCCGGAGATTGCAACTGGTTCAGAATCGTGCGGCACGGCTGGTAAGCGGTGGAGCCGCCAGGGATCACATCACGCCGATTCTGCGTAACCTGCATTGGTTACCAGTTGCTGTCCGAGCCCAATTCAAAGTGCTTGTTTTGACATATAAAGCCCTAAACGACTTAGGACCTAGATACCTGAAGGACCGCCTCCTTCCATACGAACCTACCCGGCAATTAAGATCGAGCCAGGGGGCCCTTTTGAAAGAGCCATCCCTCAAGGAGGTGAGAGGGATGGCTTGTAGACAAAGGGCCTTCTCGGCAGCTGCTCCCAAGTTATGGAATGCCCTCCCTATTGAGATCCGCCTGGCGCCAACACTGATTACATTTCGGCACCAGGTAAAATCCTTCCTGTTCCAGAAGGTTTTGTAATTGATACAATATAGATTGTGGGTCCGCTGATGACAAATTTAGGATAATGATTTTAATATAAGGTTTTTATTACTGCTTGATGATTTACTGATATTTTAGCTGTAACTATTTTAAATTGTTTTAATTCTTTGATTGTAAGCCGCCCAGAGACCTTTGGGTAGTGGGCGGCATATAAGTTGAATGAATGAATAAATAAATAAGCATATAGATGCCTTATAAATTCTCCCCAACCATTCTCCCATTAGCTACCTGCCATTTTAAAAGAACCAAATACAGGTGGCTCGTCGAATAACCCCATTTTGTGCCTCTTGATCATCAATTAGAACATACGTTTAAAGAGTCTCTGAACACAAGGACATGCTGTACGAGTACAAATCTACAAGGTATTAAGAACTGTCAGTGCAGAATCCTCAGCAGGGAATTCAATACACGTCTGGTGAAACATGACCATCTGTGCCAAAACACACAGACAACCAGAAAAGCTAAATGTCACCAATGACCTACTGTCCAAACTCGTGCAGAATCAAGTAAGATCCTCTGCAAGTTGCAATCTGGACTATGGTGACACAGTCTGTGGAAAGGAATCCATTATCAAATGTGGATAGATACAAGTGGTTGGAAAGGATTGATTTAGTAAGAGCTAATAATTGCACATATCTGTTCTTGGTCTTAGCTCAGTCATTCAAGAAAATAAGCAAGGATAGATGAGAAAAGGATTTCGTATGATGCAATCTGAAGCCCATGATGGACAAGAGGATATTTTTCTGAATGACTGATCTGAGACCAAGCACAGGTACCTACAAAAATTTAGACCCTTTGGTGATCTTGGCAGAGTTGGCTTAGTCTTTTTACTCTTACAGGTAACCTGTAGAAATATATATCCTCATCTAGCAACTATCCTTCCCTGATTTCCTCAACTACAAACGTGAAGGTGTGGCTCAGCCATTTTCTTGTGTTCATAACATTTCTGCCATAAAGGCATTGATTGTTCCTGGGCAAGAAGTCCAGATAATTTTGAAGAACCGCATCTAATATTTGCCTTGACAAATTCTGTAACCACTGAAAACAACCATAAAATCTATTCTAAATAAAATTTTGATAGCTATTCAGCTTGTGTGCACATTACTCCAATTAAACTATTAGGAATTAGCAGCAGGAGTGGTAAACTATGCCAAGTGTCAAAGTACACAATGAAAGGAGAAGGCTGAGGAATAAAATACACAAGATATTGGAAATAAGAAGGAACACCAAACTATGAATATATAGTTTGAGAAAAACTAGGGTGTATGAAGACACATCCCAACAACCAGAATCCAGAACGGATGTTTTTGTGAGCTTGAAATTGTGGGTTAAAAGGGCTGTTTGTATTAGTCAGCAGTCTCCATGCCACAAATGCACTCTCATTTCTCAAACTGTACAAAGACAAAGATAACTTGATATATACAGACTTAGAAGAGGACACCTTCAGTGCATTTACCTAAATTTTATTAACTGTTTATTTTGGCTAACCTTTGCTTCTTCAAAGCAACTTAGCAAGAACTGAAAGAGGGGCTAAAAGCAGAAAACATTGCCCCCAAAGCATAATTCATTCAATTCATTCACCCACAATTCTATTCCTCCCTGTTAAAAGATTATTTAGAAAACAAAAAATCTCTTACATTCAAAGGATGCTATAACTGAATATCAAAGGATACTATAACTGAGATACTGATAAAAACACATTTTAAATGTGTGAACCATTAGAGCTGTATCATATTTTCAGGTGGAAATAATTCTCATCCAGAACTATCTTGGGTTTTATTAGTAATATTCAAATAAAGCTAATTCTCTCTCTCTCTCTCTCTCTCTCTCTCACACACACACACACACACACACAATACATATACAACTCATTTACATGTCTACTCAACCCTTTGGGAGAGAAACAATTGTACATATCAGACAAAAGTGTTCAAACTATTTTTTTTGTTAAAGTCACCATCTTGAACCCAGATAGACATTTGAAATTAGGAATTATTACTTACCACTTCTTCCAAGGCAGCACTCCTCCCAAAAGAACAAGTGAGGTGTGTGAGACAGTTAACGAATGAAGAAAAAAGTTCATTCGGAATGGCTGTTAATATATTGCGAGGAAATACAGTGATCAAGTTGCTGATTATACTGGATATTCCCACTGCTTCAGAATCCTCTATCTCAATTCTGTAGATCAAACAGTTTATAAACAAAAAGTCAATAATTTCAGTGGCATATTTAATGACAGTCACTTGTAATATTCTTTAGAAAGAGCATTTTAAGCTGTTTTTCACCATACTGAAGCTACCAACAGCAGCATGGAAGTCCCTCCCTCATTCCCACAACAAACCTAAATTCTAGGAAGAAAACCGTTAACATACCCATTGATAGTGTTGAGCAATCCCTCAATGAAGTGAGCTAAGTAGTCGACTTGCGAACTTTCATCTGGAAATACCGGCCCATGTAGAGAGGCCAGCTGAGCTAAACACTGCAGTGAGTCTTGTGCCATATCTGTGTCTTCTCTAATTTTTCGATGCACCTTTTCAGACACGACAGGGATAACACCACATCAGAGAGTGGAGAAGAGCAAATAATACATTCTTTTAGCATTGTCACATTGCTTGCAATCCTAAAGAGCACGCACAGTTTTGTTGGTTTTCTACTAAACTTTTTATCAACAAATGCCTTATGCATCTCAACCTTCCAAATGGCCCTCTCAATATACTAACTTCATAAACCATATTTAACTAGCCAAAGTCAACGTTTCACTGAGACCTACCTACATGGTGAAACGTCTATGCACGTTGAGTCTTAAAGAGAAACAGATGCCAGCCAGTCAGACATGCTGCTACTTCTAAAAACAGCAATAATGACAGCCATCCGTATTATGCTAACTATGCCTGGGCTACAGTGTCTTGCTAAAGTTAGTCGACAAGTTCAATCAAGATTATAGAGATGCTTCTTTAGCAGAGGTAAACACAGCACTCTAAAGAAATCAAACACGTTTCACTTGTTGTGAAATCCTTCTTTCCTTAACAGACCCCTCTCTTAATCCACCTATTTCTAAGGGCAGGAATGCTCTACTCTTTGGCAGAAGCTTCCTCAAAGGGTCTTCACCCACAATAAATTACCTCAACAAAGCAAACATTCATGTGTTGACTGATTATTTGGGATGGAATATGGACACCAGGGAACATGTTTTAAAGACGTTCATGAATTTATATAGTTCATGAATTTATATAGTTGGTCCAAAATGCAAGTTCTTCATTCAGATAACGAAATGTATCCAGGACTACAATTCAAAATAAGGCACTAAAAATGGCTAAAAGCTAAAACAGAATAGCATGCAGATTTAAAATTGGGAAGCATTGCATTTTTAATTAAGGTGTTTTATTTTTAATACCATCCCAGAAAAAAAAATCAAATGCAACATTCAGAAGTACACATAAAGTAAAAAATGAGTTTGTCCTTTAGTAAAAGTAATTTTTTTTATAAAAAAAAACTGACTTTTAAAAATTCATTTATTTTCTTCTTGACATATCAAAGCATACACTATTTCAGCTGATTCACAAATGTTTCATGTAAGCCAGCCATAAGCCCCCATCCCCCAAAACTCCGTTCATGAGTGACAGGCCCATTTCATCAATATGGGTTTTCATCTAACAAGAATTTAAGTACCAGTACGTCTGGAAGAAAAAGTGCCAGCACTTGCTAAACAGCTCTTTAACAAAGAAATGTAAGCTTTTTAACCTGGAGACTTCTTATCAGAGAATTATTTTAGAAACAGAAAGGGTTAATCTGCAGACTCAAAAACTATTTGCTTGAGGAGGTTTCCCAGCTGACAGTAGCAACTGTCTGGGTTGTCTAGACAGCTGTTGGCATTGTGTGCAGCTGTTAAGTGGTCTGCCAGTACGTTTTCCACCTTTTTGAAAATGTTTGAGCGAGATTTAAAAAAAAACTTACAAGTAACCATGTACACAGAATAGCTAAAGTTTTTGGGAGAATTATTTCATGATACAGAAGGTTTACTCTTTGCCATTCATCATCTTAAACAAAGTTTTAAATAAACTTCTTGGCTTTGAAAGCAATACCCTCAAATTCCAGCAATACAGAAATCTATTTTGGGAGATTAACCCAAACCAGCTTCTTCATATATTTTACAGGTCAGTAATCTAATACTAAATACATGTCCTTTTTTCAATTAACTTCCAGAGATTTGGGCCTTTTAAGTGACTAATGCTGCAATATTTAGAAAACATGTTCAACTGGATACAGTACTTAGCTATAAAGGATTATTCACATGTGCTGCCCAACACCTTCCGGGAAGTAAGTTCTATAGGCACACGAAGCAAATTGCATGTGCTGTCCCATAAGAAGATGCAAATACAAGTTTCTTATGCAGAAGCATCATCTATATAAAATATTAGCCGTTGGGAGTCAACTCCAAGGTGCCTTCAGGTTTTTTGCACATTGTAAGTGTGTTTGTCTACTACAGAGAACGCTGCAGGTTCGTCGTCTTTTACAAGGGAGAGAACTACCTGAGCATGAACATCAGAGAAGTTCACCAAACCTACAGATTTCCCCCCAATACTACCTGTTTGATCTGAATCACATTCACTGATTAAATACAGTAATCTGCTTAAATGCATGGAAAACATGACTTGTTTCTCACTTCTGTTGTCCGTGGAAACTCTGGAAAGAACTATTTCAAACTAGGGTTTAGCAACACTTGTGCTGGGGAAGAGTTTAGACTGATAAGCAATGTTTTCCTTCAAAAAGCATCTACATAAACAGACAAATATCTAATGAACAATAGTTGGACCCATCAAAATATTGTTTGGCAAAGAATTTATACAATTCTTATCTGAACTCTTCCAACAACGGGGGTGGGGGTGGGGGTGGGAGAAGGAAGAGAGACAAATCCAACAACAACCTTCAGAGAACGCAAGAACAAACACTTTTTGTTAGTGAATTAATGTGTTAGAAGAATGGAACTTACAGTGAAGAAAAGCTCCATGACTCTGCTGTCCAGGAGAGTTTCACGCCAGAACTCTGTTGGCTTTAGCATCACATTTTGCGAGGATTCAAACATAGCTATATAATGTCTGCCTAGTTATCTGGTGTCAAGGTCAACAACAACATTCCAATTTGGCTTTTATTTAAAAAAATGATCCCAGATACAACAGGTCCCATGCAGGAAGAATGCAATGGAAACAAACTTTAAGCCTCTTCACATACACAGCATAATTCATGCATGAGGACAAGGAATAAAAGGTATTAAGGACTGAAAAAAAGAATGCCCTAGGAATGCCAGATAACAGTTTGATCACAATGACGAGACATTCCATAGTGGCACAATCACTTTAATAACCATCCCAGTGAGACAGGAGGAGAAAGGAAAGCAAAACTGATACCACAATGAATAGTGCACTCCACAGGTATGCTCAACTTGTCTAAAACATAGTTTACAGTATTTTAAAGTGTTCCTGAGTTATCAGATGACTCTGTGGAAATTTAAGACTGGTTGTTTGGAATCTAATCCACAACAGCATTGCATAGTTCGCAGAATTAAACTCATGTTATTGCATTGCTATATACATATACATCTTTATAACAGAATTAATGAACACATATTTTAAGTCTGAGTTGTGCTGCTGCCCTTCAGGCTCTGCAGAGAGAACCTAAAGAACTATGACAGCCAGAAAATATCACAACAGCTTCCTTTAAAAAAAAAATAACAACAGAAAACAGGCCCCAGACAGGAAAGGAGCCTCTGAAACAGGTCCTGCTCAACGTTAGTGGAATATATAGGTGTCTGAAATAGAACTTCAAGAATTGTTCCTGACTTTTTTTTTGAGAATTCTGAATCCCATATCCTTAGTGATGACAATTCTGTTAAGCCGGCAAGAGAGGACAAACCTTTTATTGCAAAAAGTCATCTATAACAATAAATTCTGATTTATTTATTTTTGCCATAGCCACAGTGTCACAACCGTAAAAGTTGGATTCCTGAAACATGATATGCATACAAAGAGGACTCTTAGGCTGTGCACTTGGAGGTTATTGTATTTTTAACATGCATTTATTAATTTAAATGAACTTCAACCATGCCTCTGTGTTCAAAACTATAGTATTATCGTGAGCTTAACCAGCAGACCTCCCTAATCAGCACATGTTATTACAGCTGATACAGTTTCAGGCAAGAAGTGAATATTAGGGGGAACAGACTCATAGTCTGCCTCATCTCCCTCTGCTGTGGGACAGCTGCCTCAATGTGAAATGGGTAGATCCACCCTTGGGGAGCTGTAAGGGAACATCATAGCAAAAGCCCTCCATGTGCCAATAAGTCTTAGTGGCCCTAGGTTCAATCCAATGGGGCAGGCAGAAGATGCCCAAATATAACGGCTAAATAGCCCATCAAGCTACCAGCTCTTCCATCTAGGCACTGATAACTACTAGAAGTTAATTTAAAACGCATAGAGTATAGTTGTTTGTTCAGCAATATTTATGTAAATTAATTAGAAAGAGTATAATTTTATATGTACAACAATGATCCGAAAGCTGGCTGTAATTTCTTCTGTTATACCCGTCAACCACAACAATATTTATGCCTTGCCGAGTTCAAGTACAAAATAAGAAAAAGGTCAACAGATCTTAGCTGACATATTTCCCCAAAATAATGTACTATATACTTTTTTTGGGGGGGGGGGTCCAAAACATAACAAGTACTTGATTAGTTTTAAATTCAGAATATTAAATTACAATGTAATTGTAATGGACCACAACTCCCAGAATTCCAAGCCTGTATTTCCAATGGCAAAGGACTGTGGGAGTTGTGGTCCAAAACATCTGGAGGACCAAAGTTTAGACATGCCTGCTCTATGGTATTCTCTTCAGATGATAGGTAAAATTAAATAGAAAGAAAAAGAGGATTAAAATATGAGATGGATTGACTCCATAAAGGAAGCCACAACACTGAGTTTGGGACATCACTAATTCACAAGGTCCACATAAGTCGGAGATAACTTGACAACTATAAGAACTCTCTTCAGAACCTTCCATGAGCTTGCCTCTTCCACTTTTCTCCATTATATTCCCTTATGTTCCTACTTCATCTGCCTCTAACATTCAATCTTCCTTGAGCACATTATGATTTTGGGGGTTCCTAAACAACTGTTTTTCTTCTTCTTTGCTGGCCACATATCAAAAAATGCTTTCTAGAAAACTGAAGCAATACTAGCTTCTTCAAATCAACACTAAAACTCACATTTTTCATGACCATTTTGACCCACCCCACTACTCATAAGAACAGCCTTGCTGGAACAGGCCACAGCCCATCCAGTCCAGCATTCTGCCTCACACAGTGGCTCACCATTTGCTTCAAGGTATTCCCAAGCAGATGTCTTCACCTGCTTACAATTCCCTGCCAAGGGCATTGAGAGACATCCTGTCCCTCTCTCCAACCCGGAGGTTGTCCTTAGGCATCCATAATGATAGCCATTGATACCCTTGTTCTCCATGAACTTGTCTAATCCTTTCTTGAAGGTGTCAAGGCTGACAGCTGTCATCACTTCTTCTGGCAGGGAGTTCCATAGACCAGTGATCCTCTGGGTGAAAAAGTACTTTCTCTTATTTGTTTGAGATCTAGCACCCAAAAGTTTCATGGACGGCCCCCTAGTTCTAGTGTTGTGCGATAGGGAAAACAATTTTCCTTATCTACTTTATCCACACTGTGTATAATTTTATAAACCTCAATCAGGTCACCTTTTAGGTGCCGCTGTTCAGGAGTGAAAAGGCCCAGCCGTTGCAACCTCAGATGGAAAGGGTGGTGTTCCAATTCCCTAATCATTTTGGTTGCCTTCCTCTGCACTTTTTAAAATTTATTCCTGAGGCCTGTTCCTAGGTCTCCTTACTGAAGGATATATGACATAAACATTTGCTATTTATCTACTCCCCAGGTTGGGAGGTAGGGAATGATCCAACACTGGAGGCATTCAAGAGAAGCTTAATGACCTGGCAGATATCCTTTGATTTGCATTGACCAGAGGATTGAACTCAAAGACTTGATAGGCCCCTTCTAACTTCATGTCTCTATGATCCTTCAACTATTTACCCGTGCCTCTCTTCTCCTGCTTTCACAGCTGAATTGTAGACCATAAGCTCCTATAAGCCAAAACTATTCCTTTGGTAACTTTGTTAAGCACTGTGCACAGTGGTGGTGTATATAAGCTGCGTAAAGTAGCCCCCTTTAATTAAACTTCCAGTGTTGATTCATCTGCCTTGATTCAACTGGCCTACTCTAGTTGCTACTTACTGCCGTATTTTAGCCATCATAATACTTTTTGTAATGCTTCTATTAGGTTGTCAATCATAACCCTTTTTATTGATAGAATCTGTATTCATTTAGAAAGCAAGTAGAGGTGTAATATTTGGGATTAGACCTGAAAACACAGAAAATTCCATTTAATTTTTCACTAAAAATGTTCTGAATCCATAATATCTGAAGTAGTGAAATTAATGATGGGAGTGGGAGGGGTGAACTGTCGCACTGTGCTTTGTAGTACAGTATATGTTTAAGATGAGAGCTGAAGTCGCAGCTGTTCCACTTTGGCTGAAAATGTAAATTTGCTAGCACTTACTACACTTCAAATGTAGCCAGTCATTGGTAGAGTAGCAAATGCTTGTTTATCCCTTTAAATAAACATCTGTTTCCTAGAACAGAAAAAGTCATTGGGAGTTAAAGAAGTTCTTAGTGGAAACCAGTTCAAGCATGTGAAGTTTGAATGCCAATGCTTTCTTCAACTGTTATTTCCTCTGTAAAAAGTTATTTGATCATGTATCCATGACGTCTAGACTGGTCCCATGTTAGAAATTCAGTTTTGAGTTCGGAAGTAAGCAGCAGACTCCAACATTCTCTGTGTGAATTTCTCCTCATTTCGTCTTCATTTGAATTCCCTTCACATGGGAACTAACCATAGTTAACTGCACAATTTCTCCTTCAGCGTTATGATCAAATCCATTTCACAGGCTAAGAAGGAATTCTGTTACCTGGAAAGGCCAGTAAGTGAAAGGAGACAGTTCATTATGATGGAAGTGGAGAAGGAGAAAATGGCTATTCATTAACTCATGATCAGCTCTTTAAGTGTCTTCATTGAGGCTTCTGCTGAGCTGTACAGCCTCATTTACAGCAGTCCTCCATCACATATTACGGTCCCAGTATAGTGCAGATTTTTTCTTGAGAGAAGCACACTTCCAAAGAATGGCTTTTAACCCTCTCCTGTCACCTCAGCAAACAGACCTTGGGCTGCTCCTGCTGGCGTGGGTTTCCAAAAAGAAGCTTTTAACCCCCTCCTGACACCTCAGCAAACAGACCTTGGGCTCTCTTTGGAAGTGTACACCAGCAGGAACAGTTCAAGGTCTGTTTGCTGAGGTTTCAGGAAGTGTATGCCAGCAGGAGCACAAGGTCAGTTTGCTGAGGTGTCAGGAGGGGGTTAAAAGCCTTTCTCTGGATTACATGCCAGCAGGAGCAGCCCAAGGTCAATTTGCTAAGGCATCTGCATTTCGCAGATTTTCCTTTATTGTGGGTGGGTTGGATACCTAACTACCGCGATAAATGTGGGAGTACTGTACCATATTTTTCCATGATTAAGATGGCTGTTTGCAGAAAAAAAGGTATGGCCAGTTTTGCAAATGCACAGTTTTCTCCTTGGCTTATTATGCCCATGTACAAGACAACCCTCAAGTTTTAGTCTAATGCTTTTAGACCAAAATATAGTCTTATACATGGAAAATATGGCATTTCTCACCCATGTGCAGAAACCGTAACTGTAGTCTATTGGGCTTGCAAACTGACAAGACAGAAGACCACTGAACAATGTAAGGAACAAATGGAATACAGTAATACCTCAGATAACAAATGCCCCAGATAACGAATTTTTCGGATAACGATTCCTTATTTTCAGCCCCCCCCAAGCCCACACCCCCAGCCAGGGGCAAAGATGGGGGCCAGGGGATATGGGGGGGAGGAGGAGGAGGAAGCGTGCGGTTTTTGGGCACCGCCGGCATGTTTTATGCCAGCAGCCACAGCCGCGGAAGCAACAAAGGTGAGGGCCGGGGGGCATGGGTGGAGGCGTCGGTGCATGGCTTCCTTGCTTTGCTGGCCGCGCAGCATTGCCGGCAAAGAAGGAGAGGTAGGGGCTGAGGGGGAGGGAGGAGACAGTGCCAGGTGGAGTGTGGCTTTGCCTGCCGCCCAGGGGCCTAGTGGCAGCGGCGGTGGCAAAGCAGGAGAAGTGGGAGCTGGGGGGCCGGAGGCGGCCTTGGCAGGGGTGGCCAAGGAAGGGAGGAGTGCACTTTCAAAGTGCACTTTGTAAAGAGGTCTCAGGGAAAAAAGTTTTTTTTTGGCCTTTTTTCTGGACCTCTGGAACAGATTAAATGGTTTCCCATTCATTTCAATGGGAAACCATGTTTCGGATAACGATTGTTTTGGATAGCGATTTGCCTCGGAGAATGAATTAAATTCATTATCCGAGGTACCACTTGTATTCCCCTATATGCTAGACAGTGTGAAATTTATGTTTCTGGTCAGGTAACATTTTCCAACTTATCTCATCTCATCTGCCACTTTTCTACCTCTAGTAGCACTGGTTACTATGGACTGCATCCTAGGCTACTCAGAGAACAGGGGTTGACCTCTTAGAATCAAGTGCCCCCACTCTTTTCCACAGTGCCTTTTCCACACCTTGCTTGGGATTTCAGTGAACCTTCTGATACCTTCCTGTAGTGCTCTGATGCAGCAGTTCTGGCTAAAAAGGTGTGGCAGGGAACAACTTATTTATTAGGAAGTAGTAGAATGATCTTCATTAGTAACTATTTACCATATTAAGGTGTCCCCCCCCCGTAGGTGGCAACAGCCACTGAAAAACTGGACTTATGTGAGTGTTGACAAGTTCCATTTGTTCAGTAGCTGAAATCCACTAGTTAAATTTCAACTAGAGCAGACTGATTGAATCAGTGGGACCTATGGAGGAGTGGATTCTACAAACCCCCCAAAATTTGTCTGCCTAGGTGCCAACTTGATTTTAATCAGTGTTGAAATCAAGTTATTTTGATCAGTGCTATTTTGCATGGGACTAAATTTGATTTAGCAAAATCAGCAATATACACACATTATATATCCTTTAAGACCTAGCAGATTCAGTGGTACCTCTACTTATGAGTTTAATCCATTCCGAATGCATGCTCATAAGTCGAACAACTCATAAATAGAGCAGCTGTATCTAAAAAAATAGAAAAAAATAAATAAAATAAATTGCAAGTAGAGCAGACTGCATCTAAAATTTGTAAGGCAGCAAGTAAAACACCAACGGTTTTCCACTCTTAAGTCAAATAGTTCATAAGTAGAATTGCTTGAAGGAGAGGTACCACTGTAATAATAAAGTTTATTTGCAAGGTGACCTATGAATGAGCAGTAATACCCAGCATGTTTCCATGTATAAGACTATATTTTTGTCTAAAATTGCTGAGACTAAAAATTGGGGGTTGTCTTATACATGGAAGAAAAGATTGGATTCTTCCTGAGACTGGGTGACATTTCCTACTTGTAACGAATGATATAGAAAGGATATAATTTGGTGGAAGAAAATTCCAACTTAAGACCTGATTGGCTAGTGCAAGGTAACGTTGAAACACTGAAGACATCTGAGCATTAAGGTTTTCACGCCGGCTGAATTCTTGCAGTACCTCTACAGTAAGCATGAAGATCTGACGGAGATCATCCTCCTATGCAGGACAAGAACAAACATTTTAATAATTTAAATTAGCAATCCATTTCCCACCACCACTGTATATAGACCATGCAATCTGAAAAGTGGAACATCAACCAGTCTAAGCACTCATATGACCAGCTCTGTCTTGTCTAAACCAAACAGCAAGGAATCTTCCAGTATTGAGACAGGAGTTTTTTTCCTCAATCCCAACTGGAGATGCTAAGGATGGAACCGGAAACCTTCAGAATGGAAAGAACATGCTCCTTTACTGATTCAAGAGCCAGCGTGGTGTAGAGGTTACAATTCTGCAAGGAGTCCCAGGAGACGCAGATTCGATTCCCCATTCAACCATGAAACTGAATGCAAACTTGGGCCAGTTACTCTGTTGTAACCTGAACTATCCTCAAAGTTTGTTTCAGTTTTATAAAGGAGGGATAGTGCTTTGAGTTCAGAGAAAGCATAACACTATGAGTTTATAGGGAAAAAAGCCAGATAACGATGTAACTAAGTAATAAATAATAATACGTCTCAAGACGACCGAGCACCTATGTTCCTGAGGCAATAGCTCTCAATCGCTGTCCAAAGAGGGAATGCCTGCCGTGTGCTTGGCACTCTAGGCCAGCTGACTAAATAATGGTATTTTTAGTAAAGTGATTTTAACCAGTATAATAAATAAATTTATCTATTTATCTATTTAAACAAACAAACAAAACAAACAATACTGTACTTTATTAGCAAATAGCTCTTTTCTAATAATAAATCTAGGGTCTCTGTACAGTGGCAAGGTAGAGAAGAACAACGTAACAGAGGTGCATCCTCAATTATATCCTTTTATTGTACAGATGATTTTTCTCCAATCTGTCCCACCCCCAAGGTTTTGGATTTTAACATCCCTAAGTCCCCACCAGCAAGACAAATAAATGCACAAGAATGCTTGGGGATATAGTATGTGACATCAGAACAGCAGCAGGGTAGAGAATACTCATATATATGGTATCCTTACTTTCATTCCTGTATTTCTAAATGAAATTCATTTTTAGTTGTTGTGAGTTATTCAGACTGTTTGGCCGTGCTCTGGAAGTTTTTCTTTTCTTTCTTCTGGAAGTTTCGCCAAACTCACTTTTGTTTATTCACATTTCTTCTAAAGAAACAATCCATTTACCTGGAATATTCGTTTGCAGTTACCATGGAACTCCATGCTTAATCCAATGTTACTGGTTTTACTTGAACTCGAGAACTCACTTAATAACGCCGTTAAAATGGAGCAGGCCAGGGTTTGCTGTAAAGGTGGAAGAAGAAAACATTTACTGCACTGGTACAGTAAATAATTCTACATAACCGCTACATTAAGAAAAGCTAATCTCCTATTTCCAAAGTATTTTATTTGGTTCAGAAACAGAGCTTTTGCTACCCCCAACTTCTTTTTGTGTTTATTCAAGGCAGTATATCAGACAAAAAATAAATAAAACAAAGGCAGAAAAACACTGTGACATCTTAAAGACTAATTGGTATATTTTAATGTGAGCTTTAGTGGGCAAGTCCACTTCTTTAATACAATAACAATAATATTATAACAATAATATGATTTGAAAAAACGCAGTTCTGCTTTGTATTATCCTGAACAGATATTTTTGTCATATTCCAGTATGACTAATAGGTAGAAAGGATGTTTGAAATACAATATGAAAAGTTTAGCTCTTGCAGTCCAAGGAGTTATAACATCCGGACAAGGTTTATACTAGAATTCTATTAGAATTCAAAGTCTACACCATTTTGTATATCCTAATGCAGGGATGCCCAAACTTTTTGTAAGGAGGGCCAGATTTGGTGGCTGAGAATGTGTCAGGGGTCGGTTGCTCCCCGACCCTGCCACTCCACTGCAAGCCCCACCCACTGAGCCCTTGCAACCCCACCTGCAGGAAGGAAGGCGGGAACCAAGGGAGGGAGGGAGGGAGGGAGGCGGAAACCAAGAGAGGAAGGAAGGACGGTGGGGAACAAGGGAGAGAGGAAAGAAGGAAGGTGGGGACCAAAGGAAGCACAGGGAGCCATGGCCACAGGTCGCCCCTTGGAAGGGGCGATCTGTGCAACCTTGCACCCCCCCCAAGCTCCCCAGCGGTGGCGATGGCTCGCTCGCCAGCCCACCCCAAAGCTCCTTGGTGGTGGCAGAGGCCCGCTGGCCTGCCCACCACCACATATTCCCCTGCGGTGCCGGTGGCGGCAGACCACTCGTCTGCCCAGCCGCTCAAGCTTCCCAGAGGTGTCAGTGTTGGCAGAAGATTTTTTTAAAAAAACAAAACATGGGGCAAAGGAGGGGAGGGGAGGGAGGGGTGGGCCAGCCATCCGCAGGCCACTCAGAATGGCCTGACGGGCCGGATTTGCCCCCTAGGCCGGACTTTGGGCAGGCGTGTCCTAATGTAACTCTTAACACTAACTACCTCAGCATTTTTGTGGCTCACCAGCATGAGCAACTTACAGGTCTTCATCAAGTCTATCTCTGAACCACAGAAACTGATACAGAATCCTCACAGATTTGCACCAGGCTGCTATCTGCATATCAGTCAGAATACATTTAAAATCATCTCAAGGTTTAATGTACAACCTAGGCAGAACAAGAGATTCATAGCATCATCCTTCTAAACCAATGAGATGAAAGAGCTCTGTTTGGAGGAACAGAAACTGAGAAGTGATTGTGTTAACAGCCGTTCAACGATAAAGCTCCTGCCTATGGCACGGACAACAGTTCTAATATCCCAAGTAGAAACTACTCAAATTTATCTGAATCCCATTACTTTGGGGGCAGACCATTCGAACTGATTCTAACTCCCTTTATGTGCTCCTGCTTCTCCTGAATCATGGTTCTAGTCAATCAGAATGAAGAATTAGCAACCTTTCCAGACAACCCCCCCCCACACACAAAACTATAGTTGGACAATGGTAGAGGTGTAATCTATACCAGCTGATTCTCCTCTATAGGCACACGGTTGGGATTGATCAAGTAAATTATCTTCTCATTGCTATGGTTTAGAATTTTCAACATGGAGAGGTGTTTCCCACCTTTGCAAACTGGGAGTCTAAAACTGGACTAACACTAATTTACTTAAAGAAGAGTCAAGGCTGGCAGAACGAAACTAGTTTTACCAAAATGTTACACCTTTATAACATCCTGAAGATGCCAATTTCATCAGAAAACAAGCTAAACAATGAGGGTTCTTCAACTGACCAGAATCCTAATGAAACAGATGAAGCATGTATCTTTTTTCATGAGACATTTCCGCCATCTCTTTAGTCTTGCTCATCTGAAATGGGTCTGACAGAATCGGGATCGCCACTTCTTGTGTAAAATGGAGTTTTAAAGCTTGTAACAGTAGTGGTCATCAGTTGAACTGTATTTCTTAAGATAACACATTGAAGGGATCCACTGCAGTTTTATCATGAAAGTAAAGCAGATATTGGCCAGGACAAGTCCCATATTAGCCAAGAAAGTCTTCAGAGGAACAATGGACTCCAAATCCATAGCAGTGGTGAAACTGACTGGCAGGACAACGTAAAAAGATGTCTCAATCAACTTTCTGAAACTGGCAATTTTTCCAAGTTCCAAAAAAATAAACCATATTCTAATAACACTGAGTTTTACAAGAGATAGCAATCCATATATCCCATCCTCCATATAGTACATCAAAGCACCATGCTTCCTTCTTCTCCCAATGGACATAGACATAATGGATATACACCACTACTGGCTTTACTCCTAGACTATTTGGAGCCAAGGTGCCAAGGATGGACAGAGGAACAGGAATTGTTAAAGGGTCATGCATGCCGGCAAGTGTCCAGGGGTTAAACAGAAATATGCACACTACCTCTGAACACGGAAGATTAAAGTCCTGATGATACTATTTATGCGAGGTCACACAACAGCTGAGAGTAGTGCCATCCACCCACCAACTGCAACATCTTTGTTCAGAAATGCCTCTGAAGTCAGTACCTTGACCCCACAGACAGCTTGTTATCTCAGCTAGTATACACAAAATTAACATTCTTCCTAGCTATATAAATCCCAGACAGCACAAGTGGGGGAAAAGAGAAATTTCCCTCTGAAATATATGTTTAAGCTGAATTTAGTAACTGGTTACAGTACTGATTTTGGACTCTGTAAAGATAACAAATAAGCTTTATTTTATTTTCTAGAAGTATATTCATTGTCTGCTGCTAAACTGTACACTGACTATGCTCTGACCATCAAGCCTAAACTGACAGGAGTATTCTGCTTACTATTTACAACAAAAATAAATTAAAAATATAATACATTTGAATTGCCAGGCAGGAAGTTCTGTACAATTACATAATCCAAACAATACAACAGATGAGAAATATGGAATGAGTGGTGTTGTAGACATTGGATTGCACCTACCTCAATACTACTCTATTGGTTATGTTGGTGATGGTTGCTGAGAACTGCAGTTCAAAAAGGTATGCGAGTCACACATTCACACCCCACTCCAGACTATTCATTTTTCTTAAGGCTGTTCTACAGCAGTGTTTTACAGCACTGTAGCACACTTGTACTGATATAACCTTCCTGAACTCCTAAGTGCATTTAGGATATAAGAATCTAATGTAACTTGACATGATCCTCCCCTATTCCTCACATATGTGTTCTTGTTGTTTCGTTGTTTCGTTCTGCAAGCAGCACCATCTGCATTTGTACTAAGTAAAATTAATACCAACTGAAATTATTTCATAATCACAGTTTGCCAAGTTATTTCAAACTCAGGTGAAGAAGAAAACCTTGGTTTGCATTAATCATGGTTAGGTCCAAGGCACACATAATGTTACACTACAGCTAGCCAAAAGCAAAGGGATGGAATGACACAGGAATTTCAGAAGGTTACATCAAGCACAAGTCAGCCTACATAAAGCATAACTGTACTACTCAAGTACAGTGGACCCTGGTATAACATATGGTTTGTATAACATAAAATCTGTACAACATAAAATTCTGGAAATAGGGGAAATATTGCTTAACACAATCGCCTATGGGGCGAATCTGTGCAACATAAAAATAGTTGCGATTAGGGATTACTCTTTTTCAATGCATTCCTATGGGAAATTTGTACAAAGGAACATTTCCTTAACAGAATTTCATTTGGAACGAATTCCTTTATACAAGGTAAAACTGTAAATGCAAAAACTCTAAGGCCCTAAAGCTGACAAAAATGCATGCTTTTGACATCTCCGTTGTACCACCTTAGTAAGTAACTGGAGATGGAACGTTAGTTTCATACCAGCAAAGAGTATACCTCTGGAAACTAGTCTGTCTCACTCATCAGAAATTTCATTAGTTCCACCACATGAACAAACTACATACCCAAACAATAACCCCATCTGATAAAATACTTCTCTTGTTTGGAAAGAGGATTGTCTCTTAGAATAGCCTGGCACGATCCCCAGCGGGGCTTTACGACCAGGAATATACTTTATAAAAGTTTGCCATGCTTAAAAGAGACTTTCAGCTGCTCTAACAAAAGATCAATGAGTATATGCTAAGAGAGATTAACGAGGCAATCAGACACCAAGTGGAAGCAAAGTAGTTGCAGACAATCGCTTTTTTTCTTTTTTGTTTTGTTTGTTTAAATCAGGTTTAATGAGGTAGAGAAATTTAAAAAATGGAAAAATTTAAAAGATAGAAATACCTAACAGTGTATTAAGATGTCGGAACATTTCTTCGTATATTTACTGTATGTGGTCCTACGAAGCATAACTTGTGCCTTCAAAAAAGAATGTCACTTAAACTGAAAGTTAAAGCCATAATGAATGTTTGAAGGGATTTCACACTTGTGTCTGGGGCTGCTGGTGGAATACGTCCCTGCTTTATTTGAGAGTGGTTAGATTACAAAGGATGAAAGGGATAAAAGTTCAAAGCCTGTATAGGAAAATACAGCGGCTAGTGTACACCTGTCCAAAGCACAGAATCTGATCAGAGAATTAATTTCAGCAGCTAAACCCGTTGTGCCTCCATCAAACACGAGTGTCCCAGTCACTGGAAAGATGAAGAGCCGGCAATTTTGACTTGTAAGTACATTTCAAAGCAATAAAATTCATTTGAACCAAACCACTCAGAATATTGTGTGAGTATACATGCATGCACACACATGTGTCTTTTATGTCTACAGAAAAGTATAGTGATGCACTCTGGGCCAAGGGACGTCTCATTTGTTTTGCCGATGCATATGAAGTTCGCCCTACCAATTTTAATCAATTTGCAAATACTGTTGTAATGACTTTCAAGGGTGTTGTTCTTCTCAAATGTATCTGTAAAGCCTACATTATGGTTGTTAAGTGGTGCCTAAGAGCACCAGAAATATTTGATAAGATCACTGAAGAGATACTTAGAACTAACATGACAAGAAAATGCAGACACATGAGAACAAGACAGGTTTGCAAATACCACAGACATTTTGGAAGCAAAAACATTTTGGTTTTTTTTTAAAAAATGCTTTAAATATAAATAGGATCATACAAACATAAAAATATCTAACAGCACATTAAAACCAATATAAATAATGTGCACACGTGCATGCACATACACAGAGACCATTTTTCTTCCACGCCAATAGAGTTCCATTCCCCCTTCCAAACTTGCATTGACTCTTGCAATGCCTATGTCCCTTCCCTCTTCAAAAATCAATGAATTCTCCCCATCTACCTATAAATATATTCTTATTCATCAACTCCTTCTTTGAAATTACATGTTAGCTTATCATTAACAGCTATATCCCAAGCCTCTCTATGCTATTCATTTAACTGAAAATTATACCTTACAGTATTTTCCAATTTCTTGTTACAATTTACTAGCTGCTGTTAATAAACTGTAAATTAATTGGTTCAATTACAATGCATCCTAGAAAATATTGATAAAAGAGCTATTTTAGGACACACCTATAATTTTAACTTAGCTATTTCATTTAATTCCTTTAAAAGGAATGGTGAAAACTGCAATATTTTCAGCATTATATGCAGCATTGCCACCACATCCAAAATATGTATCTACTTTCTGACTTCCTCTCCCACAATTTGAAGTAACTAGTATCTATTTGGTATTTTCCTCTGGAAAAATTATACCATCTCCAAACTAACTTATAAATTCTTTCATTTATCATTACCAACATGGATTTCAATATTCTTATATCCCATATATCTTTCCAAACTTAAGTACTTATTCCTTCCTGATCATATTCTCATGTTTTAAATACATCCTCTTGAATTTCACTTCCAATAATAATGTATAAACTTTATTTATGGTTCATTTCCTTATCTTATTTTCACCTGCACTTTTCTTTTGCAATATAATTTCTTCAAATTTCCTAGTTCTGTACATTTATCATTTCCTTTTACCAATCCTTCACTCACTGCTCAAGCTGAATAAGATTCAGGATATTCTACTCATTCCTAATACAGTACTTCTTTTATTTACACTTTACTCCCCATTTTTTTCCAAACCAATCTTTTTTCCTAATACTTCTTTTATTTACACTTTGCTCCCCTTTTTTTCCAAACCAATCTTTTCTCCTAACAGCTTGTTTCTTTCTGAATAAATTCTCAATCCTTCCTTCTTCCAAATGGGAATTTTTCCAACTCTACCCTCAGATAGAGTTGAGAAATTAATGAGATGTATTTTTCTATATCTATTTTCTATACCCATTCTAAGTTTTTTTTTAAAAAAACAACAACTATTTTTAAAGAACAAATTTTCAATAGGTAATAAGCAGCACCATGAATTGAAGATGGAAACTGACAGGGAGTCAAAGAAGGTGCATCAAGACTAAAAACCTGACTATTCTCATGAAACGCTGGATAGCGCAGTGGTTTAGGATCTGCCTGCAAAGGCAGAGGTCGAGATTTCGATTCTCCACTTTACCCTTCTTGACAGGGGCTGGATCCAATGATCCATAGGGGGATCTTCAAGTTGTTGTTGTTGTTGATGATGATGATGATGATGATTGTTCTTGTCATTATGATACTTTTGGCAAAGCTCGCTATGGTGATGGCAGCTGGAGCGGAGCACATCTGGAAGGCCACAGCTTATTACGAACCCCACAATGGGTAGCATGAGTTGAGACACAACTCCAACACAAAAGCATTATTGTTGTTTTTATTGTGACAAACCATTATTGCCCTGTTAAAAACAAAGATTAGCATCACTTGCGGAAAGAGAGGGCCTTAACAAGAGAGGATACAATTTGCCAGTTCTCCTCCATGACTTCCTAATGCAGAGACCCTTGGTCAGGATTCAGCAGTGCCCACTCCTCCTGGGTGAAGTACACAGCCACCTCTCCCTCCTGGGTGAAGTAAACAACCACCTCTCCTCCTGGGTGAAGTACACAACCACCTCTCCCAAGGTCACTGGACCTTGATAAGGTTCTGCTTGTACTTCCATATTCCTCCATGTTAGTTTATTGGACTGAGATGCAAAATCAACCGTGTCTTATTTCATTGATTATATAATAAAACCTAAAATAGGAAGGCCCACCCTTCTTACTTTTTTTGCAATTTATGTGACCCCTTCTTATTAATTCTTGGCTTTTTATCTCCAGTACAAAATTTATTCATCATAGTTTGCCCATATTTTATCTCTTCTTCAGTCATTGTTACCGGTAACATAATAAATTAATTGAAGTAAAGGGTACCTGTCTGGTGCAAACAAAACAAAATACAATGCAAAAACAGGCAATACCTTTATAGATAACTAAAAATCATACAATAAATGAGCTTTCTTGAACTAAACTCCACTTCATCAGGACTATACCAGTTTGAAGACCTTATTTTGTTTGGACCACATGGAATAGTATATGGAAGTACTTGCTATATTGACCACATTTCTTCCCTAAATCTCAAAATTCTAAGGATTATTATGGTGCTGAAATTCATTAGATCAGCTCAATGTGGATTTTGGCAGATAAACTGTTATACGGCCATATCTTGGGACAGTGAAGTATTAGTGGATATAAGTTGTCTGCAAATGAACAAAAAAAGCTGCAATATTGTGGCACCTTAAAGAAATAACTTTAAATTCATGTGAGCTTTCATTCTTCAGATCAATCTGTGAAAGCTCATATTGAAATATTAGTTGTTGCTTAAGGTGCCACGTCATTTTGTTTTTTTATCATCTGTTTTTAATTTTATCTGTATATTCTGCACATACAAAGATGGCTACTTGACTGTAAACTACACATTTTCCATTTCCAAGCTTCATTGAAAAACAAGTGGGTGCTGATGATTTACTGCATTTGAAGAGGCTATGAACTTATCTCTCCTCTGAAAGGTACTGGTTTGACTTTTTAAAAAAAATATTCAAAATCTCTCTATCCTTACATATTGAATTGGATTGTTTTAGTGATTTCAGTTTCTTTCCTTTCTTGATTTCCTTTTTTAATTAATATTTAGGCTAACAGGATGTAGGCAGAGCAAACATACTCCAGGAAAGAAGCAGCAGTGAGAAGGTCAAATAACAAGGAAAACATTTCACTGAGAATCCCTGGCTGTATAGTACTGTCCCTTCTAGTCAAAAGGGATGATTTTTTGTCAATAACAGCAGCACTAGCAGCAACAGCAACAACAATTATAATAATACAGTGGAACCTTGACTTACATGCTGCTTGACTTGCAGCATATTTGACTTGCATCAAGAAGGGGCCTGTTTGACTTGAGTCGCAGGCTTTGACTTACATCTCGGAGCCCCGGCGCAAGGCACCGGAATCGGGTGGCAGCTATGACCCAGCATTGCGGCTGCCACCTCCAAACTGCTCCTGCCTTCCTCCTCTCCTCCGGCAGCGGTGGCTGCGGCGAGGCCAGCTCCGAGCACCTGGAGCTGGTCCTCGGCCTCGCCGAAGCCGCTGCTGCTGCTGGAGGAGGAAAAGGGCCGGGAGCTCAGGGCTGGCCTCGCTGGTTAGACAGTTGGCTCAGTCTTGTAAAAAATCTGGCTGCAGAAGTCTGGTCCACAATGGAAGCATTTTAGTTGGGGAGCTGTACAGTTGTGGGACTCTAATGGTAAGCACAGAGTTGTTCAGAACTTGGAACGTCAGGTTAAAAATAAGTAAAACTTAAATGTTAGACATTGTTGCTATGAACATTAAAAAGTGGAGGCGTATAACTTGTGGACTATAATTCCACTGCCTCCTCCTCTCTTTGAAGAGACATTTCATTTACATCCCCAGAAGGAATCTCCTATCTCAGTCAAATTTGTGTTAAATTGCTGTTTTCGGGGGTCTTTTTCATCATCTGGAACTGATTAATCCACGTTCCCATTACTTTCTATGGGAAAGTTCGCTTGACCTAAGTCATGTTTGACTTAAGTCTAGACCTCCGGAACGGATTAATGACGTAAGTCAAGGTTCCATTGTACAGGCATACTTCAGTTGACAAACGCCTCCGTTAACGTAATTTTCAGTTCTCAAAAGGAATTCCATTGGAAATAATTCCTCAGTTTATGATTTTTTCCACAATACCTTGGTTTATGTATGACATTGCAAAAAGAGTAGCCAGGATACATTGCATATCTGGTTTACAAATTTTCCGGAATACAAAATGTCCCAAAGAATGGATTAACTTCCTAAACCAAGGTATGCCTGCAATGGGATAGTCTTCTAGTGCTTTTATTTTACAGTCACCCCCCGCCGATTGTGGGGGTTAGGGACCAACACACCCCGCGATGCATGAAGCTGGTGGGGTGGGGCCTGGAGGCGGGGGGGTGATCGCGCGCCTGTCTGAGGCTTCTCGGAGGAGTGCGGGGGGCACGGAGCGACCCGATTGCCCCCAGCTGCCCCCCAGGCTTCTCGGAGGGGCGCGGGGGCAGCACGAAGTGACCCGATCACTCCACCCACGCGGCTCCGAAGCTTCTCGGAGGAGCGCGGGGCAGCACGGAGAGACCCGATTGCCCCCCCCCGCGCAGCTCCGAGGTGCAGGTACTGCGATCCCGCAATGTAGTGGGACCGCAGTACCTGAACTGTGAAATGGCGGGGGGTGACTGTATTATGTTTTTATTTTTGAATATTTTTAACCCCGCCTTTCTCCTTTAAAAAGGACTCAAGGCAGCTTACGGTAATGAGGGACAATATACAGTTCAATACAATGAAGACATATTCAAGCATTGAGAGCAGGGAATTGATGGACATGTTACAGCATTAACAGAAAACAGCTCTGGCCCATCTGAATTTTAGGGCTCTTTATGATGCGTATACACTTAAAGAATATACTTTGCATATTTACCACACTTTTTAAAAAAATGAGACACTGTTTATCAAAGTGCTCATAAATGTGTGTTCCCCACATGCCATTACCAGTATATCAAAAAATAAATTTATTTATTATTTATTTATTCGATTTATATACCACCCATCTGGCAAAGAGGCCACTCCTTCTGCAGTGGGAGACCTTCCAGGGATACACGACTCATTCAAGATACTAGAAACAGCAACTGACACAATGAACAAATTATTTTTCTATAAATATGAAGCAAATCCATAAGCAGCTTTCGGAAGTGTGTGCAGCTCCCTACCTCTTACACAGAGAGAATGACAACCCTACCCCCTTGGGGAGGGAAGTCCTCAAATAGCCACAGGAGACATGGTATGCTATAGAAAAGGCCAGTGCCAATGCACTGAAGGCATTTGTGGTTGAGAGGAGACTATCCCACACACATATCCTCGGCCCCTTGGAATTACTGGTGGAAAACATGAATTAAGCAGACTAAAATTAGTAATCAGCTCCTCAGCAGCAGCTCTGCCCATCAGGGGCTGATTATAGCTATAGCAGAGAATGGGTTTGGTCCAATTCACCAAGAAATGTCCAATTGTACACGTAGCCCATTCCTCTCCTTTCTTCACTAAGCAAGATAAAATTTATTTATTTATTTATTTATTTATTTATTTATTTAAGAGTATTTTTACCATGCCTTTTCCTTGGAAATGGACCCAAGGCAGCTTACAGTAATGAGGGATAATATACAGTCCGGTACAATTAAGACATGTTCAAGTATTTGAGAACAAGGAATTGAGGGACATCTCTTACAGCAGGCCTGCCCCACAGATAGACCGTGGGCTACCAGTAGCCCACGAAGGGTTCAAAAGTAGTCTGCAGGCCATCAATAAAAAAGTGAGAGGTTTCCACCCCTCCCCCCATCCCAAGGACCACCACTGCTCTAGCAATGTTCTGGGTCTGCCAGCCCATTGTTTCAGCCAAGCGGGGCAGCTCAAGGGCCATGGGGCAGTCCCCTGCTCCCCCTCCTGGCCAGATGATTGGCATGCCACTGTCTTATGACCAGCGGAGTCACTACTGTGGAGCAGAGGGAGGGGAGACAGTGAGAGGAGGGGTCACAGGTGTGTCCGCCTCCTTAGCGTGGTGATGTCTCCCCTCTTCTTCTCCCCTGGATAATTCCTTCCTCCCACCGTTCCCTCTTCCTCCTCCTCTTCCCAACCCCATGGCTGCCTCACAGAGACAATGATCCACCACCGCCACTGCTCCTCCTGCTCCCCTTCTGAGCCATTCCCTCCTTCTTGTGCTGCTGTGGCAATGCAATTGCCACACTGCTGGCTCAGCCCACCCCAGCTGTGCAGCGAACATGGCGGAGGTGAGTGAGAGTTGCAGGTGGCAGCGGCAGTGGCAGTGGCAGCAAGGGGGCTGGAAGGGAGGAGGAGGAAAAGAGGAGGAGGAGGCCGGAGGGGGAGGAGAGTCGAGTCAGGCTCCAGGCAGTTTGGGAGGGAAAGCACCGCTTTTTAAAAAAAGTCTTCCGGCAGCCTGGGCAAGCATCCACATGCCTCCCTTGCGCCCGCCCACACCAGCTTGAGCAGGTGTAAAGGAAGCATGTGAATGGTCAGCCTTCCCTTGGGAATGCATTGAAATATGTTCCCTCCAGAACAGATTAATTGATTTTCAATGCATTCCTACAGGAAACCACTGCTCTACTTACAATATTTTAACTTACGAGTATGCGCTAAAAATGGATAAAATCCGTAAGTAGAGGTTTTAGTGTAGTAGCCCTCAGGCACTTTGGGCCAGAAAAAGTAGACCTTGGCCTGTTCAAAGTTGAACAGCCCTGTCTTACAGCATTAACAGACATCATTAGATTAAAGCAACATGGTTATAAGTAGTCATAAACACAAAGTCTATGTGAACCTATAGAGCAGGGGTGCCCAAACTTTTTGTAAGGAGGGCCAGATTTGGTGGCTAAGAATGTGTCAGGGGCTGGTTGCTCCCCGACCCTGCCACCCCACTGCAAGCCCCACCCACTGACCCATAAGCCCTGCCCACTGACCCATAAGCCCCACCCACTGACCCCTTGCAACCCCACCAGCAGGAAGGCAGGCGGGGACCAAGGGAGGGAGGGAGGAAGGTGGAAAACAAGAGAGGAAGGAAGGAAAGTGGGGAACAAGGAAGGGAGGGAGGGAGGTGGGGAGGTGGGGACCAAAGGAAGCACAGGGAGCCGTGCTTGGAAGAGGCGATCTGTGTGACCTTGCACCCCCCCAAGCTCCCCAGCATTTTTTTTAAAAAATCATGGGGTGAAGGATGGGGAGGGAGGGGCGGGCCAGCCAGCCACGGGCCACTCAGAATGGCCTGATGGGCTGGATTTGGCCCCCGGGCCGGACTTTGGGCAGGCCTGCCATAGAGTCATATAACATACACATGGTAGTCCACCATTCAGGGAAAGTTTGCCTGAAGAGAAAGGTCTTTGCCTGTTTCTGGAAGGACAAGAGTATGCTGTTGTTGTTGTTGTTTGTAACCCTTACAGTGATGTCAAGGTATGCCAGATACCTAAGGAGTGGTTTTACCACTGACACACCACAGTAACCTTCTTTGGCTAAAAAAGAGATATGAACCCAGGTTGCCTGAGTCCTATACCAACACTCGACCTGTTAGATTACACAGCTCTCAGGCTCCTGTATTTTAAAAGTCTGTACCCACCTGTACTTGGCAGCAATATCTCATGTATAAATAATGATAAAGAGTGCACCAATTTTAAGAAAAAGAGAAAATCAGAATTATATAGTAACAGCATTCTACATTTGCAAGATTTACATCTCTGTTTGGCTCTGTACATAAAAAGTAAAAAAATTGCATGTAGAGGCATGCATACATACAATTGTCATTACCAACGGGACTTGGTTTGATGAAAGATAATTTTATTTCTAGCAATTGACAACTCTATGAGTAGATTCACAGTTGTTGCAGTAGCAACTATTTCCACACCCAGAATACTGAGAATAAACCAGGCATACCCAAACTTCGACCCTGCAGATGTTTTGGACCACAACTCCTAAAATTCCAAGCCTTTATGTCCAAAGCAAAGGGCTGTGGGAGTTGTGGTCCAAAACATCTGCAGGGCCGAAGTCTGGGCATGCCTGAAGTAACCCCTAAGAAAACAAGAGATATCAAGCACAATATTATAGGTTAGAGGCAGATGTTGCATGTTTTGCTAATGAAATAAAACCAAGCATGCTTTTGTCTCAAAGCTATTCTGAGGTAGAAACCAAGGATCTCCTCAGTTATTATACTGCTGCTCCCAGGCTGGTAGCTGCCAGCCTCCCACATAACACTTCACTCACTCCATCCTATGCAATGGAAATGGATGACTTCAGCAGGTTTTTGGGATTCAAGTTGGATCCCAACACACGTTGAAAGGGCACACAAGACCCATAAATGTCAATAAATGTTTTATTTTAATTAAAACAACAAAGCCCAGGCATTTTGAACCTGAGTTTCCCCCTCCCCACAACAATTAGGGGGGGAAAAACTACTATGTTCTCTTATTAGTACAAAGTTGGCATATAAATAAAACCAACAAATCAAACCACCATTCTTGGGAGATAGAGTAATTTGCATCAATCCAAGAATTCCAAATGCTACTCGGTTTCATTCCCTTTGATCTTTTAATGTGTTCTTTTTTTAATATATTAAAGAGTTTTATTGATTTTAGGGGGGAGAGGGAGGGGAAAGAAGGGAAAAGGGGGAAAGGGGTACACTATAAGAAGTTACATTGAATACATCAAGCCAAAAGATAATGTGTTCTTAAGCATGGCTAATCATATGTTGTAAGAAGAGCAATAGAATTTTCTGAATATATGAAGAATAAAGGTAAGCTGGATCTGGCAAAACAGATTCAATATGAGACAAAAAAAAACCCAGCAACCCCAAATAAAAACACAGCAGAGAATATAGGCAACTACTAAAAAACAACACAAAAAAAAACTAATGGTGGTTCTTGCTTTCTTTCAGCCAAACAAGAAAGGGGTGTGGGGCAACAGTGCAGGTATAAATGGCCATATTTTGGATCATTTTCTGATAGGAAATACATTTGCCTACACACACACCAAGAAAATATATGCAACCATCCACAACAGTTTGTATTCTGTACTGAATAATTCATAATTTCTACAAAAACAGCTGATAAACAAAATATCTGGATTCAAATATCAAAATAAAGTTAACATCACTATTGTTTCTTGTAAAAGTATTTCATAAATATTTTGGCGCATTGTGGTATGTCGCATTTCTATTATTATGTGCTGTCAGGCTTTTTTGCTGCTAAGCCCACTTGCAGCACTAGTGTAACAGCTGGGGCATGGACAGCAACCCAGTGGTTCTCAACCTGTAGATCCCCATATGTTCCTGAACTACAACTCCCAGAAGTCTTCATCACTAGCTGAGCTGGCTAGGATTTCTGGGAGCTGCAGTCCAGGAATATCCAGAGACCCACAGGTTGAGAAACACTGAACCAGACCAACAGCAGGAAGCCAGGACCAAGGTTTATTCAGAGGCGGTGTCACACAAGGGTCAATACTCACTGAGCAAGTAGTCAGCCAGTCCAAAATCGAATACCAAAAAACAAAGTCCCACAAAGAGGCAGCAAGCCAACTAGACAGACTTACAGAACAGCAAGATTCAGGGCCAGAGCTTCAGAGTCCCAAGTCCCATGTGGCTGAGGCAAAGAGCAGAGTGGCAGCTTCTAGTTTTATGCTAGTCCCAAGCCCCACCAGCTGCACTCCCTGATGGCCTCAGCTCCAGCAGGCCTTGATTCTGTAAAGACTCAGAGCCAAACAGACCTAAGCCTGACAACTAGTTTCCTTTTGAGGAACAAACAAAATCCTCATCTTTGGACAAACACCTCTGACAACGAGCCTTTCCAGTTCTTCAGCTTTAGATACTGAAGATTTAAGTGGGAAATACAGGTATCTCGTTTCCACAATGGAACATTTCAAAACTTCTGGCGCAGTATGTGGAACGGAACTAAAGGCATGAGTGGAAATAAGGTGCTGGAAATCTATTTAGAGCTTCATGAAGCGTGAGGTGGAGGATATTTCCTCACTGGAGTCCACAAATGTAACATGAGTAAATTTTGTATGGCCATGTTCATTTCTGTGCGTGCACATAACCCTCTCACCCAACCACACCCTGAGGGGATGGAAAAGGTCTTTCCTCAGACAATTCCAACAGCTGAACCACAGGCACAGTACGGGACAGATGCAAACTGAACGGTGCGTAAGGGAATCATTACCGGCCAACAGAAAACCCACTAGGAGATGAAATGATTTTGGTTCTTTAACCAGTTCAGTGGTTCACCCTTAAGACGACAAAGGAAACCAACACTTAATGATTCCTCTGAGGAAATGGCAACAAATTACGGGGAGCCTCATTTGCATGCCAAACTTGAGTCCAAGCATATTAGCTTCATTTTCACATTATTTATTTATTTATGTAACCCCACACAGCAATTGTGGAATGCATTTCGGAGCTGCCTGCCCACTTTTCCGGACCATGGCAAATTTTGCCTCAAGCAGCCAAGTGCGACCTCACCATACAGCGCAAAGACGTGGAAGAAAGAGCCACATTATTTGCAGCTTTGAAGAAGTAGCACAAAGGGAATAGGGTGCTTTACCCTGGCTCGGTCCCTGCTCTACTATCTACGCCAGGAAGAGTAGTTATATCACAGGGGAGCAAGTTCACACTACAAACTCATATTCTGCTACTCACTCAGACCAGGCCTGATTGTAACGGTAAGCAGATAAAGATTACCGTACCTAAGCTTGCTCAGAAGTATTTACACAGGCAGCCTAAAATGTAATTAACATGCAAGAACTTACCACAGTGGGGTTTCCGCTGCTTATCAGCTGGCTAACTTCATGAAAAATACTCTTGCATTCAATAGACTTATCCAAGGATCCTCGTTTCACTATTACTGCTACTGCTAATAATATCTGTTCCCGTACATACTTCTGGAGGCTGTAATTACAATGGGGAATATACTCAGGATCAAAACTTACCATGGCAAATGTTCTAGTATTTGCACATTTCAAACCTTAATTCTGCTGTTTATGAAATGTAGAACATTTTGAACTTCATTTTTACAGAAGCAAATGCAGTACAAGTACAAAACACACAACAGGACTTTTAATAGTTCAAGGAACTTGTTAAGAAAATAGTATTAACAGTTCATGTATCAATAGGAAGCAGGGGAAAAAGAGAATTTTGAGACCCATTATTCCATAAAATATTAACCTTTTTCACTTTAATTCTAGGGAATACACTGCAAATAAAACAAATCTAAGGGCTTGTAATCTTGCAGAGCAGTTATCTCCAAACTGGTGAAGATACAACGTCCATCATCCACCAACTGTCCGTCGTATTCAATTGTATCAATTGCATTCTTCTAAGCTCTCCTGAAGCATTCAGGGATCTCCCTCAAAGCACTTCAGCAACAGAAGATAATTTGTACATCATTTCTCTTGCTATTCAAGAAGGCTTCCCAATCATATAGAGAGGCTTGGAAAGTACAGAGAAATGAATGCTCCCTGCAAAAACTGGCTCAGACAACCTAAGTCAGTTGTTTATGCAAAAAAAAAAGGTCCCCAGTTGTGAACAAGACCCAAAATCTCTGACCGCTGGCCATGGCAAATGGGGATTTTGTGAGATGACACTCAACAACACTTGGGGTCCTAAGTCTAGGAGACAAAAGCAGGACTGTAAGGTATTATTTATTCTAGAATACCTACAAATCTGAATAAAGAAATTATGGTATATGGGTGAGTGGATGGGCGGGTGTGAACTGAAACTGATGTTCATTTCTTCATTAAATGATGAACCCAACTCTAAGTAAGAATTCCAGGCAGCTGTTCACAATGAAAAGGAATAGGTATACACAAATATAGGACTATAAGAGGCACTATTATTCCAAGATGGACCACAGGACTATCTGGTGCTCTGTCTTTGTGTAATGCAGGGGTGACACTTTGAACAGATTTTTACAGTTTGTAATCATTTTTCTGCCTTGATGACCAATAATTTAAATTTAGTAGAGCCACTGTGGATCTCTCTCCCTCTCCCACCCTTTGGTGAACGGAGTGGTAAATGAATTAATGAACCCAAGCAACCCTTGACCTTACAGAGGCATTTTTAGAGAAGGTTAAACAGTAGATTGTACTTACTTCGGCCTTTGTAAGACATAAGTTAAAAGGAATGTTCGTAGTGATTCAATGCTACTTTTTTCCAATAAAATCCATTCACGTACAACTGCTTCCATTATCGCTGTGGCGGCTTGAAAAAGGACGTAGTCAACTTTACTAGTTTCTGTTAAAGAGAACAAAGATCAGATGCTTGCATGAATGAAAAAAACTATTTGTGCAATCCCTACTGAGATGCTATGAGTCAGTTCTAACTTTAAAGTATATAATACACATATGTGAACACAAGATCTCAGCCTTAAAGGGAGGAAATGTCTATTTTATCTGGAATGTTAAAGAGCAGATCTACACACACTCAGAGAGAGAGAGAGAGAGAAAGAGAGAGAGCAAGGAGGCACTCATGTGTCACAACAAATTGTTTCACCTACTTTAAGTGATTCATTAAGTGATACATTGAGTAATAGAATCTATACATTAGAACCTACCTAAAATATGCTTGCAAACAGCAAACGGTGATTTTGATTTTCGAAAAGATAAGAATATGTGTTCAGCATGCTGACGTTGTTCATTATTGACCATGGAAGGTGGTGCCTAAAGGAACAATAAAGGTTAGTTATATTTACACAATCTAGAAAGTTGCACACTTAGCACCCACAGGGGGCATATTGTACCCAGAAACAAAATGTTCCAATAATCTTTAACATTTCATTAACTTCATACATAAAGATTTCTTTTACCAGAAATACTGTAAATCCTATTTGTTCCTGGTAGCCCAAATGCTTTTAGGGGAAAAAATAACTACCAAAATCCAAGTAAAGCAAATACATTTAACAAGAATAACGCAAATAACAATACAGTACAACTTGAAGTCAGAGACGAGTAGCGTGCTTCTATCATACAAATAGTAAAACTATGCAGAATTAGAACAGACAAGGCTATTATAAGGAAGAATCCTAATTAAGCTTTTTATTTTAAATATTTGGGGTGTGTATTCTATACATGCCAATACAGATTTCTGAAATATTTGAAGGTACAATTAAAGGTACATATATGGATGGGGCAATACAACACGTTCATTTAAGGCATTTTATGTCATATATACATACAGTACTTAGACACACCCTAATCACCGTGTCCCAAGGGGCCTAGAGTATGTACCTTGTATTTTGGTTTTTAAAATGTATTCCTTTGTTTGTTGTTACATGTTGTAAACCACCCAGAATAGCCTTTGGTCTAGATGGGTGGTATAAATAAACTAAATAAATAAAAATAGAGGAAGGAAGATGAAATACCAAACTGAAGTTCTCTAATTTTGAAAAGAACTCTTATTTTTTGAAAATGAAAAGAAGTGGACTTTTTATGAAGATTTAATTGGGCCATGCTTGCCACATACAGAGATTCTTATCAACAACAAACATTCAAAAGTGACTTCTATTATTGTCAGTTCTCACTTGTAGGCACCTAGCTGATAATTTAAGCAAAAGAAATCAGTCCTTCCTAAAATGTATCATTTATTTTCTCTTTCTTTAAAAGCAAATATAAAACACTACTGACAAACTGATGACCAGTTTCAAACAACTGGATAGGTGTTGGGAGCTAAGCAAGGGCACGGCGCCCTCTAGCGTGGGAGCTGAATGACTGAAGAATCAGAAGCATGTAAACAGGTAGCCCAGCACAATTTCCTAGTAATATCCAATTGGCCCAACTGTTTTGGTGCTTATACCTTAAAATCACTTATCTTACTTAACTCATCCAGGTAACTCTTCCTCCTCTCTTTTTTGACTCCCTTTATATTCTATCAGGTGTTTGTGGTCTTCACAGCACAATCCAATGATATTTCAGCATGTGCTCTATCTTTTCCCCTTTCCGGCAGAAAAGTTCAGTATGTGCTCTTGAAAGAAATACATTACAAAGGACTAGCAGGCTCAGAGTCCTGTGATTGATCCCTAGAATTCAATTTAAGACCAGGCAAAATCCAAAGAAACCAAACAAAACAGAAAAAAACGTCAAGAGTAACTATGCTATTTTAATGTAAGCTTTCATCGATCAAGTCCACTTCCAACACAAAATGACTTGCATTAAAATACAAGTTAGTCTTTAAGGTGCCACATGGTTTTTGTCTTCTGTTTTGTTTTGTTTCTTTGGGTTTTGCCTGGAATTCTTGCGCAGACTAACATAACTACCTCTTCCAAAACTACAATCCAGGACCAGACTATCAAAGAAATGGGATCAATTAAAGAGAGAAAGAGCCATCAGTGGAAATAATCCCAGTGAATGCAATGCAAATGCATAGTAGTGCTACAGTAAGAACATAAGAAGAGCCACAGGTGTAATAATAATAATAATAATAATAATAATAATAATAATAATAATAATTGCTCGAATAATTTGCTGATACATCACTGAGTCCTAAACGCTTGGGAAGCGTTCGACTAGTTCGACTAGCGTTGTCCTCCGGATCAGGTTCAAGGTCCTGGTTTTGATTTTCAAAGCCCTCCACAGCTTGGGGCCAGAGTACCTGGCGGAGCGCATCTCCCAAAAGGCATCCGGATCCAGACCCACGAGATCGTCTCAGGCGCACTCACTGCGGGTTGCCACACCCAGAGAGGCGCGGAAAACGCGCACGCAAGACCGCGCCTTTTCTGTGGTGGGGCCATCACTTTGGAACCACCTCCCCAGTGAGCTGCGCCTGCTTCCGTCCCTGCCCGCCTTCAAGAAGGCCTTGAAGACCCTCGTTTTTAGAGAGGCCTTCGGCGACCTTGTGAAGTAGGTTTTTTTTTCTCTTTGGGCTCGTCGCCATCTTGTCCTCCGCTGCCTTATTGCTTGTAGTTTTAACTCTTGTTTTATGTGTTTTTACTGCTGTTAGCCGCCCAGAGTTCCCGCCGGGAAGATGGGCGGAATACAAGCTCATAAATAAATAAATAAATAAATATTGGTAATATAAAATCCAGCGTAGATAGCTGTGTGGTTAAATAATAATAATAATAATAATAATAATAATAATAATAATAATAATAATAATAATAATAATAAACAACTTTATTTCTATGCTGCATTTCTCCCTGAAGGGGCCCAAGGTGGCTTACAACAATATCAATACAATAAAAAATTAAAATCAAGACAGATAAATTAAAACAGCTCACAACATGAAATATTAAAAATAACAAAAGACATATAAAAACAATAAAAACACTATAAAAACAATACTGAAAACAACAGCAGCAGCTGTCTAAAAGGCCCCAAGCTAATAAAACTAGATATTAAGATGTTATAATTTTTTTTAAAAGTCTGGAGTCTCAGAAGGCTTGCCTTAATACAAAAGTCTTAAGGCCTCAGTTAAATGTTTCCAGGGAGGAGGCAGTTCTTAGCTCAAAGGGAAGAGAGTTTCATAATATTGGTGCCACTGCTGATATTATGATACAGTCACCCCCCGCCATTTCGCGGTTCTTGTACCGCGGTCCCACTACATTGCGGGATCGCAGTACCTGCACCGCTGGGGGGGAGGGTGATCAGGTCGCTCTGGCCACCCCCCGCCCCTCCAAAAAGCCTTGGAGCCATGCAGGGCAGCAGTGGGGGGCAATCGGATCGCGCCCCACAGCCGCCCCGCCCCTCCGAAAAGGCTTGGAGCTGCGCGGGAGGGTGGCGGGGAGCGATGCGATCGCCCCCGTGCGGCTCCGAGGCTTCTGGAGGGGTGGGGGGCAATTGGGTTGCTCCGCGCTGCCCCCCGGGCCCCTCCGAGAAGTCTCGGGGCCGTGCGGGGGGCGGGGGGGCGCAATCTCCACTGAAATGCATTGTCAATGGATTTCAATGGAGAAATTTTCCCTATTGGAAAGCACTGAGCCAATGTTTTCCAATGGGGAAAATTTTCTCCATTGAAATGCATTGGCAATGCATTTGAATGGAGACGCCCCCAGACAAGAAGTCTCAGGCCCCACGCGGCCGGCCGCAGGAGGTCAGATCCCCCTGCCGCCCCCGGCGCACGCCACCCCAAGACTTCTGCAATCGACCCCCCAATCAGCGGGGGGTTACTGTACTAATATTTTTTGCCACTGCCCCTTGCACTTCCTTGAGTGGTGGTACTTGTAGAGGGGCCTTCTCCGATGACCTAAGGCAGTTTTCAAACAGCGGGCCAGTCCACCACCACCCAGAGACCACTGGGGGGCCAGATCACAGTCCCCCCCCAAAAAATCCAACATGGAAAAAAGGGCAAGGGAAGGGCAAGTGGGCGGAGCCCCCCATGATCGATTAATTATCAGTGCATCTACGGGGCCTCAGCAATGCCTCCTGCTCCGGAGCGACACACTGAGGTGCCACCACTGGGATCCCTCTGCTGCGCCTCTTCCTCCTCATCGCCCTACAGTGGCAGCGGCTGGAGTGGCTCTCCTTCCATCCAACCTTCATTGCATTGGGAAGGAGGCAGCAGCCCAGGCAAGCTCAGGCCCCTCATCACCTTCTATGTGGCCACTCAGGATGAGGAGCAGCAGTCGTGGCAAGGGCAGCAAGGCTGGCGACACTGCACACATATCCAGCCGTGCGCCCTGGCCATCATGCCCTTGCTGCCCCCTGGAGGGAAAGCTGCCTCCTCACTTGGCCTGTACCAACTTGGTGCCCTGCAAGTGAGTGAGTGAGGGAGCAAGGGCTGGGAAGGAGGGAGGGGAGGCAGGGAGGCCTGCCCAAAGCCACCCGCAGCCTGCTCACTGGCCGAGCCCAGCCAGGCTCCGGTGCTCTGTTGGCTCACCAGTCTGCCCATCACCAACTGGGGACAAATGCAGCCCCGCCAGCCTCCCAGGAAAAAGTGTTCTGCTTATATACTGCCCCATACCACTTCAAGTAGTCTCTGGGTGGTTTACAGTTTAATAACAGTATGCAGGCTACACATTGCCCCCCCCACCACCACTCATTTTACCGACCTCAGAAGGATGGAAGGCTGAGACAACCATTACCTGGGATCGAACCCCAGGTCGTGAGCACAGTTTTACCTGCAGTACAGGCATTTAACCGATGTGCCACAAGATTAAGGCTCAGGCCACCACTGGCCTTCCCTTCCCTTCTTTCTCCGCCACCTTCTCCTCGCTGGTCTATAACCCGGTGGTGTTGGTGGTGGCCTCAGCCTCCGGCTATGCCTGGGTTCTCTCCTCCCCTCCCTCGCTCCACAGATCAAGGCAGCAGCTCGGAGCGGGCTGGGTGAGTGGGAAGTAGCTCTCTTTTCCCCTCGGTCACCCACCATCCATCCCTCTGTCAGTCCACTGCCGTGGCTCCTCCAGCTCCGAAGGCTGGCTGGCGCTGCCTCCACCTGCCCCCTTCCTTCCTCACAACCACAATAACACAGGTGGCAGCTACACAAGGAAGGCAGGTGGGCGGGGTGGGGGAAGAGCAGGGGCAAGGCCATGGAAGGAGTGGGAGACCTTGCCGCAGCCCTCCCATTCTAAATTGCCCCACTTGACTGCAGCCAGTACCCCAACCATCTGGGCAGTAGGTGGTGGGAGCGGGGGACCTTGCTGTGGCCCTCCCATTTTGAACTGCTCCACTAGCCAGCGTGGCAATCATATGGGCAGTGGGTGGGGGGAGTGGGGGAAGCGACATAACCCACAGCTTTGAACTGCCTCAGCAATAGAAGCAGCTGCGGAGGCTAGGTTGCTTGTGAAGCAGGACGTAGTGAGGGGTTGCAATTGGTCCCGGGGGCCAGATTCAGGACCATGGGGGGCTGCATCCGGCCCCCAGGCCTTAGTTTGAAGATCCCTGACCTAAGGGGATAGACTGGATTAGATGGAAATACTGTATCAGACAAAAGATGCATCCAGTCTAACATTCAGTTCACACTATGCCCAATCTATTTTCTAAGAACACATCAGCTGGACATAAGTACAACTACATTCTCTCTGATAGTCTTTAGCAACTGGTACATATAATACAACTGAAGTGATCATTTCCAAATCAAATATTATTTGCTATGGTATTACAGTACTATTTTGATTCATTGACCACCGATGAATTATTCTTAACCAGGTGCTTTTTTTTCTAAGGAAACTAGATTAAAGAATGAGGAACATCAACATTGTCAAAAAGGTTGACAACAAGAAAGTTGTTATCAAAAAATGTTGACAACAAGAAAGTTCTAAAATACACAACAAGTATTATCTTGTTTTACTAAATCAAAAAATAAAGGGAACCCTTTCAAACACTCTGCAATAAGAAACAAAAAAATGATACTGGAGGGGAAATAAGAAAGAATGTGTCTGTGAAGATCGTCAAACATCCAGGTGAAGTTATTTGGAAGTAGAGTCATGGTAACTGGACTTCTTTTCTGTTCATAAGGGGGGGGGAGTCCAGTTGCCATGACTCAACTTCCAGAAAAGCAAAAACCAAACATACAGTACTTATTATTTAGAAAAGAACAAGCAAGGAGATTGAAACAGGACAGAACAGTGTTTTTTTTTTAAAGATGACCTTGAGTGTCAGAAAGTTTTGTCTAGACTACATCAATTTGCTGTGATGTTAAAATTAATAAGAATTACCAAAGGCTTGCAGCATAAAACATAACATTAAAGACAAATATTCATAATCGAAATTCATAGTATTAGAACGCTAAAATGGGCAAATATTAAAAAATAATAAGTAGGAAACTCCTTGGAAATCCATAGGGTTGCAGACCAAGCAACAAGTCAATAGTATTAGTAAAATGCAGGGAGACCATGATTAGATACTACTTGTGGAGAGTGGTGGATAAGGACTGTTATTTAGTAAGGCACTATTTTTAACCACTTTTCTTCTCTCCCCTCCCCCTTTTATCAATCTCTTGCCATTTTTAGCTTCATTTTACCTTCATTTTAGTTTCTTTTGTTGATTTATGTATATTTTATTTTATTATGTACCTTATATTTTGGCTTTTAAGATGTATTCCTTTGATTAATTGTTGTGTTACCACATGTTGTAAACCACATCCTTCTCAAAGATACTGCATTCTCTAGATTCTATGCCCTCCTCTCCAATACTTGGCAAACTTTTCCCTCACACAGCAGTTCTGCCCTCCTGCCTTAAAGACACCCTCCCCTCAAGATCCTTCTTTATCGTCTAAATCCAAAGCTTTACTTGAACCTATTTTCACCTTTGTGGAGTGTGTGAATGGAGTTGTTTTGGCTACAGACAAATCCCTGTTCATGCAGTGGGTTATATGTATCCAGGATAATTAAACCTTTTAGGGAAATAAGGAGACATCCACATGACACAAGAAAGGCTGTGGAAGTCAGCATGAGGTGACTACACACAGTGTGGGTAGTAAACACTCCTCTTGGGTTACCAATTGCCAGAATTTAGAAAACAGGACAACCTGCTCAGAGCCAACCTGTCATTTTAATGTCTAAAGCAGGAAACAAAAAAAAAAGACTCTCTGCCTTTGTTGTAAATACAGAAGTCAACTAGACTGAAAGGTGCATTTTATTTCAACAGTGTAGATGAAAACAGTTACCACCATACCAGCTGCTGTAGGAGACATTAGGGAGCATATACAATACCATCTATCAAAAGAAAAGGCAACTGCTCAGTTGTTCAGGAGGAAACTGGGAGGCTGCCTCCACAATCTCTCAGCACTGGTAGCCTGAGGCAATCGCCTTTCCCTGCCTAATGATGGCACTCGCCCTTAGGAAGGCTGCTACTACTCTGATTCACACATTTTAACATTAACAATGGGATGCTAAGAGCTGATCCATAAAGTTTCAGCTTTTATGATCACCCAGCAAAAGATCAAGGGACAGAAACAGTCATACATGTACTTCAGTCACAAGCCAACTCGCTTGAAAAGACACTAGTATGGCCTTGATGGAATTAAAAGAAGCTGTAAGAGATAGAAAGACATGAACAGCGTCAATCCACAAAGTGACTGATAATCGGACACGACTGAACAGATAGACGAGACAATGTTAAGAACAAATGTTACAGGCATGTGTTAAAAATAAACATACTAATCCAGTGTCACCTGTGGGAGAGAAAACACCAGCCAACAATGAGAAATGAGATGCCCAAAATGACAAAAGGTTTAATATAAAGCTCAATATAAAATCTTTAAAATGAACACATGTAACCACTGACCAATGTAGTGTTAACAAAAAGAACAGACACCGCGAGAGACTGTAAGCATTTGACCAAACTGTTTTTAAAGACTTGGGAGGCAGAAGCTACGGACAATGGAAACTATGCCCAAGTTACACAAAAGCTACAGCTGGAACAAGAGGACAGAAAAACAGAAAGACAATTTCATGGAATATATGACAACAAATAAACAGAAAATGAACCCAGAAATCCAATAAAGAAAATTTTGGATATATGTATTATGAAATATAAAGAAATGTGTTTGGGAAAAGAGCTCTCCCCACAAAAAAAAATCTGAATTACCAAAACTATGTATATTTTTTATAAAAAGTAAAGCTCACTTTGAAAACATTAGGTATAGATCACCAAATATAGATGAAATACAGTGATACGGTACCTCTGCTAACTAATTTAATTCTTTCTCCAAAGCAATTCGCTATCCGAAAAATTCATTATCCAAAACCCTCCTCCTCTCTGTTTCCCCGCCTCCCGCTGAGGGAGGCCGAGCTGCTCCGACTCAACGCGACTCCTGTTTTTCTCCCCCCCAGGAGGTGTGCATGCGCCTCGTCCGCTACGTGACGTTGTTCCGTACAAGATGGTTGCCCCCAGGAGGCTGCGACTACTACCAGAATCTAAAGGGCTCGAGCGGCCCCCACGGGTGGGGTGGCGGGGTGGGGGGGTCTGCTGTTGCTCCCGGGGGCTGGATTCAGGGTCCCTGGGGGCCGTATATGGCCCGCGGGCCGTAGGTTGGGGGGGGGGCTGCTGTAGAGCAATGGAACAGATTGCAAACATGGACAGAAGAAACAGCAAGACTACCCCGACCTGTTCCCGCCAAAAATGCAAAGAAAAGCAGTGCAAAAATTAATAAAAGCTAGCCAAAACAAATGCCAGTTCATTCCTACCCAAAGTGCATTCAAAACCAATGCAAAAACACAAAAGAAAACAAGGAAACCTCAGGTCCCTACCTTCCCAAGTTCAAAAGGTCCAAATCCCTCAGCAAAAAATGCTCAGAATGGCTCCGAAACACCATGAAAAAAAATGCTCCAACTCCTCCCACCCTTCCACAAACTATGGGGTGCAATGCATTCTGGGTACACTTTTTTGCAAGGCATTATGAAAAATTCATTATCCAAGGCAACCCATAGGAAAAATTTGTTATCCAAGGCAACCCTATTCCCGGAAATTTCCATTCGCTATCCAAATTATTCGTTATCAGGGGCATTAATTATCTGAGGTATTATTGTACTAATAAAACTATTTTCAACTACATAGGCTGAATCTTTTAACATTCTATCAAGAATAATATATCAGTAGAATGGAAAAGAAAATTTCAGTTGTCATGTGTAAAGCCCCTACTAATACATCCAACAAATGTTGATTATAAATACTGTTAACTAAAATTGTCAATAAAGTGATTTATTAAAAAGAAACTCCTTTATCCACCAAAATCATATGAGAGGTAGACATCAAAAAGGCTTGTGATTCTGAAATTGGAACTATCTTTAACATCACAGAATAAAATCTTGTACTGTATATATTTACTCTGTGGTGTGTGTGTGTGTGTGTGTACGCAAAAAGGGTTTGTTGGGTATGTTCTGTTCTCTTTATTATGCTGAATGAAAATTAGATTTTAATAGCATAATAACCATCTCATTTTTGCAGCCCATATTTTGCTCCCTTAAACTACTAACTGAAGAATGGCCTCATTTATACAATGGAAAATGATGCACAGTTTTCAAAGTACTAAAAACCTTATGGAACTGCTTCAACTTAGCTAAAAACACACATTGAGGGAGCATCAAGCACTATTTTTAATACCATTTTTTTCAGAGGTCTTAACTGCTGAATTGAATCATGTTGTGAACTACTTAACCTGCCTAAAATTGTACTGTTCTTATTTGGAGCAAGGCACAGCTATCAAGGAAGTTACCTCCCACACACGCATCCTACTCCCAAAAAGATCCCGTGCTTAAGAATAGCGTGTTAACCACCAGGAAGGCTTCTATTTTGCATTAATTCAGTGTGTTCTATGTTTAAAATAGGTTGGGAGCCACACAGTCACTGTACTATTAGTACAGTGACTTTTAACTGTTTGTGTTCTCTTGTAGCTTTAATGTACTGCTGTATTTTAATGCAGTAAGACGTTCCTCAACTCCCTGTTCTCAATACTTCAACATGTCTTAATTGTACTGAACTGTCTATTATCTCTCATCGTTACTGTAAGCCACCTTGGGTCCTTTTCCAAGGAGAAAGGTGGGATAAAAATTCTCTAAAATAAATAAAATAAATAAATACATGGCTGATGGAAATAGTTTCGGTGCATATATTTTTGTTCCTTACACAGTTTTGTTGTGTCCCATCCTTTGTAGCACAGAGGGAGAAGTTTTACATTACATTATATTTTACACTTACATTAATGCACTCAGTATCTATAAATACTGTACCTTTTATGAATGTGAAATATCAGAAATCAGGCTGCTTTCTTGCAGATGAGGTTTGGCAAATTCTTCCTAGTTAATATTTAATTTTAAATACCAAAACATGCAAGATATTTGCCTTATAGAAGCTGCTACCTAGACCATGATTTGAAATGCACTGGTTTAAACTGTTTCAGGTCCAAGCCCTGTAACCCATCTCTGCACAAATGAATAAGAGGGTCTTCCTTTCTTATAGTCCACATATTCTGGACCAGTCTGTGGAATTTCTAGCCAAACAGGCTAGGAAGTGATTTCTGCTGGATCCTTTGGAAAACTGTTGCCTGCGAGAGTTTCATCTCTTAATATCTACAATTCCAGTTATGAGGGAAAAGTATCCAAAATGGTCATCTGCAGGCAGATCCATTGTTTAAAATTAATGCCACAGAGACAGATCTCTCCTAACAGCAGCCGAATAAATTTGCATCAACATGAAAAAAAAAGTAAGTACTCTTTCTCTTGATCATAAGTAGGCTCCCACCTTGGTTGATTAATGAAAACAAAAGGTAATGGCAGATACAATTCCAATATCCTACCTCTGGTGAAACCATCTAACAATGAAGAGCAGTCACACAGGCCAGCAAGTATTACATTAGCCTTTATATTTGTACCTTATAAAGATCTCTCAAAAGCCAAACAACATGTACAGTACTGTATACATTTCATATAATGTAGTGTCAGACTGTTATTGCAACATGATGCTCATCAGTAAGGGCTTCAGCATATAGTTTATTTTCTGCAAAATTCCTTCATCCCTCCAATTTGTAAAACAGAACAAATATACAGTAGTGCTCTATTTCAGTACAATCTTTATACAGTAATATGATGCTAATTCCTTTCAGGTCCAAATACAAGCTTATATCATAACTTAATCTGACACTGGTAATCTAACACAGATAGCGCGTTTTATGTCCTCAAGTAAAAAATGAGCTATAGCAACTCTAATAGGGTTCCATATATACAGACATACATTTCTAGATTAACATTTTTGCTAAATAATTCACCTTTTTCACTCTCCCCTCTCTCTGTGCATGCACGCACATGCAGACATGCATGCACGCACGTGCACACGTGCACACACACACACAGTGCCATCTAGAGTGTAGCAACAGAATGGTTTACATGTAAGTATACCTTAACTGGAAGGAAAACTCTATTAGTTCCTCTTGTCCCATCATCTCTAACGTGGCAGTAATTGGAGTAAAAGAAGAGTGGAGCTGTGCAGCCATTATAAAATCCAAAAGTAAAACTAGGCCATGGGTGATACCTTTATAAGCTGCTAGTAAATAAAAGTATCACCCACAGCCTAGTTTTTTTATGGCAGTAACTGAGAGAACCCATCTGGTTTACAAAAGATCTGTGCTTCACCATCTAGCCCACACAGAATCTCAAGTACTGTGTTATATGAAATGCCTATTGTAATTTCTTAATTTGTATTTATTTGCCACTGAAACACATGCTGCTACTAACAACAGCAGGCATACTCAATATGATTCTAGGCATTACTGTATCTCTCATCTAGAAAATAAACACACATAGTATGTTCTCATAGACATAGAGTAAAACTGGCCTATGTGAATGTTCTTCTCCTTCCCTTGCAATCACTCCTTAAATCTGCTCAAATTATATCTGAGCCCACTAGAGTAGATTTAAGAAGCAATCAAGAGGTTGAAGAGGAAATTTGATGCACCCATGGTGTTCCTTCCTCTGGCAAGACACTTTTCAATACAACTTCTTATATTCAACACATTTCACATGAAAATAATACAAACTACTAATATATATTATAGCCTATGAGCAAATAGTGCTTGTTCATTCAGTACCACAGTAACTCTGTCAACTTCAATTTCCCATGTGTAAAATACTTCCTTTAAAAATTATGAAAACAGCTAGTCTTATAGTGAACTTCTGCCAAGGTGCCCATAATATTAGTGTAAATTGCACATTGTATAATTATTGTACAGTTACTACTCTTCATGATCTCACTATTATGGTTCGGTTAAAAATAATCTGAGATGGCCGTACATTTTAATAGCCAGATTACATTGTTAGCTGATGTCAAGTTCATAGGCATAAGGATGAAGTTAACATTTTAATTTCATATTATGCTGTACACATTTTGCATGTGTGCACATAGAATGCAACAAGTTTTACACACAGTAAAAGTAAATCACCTTCTGCAAAAAAGTAGTCTAAAACGGGACATAATCTGATCCTTTTGATACAAAGTACAAATGGAAGTCCTTAAAAATGAAGCAAAGTAGCAATCATATTTGAGGAATGGGGTGAGCTCCTCATGCTTGCATTCAACTTTCTTGGCCTTTATGACACTAACAAAACAGGCACAGAAGTGGTGATTGGAGAAGAGCCTAGGATACCAAGTCATGTTATTCCCATGATGCCCTGAGGGATGGAGGAAAAAGAATCTAAAGACATTCAAATAAGGTTCCATCAGGTGATCTAAATTCTAAGTTTCAACACGAGAAACCCCAAAGTATACTGGGAGGAAGAACAGCACAAAAAATGATCCTCCATTTTTTGAACATAAAAAACAAATACTGTATTAACACAGATGTGCTGTAACATTTTGCCTGATGGAAGGGTTGCAAAAATGTAAGCCTTTTTGCAAAACTTTCAACTACCCCATTCGAGATGTCACATTAATATTTTGTTGTTTTCCCCTGCCTTCTTACAGCCAACACCACTTCCTTTGCTTTTTGACCACCTTGTTTTACAATTAACGTCTTAGGATCATGAACTTATTGGTAAACATATTTCAAGTCCCAAGTTCTCAAGCCCACTTTGGGCTTATGTAACAGAAACACACACACCGGATGGTGTGCAGCAATTGAGAGAGGGGAAGATATAAATATTGACAAAAATCCTGTTTGCGTTAGTAGATCCTGGGATTAACAAATGGCGATTCAGAGGGAAAAGCCAAGTTCCAAAAAGATGAAGAATAGGAACCAGGGCAAAGAGTCGGGGGGTGGGTGGGCAGGCCATGATTAAGGATCTGAGCACGTGGATGTCGAAGCGAACGGGGCTGGCGGCGAACTACCTGCGGAGGTGAAGGGTGCCGAAGTCCCACACAACTGGAACACAGAGGGCGAGGAGGGCTTGGAGAGGCCAGGAGCCACACGCCATGAAAATCAAAAGGCGCGATCCTGCGGCAGCTAAGCGCGGAAGCCCACCTCCAGTCTAAGGTCAACGGGACTTGCTCCGAACTAAGGAAACCGGAGCGCCGCTTTCAACGAGGCAGAAAAGGAAAGAGGGGCTGGAGCAGCTGCAAAGTTTCTGGCGGCATCGCGCGGGGAGGGAAAGGCGGCGATGCAACGCCGCCGGGTTACCCGCCGACACTTCCTCCCAAAGAGAGCACGGAGGGACACAAGAGAGGGAGATCCCCTCCCGAGGGAAGAGGGTAGGGGGGGAAATCTCCCAGGGTTTTCCCACCCCCCAAAAAAAGAGCAAGCGGGGCTCCCTTCTTTCCGGCCCGGCTTCCCTCCCCGCCAGCCGCTCCCGGCCGCCCCCGCGCCCTCACCATCAGCACTTTGGCCGCGTTCTCCAGCTGGGCGATCACCTCGGGGGCTCCCGCCGCCGCCGCCGCCGCCGCAGCCACCACGGCCGCCGCCATCATGGTCTCTCTTCAATGACGCGCCATGCGGTGCATTCTGGGTACGAGGCGGCAGCTCAGCCAATCCGCCGCTTCCCAGCCGCCCGGCCGGCAGGTAAGGAGAGGGGAGCGGAGGGGAGTCCCGCGCGGAGGGCGCCGCAGTCGGTGCTGTTGGCTGGCTGGCTGGCTGGCTGGGGTTCAGTCGATGGGGGTGCTTGCTGGGGAAGGGGGGGGCGGCGGCGAAAGGAGCTGGGCCTTCGCCCTGGAAAGGCTCTTGCGAACGGGAGAGAAGCGCCCGAGTCGGGAAGGAGCCCCGGGTGGGAGGGACCCTGCCAGGATGCGCCACGCGGTGGTCATAAAGCTGGAGGGGTGAGCCGAGGTGACGCGCGCTTCGTGGGGAGTGAGTGCCCCGGGCTCGCCAGTGAGAGGAAACCTTCCAAGGTCCCCCCCCCCCCTCTGAGGTCCCACGAGCTTCCCAGCTAAAACTGTGCTCACACGACCTGGGGTTCAGTCCCAGGTTAGCCGGCTCAGGGTTGACTCAGCTTTCTATCCTTCCAAAGTCGGTAAAATGAGTACTCAGCTAGCTGGGGTGTGTGCGTGTGCAATGTGTAGCCTGCATTAATTAAATTGTAAACCGCCCAGAAAGTACTTGAAGGGCTAAGGGGCGGTATATAAGCAGAACACTTTGCTTTGCTTTATATACAATGTATATAAAACAGGGCAAAGGTTTGTCCCGCACATGCGTGCTAGTCGTGGGGCGGTGCTTATCTCCGCATTCAAGCCAAAAGAGCCAGTGTTGTGCAAGTCCATGGCCACGTGGCCGGCATGGCAGCAAGGAAACATTGTTTTACCTTCGTGCTTTTTATGGCAGTACCTATTTATCTATTTGCAGTTACATGCTTTTGAACTGCTAGGTTGGCAGGAGCGTGGCACCAGGGATTCAAACCGCCGAGCTGCTGACTTTGCAGCCAACAGTTTTGGGAGCCTTAGTCTGCTTTTTTATATATGTATATATACATATAGATCTATAAATCTCCCCCCTTTCTCTATATATTTCTATCTAACATCTTAGATTGTTCATTGTTATTTAACATTTCATACACACACGCATATATATCCAACTACACCCAACATCTTTGATCTTTCATTGTTTTTAACGTGTGTGTGTGCATGTATATGTGAAACAATTATCTACCTACAATATATGAAATGTTAAAAAAAAAACAAAAGATCAGAGATGTTGGATGTAGCTATATATATGTATTACCCTCCCAGGAAGCAGCCACGTTAGTTTGTTGTGGCAGAAGCAAGGAAGAGTGCTGTGACACCTTTGAGACACATAGGTTTTGTTTGGCACAAATGTGGGTGGGCTGCAGCTCACTTCTTCAAATGCATGGGATGTAGCCTCAGTAGTCAGCCAGTCACACAGCAGTGGGGAGGATGGAAGGTGACATGGAATGGAAATGCAAGAGGTTTGTCAAGTTTGTCTACATGAATAATCATTGGTCCTCCTACAGCACCTGGTATTTTCTGGTGGTCACCTATCCAAGTACTAACCAGGGCCGACCCTGTTTAGCTTCCGAAATCAGGTAAGATACAGAGGGTCACACAAAAACCACTCTCCCATCATTGGTCCCATCAGTGCCCATAGATTACACCCCAGATATCATGGGTCCTTCAGTGTGATCTCTTGCAGGAATATTAATGATAGGAATTTCTGGAGGCCACTCATTCATATGGTTGCCAAAGGTCAGAGTCATCTTTATGGGATGTAACATAGCTCCTTCCATCATCATCAACAAAGCTCCTCCCATCATTTTATGCCACACTAGTTGGATGTTTGTGATACTGTAGTAATCACAGACTATATATGTAAGATGATGGTGTTTCTTTTAAAAAAATGCTGCTGCGCATATCACAAATTGCAGATAGACTGCAAAGATACTCTGGCTTTTTTATTTTCTGTACTAACTGACCATTTCATTGGCCAATGTTATTGAACTCAGTTGCTGGTACATTAACCTGGGTGAAATCCTTAAAAGTTAGAAAGGAAATTCAGTCATGATATGCAAAAAGTGCAGTCAACAGCATGGCCACTGCATTAATTACAAATGCTCAATTTATAAACCTGGGTTCATTTCATTTTGGATATTCATTTATATGGGATGAATACATCTTTGTTCTTTCAGAGGTTTTTAGCATTTCAAAATATGTGATTTTCTTCCTAGCTCAGTAATGGTTCCATATGTTTTGTGAACTGAAGGAATACTTTGTGTGCACTTAGGGACCTGACTACGTTATTACTGTGTGTGTTGTGTTGTTACAGTTGTGACCGACCCTTCGTGACTCCACGTCCATGGAGTTTTCTTGGCAGGAATACTGGAGTGGTTTGCCAGTTCCTACTCCAGGCGCCTACAGTACCTGGTATTCCCTGGTGGTCGCCCATCCAAGTACTAACCAGGGCCGACCCTGTTTAGCTTCCGAAATCAGGTGAGATCCGATAGCTTGTATTTAAGCCGAATCGCGCTGAAGCTTATGCTTATTTATTTATTTATTTATTAAACTTATACCCCGCCACTGTGCTCTCAGTGGCACAGGAATAAAGTGGCAGTTGAAGTGTTGTATAACAACATTAAAAATCAAAATACAGTAACTGCCAAAATAGTGCAGTTTTGTGTTCCTGCAGAACTTGTAAATTTCCCAGGTACATTGGCTGCCCCAGGGGTTCTAGGAATTGTGGTCCTAAAGTAGAAATGTGCTCATCTCCAGTAACTGCAGCATTTCAAAGCTCTGAGCAATGGTTATCAAACCTGGGGTCACCAGATGTTTTTGAACTAAAGCTTCCAGAAACTTTCACCACTAGCTGTACTGACTAGGATTTCTGGGAGCTGTAGTCCAAGAACAACTGGGGCCCAAGGTTGAGAACCACTGCTCTAGAGACTACAGTAGTTAGCAAGACAGTTTCTCCAACTGCAGTGTCACAAGACACCTTAGCAGCTACAGAAAAAGAATACTACAAAATAAGAACAGATTGAGAAATTCGGTGTTCTAGTTAGGCTTCATATCCCATTATCCCTTACTGTTGACTATGGCGGCTAACACTGATGGGAGACCTAACTGAACATCTGGAGGCTGCACAGTTGTTGGGCTGCTACATTGAGTATAACTGTACATGGAATTCTCTTTCATTTTTAAATTAAAGTGATTGAAATAGTCTCATACCTGTGAAGTAACTTGCATTGCTTTCCAGATTTATCTTGACCGTATCAGTGAGATCATTAAAACTGGCAGTTTCATTTCAAGCACATTATTTTGTATCATCTGGAAAAACGTGCTTTTAAAATCAGACCTACACTGCAGCTTATACTATAGTTTTAACTTCATGAAGCCAAGCACAGAGAGGCTTGTACTGTAAACCTATCCTGCACAACTAAGCTAGCTAATTATTTTGTTGGGAGAAAAAAATAGTTTTAGACACTGAGCCCCCCAAGAAGTTTAGAATTTTCCTTTAACTGAACTATTATCAAAATGCTCATCAGTCATTACAGAACATGCTAACATTACCCAGCAGTAAATTGTGGATATATATACAGTATACAGTGGTACCTTGTATAACGTAATTAATTCGTTCCAGAACAAATTACGTTATACAAGTTTTACGTTGTACAAATTGTCATTTCCCATAGGAATGCATTGAAACTGGATTTAATCCGTTTCAATGCATTCCTATGGGGTTTTTTTTGGGCGACGGGGGGTGGGTTTTTGGGGCAATGGGGGGGTTGGGCAATGGGGGGCGGGCGGGCGGCTCACCCCCCCCTCCATGTCTCCTCTCCCCTCCTTCCTTCCCTCTTTCCCAGCCGGCCGCAGGTGGTCAGACGGAGGTGGCCGCGGGGGTGGGGGGAGGGAGTGGGGTGGGCCACTTGGCCTGGGGCGGGGGGGCTTGGGGGACCGCGCCGGGAATTCCCCCTCACCTCTCTCTCTCTCTCTCTCGCACACACACACACACACACACACACACACATGGGCGGTGGCGGCGGCGCTTCCAAAGGCCCCGCCAGCCACCGGCCCGTTCCCTCCTCTCTCTCTCTCTCTCTCTGTCTCACACACACACACACACACACACACACACACACACACACACACACCTCCGGAGGAGGCGCCGCGGGGGCCGAGCGGGCGCCCTCCTCCTCGGCGGGGCGGCTCCTGCCTTCTCTCGCTCCCCATCGGGCCTCGGAAACCCCATCGGGCCGCGATTTGGGGGGGGCGGGGGAGAGAAGGAGGCCCGTCCGATGGCGCACCTGTGCGCGGGGATTAACCCCCATCCCTGGCGCAGCGATGGGCAGAGTTGTTACTCCCCGACCGTGGCAACTAGCCTGGGATGCCACACACACGCGCACACCGGCGGACACGCGCCCGGCCACACGTGCACACGCGGCCAGAAACCCGCGCAATAAACAATCGTGGCGTTGGACGTCGCCGCGTTGCCAGGTTCTTTGGGGAAGCTTCGTGCCTCCCAACTGTTGCAATCCCTTGCGACGAACTGGGGCAAACTTCTTTGCAGCGCCTTGCCAGCGCTGTTAATGAGGAACGAGAGAGAGAGCGCAAGAAGCACGCACACACGCACACACACACACACACACACAAGACCACTCAGGGCGACGGCGGGGACCTGCATCGGAGGGGGGGCATCCAACAACGGCATTCCGAGGCAGGAAGAAGCACGAAGAGGCAAAGGGGAGCTGCGCCAGGAGCAACAGCACCAGTAAAACACACACACACACACACACACCTACCTCCGGAGGAGGCGCCGCGGGGGCCGAGCGGGGGCCAGGGGAGCCCGGCGGCAAGAAGGGGCGCCCTCCTCCTCCTCCTCCGAGGCTGCTGCAGCCGCCTCCTCCTCCTGTGGCCCGGCGGCGGGTGGGGGTGGTGGAGGGAAGGGAAGGTGGGGGTGGGGGGAGAAAGCCAGGTCAGGCCATCCATGCCTGGGGAGGAGGGGAGGGGAGGGGAGGGGGAGGGAGAACACGGGGCGCCCCTTCCCCCACCAGACGCACACGCACACGCCCACTCAGCCCCGTTGGCAGAGAAAACAGGGAAGGGGGAAGGAGGGGGGGCAAAAAAAAATTTCGTTGTACGGATTTTTCGTTGTGCAAGTATTACGTTGTACGAGGTATGACTGTATATATCTTTTACAAGAACCTATGCCCTCCTTTCTGTCATGCTATTCTGAATAACTTCTTATCAATGTTCTTTTCTAACTGTTTTGGAATGTTCCTGTGCAGATGACAGAGCTGTAGATCAGCATTCTAAAAAAATGTGTCCTCATACCTTATTATAATGTTACACATATAGCAGGGCTGTCCAACTGTGTACAGGCCGAGGTCTACTTTTTCCAGCCCAAAGTGCCTGAGGGCTACTACACTAAAACCTTTACTTACGAATTTTATCCGTTCCAAGCACATGGTCATAAGTAAAAACTTTTCTGAGTAGAGCAGCAGTTTCCCATAGGAATGCATTGAAAACCAATTAATCTGTTCTGGAAGGGGACAGATTTCAATGCACCATGGCCCTTGAACTGCCCTGCTCAGCCGAGAGAGTGGGCTGGCAGACCCAGAACTGTGCTGGGGCAATGGTGGCCCTTGGGATGGGGGAGGAAGGGGTGGAGAACTTATCCCCTCACTTTTTTATTGATGGCCGGCGGGCTACTTTTGAACCCTTCATGGGCTACCAGTAGCCTGCGGTCTACCTGTTGGGCAGGCCTGACATATAGATATAGAGACAGATAGTTTGAATATGTATATACAGTATATTAATATTGGAGGGTTTCTGGAATAGCTCCAATGTTTGTTCTTACTGGAAAGCTAAGTGCAATCTCTCATTTCTTCTTCCATTGTTTCTCATCAGTTTAATGCACTCCAATTATCTGGTGCTCCAGTTATCTTTTCACATAGGAAAGAGGATTCCACTGTAGCCACACCATATCTTTATTGCACTGATGGTTCTCAGGAAGATATTGTCATCAGGATTGCATTTAACTCCCCAAAGCTAATGATCTAATTCAGCCTGACGTATCATCCATGGAATTTGGTTACAACCAGTGCCTCCCTGTGTTGCTATTTGGCTGCAACTCCCAGAATCTGTTCCCTGTCAGCTATGTCAACAGAGGCTTCTCATAACCAAAGTTTAACCATGTCTGGGCACCCACCTATGGAAATTTGTATCTTATGGTCTTGCCTTCTCACTTTATAATGCAGGTTGTGTGTGTGTGTGTGGAGCCATTTTGCACATAGCTTGCTGAGACGCTAGGTCTTTTTGTTGTTCAACCTGCCTGGGTAGCAACGGTTCACTTTCCTGTAGGAAGGCTGTTTCACACCTGGTTTTTTCCTCTAGCCATTTATGATTAACAATACCATGTGCTAGTGCTATTATAGCTCAATGGATAGAGCTCATCCCCATTGTGAAGTGGTAGTGGGGGCAGCTGATATAATCCAGAGCATATGTAATTGGTTATGGTAGTTCTTCTATCCCTGTGGCTTTGGAAAGCTAAATGGTCCCAGTGTGCTATCAGAGGAGGGGCTGGTAAACCACTCCTGAGTACTTGGTGCTTAAAAACCCCTTGGAGGGATGCGAAGTCAGAATCAACTCAACCGCACATAAATAAATGTCGCATGCAAAATTGCATTATTGGCATATATGAAAATTCTGTATTTAGGAGTCACTATCTAACACTTAATGGGCAAAAATCCTGTTGCATTAATTTATGATAGCATAAGCTTTTGGGGGTTTTGCATCCTCACATGCTGCCTAGAGAAGGTGTGGATGTAAAGGACTATTCTGAGTGAGGTTACTATGAATCTATACAGCACCATCCAATTGTTTCCCCTGTCTCCGAATTCAAGGAGAGCCCTAAGGGCTTCCTTCCCTCTTTTTAGTCTGTTGAAAGCAGTTATGTTTGATATGTCCAGAAACTGTTAAGTAAAGAAAATGGCTTTTATTCTTTCTCCAGTTAATATCTCATTGTGAGTTGTTGAGGCCAAGTGCTAGTTATTGAGAAAAGAGTTGGACTACTCTTGGGAACGCAAAGCTGTTATGCTTTATGAATCTCTGCACTTCTGCTGCATACGTTAAAGGAATTTTGGGGGGATTTTTAATTTTTTTATAATTTTATTAACAAAAGGAAAAGACAAAAAGTAAGAAGAACCTTAACATAACCTAGTAACATACATTGTAATCTTACATATTAATCAATTAACCACCTTAGGTTCCAGCTATTTACACAATTTAACAGGGTTACATTTAGTCTTCCAATTCCATCCTAAAAAAATGAGAGACCAGCAATCTAGATTATTTCCTAAAGAACTCTCTGCAACAAACCAGAACTAGGTGTCCTGGCAGACAGCTCAATGAAGGTGTCAACCCAGTGTGCCGCACCAGTGAAAAAAGCAAAGTCAATGCTAGGGATCATTAGGAAGGGTATATAGAAAATAAGTCCGCAAGTGTCATTTTGTCCTGGGGGGCAAAGACTCCCAGGGGTGCCTTTTTGCTCTGAGGAAGCCTTTGGGAGTCTTGGGACGTGTGTGTGTGTGTGAGAGAGAGAGAGAGAGGGAGAGAGAGATCGTAATAATCACTTCTGGATTGCCACCAATGGGATTGGGGCCACTGGTGGTGATCAGTAGTGATTTATTTTTATTTTTATTTACTATAAAAGCTTCTTCCTCCTCACATCCCAGACCCCCCACCCCCACCAACAGTCTTCTGGCCAGAAAGGAGTCATAGAGAGCCTTATTAGGTTAAATATTATTTAATATTTATTAGTATTTATTAGTTTAAATTAAATAATCTGGCACCTGGTTCAGATTGCAGTGGTGTAAATTTATGCCAGCAGAATTTTATCCAATTTCAAGTAGGATTGAATCTGTGACGGGTGCATTTGTTAATGCATAGCGTGATAGTAAATAATGTATAATGCCACCTCCACATACTACTACCTTTGTCCACAGATGAGAGATGTCCTTCATGGTTTATAATTGGATGGGTGCCAGCTGTAGAGATACAATACAAATTGTTTGTGATGTGGCCATCATCCCGAAGTAGCAGACAGAGTCTCGGTTAATTAAATTAATAGCGCTCTCTGTAAGAATTTATGGTCTGGTGGTGGTTTTTTTTTTTTTTTTTTTTTGTTCTTTCTGAGCCTTCTGAAATTCTAATCATGTTTTTGTGCTGGAGACATTCTTATTAAAATGGGTTGGTATGTTATTTTAATTGATTGCAGGAACAGATTGTTAAAATTTATCTTTTCCTTATCCCCTCTTTGGGACTCCAGGAGATCAGGACGCTACTATCAGGAGAGGGAGGTTTATCCCTTTATTCACCACACCACCATGCTTCTAAGAAAATTTAGCAATCTAAATCTGCCATTGAGTTTAGTGATGGTAGTTCACATTAACACTAGTGAAATCTTAACGTCTGCAGAGCAGCTTCTAAGGAATGTTGACATTTGTTAGCACCGCAACATCCATTTTTCCTCCAAGAATAAAGTGAATACATTTGTCAGTTACTCTTAAGATTTCAATAGGTCGGTGTAAAATGTCAAAAATGGTTAATTTGGGGACAGCTACCCATTCATCAGAATTCCTATAGCGCCACCCCTAAGGACAGGTGAAGAAATACAGAGGGCTGTCATTTAATTCTTATTACCAAGGCACTTCTAGCTATTTCCATCTGCATGAGAAGAAAAATCTTTGTAAGTCTATGGGAAAGACAGAAAGAAGAACAAATTAGCTGAAAAACCTGGGAGACTGGGTGGAATGCAGTGCAGCCTTATCTTTTAAAGCTGCCACATTAAATGTCAAGAAAGTCATGATGCCATGCAATCTCCAATAAGCAGGAAATAATGACACTAGCCGGCCATTCAAGAACATGTTAAACTATACAAAAATAATTCATATTATAAGAAGGATAACTTGCAACAATATATTGTTGCCAGTAAGATTGTAATTCTTTGCCCTCCGGTAACTGTGAGGATTAAAACTGAGTTTAGGGGCAATAGGGATCCCTGGTAAGGGGGAAACAGCTTCATCATAATTACCAATCAAAAAGTCCTGGTGTCCTACCTCTGTAAGCCCTGAATGTGAAGCAGAAACTTTAAACATATACTTATATCCCTTCTGTAATGAAGGAAAACAAGGAGATGCTCTCTTGTACTTAATAATTATTTTATCACGGACTTGTTTTACGAAGGGTTAATATGTACCAGTAATGGTTTAAGGATCTTTGTGTTCTCTTTAAAGCTCATCTTAAGCGACTAAAATGATTACTGGGCTGGGGCACCTCCCTTATGAGGAAAGGCTAAAACATTTGGGGCTCTTTAGTCTGGAAAAAAGTGCCTGAGGTGGAATATGATTGAGACGTACAAAACAATGCAGGGCATGAGTAAAGTGGATAGAGGGAAGCTCTTCTCCCTCTCACAAAATACCAGAACTAGGGGACATACACTCAAATTGAGGGCTGGGAGAGTAAGAACAGACAAAAGAAAATATTTTTTCATCCAGCGCGTTGTTAGTCTGTGGAACTCCCTGACACAGATTGTGGTGATGGCATCTGGCCTGGATGCCTTCAAAAGGGGATTGGACAGATTCCTGGTGGAAAATTCAATCACAGGTTACAAACCATGATGGAGATGTGTAATCTCCAGGCTTTAAACCGGGGTACTTCAAGGGCCAGATGCAGGGGAGTGGTATCAGGAGACAGATATCTAGTCTCATGGGCTCCCAAACGCATCTGGTGGGGCCACTGTGCGATACAGGAAGGTAGACTAGTTGGGCCGTTGGCCTGATCCAGCATGGCTCTTCTTATGTTTTTATGTTCTTATGTTCAACTTTCCTGGCAGATTGTGCCTCCACACTAGAGAGAGAATCAATCTGGTAAGGATGAATGTTTGCATTACTGTATTTTTTGCCTATACGGTATGTTGAATATAATTCAGTCAGTAGATAACATATATGTAAGTAATTTTCAATACTTGCACAATTGTTATGATATACCCCAAAACGATTTACAGAACTATGGGGGATGGGGGGAGGCCTAACCTCACACACATATTATTGAGGTCTGATCTGTTGACAAATAACTAGAAAAGGAGTCTTGGTGTTTTGCTTTCACTAACAAAATCAACGTATTTTGTGGCTGCTTTGGAAAATAAAGTCACATTCTTGTGTTGCATCTGTTGGAAAGGGAATTGAAGAGAATTGTGTCTTCTGCTCCATCAGATGAAACACAGTGGCCTAGTCAGTACAGTCCAAGGTCATAACGTTTTAGGCAAACACACCCTAGTCCAGTTGAACATACTGTAATCTAAGAACACAGAGATAGCAGGTGTCTATGCCCAGTTTTACCAGTCAATAAGTCATTTCTAAGCAGGCAGTATCAAAATTATCACTATCAAAATTATCCAGAATCAATAAGGTCCAGAGCAGAATGTTGACAAGACAAGGAGAAATCTATTTCAGAAGTCTGAAGTTACGTACAGCAGGACCCCCACATCAAGAATCATATTGGCCAGCAAAGTCCAAACAGAGATAGACCATGTTTCCATCAGTCTCTCCAGAGTGTGACTGAGCTGCCCAGGGCCATAACCAGGTTTCTGCTGTGGTTGATTCAGAATAGGGTTCTCCCAGAAGGCCAACTTAGCTGCTAAGGAGCTGCCAACTCACAAGGAGCCCCCTACTCTTCCAGAGACCTCTCCTTTACTCTCTTGGACTTTGAGCAGGCCTTGCCTCCCTTTCCAGTTGTAGTCTCTCTGTCTTTTGGGGATAGATTCGTGCCACCCACTATGCAGGACCAGGCATCTCAGCAGCAGTCTTCTACATAGTTGTGGAGGTTCTAGTATCTAGAATCAACCCCGAATGTTCACTGGAAGGACAGATTTTGAAGCTGAGGCTCCAGTACTTTGGCCACCTCATGAAGAGAGAGGACTTCTTGGAAAAGTCCTTGATGTTGGGAAAGATTGAAGGCAAAAGGAAAAGAGGACGGCAGAGAATGAGATGGTTGGACGGTGTTATCGATGCAACCCATATGGATTTGACCAAATTCTGGGAGGCAGTGGAAGATAGGAAGGCGTGGTGAGCTCTGGTCCATGGGGTCACGAAGAGTCGGACATGACTGAACACGTATCTCCTCTGAAAAGAATCAGGGTCAAAATATCTATATAAAAATCTGGAGTGGGAGCACGTTTGAAATGTTTATAGTTCTGCATGTTCATTGTGAATTTTAGCTATGGATCAAGTACACTTAGAAAATTGAGTAGCAATCAAGAAAGCACTTGATAGTTTCCTAATGTGATTTCTTGAGGCTAATGTCGTGCTTACCACTAGACGGCACTGTCCAACCACAATTTCTAAGCCCACAGAAATTCATGAAATTCATTAAGTCATTATTTCAACTTTGCTTATCTTTCACCATAACATTCTACCTCAAACAACTATACTTCACAGATCATTCAGCCTAATAATTATATATTTAAACTTGAAAATGTCCATCTGTCGCATCTACAAGTTTTTGCACAATATCCCAACTCTCTTTTAATGCCCCTTGAGTTTGTTGGGGATGGTAAGAACTAATAATCAGAGCTGTCAATACTTATGGCAGGGAATAAAGGAACTGATTAGGTATAATACCCTGAAAAACGTACTTTACATACTAGGAGGGATGGTGAAATACAGTGCTTTTTGCTAGTGTTAATTCTTTTTTAATTTGCATGAAACCCAGAGTATTAATTATTTTGACCACAACTCCCCAGCAAGCATGATCATGTTGGTTGGGAAATTTTGGAAATGTGTATTAAAATAAATAAATAAAATTAGTATTTGTAATCTGTAACTAAAACATTTTTTTCATTCAATCACTGATGAATTAAAAATCATTGAAAATCAGTACGTGTTAAAGTGTTTTTTTAAAACAAGTAGTTTAGCTCAAATGTTAAATAGCAGCCAAAAAAATCTTTCGCAATACCATGCATGCAAATCCCGCCAAAAGAGGAAAAAACCTTATGTGGTCCTTTTACCTAATCCAAAAACAGGGGTAGATGATGCTTTCAGAAAGAATTAGACCATTATATCAGTTAATCAATCAAATCACACAACACAACATAAGGTACGTTTTGACTCCACATGGATCTTCAAGACTCTGCACAGAGGCAGAGTTGTTAATGTTCTAATAAAAATATTGGGTGTGCAGTGTGGTGTAGCGTAGCGGACAGAGTGGTAAATTAGGACAGAAGACTAGGCTTTGAAACTCCACTATGGAAACTCACTGGGGGAATGGAAGTGGTAAAAGCACTTCTTAAATATCTCACCTTGAAAGCTCTATTGGGGTCACTAGAAGACTGTTCTGAGTTGGTCCCCAGCTTGCTGGGGGCGGGGAGGGGGGCAATATGTAGCCTGCATTACTATAATTAAAACTGTAAACCGCCCATAGACTACGTGAAGTGGCACGTATCGGGGCGGTATATAAGCAGACCTGTTCGCTTTGCTTTACATAACTAATACAGCTGAAGTGTTCGGCTTATATACCGCCCCATAGCGCTTCAAGCACTGTCTGGGTGGTTTACAATTTTAATTATGCAGGCTACACATTGTGTGGCACCTAACCTTATGCAAACATAAAACATAAATCAACAGGAGAATTGCAGCATATATTTCTTTCCAGTTAGTTATATGAAGCAGGAGTGGGATGGAATCTTCCCAGCCATTGAGATTTCTGTTCCTTTATTTGGGCTGCATGTTTGCATTCTGTTGAAAGCTGCAACATATAATTAAGTGTCCATGTACTTATGTACTACCAAACCTTCTTCCATTAGAGTTGGAGGATATACCTAGGCCACCCATAATTGTTGTTTTCCTATTGCAGAGAAATAAAATGTATTAGCCTTTTTGCTGACTTTAGGTGGAAACTTGAAATGACACTCTATATGAAAAAGTATTAATTAATCTAGAGGATCACTGGTCTGTGGAACTCCCTGTCAGAACAAGTGGTGACAGATGTCAGCCTTGACAGCTTTTAAGAAAGGATTAGACAAGTTCATGGAGAACAAGGGTATCACTAGATATCATTATGAATGCCTAAGGACAACCTCCAGGTTGGAGATACAGGCAGGATATCTCTCAATACCATTTGCAGGGAATCTTAAGCAGGTGAAGATGGCTGCTTGAGAATACCATGAAGCAAATGGTGAGCCACTGTGTGAGACAGAATGCTGGACTGGATGGGCTGTGGCCTGTTCCAGCAAGGCTGTTCTTATGTTAGCTAATATTCCATTCTGTTAAGTGAAGCATGACATACTGTATAGTATGAAAATTGATCCAGTCTTCTGAATGAGAGAACAATAATCTGAATCCAGCTGATAGTTTGAGCGAGACCCATATATCCAGTTCACTTGCCATTCAGCAATTGGTTGAATGGATCCACTCAGTTTCAGACTGACAATCACATTTAGGCCAGTGATTTCAAACTTGGTATATTCCTGTTGTCTTTACAGGTAAGGTAAAGCAAAGCAAAGTGTGCTGCTTATATACCTCCCCATAGCACTTAAAGCACTCTGTGGGTAGTTTTCAATTTAATAATGCAGGCTATACGTTGCCTCCTGCACCATCACCCCAGCGAGCTGTGTACTGTACTTATTTTACTAACCTTGGAAGAACAGAAGGCTGAGCCAACCTTGAGCCAGCCCCATGGGATTGAATCCAAGTTTATGAGCAGTTTTGGCTGCATTACAATTTAACCACTGCATCACAAGGATAGAAGTGAATGTTATAAGGAGAGTGTCAGCCAGGTGAATATGAGCATTTATGAGAGTAGTGATATAGTGCTAAAGTGATTTAGACAAAGATTCTGAATATTATGTCATGCAAATAGTAAGAGAGGTCAGAGGTAGGGAACTGAGAAAAATCCTTATAACTACAGTGGTACCTCTGATAACGAATTTAATTTGTTCTCAGAGACAATTTGTTATCCGAAAAATTTGTTATCCGAAACATGGTTTCTCATTGAAATGAACGGGAAACTGATTAATCCATCCTGGAGGTCTGAAAAAAGGCAAAAAAAAGCTGTGTGTGTGTGTGTGTTTCCAGACCTTTTTATAAAATGCACTTTAAAGGTTTGCAGTGCTGGGACACCCTCCAGAACATCTTCCTGCAGTGCAATGCAAATATGGACAAGAGAAACCAGCAAGACTACCCCAATCTGTTCCCACCCAAAGTGCAATGGGGAAAAATGCAAACAAACATGAGCAGAAAGAAAAATCCAGCCCATTTTTGCCTGCAGAGCAATGAAAATAGACTGCAAACATGGAGAAATGAAACCAGCAAGACTACCCTAGCCTCTTCCAGCCAAAAATGCCAAGTTAGCTCCCTATCTTACCAAGTTCGAAAGGTCCAAATCCCTCAGCAAAACATGTCCAGATTGGCTCTAAAGCAGCATGGGGGCAAAAAACTCTCTAGCTGCTCCCACCCCTCCATAAACTATGCATCCTACAATGCATGCAGGGTACACATTTTTGCAAGGCATTATGAAACATTTGTTAACTGAGGCAGCCAATAGGGAACATTCGCTATCCGAGGCAGCCCTATACCTGGAAATTTCCATTTGTTATCTGAAAAATTTGCTATCCGAGGCATTACTGTATGTTGTTGGTACTGATTGGAGGTTGGTTATTGATTGGAAGTGGCAGAGGTTCTTCAGGCCAAGCAGAAGGTACCGTGTTGGAAATTTCACCATGTGATCCCACACCTAGGTAGTAGTTCCCTGCTCTGAGTCAGTCTGGTTAGAAATTGAACATGGAGGCTGATTATCAGAAACTGGCATCAGTACCAGGTAAGCCTGAGTTGATGCTGAGTGGAAAAGCCAACCTTCTGGGATTGGAGGGAGGTTGGTTATTGGTATAGCCAATGCTGATGAGGATTGGTCAACAGCAATAAGAATAAAATTTCAGAATTTCAGAAACAAGTTGTTAGGCAAAAACCAAAAGAGAGAATTAAGAAGTCAAAAACTATGGCCTTTTTTTACAAAAGTGGCGAACTAAAAAGAAAATATATACAAGTTGTTTTATAGATTGTATATGGCACCACAAAAATTACAAAAAATGCATGGAGATGTTTTCAGATAAATGCTGGAAATGTAATAACAAAGAAGGGACTTTTAGTGTATGTGGTGGGCATGTGATATGGCAAAGAGATATTGGAAAATGGTACAAGAGATATTGCAAAAAATGTTGGGGTATAATGTACCATTTAAATGTGAAATATTTGTAGTAAATATTATGCCAGAAATTAAGGCTGTTCAGATAAAGCATTTGTTACCACAGACTATTATGATAGCAAAAATTGCATATGCTAAATATTGGAAAATGACTGAAATACCAACTAGACAAGAAAAATTATTTGAAGCAGCTGAAATGGACATAATATTGGAATTGTAAAGGATACAGAGTTACAGAAGGCAAGAGAAGCTGGATACCACTCTACAATTTTTATGGAAAAGAAATGTACAACTCCGACAGTGTTATGAATTTTATAGCTATTTGTACTCATATATAAACATTGTAAACATGCTACTTGAGTTCTCCTTTTTATAGTTTTATAGTGTTCTCCATGTTGCTTTTCACCCCTCATAATGGATTTTTCTTTTCTTGAGTACTCTTTGTAGCTCTAATGTTACCTTTTAATGTTCTAAGATGCCTCTTCAAACTCCCTGTTCTTAAGTTGAATATGTCTTAAATGTTTAGGACTGTATATTGTCTCTCATTATTGTAAGACACCTTGGGTCCTTTTCCAAGGAGAAAGGTGGGGTAAAAAATATTCAGAATAAATAAATAAATAAGTATCCCTAGTATTCCCACCCCACCCACTCTGTAGGGAATCCCTGTGATATGAAAATAAAAATTAAAAAACAAAACAAAACCAGGGCCTTTTTTGAAGAGATGTGTCATTTTCAGTTTACCATTTAGTATTTTCTGGGCTACAAGAACACAACGAGACATTTTGGTTCTTTTTTTTTTTAATAATAATAAATTGTGCCAGCAGAAGCTTTTGAAAGTCACATGATAAATAAATAACCGTTAAACTGAGTTCCTGAGGAAGAACCTACCACATAGAAGAATGTCAGATAGATGTAAATATAAAAACATGGCATTAATATATAAAAATTAATACTGAATCTTTCATAAACCACCACATCACAAGCACTGCATATCTCAGAACACTCCTTTCATACAAATGTAAACAAATACACAATCGTTTTATTTAGTTTAGCCTGATGGATTTATATATGCTGTTCCTTTACATATTTAAGGGTAGGATATAGGCTAAAATATTAAGGAATAATATGTGGAATAATATAGGAAAAAGAATGAGGCCTCAGATTTAAAAACCCAAAGCAAGACCATGGTGGAATATTGGCCACACATGTTACTGCAATCAGTTGTTTAAAAAACAGGACTGTTAAGCTGAATTAAGGATTTGGGAGGAATTCTATTTCGGTATATATATATATATTATAAATGAAGATATGTATGGCTTAATTATCTTTAGTATTCCATTATCATTTTGAATAATATAGCTAATAAGAATGCATATTTCAAACAATTAAAATAACATTTTAAAGTATGCTTGCATTTTGATAGAGATGAAGGATTAGTATGTTCCATCATAATAATATATGGATATAACAGACCAGATATAATCAGGGCCAGCATTTGGGTACTTCACTTAGACATCTAAGACTATAACCCCAAATATATAATTTCTGTGTGTATGGTTAGAACCGGTCTGTCTACTAAATTAAGACAGAATAATTTGCAAATCCTAAAACCTGCAGTGGACTCCGAAATCACTTTTGATTTTCATTTTTATGTGATTTCATTATGACAAACTATGCCTCCCAGAAAAAAAAGCCTTCTCTTCTGATTTTTCTTACTCTGTGAAAATGACTAAAGATAGTGCCCATCTGTCATTTTTAGGCGTTGAAAGTGCCCATCTGTCATTTTTAGGCGTTGAAGTAATCTCAGATGAGCATCTACACATGGCAAGGCCGCTTTTATGTCCTCTGGGACTGTCTAAAATGTAAGGCCCAAAAGAACACTTACAGTGATTTTGCCATCACATAATGTAACTGTAATAATCAAATGGTGCACCTTGGGAAACCTCCATAGTTCAATGCCAGAATACAGTATATGTTTTGTATCTACAAAAGTCAATCGTTTGAGGACCCGGATGAAACATTTCGGATAACAGGGTTTGGAAGACTTTTTCCCATGAGTGACATGACTGTTGACTAGAATTAGCTAAGATGTAATATTGTCAAAACCCCCCCCCACACACACACTTATCACGGGGGTTAAGAGGCCCGACTTGATCAGCGATAAAGGAACATCCGCAATATGCGGATGCTAGGTTGGGTCGCTACTGGGGGGCCTCTCTGGGGTCTCCTACACTTACCTAAGGCCTGCTCTGAATGGGCCTCTGATGGGCTTCCCGGGCCTGGGGTAAGTGCAGGAGGCCTCAAACAGGCCCACACAGCTTGTCTCGGGGGCTCTTGCCTTCACATACTGCAGTCCCAAGATATACCAGGACCACAGTATATGAACCACGAAATGGCTGAGAAACTTCATCTCTTTAACACATTCTAGATATGATGTCACTTAATTATCCTTAACATTACTGTAGTAAGATTTCAATTATTTTTATGGACGACAAGGCTCCTGAACAAAATTTAAGGCACACAAAATGGTAAGTTCTCGTCTATATATTCTTCATATACAGACACTAAATAATACAGTAGAATACTATATAGGGAGTTCAAATAACTGAACACTGCACTCTTGTCGATTAGATAAGTGGGCCATATGTTTTGGCCTCATGTTGATTTTAAAAGCAGTGTTTTATGGTTTATCCTTCTTTGGAAGGCTAAATGTTCTTTTAAAACAAAATAAACGAATAGATCAATCTCTCTCTTGAATAAACTCATCACATATCCATAACCTGAATAGAACTCTGTGATTTCTTTTAAAAACACATAATGGTGGCACACAGTAATAATGGAAAAACCATCCACACAATACCTTTTTCTGCACACACATTCTGAAGTTCTAAAAGCTGTAGATCTTCTGGGGGGAGGGGGGGGAAGAATGGATACACAGGGCCTGCCTGTGAATGGCAAGAAAATGCTCATTTCAAACAGAATAAAAAATAATCACAGCCCATGCAACATTCTCCACACACCCGTCACTGAAATCACACCTCGACTGCCACTTACTCATACTTCAATTATACTAAATTCTAAAACTGGTTTCAAAAAGAAATAAAGCAGCTTCAAAACTTGTATCAGGATTTAGAAATGTGGAAACATACCTATAAAGGTAATGGTGTGAATCAAACTGACACCAGTACAGTATATTTAGGAGACTAGACTGGACTTTTCTCTCTCTCTCTTATTAAACATTATTGCACAGAGACCTTTCATTACACGTTCTTCAATTTTACATATTCTTTAAACATGTGACTTAAGTGCGGTGGATCATTTTTTTTAGAAAAAAAAGGAGAAAAGAGTAACAGCAGCATGATTTGTCAAAATTAATCCCTCTAATTAAGTAGGAAAAACACAACTCTGCTATAAACAAAAATAAGTGCTCTTTGCTCACTTAAAACAAAGCAACCCCCCTCAAAATAAAACCCAGCAAAAGATGTGTAAGCCTGTAAATACTCAGAGAATGCAATACTGACGCAGAACAAAAATGATGCTTAGGAGGGGTAATGCACTCACCCTTAGTAAGTTTGGTGAAAATCTGGATTTCAAGTGCACTCATCACCATAGATATTTACAGTACTAAGTTACCTAAAATCAGAATCAACAAGTCCCTGTCTCTCCAGACCTCTACTACCCTCAGTAGGAATTCATCCCAATTAAGGTCTATATTAAGAAGACTCCAAGTTTTTCGATAAAGTGTTCAGGCATTTAAAAAAAAACTCTGTACAATATTTTACACATATACAGGTTGACAGGCTCCAGTCTGATCTAGCCCATCTTTGTTTTCTGTATCAGAGTTCTCAGACTGGCTGACTTCCAGAGCAGAAGGCTTTGGGTATCTAAACGGGTATCCGTTGTCATCAAAGAACCTCCGGAAAGTGAACTCATAGAAGGCATGTTCTGTGTGTTTGCCACCAGAAGAAGTCTGTGGGTCCCACACCCTGGCACTGTCTTCGTTAGTGTTGTTATCCCAAGGACTGTCTTCTTCCACGGGGTCGAAATTTGAGGTGTCCATGGGATGGCTGATCTTTGGCACATATGGAGCTGCCTGCCTGCGGATATCAGTAGAGAAGTCTATGGAGTCAAAGAAAGGGTGAGCCTTAATATCATCTGCGCCATTTCTTCCAAGTCTCTCCTCAGCAGAGCAACACAGTTGTGTGATCAGGTCGCTCGCTTCAGAGCTTAGCTTGACCTGGGAGGGAATGTGCAGTGTATTCTCCCAGTTTATTACCTGAAGAGAAGAAATATACAGTTAAGCAGCTGGCCCCAAAGATTGCTCTGTTTGTTTTTGATTATCAAAAGAAATTACACCAAGAAATTCATTCATTCATTCATAGCTAGATAGTGACAATAAAGAGTAAGCTATGAAGTAACTTTCTTACTTATTACACTGAAACATTCCTTATTGTCCTGCATCTTTCCTCAGGCTCACCCTGAGATCTGAAGAAACAATGTCACAGTCCTATATTCTTCCCATACTGATCAACCAAATATCTACAGGAAGCCTCAAACCAGGCCAGGGCTGCAACAATTTTTATATTCCTTAGCAAATGGTATTTAGAGGCATTTTGCCTCTGATACTGGACATATGTATCCATAATTTCTGGTAGATTTTGATAGCTATATCCATTAAAAAGCTATCCAGGTTGGCAGTCATCATTATATCTTGAGGTGGCCAAGTTCTACCATTTCTTTGGGGGTTTTTTTGACTGTGCATTATTGATCTGTAACCAATTCCCCACTGTTCAACTTCATTATGCAGCCCCAGAATCTAGTAATATATGACACACACACACACACACAATTCTTGTGCTCTAATTTTGGTTTGTCTGTTTGTTTTATCCAATTTCTACCCAGCTCACCTGGCCACCTGGCCACTCTGGGCAGTTAACAGTAAAAAGTAGACAGATAGACATCATAAATTTGTCATGTATATCAGGGCTGTCCAGGTTTGAAGAGGCCAAGGTCTACTTTTTCCGGCCCAAAGTGCCTGAGGGCTACTACACTAAAACCTCTACTTATGAATTTTATCTGTTCCGAGCACATGCTCATAACTAAAAACTTTTGTAAGTAGAGCAGTGGTTTCCCATAGGAATGCATTGAAAACCAATTAATCTGTTCTGGAGGGAACAGATTTCAATGTGCCATGGCCCTTGAACTGCCCCACTCACCTGAGACAGTGGGCTGGCAGAACCAGAACTTTGCTGGGGCAATAGTGGTCCTTGGGATGGGGGAGGGAGGGGTGGACAACTTATCCCCTCACTTTGTTTTATTGATGGCCGGCGGGCTACTTTTGGACCCTTCACAGGCTACCAGTAGCCCGCGGTCTACCTGTTGGGCAGGCCTGATTTATATCATAGATAAATTTACACTCTTTCATCATACCCTCCTTCCCCCCCCCCCCACAATAAACTATGTTGTAATGTTTTGTAGTATCTGCTTCATCCTCAGCCTCCATCATTTTGTTTAGTATTGTACAACTCTTCTGACTGTACACTATCTTTACTGGTACTGATTTTCTAAAAAAATCTTTTGTCTGAAGTACTGTCTTAACTAAAGTTGGTAATGACTTCAACATTTAAAGAAAGCAGGGAAGAAAGTCAGGGGGTTATTTTAAATCTAAACTTTTCCCTGAAATACCCAATTGATTTTTTGCAACATCCCATTTCAAATGACTTTACCTTCAACTGGGTTTCTGTGGGAGAAGGAGCCAGGAAGGGAGGTTGTCCCACAAGCATCTCAAACAGAATCACACCAACACTCCACCAGTCACAAAGTTGAGTGTATCCTAACAAGTAAGCAAGAAAATGAGATATTCCGTTCATAAAATCAGGACTGTGTAACAAGTTAATTTTAGTTTTTAACACACACACTCCAAAAATCAAAAGAAATAGGACGTTCAAATTTATGGTTTCCTTTGCCTCAAATGGACTGAGGCAAAAAATTAAACAATTGAGAAGTTTGATTTATATGCTTTCTTCTGATGGTTGCCAGACAACCTACTATGTACTGTATTTTGCAGCATTTTATTCCATGCACAAGTAAATAATGGTGCCGTGTGAGGAATCACAATTTCTGCACCAAGACACCTACATTTTCCACTCCAAAGCTTAGTTATATGCAACTGTGTCTACTTGCCATGAAGCAAACCCCTATGAATTCAATACAAATTACTTCTCATCCAACATGTACAGGTTTGTACTGTTAATAATCCTCTCTTCTCCATGTTATTTTCAAATGCTGCGTTTTACTTAATTTCACAGTTCTCAAACTGTATTTATCTAGATCACAGACTAATAAAGTTGGAAGATAGATGGCCTGTAAGGCCATCAAGTTCAACCCACTGCTCAATGCAAGAGTCCAAATGAAAGTATATCTAATAGATGGCTGTCTAGCTTTCTCTTGAATGCCTTCAGCCTTGGTGCGCTTATCACCTCCCAAGATAACTGGTTCCATCACTATATTGCTCTAACAGTTAGGAAACTTTTCCTTACATTCAACCAAAATCTGGCTTTCTGTACCTTGGGCCCAATATTATGTGTCCTGCACTCCGCAATGACTGAAAACACATTATGCCCCTCCTTTGAATGACAACTTTTCAATATTTTGAGAGTCTGATCCTATCTCCCCTCAGTCTTATTTCAAAGGCTAAGCATTTCTCAAAGCAAAGCATGCCCAGTTCTTTCATTGTTTCCTTCTAGAGCAGTGTTGGCGAACCTATGGCACGGGTGCCAAAGGTGGCACTTGCAGCCCTTTCTGTGGGCACCCGACATGGCCCTTTCACAGCCACTGTATTCAGGTTAAATTGCCGTATTGGCACTTTGCAACAACAACAAAAATTAGTGGGTTTTGAAAAGCAGTTTGGGCACTCGGTCTCTAAAAGGTTTGCCATCACTGTTCTAGAGCTTGGTTTCCAATCCCTTGACCATCCTTGTTGCACTTGTTCCAGTTTGTCAGCATCCTTCCTAAAAGTGCCGGGTCGGCTTGCCCAGTGCTGAACAGAGGTTGACTAGCGCTTCATACGCTTTGGAGATGATACTTCCATTGCTAAAACTTCCATTAACAAAACAGCATTTTTTTGCGCGCCCCCCCCCGCGGTCGCCACCGCCCCTCCCCGCCACTGCCACCACGCCCCACCACGCCCCACCGCCGCCGCCGCCGCCGCGCGCCCCTCCCCGCCCTGCGGGTGGGCCGGGGAAAGGTTATCGGGGATTTACCGGTCCGCGGTGATAAAAAGGTTGGGGAGCACTGGATTAAACAGCTACGGGAACGATCAATAAAGCAGCTATCGACCTTAGGCTTTCCCCAGGACAGCAAAATGTTAACAGAAAGCAGGACTTCAAGATGAGCCTCCATTTAGAAAGATGGGAACCACCTACCTTTACGCAGTAGAACTTCTGGTGCAATGTAATTGGGAGTTCCAACTAGTGAATGGGCTAAACATCTCTGGTGCTGTTTCTTGGCTCTCTGCTCCAAGGTCTTCAACCTGTCTCCACATCTACAGTTAGATACGTCATCCCAAAGATCACTGGGCTCCATGCTGTCCTGCCTTATGTGGCTCCCTTTCAAAAGAAGAGAAATAAAAAAGGGAACAAGCACGATTACACTGGGAAGTTTTACAAAAAGGTCACTCAAGAAACAGAAAACCGACATCACATTCACAGTGTTCATATACAGAAGGGTATCAGGTTCTTGACCATTCTTACTTGGGGTAGTACCTTGTACCCTTGCCTAATCATTTATGCTGTAAGTGGGAATGGCCAAACAAACCACAAGCCTTGTCTATTGTGACGTCAGCATCTGGTAATTTGTATTATCTCTTCCCAAATAGACTCCCTTCCTTTTCTTGCTTTTTTCACTGACTTGTTGGTGGAAAAGGCAAGGCAGAGTAAATGGGGTTTATTTAGCCACTTGTCCATGCAGTGGAAGCAATTCAGCAGCGTCCACAATAAGTCAAAATAAGTATTCTCACATATCCTAGTATCTGAATGCATCTACTCCAATAACCCAAAATGTGTATTTGAGAGTTCTATAAATGTGTTTTGAACCATGCTTATGTTTTTCTTATATATAATATCTCACAAGTGTAATACACATTAGTGTTTTTAGATCACTTAGTATCCCCTAGAGATCTCTAGTATTTCAACTTCTTGCTGGAAGACAACAGGCTCCACTCTGGAGCATCAAGAATTGCGACAAACAATTGCTACAGATTTGTGCAGACTTTTTGGTTCTTGTGCGCTTACATATGTATTTATAGGCAGTTTTGTTTACTGTAATCTGAGCTGGACTTTCGGTCTTCTCTCTGCTGTTCTACAGTCATACCACGATGCCATTCTAACCAAAACTCTGCCACTGAAACAATTCACCTCTCTCTAATCACATGAAAACCCTCTTTAAATTCCTGCACAATTCTCATGTCTAGTCCAATATCTTGCTCTTACTTTTCAGACCTCCATGAGTTTCCCTTCTCTCCACTATTATACTGTATAATACAGTACCCTAATATTTGTCTACCTGCAGCACCCGTGCTTTCTGTCCTCCACTGTCGGGTATCTGAATGCTTCCTGCTTCATCAAAAGGCTGTTTTTATTCCCCAGTTGTTCCACATGCCTGGAACCACCACCACCACCACCAACATCTTCATGTTCTTTGCATGCCCTTCAGGCACCTCTTGAAAGCTGGCTTTTGCTGTATATCTGTTTTTGTTTTTATTTTGAATTGTTACTTTAGGAGTAGGATTGTATATGAATATAATAAAGTTCTGATCCAAAGACTTAACCCTGTACTATAGGAAACCTATACTATAGGCAAGTTTAATTGAAATCAACACACACATTCATCTTCTGTTTATCCAATTTCCCTCTCCGTGTCCAACATTCATAACATTTTTGTAATAAACCTGTTTCCTTTTAGTCTCCAAGACAATGATACACATGTTATAAGATTTTCATATAAAATGCTATTACCATGTTAAACACCTCCTTTCTCCCCACAAGTATCATCACAGTACCTTTCTGATAATATTTTGAGTTGTGCGTCCATCGGAATCCAGTGCAGAGGCCAAAGTCAGTCAGCTTAATGTGTCCATCAAGATCAATCAGAATGTTATCTGGCTTGATGTCTCTATGGATGAAACCCATCTTATGCACACTCTCAATGGCCAATGTGAGTTCAGCAATGTAAAACCGAGCTAGAGTCTCTGGAAAGACTTCCATCCTGATCAACAAGCTCATCATGTCTCCACCAGGGATATAGTCCATCACAAAATACAGGTTGTCTTTATCTTGGAAGGAGTAGTAGAGCTTAACCACCCACTCGTTGTCAGCTTCTGCAAGGATATCCCTCTCTGCCTTGACGTGAGCCACTTGGTTACGATTCAACACGTCTTTCTTCCTCAAGGTCTTCATTGCATACAGAGCATGAGTGTCCACCTTGCAGGCAAGGCAGACTTCCCCAAAAGCACCAATGCCCAGAGTCTTGATTTTTACGAACATCGATTTGTCCATTTTGGCTCTCTTTAACCTGTTGTAGTTGGACTCTTTTTGGTAGAGGATTTTTCTCATCTGTTCTTGCTCTGCTTCGGACAGACCAGCCTTGATAAGACCAGGGCAGAGGTGAGGGAGAAAAGAAAAGTTGATGGTTAAGTCAGGATAGTTGCAGATTGTCAGGTTATAAGAAAGATTTTAGAAATACATCAGTGAAGGAGACCAAAAGGTGTCTTTTCCCCCACCTCAGCCTCATAGGCAAGCAGGTATGTGACACTCCAGACACTGTGGGAGTGCCAATGGTGAACGCTGGTGGAAATGGTGACTTAACATCTGGAGTCTACATGCTCCCTTCAGTCAACATGCTAACTCAATGGACAGAGGATCAGTCTCAAAACTCATAGCTCACCATGTGCCATGCGGCATGTGTGTTTTTCCAGGTCCCAGAATTCTCCATTCTGAGAGTTCCACCACCCAGTCTAGCACCTTAACAGTGCTCACCTGCAGAAAGTCTGGGCTGGAAACCTTCATGAGTTAAGATAGGTTTAGCTACAGCCTAGATCCTGTCAGAAATGGAGGGTGCCTTAGTGCTTCCTAGGAATTCTCAATAATGAAACAAAAAAGAATAGGGATAATCACATTCACAGCCATGCTGGACAGAGATGATGGGAATTGGGGTTCAACATATCTGAAGAAATCTCTAGGCACCCAACGCAGCATAATGCCTACTGCACTAAGATCTAGTACAGTACTTACAGTACTTACATATATATATATATATATGTATATTCCCAGAGACGACTTCTAATGTTTGTATTATTTATTGGACCAGCATGTGAAGAAACAGTGGAGCTACACTCAGTGACACCTCCACTGACCTGTACATGTACAGTGCCACTGCCTGCACAGAAGGTACCTTCGGGTGGGCTACACAGAGGATCTGAAGTCAAGAAATAGGCTATTTGCAACCCTGTTCCTCCCTTTACACCCTGGTGAGGAAGATGCCCAAAGAAAGTTTAGGAGGACAACCACATTTTCCTGCTTCTGTATTCAGGTTTCAACTCAGCACCAGGATAACCTACCCTCTGTTTTGTTTTTGTCTCTATTTAAAGGCACTTTACTAACTTTATATGGCAGGGAAGAGAAACTTGAAAACTGTGGTGGTAATCCCTGATAAAATCTCAGAGATAAAAAGGAGCTGTCAATGATCCCTTTGGAGAGAGAGCACTGTACCAGAACTTTCTCCCAGTGGTGGTGAACCTTTGGCACTCCAGATGTTTTGGACCACAACTCCCAGAATCCCAAGCCTAGACTGCCAATGACAAAGGACTGGGGGAGTCATGGTCCAAAACATCAGGAGTGCTGAAGGTTCGCCACCACTGAGTACTTTCAATAACAGAAACAGGTAGGTGAAGAGAAGCAGCACTGATTTTCATTTGGCACAGTTTCAAAGTTCTAGAACCGCAGAAAAGAATCTACTTTTAAAAAAATAAAAATGGAAGAAATTATGATTTTACCCCCAAGAGTGTTAAAGATAAAGGGCTGCCACATGTGACCAAATATATTTCATTCTAACGTTTAGCAAGGAAAAGTCCTTGCACACGCATGTGCGCACACACATAAACAGAGAGAAAATTTACCTTAGCCATTTCTTGCTCCAACTGCACGCGGCGATTCATTTTCTGCTGGTAGGTCTTTATGACGTTCTCCACGTGTTGCTCCATGTAAAATTTAAAGGCAAATGGTGAATAGCTCTTAATTCGGGATTCTCTTTTCTCTTCATCTCTGCCATTCTTCCTCACTGGCACTGGGGATGTCTGGATCTGTTTTTTGTCCTTGCCCGCTTTTTCCACTTTGGTTGTTTTGATTTTGTCGTTCCTCTCCCTGTTTTCTTCTGCTTTGTTGGGGGCTGAATTTGGGACTAATCGCATTGTCTGCTCTATTCCTGCACGTAAGCAGTTGATATCGAACTGCTCAGAACTATTGGGCAGCAGCAAATGCTTCGGATATGGCGGTGGAGGACACCTGAGCTCCTGCTTGCTATAGTCGACATCTAACTGATAGGCATTTGCTCCTCCAACAGGTAGGGGGTGCTGTTCGATCATTCCTATGCCATCCACGGCCGAAGACTGGGCGGGTAGCCACCCAGGATGAGCTGGACCCACAGCAGTTTGAGGCTCAGGCCTCATCACTCGGGTGCTCTTCACCGGCTGCAGAATATGAGCAGACGTGACAGCAGTGATGGTATTTGGAGAAGAAATGGAAGCATCGGCTTTGCCTGGAGGGGTCTGCCTCATAGATACCGGCATCTGCTGCTGGTGGCTGTTAAACGAGTTGGTTCTACTGGGGACGCAGGCCTCCGTCCTGAAGGACACATGCTGCCGGGGAGATGCCTCCAGAGCCGGGTTCTGTAGTGAATCACGGCGGGAAGAGGAAGAAGAAGAAGAGGAAGAGGCGGTCTGCCACTGCTGAACTTGAGGGTTATTCATATCATACAAGTCCATGTTCAGGCTATTTCTAGAGGGCGTTAAGAGGCCCTGTGGTGGACTGTCGGAAAAGTCGTTTGGAAATGGAGGTCCTCGGCTGATCACATGCATGGGATGAGAAGATGGAATGGGTTGTTTGTGATGCGAGTGTGGCATATACAAACTAGTGGGTGCCTGCTGGAACCCATGGCCAGAATTATTCTGAGCAACCGTTCCTTTATTTGGAAGGTTTGGGTACCCTCCCCCATCTTGTTGCAACTTGTTTTGGAAAGACTGGCTCCGCTGGATTCCATAACCAAGGGCCTCACCCTGCACCATCATAGGCTGCCTGTTGTAGTGTGGGCTGTTTGAACCATGGCTGCCTTGGAGCTGCAAAGCCTGGCTGCTGTGACTAGCAGCCCCTGGGTAGCTGATCACTGAGGCATCCATGTTAGCAGGATATGGTTTCTGCTGATGACTGGCAGGCATGTTGTGGGAACTTAGGCCAGTTGGCCTTTGTCCTGGGGCGCTCATGGTTGCAGGCTGTGAAGCAGAGAGCAAGTAGTCCATGTAGGGCCGAGGGACCTCACTGAGCATGTTAGCAGCTTCTGCCCCAAAACCTGTTCCTTCATAACCTGGGTTGCCCATCTGGTGATAGGACGGAAACGATTCACTGGATCCTTCAAAACTTGGCCTGCGGTTCACATTGTTTAGCATAACACCCTTTCCTATAAGGAGAAAGAGAAAACAGATAGGATACGGAAAAGAGGGCCAAACATAACCTCCAATTAGAGCTGAAATCACAGTGTCCTGGATTTATTAGCAAAATGGTTTTGTCTGAGCAACTAAGAATTGCAAATGAAGCCTGTGTTTGGCTCTCAAAGACCAAACACACAACAAAGCAAGCCAATTTTTAAACTGTGCGAGGTAAGAAAAGTGCCTGTTGCATGCTTTGATCAGTTAAGGAACTTCCTCCTTTAATGAAGTGTTGCCTATAATGGATAAGAATGTTATTCATTTTGGGGAGTTAAGTCATGGCAACTGGACTTCTTTTCTTGTGGGATCGAAACGTTTCGCTACGCAGCCAAGTAGCTTCTTCAGTCCAGTTGCCATGACTCAGTTCCCAGATAACCTCACCTGGATGACTGAGAATCACCACAGACATTACTCATTTTTATGTCACTTTTCTCCTTAAAAAGGACCTAAGGTGGCATACATTTTTATCAGAACAATTTATTAGACCAACTATTACAAAAAGACATAAAACTGTAGATAAGCTTTTGGGGTCTTTGATCTTTCCTCAGGGAAGGAGAAGCAAAAAGAAATGGGAAAAGGAAATGGCTAGGAAAGCAACAAGACCAGATTAGAAGAGTGGAAAATTCTAACATTTAATCTTTCACCAAGAATCTTTTTTTCGATCACTTAAGCAATAAATGCAATGAAGTTGCTGCAAGATGTCTATTTGATTGCATCAGGTTGCTTTACCACATCACACATCCAGGAATGGAATGTCAAGTATATATTGCCACATAGTCTTCTGGTCCAAGATACCTCCCTTCTGGATAAATTATGCTTAACAGAGCCAAGGCAAATGTGTTTCTTTCCTATTCAAATGTAAAACCCAGCTTAATAAGTGCAGAAAAACAGAAAGGAAACTGCAAGGCCACCTGTGCTTACCTGAAGAGGTCTGCTTAATGACACGGACTATTTGTTCATTTCTAGGGTCCAAGTATCCCATCTTGCTAATGTATTCCAAAGCTGCTTCAATGCTTCTACTGCCAGTCTGTTTAAGGGCTCTCACGGCCATCTCCTAGATACAGGCACAAATGAAGACTGATTTATGAGCACAAAAATCACAGCTAAAAAGCTAAACATTTCAGTGTATATGGGACTAGACCTTTGAAGAACCCCTCCCCACCCAGTATTTTTAAATGACCCCTGCATAAGTCACTGCTGTTTCTCAAAGACGCATTCCCCAATGTTTGATGGGCCAAAATGCCTATTCAAAGATGATGTTATCTTCCTATAAGTATTCCTGATGAAATATAACTATCATTTTGAAAATTGATGCTGCCTCTTTGTGCAAACAGCTTGGAAACATTAATTTATTAAAACCTGCATTAACCAGTGAATTAACTAAACGCTCTGCCCTAAAGCAATCAAACTAACACCAACAGACTTCTTATAATAAATAAAAGATTGTTTCATAACTTGGCTCTGGGAACTTGGAAAACTTGGAAAACTTGCATAACTTGGGGGGGGGGGGAACCATCATGCTTTTTATCATTAAAGACCGAACAAGCTGATGGTGAATGTTCAGTATAACTGCCTGGCTTAGCAACCCAAGATACAAATACAAGAGAGCCAAATTCTGGCAAGGAGGAAGAATGTCCCAAAATGGGAAGTGTTCAGTTCTGCTCAGAGCCAAAAACATACGCAGCATTTTCTCTGCTTGTTCATATATCATCCATTTTGATGAACATGTTTCTAAAATATTTTCATCTCCAAAAAAAATTTGTTACATGAAAAATGCATATTAAAAAGCATGACATTTCTCATTTAACAAACGTAGAGAATGGCAGTGGTGCCGACACAGTGTTGAGACTGGTTTCAGGGATCACGTGACCCTCCCCACCCCCAGTTAGAACAGTTTCACTGAGGTTAATTCTTTTGTTCCAGCAGACAGGCCTCCTATATTGCTAAAATACAAAAAAAAAATTACTTACATGTTCTTAAGAAATGCAAGCATCCGATAAATTATTTATATATAATACAAAGAAAATACGTTGCCCCTATTTGCTTTAATCATTGGGCTATTTTTTTAACTCTAAAATATCTCAGACTTTCACTCCATTAACAGTTTAGTAAGAACTAATCAAATCCGCATTACCTAAACAAATATGGGAACTGGAACACAGGTATTTGCATGTCTGTGAAATGTGTAATGGGCTCCAAGATTGATGTACTACAGTCAAGTATCTTAGGGAAAACTGTGCACAAAAACACATGCCCCTAAAGGCATATATTTTCCACCATTTACGACAAAGCTTGTGAAAATGGGACAAAAGAAATTTGTAATGGAGAAAAACACAAGAATGAGAGAACCTGACTAATTCCTCCATTCCTGTGGGTGAACTTCCCTAGTCAGGGTTGGAACAAGCTTGATTCAGTTTTGTCCAGATTCTAATAGGTCATTGGAAACAGAAGGAGGCCTCTTGAGCACAAGGGTCTTCTTGGGAACCAGACCGGTGTCCTCCTTCCTTTCTCCCAAATAGACTAGCAAGTGTAGCAGCCAAACAAACAAAACTAATAAAAAACACCTGACCTAACCTTGATTAGGCTCCTGAATGTCGCTGTGACAACATCCTTGACAGCTACTCCTTGAGATTTGTGCTTCCTTGCAGGAAGGACTGGCATACTGTATCTCAAGAGTCCTGCATCAGGACATTGTGTGTGTGTGTGTGTGTGTGTGTGTGTGTTGTGTCGTTACAGTCATGACTGACTCTTCGTGACCCCATGTCCACCGAGTTTTCTTGGCAGGAACACTGGAGTGGTTTGCCAGTTCCTACTCCAGGCACCTACAGCACCTGGTATTCCCTGGTGGTCTCCCATTCAAGTACTAACCAGGGCCGACCCTGCTTAGCTTCCGAAATCAGGCGAGATCGGGGCATCTAAGCAGCCATCAGGATGTTACTCCTCTCTAACAGGCAGCTCCAAAACTAACATGCCTGTTCAAAGGGGGAGAGTACTTGCCAAAACAGGAAGGGTCCATGCATGCCCTGAATTCAAATTCTGTACAGGCTTGAGATTGCCCGGTAGTTTGTTTCAGCAGTTAACACTTAGGAACTCTGCCCTTCAAATGGTGCAGGTAAGGCCTGAACTTTGGCTGCTTCTGTTGTTATAAATCCTGGCAGGTAAGATTAATATAACCTGCTTGGAACCAGAAGAAAATTCCACATATTGGAGTGCTGGAAAGACTCCTATTATTTAATAGCCAGCATGGGTATTTTGTGTATTCGCCTAAATGCTTTGCAGTTTGCACATACTGCTGGCCAATAGCAGTGGATTGTTTCCCCTTTGCTCGCCTCTGCCCTGGCTTTTCTCTCCACTACTGTTGGCAGAGATTAGAACTTGAATTGTTTTATGTCCAGCAACATATTTTTGGTTGTTGTTGAAGGAGGGGGAAGGACTCTGGCTGCCAAAGTGCATTTGTATCTAGAAGCACAAGTAAAGATTGCTCAAGAGGTTAGGAAAAGATTTTCCTCCCTCAGCACTCCCACTCCCTCTAACCTAGTAGATCTTGGAGAGATAATAGGTTTTCTAAGATCTCAGCAAAAGAAAACTAATTGCTAAACAACAACACCCCCCCCCCAGTTTTTCCATTCACAAGGGAGGATGGGCAACAGATGCAGGAAACAGATACAGATTTCCTCAAGGGAGGGGCCAGAAACAGCAGCATGCCCGAATGGCATCTCCGGAAGAAACAAGTTTTAGCCTTTTAGGGTATGTTCACTGTCCGAAGCATTATTTATGCTCCTAAATGACCTTCTTAAACCCAAAGTAGACAATTTGAACTTCCCAGGACACACAGTGCCTTGTATTTTGGACTGCTTTACTTGAATGGTCCATTAATATATGCCAACCTCATGCCGAGACCTATATTTCGAGAACTGTTAAAAATAATTATGTAGAAATACTGTCCACAGACATAAAAAACTAAATTAACACTAGGTACACCATCACCCCATGTTTCTATACAGTGTACACTCATATAACAAATGGTTTGTACCATATAACATAAAAGCTGTACAACATAAAAAAAATTCTGGAGATAGTGGAAATTTGCTTAACAGAATTGTCTATGGGGCAAATCCATACAACATAAAAATGGTCGCGATTAGGGATTACTCTGTTTTCAATGCATTCCTATGGGATATTTATATAAAGGAATATTTGCTTAACATAAATTTATTTGGAACAAATTAATTCCTTTATCCAAGGTACCACTGTATCTTCTATAATTGGGATAGCCAATCAATAGCCCACAAGCTATACCCACATTTCTATGAGGTTAATACCATCTATTCAAGCTGGGCCTCAGAAACCAATTGTAATCCAAGAGCCAATGGATACACTGCTCAACCAGCAACTGGGAGACCCTGATTCAAGTCCCTACTTAGTTTAGAAGATTAATGATGCCTATGAGGCGGTCAATATTTCCCTACCTCGCCTACTTTAATTTGTTCTTTCTTCTGAGGATTCAAATGGAGAGAAAGGGCATATATGTTTCTATTAGATCCTTGTGGTAACAGCATGAATGGAGCAAATAAATCAGGCAGGACTAAAATTTCAAAGGGCAGGAAAGAAGGCATTACAAAAGATCAAATGTAAGGACATGTCACCGGAGACCAAGGCTAAGATCACACACCTTATTGTATTCCCAGTTCTTATGTACGGGTGTGAAAGTTCAACAGTGAAGAAAGCCAACAGGACAAAAACATTGATATATTTGAAATATGGCTCTGAAGGAGAGTTTTGTGGATACCATGGACTGTTAGAAAAATAAACAAGTGGGTCCTAGGTCAAATCAAGCCTGACCTTTTTTTTCTGGAAGCAAATTTGATGAAACAGGGGCTGTTGTACTTTGGGCTCATCATGAAATGGCAAGGCTTGCTGGAATAAATAATAATGCTAGGACAAGTAGAAAGCAGCTGGAAAAGAAGAGCATCAAATAGGAAATGGATTGACTCCATAAAGAACACCGTAGAATTTGCAAGTATTGAATAGGGATGTTGAGGACAGGACATTCTGGAAGTCACTCATTGACGAGGTTTCCATGAATTGGAAGCGATGGCACATAGCAACAACAAAACAGCAGGCTTTTTCTTGTTGGAAAATGAAAGGCAGCCTCTTAGATGTCATGGTGGAAAAAAACAGACGCCAAAGGATCCTTAGCTTACTGGGATGCCAAACCTTCTTTGGTCAGGCATGAGATGGAAAGGTAGATGTTATGGCCAAGTAGATCTTAAATGCACAGATAATTGCCATTCCAGCTCTAAAAGTGGTTCCGATTTTGTTGCAACACCGATCTCGGGCAAAGTATTGCAACTTGGGAAGGATGCCCTTTTGTTATCCATATTAGCACTATTTAATTCTAAATACATTCACATTATGAGTTGCCAGAAGACATTTGGAGAGAAAGGATGCCTTCTTTCCTTTGGATGCCTTCTTTGGGCCAAGTCAAAATGACAGAAATTCTGGAGATTTATTTAAACAACTTTGCAACCCCATAAAAATTTCTCAAGTGACCATCAATCAGACAAGTACAGCCCAAAGTGCTGTTGATCTTGTTAAATGCAGAGACAAAGAAATCTATTATCCAGTACAACTGCTGCCCTCAGTTTTTGAAGAAAGAAAGAAGGCGTGGGGGGATGTTGTGGAGTTGTACAGATAACAAATATGAAATCTCAAGAACAGAAGGATGAAGGAAATTAGCCTGGGACAAAATATCTCACTAATATTGCAGCCAAGTTTGAAACAGATTCCTAGCTTGCTACTTAATGAGATACATTGTGTCCACTTAAGAAAATTAAAACTAGGAACAGCTGTACTTATTCCATGATCTGCAGGAGCCTTATAACATGATAAAATGTTCTGTACTCATCCCCTTTTCTAGAGCTCTAGCAGTGAAGGGGTAGATCAGCTAGAATGAGCAATCTAAAACAAAAATGCAACTCACAAGAACAGTAGCACAACATTATTGGTGACTGCTGAAAAGCTTTTACATAGCCTAGGAAGGGCAGTAGATTCAGGTGTTGACTGGCCTGCCTACCAATAATTAAACCGTCTCTAAAAGCAAATCAAAAAGTTAAGTGTTCTGCTTATATACAGCCCCATAGTGCTGAAAACACTCTCTGGGCCGTTGACAATTTAATTATGCAGGCTACACATTGGCTCCTCAGTGAGCTGGGTACTCATTTTACTGACCTCGGAAGGATAGAAGGCTGAGTCTATTGCCCAGAGTCACCGCCCAGAGTTCCTCTGGGAAAGTCGGGCGGTATATAAATGGAATGAATGAATGAATGAATGAATGAATGAATGAATGAATGAATGAATAAATAAATAAATAAATAAATAAATAATGAGCTGGCTACCTGGAATTGAACTCAGCTTGTGAACACAACTATAGCTGCAATACAAGCATTTAACCACTGAGCTACAAAGCTCTAGACCAGTGGTTCCCAACCTTGGGTAGCACAGGTATTCTTGGATCACACTTCCCAGAAGCCTTCACTACCAGCTGTGCTGGCTGGGGTTTCTGGGAGTTTCAGTCCAAGAACACCTGGGTTAGGGAAGGTTGTTCTTGGACAAGTCAGGGAAGGACTGCTCTAGGCTCTAACTACTGAGATAAATCCTGGGATGACAGGATATGGGATCCCAGGTTGGTGCTAGCTGCCCATTGCATGGTTCCCCGGCCACTGAGGAGTAAGTAAAGTGGATGTGATAGCCCCTGAGCTGGGATTCTCCTTGAAGGCCTTCACCCCCAGGACCAAGAAAAGCAAAATGTCCAAAATGAGGGAGGTGTCCATACAAGCCCTATTTCCCCCAAACTAACCCAATGGCCAAACCCTATGTCCCAAAGCTCCCATATTCCAAGCTGTGACAAGTAAGTACTGTAAAGAGAAGAACGGCTGTATACCTTGGAAATGATATGCAATACAATGAATATTAAACAGGGAACTTAAGGGAGAGAGGATGGAGAAAGGTGTGTCAAGCAAGCATGGTGTTGTTTTTTTCAAGCCCAGAAGCCAAATCAGAGAGGAAATTTCCCTTTGGTCCTCCTAGCACACCTGGTCCCAAATCTTAGGTCCCCTGATGTTCCTGGATTACAGGTCCCAGAAATCATGGCCAACACAGTGAGTGGTGAAGGCTTCTGGAGGTTGTGGGGATCCAAGGTTGGGAATCCCTGTTCTAGTGGATCCCACCCACAGGGCAGGATGCCTATGTCCTGATCAGCTGACTGGAGAAGAATCAACTCCTAAGGGCTCCTGAGAGATCACAAGTCATGTACAGAGAGAAAATGGCAGCTTCCTTGCCCATCCTCACCCACACCGGAAGCAACAATGAAATCCCAGCTAAGTCTGAGATCTTGATTTCTTTATTTCAATTCATGTTGTAAAACAGTTGACTGTCAGCCACAGATCAACATTTGGAAACTTTCACCATTCCTCCCTCTTTTTCAAGTACATTTTTATTTTTTGCAGACCAGAAAATCTATTTTGAAGGTGCATTTATTTATTTATATTTACTTATTTACACATTTATATATTGCCTGTCTTCCAGAAGGAACATATTGAAAACCTTTTTTGGGAGGATTACCCATATTTCAGCAAAATAGAGGGTTTTATAGGAGCATATTAAGCTGTCCAGAGGCAGGGCTTATATGCATCTTTTCTTTCCTCCACTTTGATCTTGACTTAATTTAGTGCTTCAGTGTGCTTGACTGTCTTAGGCTGTAGAACAAGTAAAATCACAAGCTTTAGTGCTGCAACTCTCCCTGAACCTTTGTTCTCAAACTTTTATTCATTCATTCAATTTATATTTCAATGTATCATTTATCCCTCAAAAATCTAAGCAGAACATATGTAGAGTTCTCAGGTAGTTCCTATCCATAGACTGACAAACACTACAGAACAAGTGAATGGCTTCCTATCCATAGACTGACCAACACTATAGAGCAAGTGAACAGCTTTTATTTCTGTCATCTCAATATGACTTGAGAACAAACATTACATAATTTAATAATTGTCAATATACTACATTAACTTTGATGCCTGTTTTTCTCTTCTGTCTGGACTGTGACCATGGCTGGTGGGGACTGGGGAAATGTGTGTCAACAGTCTGTGTCTTGGCTAGACAACCCCTTTCACAAATGAAATGTGACTCCCCCACCTAAAAATAGCTTCCACCCATTAGGAAGGACCTTGTTTTGTGCTCTAAACATCATGGCTCTGGTGTAAACATAAGGTCAATTCTGGCGTGGGCACTGAACCAAGCCGGAACATAGCATGCCAATGCGTTGAATTATCTACAGTGTTCATTCTGTACAAAAATGCTTTCAAAAAGTTACGAACATCTCTTAAAATTATTTCCAACTATGCATACTACTGAGCATTGCCCGGAACGACATTAAAACCATGCAAGTCGCTGAGAAGCATTTCACATTATATATATTTTTGTAACATACTCCTGTGTGTCAGACTGTATTTTTAAACACCTATAACATGCTATAGGAACATCTGAACAGGGCCAATAGTGCACACAGCTGTATGAGTCACAGCTGGCACACGGCATCGACAAGGTCAAGTTTGCTAGCCTTGTGTTGTGGGCCCCAATCACTCCTGTGCATGGGTGAGAAGGGATTGTGATGTGTGATACAGAAGAGAGGGGTGGCACGGCGAAGGGCCTCTACAACTTTGCCCACATTTCTGCCCACGCCACTCAATAGGACTTCCTGATTTTCTCTCTGCACTCTTGGTTCTTTATAGGAAAAATGTTTCCCTACCTTGTACCAAATTTAATGAAGCCATATTTATTTTATTTTATTAGTAGCATTTGTACCCTGCCTATCCACTAACCCGTTCAAGGTGGCAAATTTGCATCTTCTCCTCCCGTTATCTTCACAACATCCATGTGAGGTAGAGCAGGGCAAACATCACTTGCCCAAGATCCCTTAGCAAGCACTCCAACCACTAGGTTGGAGAGGTTTGTGGGTCAATGAGAACTAGAACCTAGTATCGCCCATGTCCCAGTATGAGCGCTCCAACTGCTAAAACACTCTAGTCAGAGTTCTAGGACAATAAAATGATAACGTCCTGTAAGATTTTTATATCCTGAAAATACATTAATTTTCTAATATATTTCTATGAAATGATGAAGGGTGTTGTGTTGGAGCAATAAGAGGGGACCATTCACCAATTGAGTCTAATTAAAGGAGGAAAGTAGCAGTTTTTCTACATGATAATACAAGACAGCAATTTATTTCACCATTTTTGTTTTTCCTAAAAAATAAAATGGATTTTCTAGAAATATGCCCTCAGGATTTGGGCCATGAGAGTGGGGGGGGGCCTTTTGAAATAAATGCCAAATTTTCATATTAAAATACTGGGTTTTCAAGCCTTACCAGTACTTTACCAGTTTTCATCCAGCCACATTCCCTGTACACTAAGCTATCTATTTGCACCACATCACACAATTGCAGCCACTCACTGGTACATTCTCTCATACGCACACACGTGCACGCAAACCCCAACTCTTTCTCTAACAAACACATAATTACACACCGTCTCTCATACATAGCCTTTTGAAAGAACACCTTGAACCCAACTTTCGGGGCAGTAATCTGTCTGGATGGCACTCTCAATGAACTGTGGTGATGAGGTTATCTCCCTTCATTAGCAACACTGATGCCTTTTGCTAATTTTAACACATGCACACAGTAAGCCAAACATTCATTTGGCTGACATTACATTTATAAAAAGTACCACCCAATATGTCAACTATTCTAGTACTGCAGTCACTAATTTGAAAGTGACTAGCTTCTGTTCAGTCCAGCCCTACTACTACAAAGAGATATCTGGAGTATGCATAAATTCTGTACTGTTTACATATCTTCCCTAGTTTCAAGGAACAGTATTTCTATCAAGCTGGGTGTAAAGAAATCCTTCAGCTGTGTGTACAGATGAAAAATTGCAAATTACTAGTACCTACCCATATAGATCTAATCTTTTGACACGAGTATGTGGTACATTTTGCTCAGCTTGCAGGGCTTGCCATTTTGTGTTTTGGTGTGGGTTTTTTTTTGTTTTGTTTTTGTTTTGTAGCATTTCTACTCACATTATGTTGTTTTACTGTTGCCCTTTATCATCATCTGTATCATTCCACTGGGCAGTAGTTGGGCAGGACCAGATGACATCAGAGAGTGTACATTACATGGGATTTAGGTGACCACTACATACTGTATTTTGCCTGCCTTAGGCTCACACTGGTAAGGAGTACAAGTGCAATGGAATTCCTAAACTGTATTTTTACATATTCATAGAATCATGAAGTTGGAAGGGGCCCTACAAGCCATCAAATCCAACCTGCTGCTCAAGTCAGGAATACAAATCGTAGGATTATTTGCCAGGTGGTTGTCTAAATTTCTCTTTAATGTCTCCAGTGCTGGAGCACTCACCACCTCTTGAGAGACGTTGTTCCATTGTCATACAGGTCTATCAGTTAGGACACTTTTCCTGATATTCACATGGAATCTGTCTTCCTTTCTGTAACTCGAGCCCACTATTGCATGTCCTTTTTTCTGGGTTGATAGAGAACAGACCCTATATGACAAATTTTCAAATATTCTATTAATGCATCACACTCTTGGCTTATATTCACCATGTGATCTTATGACGATTCCATGATCCTTCTTCTCACTCATTGTACTGCTGAACCAGGTACCACCATCTTGTAACTGTGTGTTTTGTTTCTTTTTCCGAAGTTCGGTATTTGGCATTTATCTCTGTAGAATTTCATTCTGTTGTTTTCAGACTTGTGCTCAAGCCTATCTAGATGCTTTTGAATTTTGTTTCCATCTTCCAGGACATTATCTATTCCGCCCAATTCTGTGTCATTTGCAAATTTGATTGGCATTCCCTGAATCACCTGATCAAGTCATTAATAAAAATGTTGAAGAGCACTGGGCCCAAAACTGTGTCCTGGGGTATTTCGGTTGTTACCTCCTCCCAATTTCAGAAGGAGTCATTAATCATCACCCTCTGAGTATGAATCTGCAGCCAGCTGTGCATCCACCTGGCAGTTGTTCCATCCATCCTACCCCTTGTTAGCTTGCTAATTAGGATACAGTAACCCCCCACCGATCGCGGGGGTTAGGGACCCACCCCACCCGCGATGCATGAAAATCTGCGATATGTGAAAGCGGGTGGGGGGGCTGGGTGCGGGGGGGCAATTGCGTGCACCCGCTTGCTCCAACCTCCCGGGAGGTCAAGGTGGCGGCACGTGATCAGACAAAGGTGCTTCCCGCTGCGGAGCCCAGCGCTGGGGCTCCGCGGCCGGAATCACCTTTGCAATCGCGCACCGCTTGCTCCAACCTCCCGGGAAGTCAGGGCGGATGGCACGTGATCGGATAAAGGTGCTTCCCGCCGTGGAGCCCAGCACTGGGGCTCCACGGCCAGAAGCGCCTTTGCAATCGCACACCACTTGCTCTGACCTCCCGGGAGGTCGGGGTGGGCAGCGTGTGATCGGACAAAGGCGTTTCGGCCGCGGAGCCCAGCGCAGCCGGAACCACCTTTGCAATTGCACACTGCTTGCCTGGACCTCCTAGGAGGCACGGGCGGGTGGTGTGTGATCCCCCCTCCCTCAAGCCCTTTCCTGGTACCATGGTCCTGCGATATAGCAGGACCGCGGGACCGGAACCGCGAAAGGGTGGGGAACCACTGTATTGTAGGTACTTTGTCAAAAGCTTTGCTGAAATCAAGATATACTATGTCTACCGCATCTACAGCATTTCATCTCTCTATTAGGGAGGTTACCCATTCAAAAAATGAAATCAGATTAGTCTGGCAGGATTTGTTCATGTAACCATGTTGGCTTCTAGTTATTACTGCATTGTTTTCTAGGTGCTTGCATAGCGACTGTTTTATAATCTCTTCCAAAAACTTTCCCTGGTATTGATGGTCTCTAGTGCCAAGGTTCTCTCTTTTTGTTCCGTGAAAATAGGGACATTAGCCCTTCTTCAATCATCTGGTACCTCACTAATTTCCCATGGTTTCAGGAAAATAATGAACATCAGTTCTGAGAGTTCGTCAGCCAGTTCCTTTAATTCTCTTAGATACAGCTCATCTGGCCCTGGAAATTTGAACTCATTCAAGGTAATAAGGTATTCCGTGACTATTTGTTTATCCATCTCCAGTTTCAATCCTCTCCCCTACACCTGCACTTCACATTTTTCTGGAGAGTCATAGTATCACCTTTGGGAACTGAGCACGTCTGCTTTTTCTTTGTCATCTATTATATTTTTCCATCTCCATTGAGTACCTTAGTGCCTTAGTGACTGTCTTTTTTCTTTGTCTCTTGCTATGCATAAACCTGAATAATGTTGTTTTGTAACTTTTAGTGTCTCTAGCTAACCTCAGATGTTCTCTGCTTTTGCCTTCCTAATGCCATCCCTTCAATTCCTCATTACCTATCTGTACTCTTCCTTTGTGGCCTGGCCTTCTTTCCATTTCCTATACATGTCTATTTTTGCTTTCAGGTCCTCTCTCAGCTTTTCGTGAAGCCACACTTTTTGTTGTTGTCTTAAATATTTTAGAATTTCCTTTTTAGCAACTCCCACCTTTCTTGGACTCCTTTTCTTGTTAGGATCTTCTGACATGGGACCTTATTAATCCTTGTTCACAGTTTATTAAAACTGGCTTTTTAAAAATCCAGCATATATGTATCGCTAATCTCTGCTTTGGTTTCCCTTGAAACCAAGAATTCTAATAGAACATGGTCACTCTTGTCCAGAGTTCCCCTTACTGCCACACCCTCCACCAAGTCATCTCAATTTGTTAGGATCAGGTCAAGTACTACTAGTCCACTATGCAAAGTGTAGCCTGCATAAATAAACGGTAAACTGTCCAGAGAGTGCTTTAAGTACTATGGAGTGGTATATAAGCAGAACAGTCTGTTTTTTGCTTTCTAGTCTTCTAATTTATTTTTCAACTTTTTAGGAGAAAAATTATCAGCCACACAAGCCAGGAATTTCCTGGAGGAATCATACTTGGCAGAATTTTCCTCACAAATATCAGAACAATATTTGCCTCCCAACAAATATCTTGAAATCCCCTTCACTACTATATTATGTCTCTTTGAAATCCCTCCAATTTGCTTTTCGAACATTTCATCTGCAATCTCTTCTTGATTCAGTGGTTGGTAACAGGCTCTAACTATCATGTTCCTTTTGTGTTTCACACCAACTAAATGGATACAGATGCTCTCAACGGGACAACCAATCTCCTCCTCATGTATTTCTGCGCAGGAATGAATGTTTTTAACATACAGTATACTGCAACCCCTCCTCCCTTTTTATTCTTTTTGTTCTTTTTGAACAATTTATATCCCTCAATTTCTGTATTCTAGTCATTGGAGCCATCCCACTAAGATTCAATTATTACTATTAAGTCATATTTGCCCTCCTTAAACTATGATTTCCAGTTCTTCTTGTTTGTTTTCCATATTTCATATACAAACATTGGAGACTAAGTGATTTATGGCCTGATTTTATTTGTATATTTTAATGAATATTATTATTAATATTAATGTGATTATTGACCCTCATTTGAACTGTTCAGTCTGTTCCTCTTACTGTTAACTATATGTTTGTTTCTCCCTCCCCTTTCCAGTTCAATTTAAGCCCTCCTAATGAAGTTTTTCATGTTGTGGTCAAACACATTCTTCCTAGTCTTTGTGAGATGCAAGCCATCTATTGTAGCAGAAAGCTTACCCTGTGTTCCCAAAAACCAAATCTCTCAGATTCTATCCTATTTTTCTCCTAGTTTAAGTAATATAGCGCAAAACTGATACAACACTAATCCACGTGCTTACTCTTTCTTGTCAATTCACCACATTTTCACCTTCAAGCTTTCTTTAAGAAAGAAGTAGGCAAGAAAGCAGTGATCATGGCAGAAAAGGGAAGTTGTTTGACATGTGGACACTTGAAACGCACACTCTCAGGATAATTAGTATTTCTTTGTGAATGACAACTGTGATTTAAGGCACCCAGGTAAGGTATAGAAAACTGAGTTGATGGTTCAGCAGGCTAGAGCTTTGAAAACTGTTGGCTACAAAGTTGGCAGCTCAGCGGTTCGAATCCCAGGTGCCACGCAGCAGAGTGAGCTCCGGCTGTTCACCCCAGCTCCTGCCAACCTAGCAGATCTAAAGCATATGGAAATGCAAGTAGATAAATAGTTACCGCCGTAAAAAGTGGGAAGGTAAAACTGTTTCCTTGCAGCCATGCCGGCCACATGGCCATGGACTTACACAACACTGACTCTTCAGCTTGAATACGGAAATGAGCACAGCCCCTAGAGTCGAACACGACTAGCACGTATGTGTGTGTGGGGGGGGGGGACCTTTAGCTTTTTATGGTATAGAAAAATTTGTGTCAACCCAATGCCATCTTCTATGTGGTCATGCCCTTACATAGTTTATGTGAAGGAGATTTTCCTGGAATGTTCACCCTCAGACACAAGGCATGTCTAGACTCTCTTTCCTTCATGCCACCACTTTTGCTGAGACTTGTTCTAGAAGGGGTCTGCTAGATGCTCTGCAAAATCACAGAACCCATATGGAACACCAAAAGTACTATGAGGCACATGATGGACTGGACTTCTTTGGGGTGCCAGCAGGAGGCAAACTAGTTTCCTGACAGCTGAATGAGAGGAAGGCTACTTTCTCATCAGGCCTAGCAGCTAGAGAGGAGAAACAAGCACCCATAGTGCTTTGCAAGGGAGTCCTTCATCCCACAAGCCCATGCTTATTGACTTTATTATAAAGAACTACAGTATTAACTACTGGTATGGGTAGGAATGACAGATAATAAACCATTGGAGGTAAGCTTTTCTGTACATATGTATGCATGTGTGCAGTGAAAGGGTTTGGTAGTTCTTTAGATGCTTGTACTGTACTGTATATGGATCACAGAGAAGTGTTCCACTTTTCCTCTGCAGAACTTTGCTTTGAATTTCTCAAGGTTAAATGAGATTTAGTAATTTCACACTTTTAGCTGTGTTATTCCTGTCTTTAATTCTCCCTCTAGGAATACTTTAACAGGGCCATAAAACCCTCCAGGATAGCAGGTTTGAATGGATTATAATTGAGCCACAATTTTCTTTAGAGATTTAAATCACTGTGGGACTCTTGCCCAGCTTATGTGGTAATGTGTGTTAGCTTTAAAAAAAAAAAAAGCTACTGCAAGACAATGAAAATTAACCCTCTTAAACCCAGAACCTCCAAATGAATCTTTTGTACTGCTGAAAAGGTACCTGATTATCAGCCTCCACATTCTGACATGTACTTTTAAAAGCCATAACAAAACTGTTCCTTTCTTCTATAGAACCTATGAATTACATGCATTTACAGCAGCTTTGGGCAAATTCCTGGCACAGCAGTTCATGTTGAGCTCCCCCTGGCTCCCTGGGAACCACATCACTGCATCTGCCACTGAGATCTGGCAGCAGCTGACAAAATTCCTGCTGGAGCTGTTGCCAAAATTCAGCAACAATAGCAGCAATTCTCCATTGAGCAGGAGGGCACCATTGCATCCTCAATAATCTAAAAAAAGATATTTATTAAATTAAAGATAATATTCTTTGACAGATTTCTGTTAGGTTTTTATCAATTTGTGTACCTGGATAATACTTCTAAAAGTTAAAGCAAAGTGTTCTGCTTATATACTGCCCCATGCCACTTTAAGTAGTCTCTGGGCGGTTTACAATTTTTAATTACAGTGTGCAGGCTACACATTGCCTCCCCAGCAAGCTGGGTACTCATTTTACCGACCTCGGAAGGATGGAAGGCTGAGTGAACCTTGAGCCTGCTTTCCAGGAGAAGGGAAGACATTTTGGTCAAATTGACGCATTCTTCCAGCATGCTTGATCCACTGGTAGAAACTAGATTGGGCAAAGTGGTTGGGAGACACCTGTGGCCCACCTCTATTTTGCACATATTTTTAACAATGCCTAATTTTTTGTACTTATATAGTATTTAGCATTTATTTATTTACTTATTATTTACTTATTTATTGCATTTATATACCGCCCTATCTTCCGAAGCGGAACTTTAAGTATATGTTTAGCATTCCCAAGGTGCTGCCCATGTATTATCTCAGTAATTCTATAACACACCTTTTGAATTTTATTATTGCCATATTGCAGAAGTGGCAGGTAAAGAAAAACCCCTATTGAGTTTTTGGCTGAATTATCATTTGACCCAAGAGTACCCTTGGCTCATAGACTTTAGTCACTTTGTGACTCCAGGTTTTAAACATACTCTTATCTGTACCAGGTTGGCCAACGATATCTCCATTTAGACCTTCGCCTTTAATAAAGCTCTGGTCTAAATTCTTAAAACACGCACCCTCCACACATGACCCATTGTAGGCATGACTGTCTCAAGAGGTGGAGCCTGTTCCCTCCATGTATGCTCTCCACATGAACCCACATGACAAAAGCCACTGTGGGGGTGGGTGGGACAGAGTTTACATGCTCCTCCCATCACACATCGAATATATACCTTAAGAATAATTGAAAAAGAGCTTGTGTTTTGCCTTATTCAATAGCTGAAGCAAAATTTCCTACTAGGGAAATAAAAAAACTTGTAGGGCTAGATTTAGGCAAGGGATAAATCCAGAAAACACTTCACAAGGGAAATGAGGGTAATGGATGGTAGATGGAGCAGCGTCAAAATGTAAGAATGGCTATGACGAATATCCAACCAAGCAACAAGTCCAGGAAAGATAATGAGTCCATGGGATCCAGGAGATTATCCAGATCCAAGAAGAGCAAAGAGACAAAGAAAAGGATACAGAAATGCAGGCAACATCCCCATAAGTCTATGGAATCCCCTGGTAGCTCTGATTTATTCCATAGTGGAGCAATATAATATTTCTATATAGATACACAATACTAACCTTAAAATATCCAATAGCAAAGCAGTCAAAACAGGCTTAAAACAGCTAAATTCTACTTGTACCAAGTGTGGCTCACAAGCTTGGAATGAAATTTGAAACAGAATCTCTCCAAAACTTGAGAGCAATGGCATAATGGTTAAACTGGACTACTAGTGGACTACTGCAGCCCAGCCTCTCTGTTCATGGCATGAGTTCTGTCCCAATGGATCAGTGGTGGCGAACCTTCAGCACTTCAGCTGTTTTGGACCACAACTTCCACAGTCCTTTGTCACTGGCAGTCTAAAATATCTGGAGTGCCAAAGGTTTGCCACCACTGGATTAGGTAGTAAACTCAAGGCTGATTCAGCTTTCCATCCTTCCATGATTAGTTAAGCTAGTACACAACTCACTGGGAGGCAAGATGTTTTTTGCATAATTATGCTGCAAACCACTCAGATGGTGTTTAAGCACTATGGGGCAACATACAAAATCACTGAGGTAAGTTTAAACAACAACAAAAGGGCTACTTTATTGGATCTTTCTCCTTGAATCTTTTAACGTGGGCATGGCAAGGACATCCAATGACAACATTTTTTACTGTAGGATATCAAGTCAGGAAGGGTGAATTCAGTTCACCATAAACTGATACTTTGGACCTATTGGCACATTATGGAACTCCAACTGGACTACAGTAGGACCTCAGAATCCGCTGGGGATTGGTTCCAGGCCTTCCTGTGGATAATGAAAACCATGGATAAGAGAGAACACCTGCCCACCCATCTCCAAATTGCCATTTCCTGGCAGTAGCTTGCTTTATGACTGCTGTTTTGAGACAGTAACTTGCTTTATGGCTGCTGTATGTGACAATAGCTTGCTTTACAGCTGCTGTTTGTGACAATAACTTGCTTTGTGGCTGCCAACCGTGGATAACTGAATCAGTGGATACGGGGGTCCTACTGTATATGCTAAACACTTCAATAAAGAACTGTAACTGTAACTAATGATGGATAACTTGCTTTGCATGCAGGTTCCCAGGTCCAAACCCTGGCCTTTCCATGCAGAAAAACTCCTGAAATCCTGGAAGACTACTGCCAGTCAGCATTAAGAATTATGAGACGAATGGATTCAGTTAAAAGGTAGAATCCTATGGGTCCATACGCATATATAGTTGCATCAGAGGCCCTTCTCAGGTTGATGGTAATTAAATTTATTTATTGTGTTTTGAAAATGTATTAGCTACCTTTGAGATTTTCTTTAAAGTGAAAAGCGGAGTAGAAGTTATTTATTTATATTATTTATTTGCTGGCTTTCTCCTCATATAGGACCCAAGGTGACTAACAACAATAAAAACTACACAATAATCAACCATTTTAAAATACCATATAAACAATATTAACATATATCAGTACTAAAGCCAAGAATAAAACCAAATTTTAAACTATTTTAAAGTCTCAAAAGTTGAATAAATACACAATTCCTGTGACTCCTTTTGCTTTAAAGTCTTGCTGAAAAGGAAGGTCTTTGCCTGATGACAGAACAACAATCTTGAGAAGATGCTGGTTTTATGTGCACAAAATAAAATGAAAAACAAGCAAGCAATAAGCCATTGTGAGGTAGTATGTAAGAAATTGAAAGTGGACTCTTGACTGGTTTGGCTTCAAATCCCAGCTTAGTTATATCATTCACCAAATGGTCCTCTTCCTCTCTACATTACCTGACAAACTTATTGCAAATAAGGAAATAGTACTGTGGGGGAACCACTTGTATTCCTCCCAACATCCTCTAGCATTGGTTCCAAATAACAGATATTCAATAACAGATATTCATTGGTTGTCCCTTTGTTTTAATGCAGTTTAACATAGCCCCTGAAGAAGGCTTCCCAAGCCGAAACACGTTGGGCTTTTGTTTCAATAAAGCAGCTTTTTGCTTAGCATCCTAAGACTTTGTCTCTTTTGACTTGGTTCCAAAAAGTGGGTCCCCAGATGTTCTTGACAACAATACCATGGCCGACTGGACTAGTTGTGAAAGCTTCTAGGAGTTTTAGTTCAAAAATATCTGAAGACCAAAGGTTGGAAACCACTCCTCTAGAGTAAGAAATAGAGTAGGAAATGTGATAAATAACATAGTGCTAAAAAGGGAGCCAAACTGATGTGAAAACCTAAGAACAGGTGGTGCAAGATTCTTGTGATACCTCCACAACAGTCTTGCCTGAAAGGAGCACCTCCTTTATATTAGCCACATAAATAAATAAATAAATAAATAAATAAATAAATAAATAAATAAATAAATAAAT
>JAHTLZ010000007.1:31436165-31446466 GCA_023846285.1 Phrynocephalus versicolor | reverse complement strand
AATAAATAAATAAATAAATAAATAAATAAATAAATAAATAAATAAATCCCTTGCCATTTGAAACTGAAAGTCTCCATGAAACCCTCTGGAATTGATCCAGATACAGTAAATCTCTACTGCTGCAACCAAAAGCAACAAATTGTAGGAGGCAAGATAAAACAAAAGAAGTACAAGAACACCATAGCATAAGAAAAATAGATAACAGAGCTAATCTTTGCATGAATTTACTCTCATCATACAGTCAGAACAGCTGCAAATGCTGCTTGGAATTCAGACCATTGGCATACATGTGCTTTACAATGGGGGCTTGTTAATTAATATACTGTCAATCTGCTTCTGAAAATGGTAGGGTACAATTTTTGAATTGCTCACTGATTGCTGGAGGCAAAAGCATCAGCTGAATAAAAGATGCAAAAGGTCAAGCATTTTCACACAAAGCAGCTGCAGCAATATTGTTTGATTATCTCTCAGTATGTGTGTCTGCAGCTGACTAAGAATAAGTCTCCATGAGAAGCATGACACTTCAAATGAGCAGCTGCACGTCTTTCGTTCCAGAAAATGGTGGAAAATAATACATCAACATTGCGTGAGCCATCGAGCTTGCTCCTCTGCTGTTCTAGGGCCAAACTAGACTAAAAACAGCAGTCCCATGCCTGTTCTCCCTCTCCCAGTAAAGCCCACTAATACAAAAATGTGAATTACAACATCCCATAAGAGGCAGCTGCTGAAGGACATCAGAGGACAAACATCTGATGATGCCCATCCTGTGTTTTCTCGTTACCAGCTATTCCTGGGTGGAATACGAGCGAAACTGATGTTTGGGTTCACACAGAGAAGCTACCTGGATAGAGCAGCCTTCCCCTTTTCAGACAGTTGTGTTTCCTTGTTCAACACAGTGATGAAGGGAGGGCTAGCGCATTACTCTCAGTATCTGTGGGCACCACACACTTTCTTATAACTAAAAAGGGTCAAAGAAAGACAGATGTTACAATGAACAGGCTACTCATCTGCAATGGTGGTTCTTCAAGTGGTCCTCTGTGAAATGGATGATCCGCACATGCACTGAGCTTCTTTGGAATACTCCAAACTTTTCCATAGATAAAACAAGATATTAGCAAAACCCCCACCCCCACCCGAGTCTCCCTCCAGTTCTAGTCAACTGCTGCTGAGAGTGAGGACGTGACAGAGAGGAGAATGGGAGATAAGTGTGACTTCACAGAGGACCACTCAAAGAACTGTTACAGGTGACTGAAATTATGGCCCCCAGAAAGGAGTCTTGAAGGCAAAAGGACAGATGTGTAGTGGCCAAAGGATCAAAATGGTTGTTTGGTGAGTTCCTGGAAGGCCAGAGGTAAGGATCAATCAGGAGGGGGCTGATGTGTATCTGGGAACTTGCATGCTAGTCCAATCAAGAAACATTTTGCTACGGGATGCCTGAAATAGGCAGCAGCTGGAGAATTGGAGAGCTGATGGGTACAATGACTGACAAGTAGACCCAGAGAGAGGAGTGAGACCTGTTTGCTTGAGCTGGTGGAGGAAGCGAAGAACAGTACAAAGAGAAGAATTTGTGTAAGGCTTGTGCAGAGGTGCTGTAATGATTTTAATCTGTCCTACTGGTAAAGGCAAGCCTACCTAATAAGTTTCCTGGACTGAAGAAGGATATTTACAAGGGATGGTGTTACTAGCAATGGGCTATTGAGATGGAACACCTGGGTGTTGTCTCTGGTTTAGAGGTGAAATATGCATGGTAGATGGTATATGTTGTGGCCATCAGAGTGCAATGAGAATCATGTTGGGTCACTCCTGTTGAAGACGAATGATTGCACAATAGAGGAAGGGAAAGGGTGGAAACAAACAGAGGACAGTCCATGGCTATTTGATGACAAAGGCATCTCCTAGAGACCCATCTCCAATGCCTGACCTGGAGCAATGCTGAGGGGAATTGGTATGTGTCGGAGAGACAAAGAGGTCTTTCAAGACAGGGCCCCACTGGTTGCACAGATGTTGATAGATGGTTGAGTCAAGTTCCCACTTGTGAGATTGGGTTTGCTCCTGACTAAGGGATGACAAAAGAGAGAAAACATTATTCTACAAAAAGTACTGATGTGCTCCCATGGCACTTTGATTACTGGCAACCTGCATGGTGAGACCAGATACACAGCACAGCCAGCGGCCCATATTCGAAAAGAGGACTAAGGTGGGCATTGCTGGCAGAAAATCCCTCAATGTAGAGAAAAAAGCTGGAGGTTGGGGAGGGAGCTTTATTTGGTGCTGAAGTTTTGACACTAAGCTTGAGACACACACACACACCCAAAAAACACCCAAGATGGACAGATCTTGAAATCCATGGTCCTCACTGTTCAGACAATACTGAAAGGCAATAGTATGTTGGTGGTTGGTATCAGTTGGCCATATCCTTGGCACAAGACTCTGTGCAGTAATACAAAGTCCTCTGCTGGTATTAGTAGTGATAAGAGCACTCTAAACTGAGGAGGAGGCTGAGACCCAATAATGGAACCAAAATGGTCTCGAGCTTGAAGAGGCGAGTTGGCAACATGAATGGTGGCCGATTCATCCCTGCTAAGACCTCCGACTAAACTGACTCCACGTCCAAGTGAACAATCTGGACAGAGTGCTGAGATGTCGCAGGAGGTAGATAGGGTGATCAAGACATGGCCTTTTGATTCCCATCTGGTGAGGCTGAAGGCGGTGGAGAAGGCTGATGCGGAAGGAGAGACTAATCCTCCTGGTCAGTGTAATCTCCATGGCTAGCTTGGAGTCAGAGTGGAGCAAGCTTTATAGGTCGCTGACCTGTGCTCATTCGATGCCATTGGTGGATGTGGGTGTTAAATGGACTGGTCTGCCTAAGGCTTTCTCTTCAATATCAATGGCTTCAGGGCCAAAGTAGGTTTTGATGCTATGGGAGCTAGTGGTGCTGAAACGGACGGTGCTTGGGAGCTTTCAGAGGCGGAGGCTACTGAATAGTGTTTGGAAGCTTCCATGACCATTTTTTTCCATACAAGACTCCTTTCAAAAATGAAGAATCAGGCAAGATAGACAGGAGCGGAGTTTAATAATACCTGTGGTAATTTGTGTTTTTGATGATGGAAGATGTATATGGATAACAGCTAAAAAGTTACCCTCAGCTTGAATCTCATTAATCAGCTACATAAAATTAGACCACTGCTATATTTTTTGCACCAACTCTACAAATGTAAATCAGGCAAGAAACAAGCAAACAAAAACAGAAACAAAAATAAAAAACACAAAATATAAAAATGTTTGGGCACTTTAAAGACTGATTGCTACATTTTAATGTGAACTTCTGTGGACAAGTCCACTTTCTCACAGTGGGATTACATTAACAATATTTATGCATGGCTTCAAAAATAGAAAATACTGTTTACTTTCTGGGCACACGTTGTTGATTGTGCACAGCATTCACCCTTGATATTGACTTTTAAGACCCCTGTTTGATATTCAGATCCTTAGAAGCTCTGTTCTGAAAATGGCAACAACGGATTATTAAACCCAGGCTAGAGAAGATCTCTTTGCTCTCAGTACTGCATATTGTCAGACCTCAAGGAATAGTTTGGAATCTCCTAAATCCAGGGACTATTTTCATGTCTCCAAAGAGCAACACAAGATTTCCAGGCTTAGGAAGGACTTCTGTCCTCTTCTTGTTTAAAAATAAAAATGTGCCACTCTGACCCTCTCCTCCTATGTTTGGGTTTTCCTCCTGTCTTTTTACTGTTGGGGATATGTTTCTGATACATTTTTGAATTTATTTATTTATTTATTTATTTATTGGATTTATATACCGCCCATCTGGCAGCAAGCCACTTTGGGTAGTTTACAATAATTCAGCATAAAACAATAATATACAATAAATAATGAAATAAAATAAAATAAAATAACACAACAGAATAATAATACATAGTGAAATCTAATTATATCAATAGTATAAATCATAAAAAGCAGAGATCAAGGATAAGCTAATAACAGATGGGACGGATAGTAAGGACAACAGATCAGCAGATAGTAGTTGGTAACCAGGGAAAGCTGTTCTAAACAACCAGGTCTTCAAATGTTTTTTGAAGACCAACAGCATAGGAGCCAGGCAGATCTCCAAGGGAAGCTGTTTCCAAAGCCAAAATGCCACCATTGAGAAAGCCTGATTCCTCATTGTTGTCCTACGAGCTTCCCTCAGGGTCGGCATACTCAGATGATCTGCCTGTAAAGAACGAGTGTTGCAGGCAGAGTTCTGGGGTAGGAGCCGCTCTGACAAATAACAAGGTCCAGACCATTTAGGGCTTTGTTTGTCAACATTAGAACCTTAAGTCAGTGTGCTAACAGATTGGCAGCCAGTGCAGTGCAGCCAGCGTAGGGGTGATATGATGGTATACTATAAAGTGTTCTGCTTATATACCGCCCCATACCACTTCAAGTACTCTGTGGGCGGTTTACAGTTTAATTACAGTAGGCAGGCTAAATATTGACACACACCCCAGCAAGCTCGGAAGGATGGAAGGGGGAGTCATCCATGAGCCTGCTACCTGGGATTGAACCCCAGGTTGTGACCACAGTTTTAGCTGCAGTACAGGCATTTAACCACTGTGCCACAAGGCTCCTATCTTTTAGTACCCATTACTAATATGGCCGCAATATTCTGCACTAGCTGGAGCCTCCACATTAACTTCCAAAGCTGCTCCACGTAGAGAGCACTACAGTAGTCTAATCTCGAGACTACCAGTGCATGGTAGTCTTGAGATTAGCAATATTTTGGCAATATTTTCATATAACATTGCAAGACTCTTGCTTTTGACCCTTTTGATATAAAAGGCTGCTCCCATGTGGTAACTTTTCTTTCCATGTGGTTTCTTTTCTTTCTTTCTTTTCTTTCTTTTTTCTTTCTTTTTTTTTTTTTTGGCCCGGGCCTTGCCGCCATCTTGCCTCACTATCTGTCTTCTGTTTTGTATTTTATCACTTGTTTTTATTGCTGTAAGCCGCCCAGAGTTCCCATTGGGAAGATGGGCGGGATATAAGTTTAACAAACAAACAAACAAATAAATAAATAAATAAATAAACTTCATCTGCTCAGCCTCATTTTCCCAACCCATTTTTACAGATTACGTACAGGTGACAAATCACACCCTCACACACATCTCAGTGGGTTTTCAATGGTGACACTAGCCATTTTGGCTGCTGAAAGGTTTCCATTTCATCAGCCTCTCAGAAATTAATGATGATGACTGTACTTTTTCTTTCTTTCTCACAACCTTTTGATAACAATAGTAATTCATTGATACTGCTGTTCTACCTCTCAAGACACCCCCCCAAAAAAGCTTGAAGCCTTTATGTCTGCATTTTATCCAGGTCAATAACAAGAATGGGAATTTTTAAGGTGAATGTTGTGCTATTCTATACCTCACACTCCTTGGTCGGGATTAGTTTTTGCTGGAACAGATCTGATATTGGAATGTGTTTCCTGGGGGGGGGAGCTTGAGCAGCACTCCAACTGCTTAAAAGGCTATTCTTTCCTTTTTTGAGTAGGTGTGATTTTTTTCAAGATCCAGTTGTTTCAGAGAAGTTGATATGTCCAATTTGTAACTGCTATCTGTTCACTTTGAGTATATGTATAACCCTGAAAAAATTGTGTGTGTGTGTGTGTGTGTGTGTGTGTGTGTGTGTGTGTGTGAGAGAGAGAGAGAGAGAGAGAGAGAATGAGAGATTCTTGTGCGACTTTAACCACGAAAATCAGATTTTCTTTTTCCATCGCTGATGGTTGCATATTCCCAGATTTTTAAAAGGAGAGGAATTCTCCAAAAAGGAAAGAAAAAAGTTACTTAAAAGCATAGAGTTATAGTTGATAATGAACCAAATAAACAATACAGCATAATCCAATTGAATGGACTATGTAGCATATCGTTAGTGATGCAAAGCTGAAACGAAACACAGGCTTTGACATTTGCAAACAAGAAATTTGCAGCGCAGTCTTACATATACTGTAGTTCTATCATATTTTCCGTACCAATCTAACTGATTCAAATTTGGAGAAGGATGTCTTGTTGTGTTTAAATGGAATCATCTTAGGGAAGCAAGAGTTTTTTTCTTTTCTTTCGAGTACCAAACAGAGGAGCTCACCTCTTATATTTATTTGGAGTGGAACCTAAGGTAGAAAAGGGGTGTGTACCTATGTTTTGAGTCAGGACTCAGGAGCCATGTTGATCTATCATCTGAATTTCTAGGGGAGGTGATGGGAGAGCTAAATTTTGCATGAAAGTAAAGTTCCTCTAATATCATGCAAAATAGGAATGAGGTTTTCCTCCAAAGTCTAACAAATAACATATAAAATAAGTAGAAAACCTAAAACCTCAAAGAATGGTTTTATAACCTTAAAAATGACACAAATATACTAGCTGCATTCCACAACAAACATACTCCATATGGCAACAGGATGTTCTCAATCACCATTCCAAATGGTCAGTTCGGAACTAAGATTCTACTTAAACTAAAACAGAAAACGTTATTTTGTCTATTTCAGATCTTTTGCCCCCCCCCCACACACACACAGATGGCTGGCTCAATCTCCAAGCGTTTAATAAATACAAGTTGGAAGGGGTGCAGGGGAAGTCAGTGTGGAGAAAAGGAAGCTGTCCATGAATATGTTCATGTTCCTTTGCCATCTGCACATTTTGATGTTTGAACACCACTTTCTGTCCTTTAACCGAGATCTGTTGCAAACTTAAACCAATCTTTCAATGAACTAAGCCATCACAATTTTGTGGAGTGTTTTGTGATGGATGCTTGAGAACATGAAGCACCCAAGCTAATAAATATATATGTATGTATATTAAGATCCCACATTTCCCAACAAAGACATGTGAAGAGCCTTCCTTGATGCTGACTTTATTTTCCCATAGCTTCACTTACCGCCATTGATAAAATACCCACCCCTCTCTTTACCCTTGTATTCTTGCTCTATATGTGACTATCGCTCTTAGTGTTCCTTATATTGGGATGCATCAAAGACAGCAGCAGTATTCAGGTGTTAGAAATTAGTTTAACTAAATATATGAGGAACAGAATTCCTTAACCCTGTCCTCTCCAGTTTAAGTTTCTTCACATGAACTGCAGCAATCTGGAAAAAAGGTAACGGTAAAGGTTCCCCCCTCCCGCACATGTGTGCTAGTCATGTTCGACTCTAGGGGCGGTGCTCATATCTGTATTCAATCCGAAGAGCCAGTGTTGTGCAAGTCCGTGGCCATGTGGCCGGCATGGCTGCAAGGAAACATTGTTTTACCTTCCCACTTTTTACGGCGGTACCTATTTATCTACTTGCATTTACAGTGGTACCTTGTATAAAGGAATTAATTCATTCCAAATGAAATTATGTTAAGCAAATTTTCCTTTATACAAATTCCCATAGGAATGCATTGAAAACAGAGTGCTCACATTTTTATGTTGTACGGATTCTCCCCGTAGGAGATTATGTTAAGCAAATTTCCCCTATCTCCGGAATTTTTATGTTGTACAAATTTTATGTTATACAAGCTGTTTGTTATACAAGGGTTCACTGTACTGCTAGGTTGGCAGGAGCTGGGGTTATCAGCGGGAGCTCACTCCACTGCGTGGCACCTGGGATTTGAACCGCCGAGGTGCCGACTTTGCAGTCAACAGTTTCGCAGCCTTAGTCCGCTGAGCCACCACACAGCAGTCTGGAAAGCTGCCTCTAAATGTGGAAGCTCGTCATTTGATCAGACTCAGGATCAAATTGCATGGTGAACCTCCATGAACAGAAGAGCAAATCAAAAAGCAAAGTGTCCTGCTTACATCCTGCCCCACAGTGCTTAAAACACTCTCTGGGCGGTTTACAAATGAATTATGCAGGCCACCCATTCCTCACCCCCCCGGCGTCCCCAGAGAGCTCAGAAGAGTCCACCACAAGCCAGCTACCTGGAATTGAACCCCTGGTTGTGAGCACGGTTTTGGCAGCGGTACAAGTTTAACTGCTGCACCGCAAAGCTCTCTTCTTCAGAATGTTGCTCTTCTCACAGGGAAAGCAAAGTGGGAAGCAGGGGCAAAGCCACAGCGCAGCCTGCCTTCACTTAATAATTCTTGAAAAGGCCCGTGGTGAGCAGAAAACATGAAACGCACCAAAAGGAGGAACGTATGCCATCTTCCTGATGATGCTCTGGCCAAATTCTTCTGTGCCTGCTCCCCCCGCCCACCCACCTAAGTATCTTTGGCACATTTAAGCCTATCTGCTGCGTAAGTAATGAACTAGAAAATTCTGGGAACGCACACACTTCCTGCAGCAAAAAATAAAATAAAAACCATACACTGCTTTAAAGCAATACCCCACTTCAAACTGGCACGTAGCTTGCACATTCCAGAGTGCAGTGTCACGCTTCCCTGACCTATAACATGCTAAAAATGACTGGCATTAACAGTCATCTGGCACAGGATGTCTTTTACAACTCTGAAAACAGAGCAATTTTAAGATCTGTTAAGTGAGCTTATCTTTTTGGCCAATGCACTCAATTCTCAAGTCACGCAACAACTCAGTATATCTTGCTCAGCCACCAGGTGAGGTATGGAGACCAAGGTAGACATCAGTCTCTACAATCAACCCACACTGGTTGCATGATGTGATACTCTCTCACCTCCTTCAGTAAGTTGGTTCTTGGGCACCTCTTTCTGCTGTTGCTGTATACCTCTGCCCTACCTCTGAAAGCTGGCCACTGCTGTTGGGTGGGAAAAGTTGGACCGGGGCGGGGAGGGGCTATCCTTTTTGCTAAGAACTATGTCTGGAAAGAATACCACAGTGCAGGGCTGATTTATAATCAGCTGAGAGGGACCAAAAAGATCATTTTTATGAACTTTGTTTAAGATAAGGCACCAGACCCTTATCACCATTTCTATCCCATCACCCTACATAGCTTAAACTATATGTCACAAGCAAAGATTCCAGTGCAGTGCTAAACAAATACATTAGTCTGGTTGCTGAGGTGGAGATAGAAAACTCCAAAGATTAGTATTTTTCTATTTCTTTAGTCCAGTTTCCACAAGAAGAGATCATGCTCTTGCAGCAGCAAGTCCAAATCCACTGCTCGAATATATTTTAATCACAATATCTCTGACCGGACCAATTTCCCTGGCTTTCCCAAAAGTGGCAACCCTGCTTTAGCCCTCCAGCTGTTTTGGCCTACAGCTCTCATCAGTCACATTCAACATGGTAAGGGGTTGTTGAGAATTGTATCTCCAAAGAACTTTTAATTCCTACACTGTCCATGGGAAAGGCCAGTGGTTCCCCAGATCTGGCCTTGAATCTCGCTGTTTTCTTTGTGGTTCTAAATGCTTCTCTCCCCCCCCCCCAAAAAAAAAGGGACACTTGTTGAGAAATTTGTTCTATTGTCTTAGAAATGACTCCTCATAGCTCTTCCATAGAATCATAGAGTTGGAAGAGATCTCAAGGGCCACCCAGTCCAACCCCCTGCCATGCAGGAAACCCCATCAAAGTACCCCCAACAGATGGCCATCCAGCCTCTGCTTAAAACCCCCCAAAGAAGGAGACTCCACCACTTTCCGTGGCAGCATATTCCACTGCTGAACAGCTCTAACCATCAAGAAGTTCTTCCTAATGTTCAAATGGAATCTCTTTTCCTGTACTGTAGTTTGAAACCATTGCTCCGAGTCCTAGTCACTGAAGCCATGGAAAACAAGCCAGTCCCCTCTTCAATATGACATCCTTTCAGATATTTAAACATGGCTATCATATCCCCTCACAGCCTTCTCTTTGTAAAATTAAACATTCCCAGATACCTAAGCTGCTCCTTGTAAGACATATGTTCTAGACTTTTAAACATTCTGGTCACCCTCCTCTTGACCCACTTGAGGTTGTCAACAACCTTTTAAAGTTGATTATACATCAAGAAACACAACACAGGACATATTTTTTCATTGTTCAAAACTTCATGAGACCGGGTATGAAGACATATACAGTAATGAATAAATAAATCTAGTGGCTGTCAGAGCTCTCTTCCACTTTAAGTTAATGCCAGTGTTATCAATCATCCTCTCGCAGAAAGGAGTATTAGACAAAGAAAGGAATCAGTAAAACCAAGTCTGTTTAAATAAGATGGGAATGCTTCTCTGTCTTCTTTCTTAAAACATTATTGGGGGGGGGAGTTCAGAGAACTCACTAAGTATTTGTCGTTTGTATTATTATTATTATTATTATTATTATTATTATTATTATTATTATTATTATTATTATTATTATTATTATTATTATTATT
>JAHTLZ010000007.1:31358509-31435510 GCA_023846285.1 Phrynocephalus versicolor | reverse complement strand
TTGGTTCTCTTCATACTGTATGTTGTTTTGTAAATCGCCCACTGGGAAAATTGGTTGCAGAACACAAATATACATAAACAAACAAATAAATAAATAGAGTACACCATTTTGAAGGTTCCAGTAAAGGACTTGGATCCCCACATCTTAGCTCATCACACCGATGCTTCTACTAATATCTTTCGCTTTTAAACATAAGAGAGAGAGAAATAATTTCTCTCAGCGAAATTATTGATCCACCACAATCACCTGCAGTGTCTGGCAACACACACAAACAGGAATATGTATTCAAAGCAAATGAAGAAAATAATTTTAGATAAAACTAGAAAAAGGTTTACTGTCATCACTGCTCATATATATATATATTATATACAGTATAAGGAATCCCACATATTTGACATTATAAGGTGAAGAACTGCAATCACTTTGTAGTTGCCCATTTAACTGCCCATTAACAGCATAAAGATAAAGAACTGTGGTGAAGCTCTTCATTCATAGACCTGACCTGTCCTTTTAATGAAAGACCCGCTGGAAGCAGCTGACCATGATAAATATATTCTAAAGAAAGAGGAAGGCTCAGCTTACCTGCAAATACAGAGCTTTCCTGCCCTAACCCAAACCATATGATAGTTAAGCCTCAACTATCAAGAGGAGTGGAAGTTTCACCCATGAAATCCTTCCAAGAGGAACTACTACACCCTGATACTATTGTGATACTACTTCCTGTTGCATTAGTAGCACTCCATTTTCGAGTCAGAAAGGGTTTTTACAGCGCTTAGGAATGAATAAATGCCTGAATTTTCATTGACCTGCTCAAGCCATTTCCTCTTCCCATAATGTGGCTTTGTTCTCACAATTCTGCACATTCCTTTTACTCTTTTATTGCTCCATTTCCCTTTAACACGGGCAAAATGAACACCCATATGCACATATGGATAGTTAAGTGAATTATCTTTATAATATTTCTTTCTTTGTATGTACTTTACATATACACAAATATCCAAATATTATGCCAGATAAACAATTTTCTGCTTTGAAGTAATAAAACTATTTTTAAATTTAATTATTCCCATAGCATTTTTTAAAAAAAACTAGATCACCATGCTGGATCAGTGTGTGATATATACCAGGCCTGCCCAAAAGGTACACGGCGGGCTACCGGTAGCCTGCAAAGGGTTCCAAAGTAGCCCGCCGGTCATCAATTTAAAAAACTGAGTGGATAATTTCTCCGCCCTTCCCTCCCCCATCCCAAGGACCACCACTGCCCCAGCAAAGTTCTGGGTCTGCCAGCCCACTGTCTCAGACGAGTGGGGCAGTTCAAGGGCCATGGCGTGATCCCGTTCCTCCCACTGGCCAGATGATCGAGCGGGTGCAAGGGAAGCCTGTGCATGGTCAGCCTTCCCATAGAAATGCATTGAAAATCAATCTGTCCCAGACAGAACGGATTTCAATGCATTCCTATGGGAAACCGCTGCTCTACTTACAATTTTTTTTACTTACGAGCATGTGCTTGGAATGGATAAAATTCGTAGGTAAAGGTATTAGTGTAGTAGCCCTCAGGCACTTTGGGCCAGAAAAAAGTAGACCTCGGCCTGTTCAAAGTTGGACAGCCCTGATATATACAATATATTACTGTACGACCTTGGTCCTAGCTACCTCAAAGATCGAATCTCACAGTATGAACCATCTCAGGTGTTAAGATCATCAGGAGAGCCCCTTCTCTCCATCTCGCCACCCTCACAGGTACGTCTTGTGGGAACCCCTGAAAGGGCCTTCTTGGCTGCTGTGCCCAGACTCTGGAACTCTCTCCCAGTGGAGGCCAGGACTGCCTCATCTCTGTTGTCTTTCCAGAAACAGGCAAAGACCTTTCTCTTCAGGCAAGCGTTCCCTGAATGATGGACTACCTATGTGTCTTTTATATGAATCTATGGGTTGACATAGACTTTGTGTTTATAAATACTTATAATCTTATGTGATTACATTGACACTATGTTTTCAATGTTAGTTTTCATCACTCGTAACTTTACATGGAACTTTACTCTCCTTTTAACTTCTCATGTTCTCTTGTAACTTCACATGGAACTTTACTCTTCTTTTAACTGTGCACATTTTCTTGTAGCTTTAATGTAATGTCTATTAATGCTGTAAGATGTCCCTCAATTCTCTGTTCTCAATACTTCAACATGTCTTAATTTTATTGGACTGTATATTATCCCTCATTACTGTAAGCCGCCTTGGGTCCTTTTCCAAGGAAAACGGCGAGGTAAAAATAATCTAAAATAAATAAATAAATAATATTTGAATGCTACAGTAAGGAACCATTTATGGTGCTGAGGATTAAAACAAATCAGAATTTTATTAGATTGTAATTGAAGTACAAGAAAGACTGCCATAAGAATAAACCAGCTTAACAGTGCTACTTTTTCATTATTATTTTTACTACATAGACTAGTTAAAAATATTCCCTGTCATCTATTCACCTACCCAATCTCTACAACCAATCTGGATCAGGAAGGGGGTGGAGAATTCTTGAAAGAAAAAGCACTTGGCTCGCTGAACCATGCGCAGAATCTAAATCTGACCCCCCCCACACCCCCAAGTAAACAAGCAAAACAGGATTCCCCACAGGTGCCTGATCCTTCAGAAGGCTGAAAGAGCTCATTAGAAGAACTGACAATCTCAAAGGGGAGAAAAAGAAAAGACACCAAGGAATGCCATTCCAAACTGACTGGGATTATGCCCTGCTACTGGGCTTTCGACTTAATTAGAATTCTACATTGTTTCTCAGAAGTGTGTGCCAGAAACCGAGATAGCTTGACCGACATTCCTCACTCTTCAGCAAGTATTTGCCTTCTTCCAGAGGCCTTTGTTAGGCAGAGCGGTGTGTGTGCGCGCGCGCGTGCACTGCCCTTGACTAACTGTAGTTTTGTGTATGTAACTGTGACTCAATGTTACAAGAATGGTGTCAATTTTGAAAAAGAGCCCAGAGCTGCTTTTCCTTAATGTCCACATCATTTGTTGAAATACATCACATAAAGAGAACCTTCAGTTGTTTCATATTTTAAATACTGTATTTCACACACACACACACACACACACACACACTTTTCAGAGTTATACATATATAATACAACACATTTATGTTCTGGATTTTCTGCTCAGTGGCTTTTAATTAATATACATCCAATTTATGCAAGCTGAGATTCATATCCCCCCAATGGAGTTCTTACAAGACTGTCAATGGTCATGAGTAACAGATTCAGGATCCTATAAAATTCCTACCTTCATTCCCTACCGTAGAAAAATGCTTTTGTGAGACTCACTGTATAGTTAACTGAGTCAGAGTGCACAAACCCTGGGACATGAATGGTAAAGGTAAAGGTTCCCCCGGCACATGTGTGCTAGTAATGTCTGACTCTAGGGGCAGTGCTCATCTCCATTTTCAAGCCAAAGAGCCAGTGTTGTGCGAGTCTGTGGCCATGTGGCCGACATGGCTGAATGCATTTCGGCACACGGAACACTGTTTACCTTGCTGTTTTTTTATGGTAGTACCTAATTATCTACTTGCATTTACATGCTTTTAAACTGCTAGGCTGGCAGGAGCTGGGGTCATCAGCAGGAGCTCACTCTGCTGCGTGGCACCCGGGATTTGAACCACCGAGCTGCCGACTTTGCAGTCAACAGTTTTAGAGCCTTAGTCCGGTGAGCCACCACACCCCTTATGACTTAATAAGAATTATACAAATAAGCATGTTTCCTTACTTGGTATAATAATGTATGAAAGCTTCAGGTTTTCAGCTTGGGTTTTGGGGACACAATCATTATTTTCTATGAAAAAGCTCAGAATATAGGGTTCTGGGTATAAACAAGTGATACATTGCAAAATATTACAGAAGAAAGTATTTGTGTGCAGTATTCCAGTCAGTCAGCCATGCCCTCTTTCACATTCTACTCTCATTCTTACTCAGATTTCAATTACAGTATCTTAATCCACTGAGCACACATGTTCCTCACGGGTGTCTTTAGAGAGGACCACGACTTCCTAGAAGTTCCGTCCATCACTTCATTTGTACTCTGTAAACTTTCAGAGCCTGCTAAGCCTCCTAAACATCTCCACTAAGCATGGGTAAAATTTTTACCATACTGACATTAGTAGCTCCAACTACAAAACCAGACGGGTGTCCTCACTGAATCACAGAAAACTAGGAAAACCCAAATATGAAACCATCTAATCACAACAATTCTGCTACTTGCTGCAAGCTTTTAATGTATGTTTTAAGACACGTCCAGATCAGTACTGTAAAACCACAAACACAACACACATGGCTTTGTAATTGCCACACGGCTCCTCCCTTTTTTTAAATTCCAGTGGAACATTTCCCAAATAGCCCTCACAGGTATGCTATGACCATTTACAGCTCTTCAGTAATGCACAATAACTTTTTGCAGTGGAAACAACAATTTGTCAGCTTTTCATTCAGAGGAAAGGAGAGTGATCAAGCTAAAATTCAAATCTCTTCTGGTTGGTGAACATATCCAATCACCTGCTCAATTACATCTATTCAGTGCAATTAAAATATTGAAAAAGCTACTATCTACAACTGTGTGCAACATCCCACATCTAATTGTCTGGGATGTTTCCAAGCGGATCAGTGACCTGTCAGAGGCCTGTCTACAATTCTGTGCAAATATTTCCTGAAGTCTAAAAGCTGCACTTTCAAGTCTAGCAAGACTTGTTTACAGATAGTGGGCGATTAGCAACATTTCTGGCTTCATATTTTCATGCTGAGTAAGGCCATGTCCTTTACTGTCTCAAGTTCTACAAGTCCTGGAAATGTCTGTACTATTTTAAAAATTCAAAATATCATGTTGTTTGTTTTAGTAATCACTGAAAAAAGTAATAGTCATTACACCAGGGCAAGCGAACAAACTTGGAATTTTGTTGCTACACTGCTGATAGAAACCTTGTATTTAAAGGCCTTACAGGGTAATTCTAAGCCAAATGACTGGCATAAATGATTAGGAATAATTCAGAAGCCTCTTCCAGCAGAAATCCTCCTATTGCTGGCAGAACCTATCTCTACTGGCTGAGCTGAGAGATTTAGCAGCAGAGGGACCTGATGGCAGAACTGGGCTTACTAAGATCTGCTTGCAGAAGAAACAAGGAAAAAGGGGAAAGGGTCGAGGCAAGGGAGGAGCTGAGTTATGCTGCATTCAAAACTCCCAAAGCCCAGGGACACAGTCACGATGCCAGCACCAACAGAGTCCAAGATATAGACTGCCTTCGGTTCCAACACCAATGGGCTGGCAAGCGTCTGCATTCACAACAACTTTCACTGGTCTACTGTCAAATCAGATGCGCCCCCTCCCCCTGCCAAGAAATCATTTATCAGATGTGTGCTTTTTGTAAGTTCCCTTTATGCATTACTTCCCAAGTGGGGGCATTGTGCAATTTCCAGGGCATGGGTCCATATTCTTCCCCATCTCCACACAGTCAATTTGGTGAAAGGCAAGGCCAGACATGCCTGCCGGGGATACAGCCAAGGGTACAGACCAGGCATGCCCAAACTTTGGCCCTCTTGATGTTTTGGACCACGACTCCCAGAATTCCAAACCTGTATTTCCAATGGCAAAGGACCGTGGGAGTTGTGGTCCAAAACATCGGGCAGGCCGAAGTTTGGACATCCCTGGTGTAAACCTTCCCCAGTAACTGCATGATAGTCCCTTGTTGAGCATAGGACACAAAGAGGCATTGACATACTACTGAATGCATCTTATAAGCCTTTCTCATAATGTATTTTTCTCATAATGTATTTTTCTCATAATGTATTGTTTGGTCATGGATGTTGAGATAAGTGACTCTTGGAATCCCTCCCAACCATACAATTTTTATGGTTTTATTACTCTGGTTGGCGTTCATTGTAAAGCCAACTTCTTAAGATCTAGTTTAGACACACCAAGGTTTTGGGAGGGCCAAGTGAAATGCAAAAAATAATGTTGCAATATTAGATTCCATGCCACATCGCAAGCTGCTTCTGTAAGACTACTCAGTTGCAAAACCAGTTTGCAATTCAGCTTGGAAAGACTGCTCCTCCTCCCCCCCAACGGAACAAAACATTATTGTTTTGAAACTAGAGGTGCCAAAGTTTGGGACTTTCCAGAGAAGTTATACCACTGGCAAAGAAATAATCTAAATGCGAGTTTCATACGGCTAGTCAGAGTTGATAGGAAAAATAAAAGCCTTGTGGCGCACTGGTTAAACGGTTGTACTGCAGCTGTAACTGTGCTCATGACCTGGAGTTCAATCCCAGGTAGCAGACTAAAGGTTCACTCAGCCTACTCTCCTTCTGAGGTTGGTAAAATGATTACCCAGCTCTGGGGGGGGGGGGAGTGTAGCCTGTGTAAATAAATTGTAAACCACCCAGAGAGTGCTTTAAGCAGTATGGGGTGGTATATAAGCAGAACACTTTGCATTGCTTTTTCCTTTAAAGGAGAGACATATTTTATTTTTTGTTACATGTGCTACAGTGCAGAAATGGAGAATTGGAAAAGGCCCTTAGGCTATCTTGGTGAATCCTAGCTTACACTAAAAACTATTAGCAGTCTTACTTAAAGTGCTGTTAGTGAAATGTGTTTGTGAACAGCAGCAAAGTCCACAACTCAGGAACATAAATAACATTTACAGCTACAATTTTTGGCTTGATTTCTCAGCACTGTCATTACCAAGTTCCAGTAACACTGGAGATGCAATCCTATGCCCAGTTTCCTGGAAGCAAGCCCTTCTAGATTAAGAGGATGCACAGGATTTCACACTTATGTTTTCATCTGCAAAACCATCAATTCAAAAGTAATACAATGCTGGACTTCTGGAAGTAGAATTTCAAATGTAGGGTGCTACATCTAGGTAAAAAGAATGAATTGCACAGATATAGGATGGGGGATACTTGGCTGGAAAATAGTACCTGTGAAAGGGATCTGGGAATCTTGGTGGACCACAAATTGAACATGAGTCCGCAGTGTGATGTGGCGGCCAGGAAAGCCAATGCGATTCTTGGTTGCATCAACAGAACCATAGTGTCTAGATCAAGGGAAGTGAGAGTACCACTCTATTCTGCTCTGTTCAGACTGCATCTGGAGTACTGTATCCAGTTCTGTGCACCTCAATTTAAAAAGGATGTTGACAACCTCGAGCGGGTGCAGAGGGTGGTGACCAGGATGTTTGAAGGTCTGAAGAAATGTCTTATGAGGAATGGCTTAGGGAACTGGGAATGTTTAGCCTTTCAAAAAGAAGGCTGGGGGGATATGATAGCTATGTTTAAATATTTGAAAGGATGTCATATTGAAGAGGGAACAGATTTTTTTTCCATGACTTCAGAAACTAGGACTCGGGGCAACGGTTTCAAACTATAGGAAAAGAGATTCCATTTGAACATTCGGAAGATCTTCATGACAGTTAGAGCTGTTTGGCAGTGGAATATGCTGCCACAAGGAGTGGTGGGGTCTCCTTCTTTGGAGGTTTTTAAGCAGAGGCTGGATGGCCATCTGTCGGAAATATTGTGATGGGGTTCCTTCATGGCAGAGGGTTGGACTAGATGGCCCTTGAGGTCTCTTCCAACTCTATGATTCTATGATTCTAATTTACCTCACAAGAGCTGTACTTTCACTATGGATGTTGATGACTAGGCAAAAAGAGGAAAGTGAACATTCTACCCTGCTTTGTCATATGTCAACAGAGTCCTGTAGCAACAATAAATGGTGGACTGCCCTTTAATTCTAAGGTACCATATATCCTTTACACACTGACAGTCCTCAGTCACTTAAATGCATCTCTAAGGGAAGACTCCTGTCTAAAATTCTAGACAGCCACAGCCAGCCATTGCCATCAGTAGTGAGTCAGATGCACCGGTTGTCTAATTCAGGTTAAAAAAGCTTTCTGCTATTTTGGTGTAGAGTACCTTTTTTGCTCAACGCCCAATGGTTGCAATGTTGAATGGAACCAGGCCAAACTGGTGGTTCATGCCCATCTCATGCTCAGTGCTGGAGAAGATGACGGCCTCTCAGCTCCAGGGGTGTCTGAATGAGATGGAATTCTCAAGATCCATTTTACTCTACATTCAGGCTTGATTAACCATAATCAGGCAGCTTTAACCACCTTGATGGACCACCTACACCAAGGACTGAACAGGGAGAATATGTCCCGGTTGGTTTTTAGACACCCCCACAGCAGCTTTTGATATCACTGTCCATGGTATCCTTCTGCATTGTCCTCTGTAATCGGTCTTGGAGGAAATGTTTTGTGGTGGCCTCAATAATTTGTCATAAGAATATGAGATTCATGTTTCATGCCTTGCCACTGGCCTCTAGAAACCCCTTTGAGTTCGATTTTGTCACTACAGGTATTCAATATTTACAAGAAGCCACTGGAGAGATTGTCCAGAGAGTTGGAGTTCGATCGCACTACTATTATTGTTGATGACACCTATTCTAATTTTGCTTTCTATCAAATTCTGAGGAAACTGTTTTGGCTCTAAACTGGTGCTTTGTGGCTTGGACTGGATGAGTGCAAAGAAATTGAAACTAAATCCAGGCAAGATAGAGAGTGCTCCTGGTCAGCTGAAAGGCAGATCAAAGAACTGGAAGCCAAATGATGCTCAGTGTGAGGGCTACACTTCCCCTCAAGATGAATACTAAACATCTGAGAGTACTTTTGGATTGTATATGAGCCAAGATCTCCACGCTTTGTTGGGGTCAGTAATGTAGTTGCACAACTAAAGCTACCACATCCTTTCTGCAAGACTGAGTCCTAGAGGGTGGAACTCCCTTCCAAGGGGGAGAAGAGTTGCCACTGAGGTGTGGCATTTAATGCCCCACACACCAATCACAATTGTCTTTGTTCCATTTGTGACGGAATCTGCAGGGGGGCGCACCACACACACACAGAGAGAGAGAGAGAGAGAGAGAGAGAAAACAGCCTCACACAGTGGGGATGAAAATTAGAGGGTACACTGGTGCCACCTCACTGGTGCCCTTCCCTGGCATGTAAATACCTTACTATCTAAAGTAGCCAGGGAGATCATTGGAATTTTATATTCTTCTTTTACTTTCCGGTAGGGACCCGGATATTACAATAGCAGTGGCTAAATTTTATGCAGCAGCCATGGCTTGCCGTAAGATGTTGTCCACCACTGATCCCTAGTGTGTGCTCACTTTGAGCATTTTATAGCTTGCGATTTAATTTTTTTTAAAAAATTAAAATTTTTTAAATTTAATTTAAAAAATTAAAAAAATTAAAATTATTACACGTATATAGGAATTTTAAGCCTTGGTAATGATTTTTATATCTTTAAATTTATCTTCTGTAGCTGATATGATTATTTTTAATCTGGGTTGCTTTGCTTGTGTGTATTATTTGTATTATTATATTACTGTTCTTCCCAATTTAGACTGTTGCTGTAACACTTTGGTCAAAGACCATAAATAAAGATTGATTGAATACATTACTATCTAGTTGGGCCTTTGGCAACTGACTCACCGTTAAGGACATTAGCTTTACATGATTATGCAGTTAAAATTAATTATTCCTTTCAACTCAGAATATTTAAATTGTGTTAAAATGTATTCTACTTTAATATGAAAACCAATCTGGGTTTTAATATTTACAATGTATCATAAAGTACTTTTGACTGTATTTGTTTTCAAATTATACTGTTAAGTCTCCTTTGGTCATAGCTTTTGGAAGAAAGATGGACATAAACAAAAGTGTCAGCCTTCAAGAGTGTGTACACTGGGTGTAAATAATAATAATAATAATAATTTATTTATTGTCATTGTGTGTATATACACAGTATACACATACAACGAAATTCAGACACCCAGAGACCAGATTCCACACACACACACACACAAACACACACACACACATACACAAATCCCCAGACACTCTCACACACAATAAAAAACCCTTCAACACACACACACAAAAATCCCTGAACACTCCCCCACCCACCAACTCCCCCCCCCCCCAAAAAAAACCCCAAGCATCTACACAATAGGCTAGGTAATCCTGTCCAAGTGCTCACTGCTGGTGGTCCTTGAGTTCATTATTAATTGCAATTATAGCTCTGGGATAAAAACTGTTCAGAAGACGTGTGGTCCGAGTTTTAATTGTGCTTGTGTGAACGTACCGTAGCTGTGTATGAAATACTGGGCAACATTTAATGAGTCAGATGAAGTGAGCAGCCCAGTCATGATCCCTCTATGATAAATGTGATATTTTATGAAATAGTACTTTTGGGTGTTAGACAGATATTGTCAGAGCTAAGGAATGAAGATATCCAACTTCATTAGCCAGCTCTGGCAAAGCAGCTCTAAACAAATTAAACCCAGGGAACTTCCTGTATAAAAAGCACACATGTGTAACCCAGCCATGATCACAAGTACAGTATTCTGAAAGGGCAGAAGCTTGTTCGTGCTTTTCCCTAAACAACAAGGCTATGCCAGCAATGGAAAATCCCACAGGAGATTCTTTTGAAACAGAAGAAATCAGTCAGCACTTAAGTCCATTGGACAAGATAATGATTATTATGGACAGCTTTCTTACCAGCAAGGTAAAGTGATCACTTTTCCATTGCTGAAACTAAAGTACTTCCCACTTAATCCCTACTCAATGCGGTAGAAAAATGCTTTTGTGAGAATCACTGTATAGTTAACTGAGTCCAAGTGCACAAACCTTGGGACATGAATGGTAAAGGTAAAGGTTCCCCCAGCACATGCATGCTAGTAATGTCTGACTCTAGGGGCAGTGCTCATCTCCATTTTCAAGCCAAAAAGCCAGTGTTGTGCAAGTCCATGGCCATGTGGCCGGCATGGCTGAACACATTTCTGCACGCAGAACATTGTTTACCTTCATGGTTTTTTATGGCGGTACCTATTTTTCTACTTGCATTTACATGCTTTCAAACTGCTAGTCTGGCAGGAGCTTCAGTTAACTCGCTCTGCTGCGTGGCACCCGGGATTCGAACCGCCGAGCTGCCAACTTTGCAGCTCGCAGTTTCAGCGCTCTAGCCCACTGAGCCACCACGCCCCTTGGGACATGAATGAGGGGGCAGCAAATGCAAAGTAACCACTTGTTTTCTTTCAATATGTTCAACGCAATTGATAGCTAATGCCAGGTACTTGGATTATAACAGCCTTATTGCAGAACTTTTATTCTAAATTCTTACCTGATCACATCCTGCATTCACCAGTTCCTGCAACATTTGCCTGTTGACTTCAACAGCTACAGAGGAGGTACCCAATTCATTAGCGAAAGGCAACAAAGAATATCTGATTTCTCGCAGTGCTTTTTGATAAGGCCCAAATTTGGCAGCTGGTCTCAACTGCTGCTGCCTGGCAGCATCTTTTCCTACCAGAATTTTAGGGTCCAGAGAACTTTCACCACCTGGTCCAACTGGCAATCCCTGACTGGAAGACTTGGTAGGTTGCTTCAAACCTTCTCGGATTTCCTGCAGTCTTTGTCTGCTGTTCCCAGAGTAAGTGGTAGCAGGAAAAGTCTTTGGCCTCATGGTTAATCCAGTTTTGTTTCAGCATAAACACCAACTTCTGTCACGTGCAATTGCAGAGATGTTCAATGCCATCCATTTTGAGAATATAATTTTGCAGTAAAACATAATCCCTTAATAACAATTTCAAAGCAAGTCAGCAGAGTTCTGGGATGTAGACTGAGTCACTCTTCTAAGTGCTGCACAATCAAGGATATTCCAATGGCACGGCAAAAATATCTTAGAAGAGCAGCAGGCACATTTATTCTTCTTTGACTCATAGTTTTACAGTTCATGCACTTGGTGAGAAATCCTGAAATTTCATCTTGCTGTTTTTCAGTGTCTGGAAGAAAGAACACAAATACTTTCATTATTTTTGCCCCCCGTTAAAACAATTTCTTAAGACCTAAGAGCCGGCTTGAAAGATTATGTCTTTGCTTATATAAAAACACTGAAAAGATAAAGACTAGGCAGAATGTGAAAATACATCATGTTGAAAACTAATAAGCTTCAAACTTCAAACCCAACAATAAATTAGGCTTTAAAAGATTTTTCAAAACAGGAAGCTCTGAACATTTTTTCCTGAATAGGGCTGGGTGCTTGGCTACCTTGGCCACCAAGAAGGAAGTTGTATAGAACTAGAAAAACAAATAAACCAGATGAGCAGACGGTTGGATACAGACCAAGGAGGCCTGATCCATGGGGAAACTAAACTGAGTGGGCTTTGTGCAAATCACTCTTATATCAACTCAAAGAACAGTTGACTAATCTCATGCATGCAGCCTCTTGTTTAAGAAACAGTGGAACACCAATGTGAATAATAATAAGAAAAAACAACATCACTGTTATCTTTTTTGCACTGATGCCTGAACTACCAGATTAAACTGCTCAGTTTACAGATTACTGTGTAGATTTCCTGATCTGTAACTGTCTTTCAACACCCAAGTGGTTAAACAATTGAGATAACGCCCGAGTGAGTGTCCTGTTTTACAACTAGGACACTTACAGCTTAACGATGTGATCTGCTGAGCAGTATAACAAGCAAACAGAAATCAGTGCAGAGGCCACTGCACATCTGTAATGCTGCAATCGGATGTGTTGATCTATTGCATGAAAACACATACAGTAGAAGGTCATCATTTGTGCAGCACACATACAAACCAGCCACATCTTCATGGCTCAAATCTAATATAGGCAGAAAGATATAAGCAACAGTAAATATTTCTGTCTGCAATAACAGGATCAGAGATTCCATCATCCCCTGCAATGCACAATGGCACAATATTTCAGTAAAAATGTGCGAGCTGGTAAAGCAGATGTTCTGAATAGGTATTGTTCACAGCCTATGTATACAGCTTCTGCAGAACCCTGAGAGGTTATCTTTTGGAGGACAGTTCCCTGAATCCCAGAGCCAGCATGGTTCCAGGAGTAGTAGTCCAAAAAAAAAAAAAGTAAAGTTTCCAACCTCTGGAAGAAAGACACACAATGCATAATATTCTATCACACAGAGCCCAGATCTCCAGGGCAAATAGCCAAAGCAAGCAAGCAAAAATCATGCAAAACACAGATCCTGCTCACAAATGTCAGACTCTCTCTGAAACAGACCCAGTGAAGATGATGACTCATGGGCAATGCAGCACCCGTGGCTCCTCTGTAGGAGTCCAGAGGGTCAAAGGTATCAGGCTGAGAGACTGGGACCCAAAGAACACCCAAGTATTTGCGGTTGGGTTGCAATGCAAGGCCATGTCTTTATCCCTGCTGGGCCTCTGCCCTCTTCTCAAGATCAAAGGAGCTAAATGAGCAAACCATTTCTTGTGCTTCCACGCACTTGCCCACTTCCCATTCATCAGCATACAAAGAGAATTTTTGAGATCTAATAATGTTCATGATTAGGATTGCAATACCCAAATCCCAAGCAAATTTACATATCCTTCTGATGGCAATGAAACTTGAAATCCAGGGATTAAGCATAAAAACTAAGATTTCATATCACCTCTTAACAAGGAGGAATGCTCCGTTCCAGGGGACAAGTCAGGTTTTCAGATAGGGCACATGCATGTGAAATCTATGATGTTCAATAATTTATCAGCTTTTATATGTTCCCTATATTTATTGTTACTTTGATATAATCTAGTTGCATTATATCAATAAAAATTACAGTGGACCCTCGTATAACAAATGGTTTGTATAACATAAAATCTGTACAACATAAAAATTCCAGAGATAGGGGAAATTTGCTTAACAGAATTGTCCATGAGGCGAATCCGTGCAACATAAAAATGGTCGCAAATAGGGATTACTCTGTTTTCAATGCATTCCTATGGGAAATTTGTATAAAGGAAAATTTGCTTAACAGAATTTCATTTGGAACGAATTAATTCCTTTATACAAGGTACCACTGTACAAGGAAAGCAGACTTGAGGGGAGTATGAAACCTTTATCAAAACAGGGCATGGGATTTTTAAAATGTCCAGGAACACTGCTCTAATAAAAAAAGAAAGAGACACAACCGTCAGAAATGGGAAGAACAGAACAGTATACATAAAGCTTTGCACTGAGCGCAAATCTTCCATCAACACAAAAATGAACTAGTTACAGCACACACAGCTGGTGCAAACAGTCCACATTCCTCTGGACAAGAGCCCAAGCCTGCCTGATCAGCAGGGCAGGCGTGATAAAATTATTCATGGGTTCCTTCCCTTGCCAGAGCCACTTACAAACGGACAGGCTTCGGACTGATGCCAATTCAGGCTGAGAAGTGCCTTTATACAGAGGCTAATGGTGCAAAATTCAGAATGTACAACTTAGGTTCCAAAGCAAAACTCAGACCCTACTGGGAGTTGGCAACACTTATAATATCATGTGCTGCTCTAAAACCCACCAATGGACAAAAGTGCATTCCCACCCATTTATATTTGTAAGTAGCTTCTACTGTTACTCTTCTTAAATAAGAAAACTATCAATGTCTAAATTAAAAGGCAGCTTCTGTTAATACATGATTATGATCTCTATGCCTTGCTGAATTATTTATTTCTTATTTTTCAAACCATTTCCCACCTGCTTTGCTAATCTTAGTATTCCTTTTAAAGGATCTTTATAGAATCATAGAATAATGGTATTGGAAGGGCTTATCAGGCCACTGACTCCAACGCCTTGCTCAGGAATCCAAAATCAAAGTACAGTGGTACCCCGACTTATGAATTTAATCCGTTCCGAAGGCATGGTCTTAAGTCGAACTACTCTTAAGTCAGGGTACCTATCTAAAAAATTGAAAATATAAGTTAAAATCAAAAAGATGGGGAAAAAAGTATTTGTAAGTCGAGCATGTGTAAGGCGGCAGTCAAAATGCCAACAGTTTTCCACTCTTAAGTCGAATTGCTCTTAAGACAAACTGCTCTAAAGTCAGGGTACCACTGTATATTGGACAGATAATTGTCAAAGACAGTCTTGGGGGTGCTTGTGCACTTCTACACTGCCTTTATGTCTCCATGAAAGAATCAAGCATTGCAGGCTGTACAAAAAGAGAGAAAAAGAACAGTGTAGGATTATATTTTCCCTCCTGTAAACAAATGTCTGCAAACTGATATTAATTGCAAATAACAAGAGATGCTGTCTGTGAAAATATGTCCTGTACTTATACCACAACCTGACAGGAGTAAGATTTCCTTCTTTCTTTTTAAAAAATTAATATATTTATAGCCTACCTTTCCTCCTGTGAGTGCAAGGTGGCAGATGCATCTCTCCTCCTCTGTACTTTATCCTTACACCAACCTTACAAGGCAGACTGCCACTGGCTGAAGATCACCCTGTGAAGTTTCATGGCTACACAGGTATTTGAATTCAGGTCTCCTCAGTCCTGGTCCAATTATCTAACAACTCCAATACACTGAGCCATATACTGTATGTGTGTGACAGAACAGTGTGTGCAGAATGTGGGGAAGGAACACGAGTCCAAGTGTGAGAACTACTCATGCAGGCAGAACTCTGTTTTTAATCTGTCACTGTGCCAAGTTTGCATTGTTTAGCTTCTGTTTAAAAGAGTAGAATGTCCATTTGACAATAAAAAGAACCTGCAGGGAAGAACAAATGGAAAAGAGCAGCTGCATGCGCATTTCTCTGTGACGCATGTGTATCCTTTGGTTCACAGCCTCAACCTTACATCCATACAGGCTGGTTTTCCATGCCCTCACTTCAATTTTTAGTGATAGGACTCAGCTATAAACTCCACTCTTTACAAAACCAACAAGGATGTGCTACAGCAAGCTCCAGACATTAATGTTACAGTAACATGGCAGTTGATCTGTAGTGTTTTTCTTTTGGGATCTAAACTAGCAACAAGGTCATCTATATTTTCACAAAGAGGCAAAGTACTGCCAGCAAAATCCTGGCTGAATATGGCTGCAATTTTAAGAACAACTACTACAAAGAAGAGTAAAATCCAAAGTGTATTCCATTGCTTCACTGGACCACATGCAGAGATGTTTAAGGCATTAATGCTGGCACTGGGAACAGGACATACTGTACTGAAATCTGAATTAGCATGGTTCTATCTTCAAAACCAGCACAGCAGAAGCTGTTTCATGGAGCTAACTGTTATATATAACAAGCCTCACCATTTAATTCTAAGAATGTTCACTGTCCCATATTAAATTATCAAAAATACCCTTCATGCCAGTATGCATTGATAAGTATAATGCTATATTTGCACACCAAGCAACTATCCAATGTGCCTTCATTCTTCATTTTGTGACCATGCTTAACTGTGGACCTCATAGCTATAACATCTGACCTAATTTTTTCATGTCCCTGCTCCCCCCACCCCCCGGCATTTTTTTGCATCATGTAGCCTAGCCTGATGAATAGTTCTGCAGAACCTAAAGGCTTGTGTTTTTTATTTTTATTTTTGTAATGTTGAATAATTTTTGCCTAGTTCTGGACAAAAACAAAGGACTGCAAGAGCATGAGAAAAGCAGCAGCATTCCACATAGGCAGCATGTGAATCAAAACATAGCAGTTTAAAAAAATCAGTAGGCCAAACGAGATCTTCATAGAACCAAATGGGCTTGCAGCAGTATCAGGTACCATAGCAATACTGTATCATCAGCAAAGTTTCTGGAAACCTTAGCAATGAGTGGGAAAGGATTTTTGGTTTGTTTTTTTTAATCTAGACTTTCCAACATTCTGATCATCACACTGAATGGAAAGTCCCTAGTTTTCTCTCCACATCTGCAGGCAGTGCACACACATGTAGACTATGAACAGATTATTTTAGTACATAACTACTCAGCCATGAGTTCCCTGTCAGTCTTATCTGTCTAGACATTAAATTCTCTAAGCCACTGAAATCTTCCGTACCAAATTACACACTGAAATGTAGGTCCTGCCCTGGAGACAAATAAACTATACTATACTGTACTATTGTTCACTGGAAGGACAGATTTTGAAGCTGAGGCTCCAATGCTTTAGCCACCTCATGAGGAGAGAGGACAACATGGAAAAGTCCCGGATGCTGGGAAAGATTCAAGGCAAAAGGAAAAGGGGACGGCAGAGAATGAGATGGTTGGATGGTATCACTGATGCAACCAACATGGTTTTGGCCAATCTCCGGGAGGCAGTAGAAGACAGGAGAGCCTGACATCCTCTGTTTCATAGGGTCACGAAGAGTCGGACACGACTGAACAACAACAATACAGTACTATCACAGAATACAGTAACAGAATCATGAAGTTAGAAGGGACCTGTGTGTGTGTGTGTGTTGTGTCGTTACAGTCGTGACTGACTCTACGTGACTCCATGTCCATGGAGATTTCTTGGCAGGAGTACTGGAGTGGCTTGCCAGTTCCTACTCCAGGCGCCTACAGCACCTGGTATTCCCTGGTGGTCTCCCATCCAAGTACTGACCAGGGCCGACCCTGCTTAGCTTCTGAAATCAAGCGAGATCGGATGTGCTTAGGGCATCTAGGCAGCTCTAGAAGGAACCTATAAGGTCACCAAATCCAACCCCCTGCTCAATGCAGGAATCCAGATAAATTGATATCTGCCAGATGCTTGTTCAATTCTGGCTGCAGCAGGGGATGGGAGAGGCTCCAGCAGGTAACCTCTCTCTAAATGAAAAGAATATGCTTTACTTATTTGCAATAGATTAAAATGGGGCTCAAGATGAAAATCCAGATACATAGTCATCTCACTTACTAATGTTTTGTAAGTGAGATGTAAATGAGGAGTAGAGAGAAGGCAGCTACACTGAAAGACCTCTGAATTATTTGGATTAATCAGCAAGAGCATCTTGCTTCCAACTGTTTAGCAATACGATTTTTTTCAACCCACTGATGCATCTGGACGTATGCTTGCTGATCATTTATCTCTTGGTCTCTGTCCTTTACCTGTAAAATGGGAGCATCATTGGTTCAGTACTCATACCTTTAGATCAACACGACTAGTGTAAATGGAATTAGCCATCCCCACAGATGAGAATGCTAGAGATTTGGAAACAGTATTCTCAAATTAGCACTGATGCAGTTTCTACAGAAATCCTAAATAAACAGGAATATGCAACAATCCATCTCCCAGAGTCATCTCTCTAAAGAGTAGATGTGAGATGGTTATGAACCAAATATTTTCATCATATTTTTGAATGATCCTAAAGGTCAGGAACTACTTTAAAGTACAGTACCTGGTTAAACAGATTTAGGATATCAGTGACAGCCCAGAAAGACCAATGTCAGGTATTCTAGACTGAACCACCCAATCCTGCTCCCTTTTCCCAGACAAAAACTCCATAAATCTAGACTCCACAGGTGATGAATAACTAAAAACGACCAGACAAGTCTGCAAAACATAACAAGTCCATGCATGTGGCCACCTTTTAAGTCAGATATTTTTCCAAACAACTAATTTAATGAACATTTTTCATATAGATGTTATGGCCATTCTGTTAAGATTACTTAATATGCTGATCAGGATAGCATTTTGAAGGTTTAGAGCATTTTTTTAAATTAGCAGGGAAATTTAATTACTTAGTTATGTCTTCTCAATTGTACATCTGCATCTCAAGCTCAAGAGTAGCCAGGCAATACAAACAAACATCTGATGTTCAGAACTTTGGACATACAGTATTATTTTTTTAACGATACAACCAGCAGGTTCTCCCAGTCAGCCTTGTCACCAGCATGGCAGTTCAAGTCCTTTAAAGTAACTGGCACAAACTCTCTGATGCTACAGTACTATTTATATTGCTTTACTTATCTGTGGTGAACAGTGTCAAACAGAAAGTAAGTAATCTGGAGATTAACCAAAACATCTGGTGAGAAATGCAGTGTACCATGCTTGGCAAACAAAGACTGCCTTCATGGGAAAATCCCATCTACAGTTTCTAGCCCAAAGCAAGAAGTGTACTGTGAACAAAAGCTATGACTGGTCTCAATCAATATTCAGAGGATCAAAATATAGTCTATGCGGATGCTATGCCTTGTGAGAATCAGAACTTCAAAGTAGCTCATAAAACCATGCCCTGCATACATCCAAGGGATGAAGCCAACACTATCACCAGAATTCAGAGGAGACTGGTATATTGTAATTTCAGCAAGAGGAACTTTATTAGGGTGCAGTGATAGAAACTGGTGAGATTTTTCTGTACTAAGCAGAAGTTCTGGGACCTTAGCTAGGACCCAGAACTTGGTCAGTCTCATTTTTCTGAGCTTCTCAATCCTCTGCATTACTTATGACATTGTGTTTTATGTCTTATACAGTGTTATGCTATAGACTCTGATGTGTCAGACATAAGGCAGGAGTACAGGATTACAAAATTATCATGAGGGCTCGGAAGAAAAAGAACAAATCAAGAGGCTTCTTGTCCCAGCCTGACCTCAAAATGTACAAACAAACATAGAATCATGGGATGTAAACCATTCCCATTTGTCCCTAAAGACATTCCACTTGGCCTCGCATAACCTGTATGGAGTTGCAGCCTATGTTTCTAACATAGCCACAAAACAGCTACAAGCTTTCCAGACCAAGAATGCAGCCAAAACCAACTTGCATTTAAAACATAGATTTTAGTTGGTATAGTACAGTGATGGCGAACCTTTTAGAGACTGAGTGCCCAAACTGCAATTCAAAACCCACTATTTTTTTTTTTTGCAAAGTGCCAATACAGTAATTTAACCTGTATACAGGTGGCTATGAAGTGGTGATGCCGGGTGCCCACAGAAAGGGCTCCGAGTGCCACGTTTGGCACCCGTGCCATAGGTTCGCCATCACTGGTGTAGTAGGTCCTTTACTGCAGAACTTTGTAAGTCTGCAGAAACTGATGGGTACTGCCCAACTGTTCACAATTCATGCTACTAATCTTTACTAATTTTAATATAGTCTGCAATATTTTCATGTTTCACAGCAGTCTTTATCAGGAGTCAGTGCGACAACAAGATTCTTCCTTGAAAAGTGCATCACTCCAAATGTTATTAGACTGTTAAAGCCATCAGCCCTAACGGATACAATCCATGGAGAGGAATGTTGGGGATTTGGGTTCAACAACATAAGGAAGGATGCAGTACATTCTGCTCCTTCTTACTCTATGCATTCCGCTTGAGGAATTTTCATGTTGATTTTTATCCTCTGTTAGTCTGTACTGAAGAAGAGAAAAAGTGCACTATCCTAGCACACTCCTATGCACATATATTCAAAAGTACAGTGGACCGTTGTATAACAAACAGTTTGTATAACATTTTGTAAAAAAAAATTCTGGAGATAGGGAAATTTGCTTAACAGAATTGTCTGTGGGGCAAATCTGTACAACATAAAAATGGTCATGATTAGGGATTACTCTGTTTTCAATGCATTCCTATGGGAAATTTGTATAAAGGAAAATTTGCTTAACACAATTTCATTTGGAACTAATTAATTCCTTTATACAAGATACCACTGCACATGTGTGTGTGTTGTGTCGTTACAGTCGTGACCGACTCTTTGTGACTCCATGTCCATGGAGTTTTCTTGGCAGGAATACTGGATTGGTTTGCCAGTTCCTACTCCAGGCACCTACAGCACCTGGTATTCCCTGGTGGTCTCCCATCCAAGTACTAACCAGGGCCGATTTAGCTTCCGAAATCAGGCGAGATTGGATGTGCTTAGGGCATCTAGGCAGCTACCACTGTACATACCCCATTTCAATACTTTTTCCCAAGTAAGCATAGGATTACATAGGCCGCTCCCATTTTGTTAAGCCCTACCCCTTTAGCCAAAATAAGCAGGACTTAGTAAGTGGTTCTCCAGTATGGTGTAATAAATACAGTGATGGACTCAGGGAAACTCACTGGGTGGGGTGGGGTGGAACTGGTAAAAAAAACCTAAAATACCTCACGTACCTTACAAATCCTATTTGGATTGTGCTAAGTAGGTTCTGACTTGACAGCACGTAACAATTCTAAGCATGCTTATTCAGTAAGTTTAATCCATTTCTAGAATAGTAAGTTGATCTATTTAATTTAATGCAAAGAAATAGAGCTGTGTCAACTTGAAAACATAACAGTTGCCTTGTGGCATGAATTTTCTCAGGGATCATCTTGTGTCTGATAAAGTCAGCTGTTGGTTACCAATATATACGATAACAAATGTGTTGACATTTAATTTGTAGCTAATTGGTTTAAACTACTTCCTCTTATGTGAAAGCCAGGAGATGCAAAAAAAAAATTCAGCATCCTTTTTGCTGGTTTATTTCAGATGTGAATTATTAACACCACCCAACGGGCCTGAATACATGCAACCTACTAAAACTAAGAGGAAAAGGGAAAGTACTGTTTGAAAATCTCTACTTACTAAGATATATCATACCTACTAGATCAGTGATGGTGAACCTTTTAGAGACTGCGTGTCCAAACTGTGATTCAAAACCCACTAATTTTTCACAAAGTACCAATACAGCAATTTCACCTAAGGTGGCTGTGAAGGGGCGATGTCGGGTGCCCACAGAAAGGGCTCTGAGTGCCACCTTTGGCACCCGTGTCAAAGGTTCACCAACACTGTCCTAGATATTAGACCACCAAATTTCAAAGCAGGAACACAATTTTTTGTTTGTACTGTATTTACAACTGTGGAAAATGCTACAAGGGGTTTCAAGTGTGACAAGGGAACCTGTCCTGAGTTAAGAGAACACAGAAATGAGGCAAAGGAAGAGACATAACTAAAAATTGGGAGGCAGAGGTCAGCACCACAAATGAACAGGAGTGTGTGACATGGTGGTGGTGAAGAACAGGGGATCAAGCCCGCTGACTTTCCTCCCTCTTCCACTCCCCTCAATTCTCCATAAATGTCAGGGCAGTTTTAACCCCTTCAGCTGATCAAGAGGCAAGGGCTAGTGATCAGGCAACGGTCCTGGGGACAAAAGTCAGGGCCAGCCCAGCGGCCTGTCGCTCCCACACTCCCTCGTTCGCACAAACGTCTCTGCTTCAGGAGCAGCCCTCAGGAAAATGTCGGGAAGACAAGGCCTGACTCGTGGTCAAGAAGAGTTAAGCGGCGCTGGCCGGCGAGAACGGCTCCCTGGCCTCTGTGGCCGAGGGGCTGGGGAGGCCAGAGACGCCCCGACGCCGAGTTCGACCCCCGAGAGCGGCACAAAGGGGGCCCGGGCGAGCCTCGGGGGAGCCACTCGACCCCCCCACCCCGCCCCGTCCCGCCCGGCGCGCTCTCGCAAGTTAAGTTTTCCTGGGCGCTGGTTCTTTCCTGCCCTCCCCCGCGGCCAAGCCTGGAGCCCGGTCGGCGAGGGAGCGCGCCTCGTTGTTCCGGCCCCGACGGGGCCTATTGCCGGCCGAGGGCTCGCCGCTGCCCTCCACCCCACGCCAACCGCTGGCTCTCCCTTGCAACGAAAGGCCTCTCTGGAAGAAACGGAGGCAGCCCCAACGGAGAGGCGGCCACCGCCCCGGAGAAGAGCCGCAGGTTAACTCCCCGGTCCCCGGGAGGCTGTGCCGGCCCTTTCGAAGGACCCTGTTGGCAAGCTCGAAAGAGCGCCAGCGCCCGCGTCCCTTTTCATGCCACATCCTCAACTCCCACCCAGCCCCGAAAAGCGCGCTCCTCTTCGACACGGCGTAGCTTAAATCCGAAACACACGCTTCGGGGACCAACAGCCCTCGACGACCACATCGGTTCAGTGGAACCGTCCGTGTTTTGGAGTCAAACGGTTGGAGGGGTGAGGGAGTGGGCGAAAAGGCAACACATAGATTTGTGTTTTTAGACACATACAAGTTTAACAGACTTGCAACTTGGGAATAGCAACGGCTGGAGCGTCCCATCCAAAACGTCCCCGCTACTTGTGCAGCCTAGAATAGCCGTCATTCACCACGTGAATGGGCTTATCCAAGTGCAAGGATAGTTCGGGGCCACCTATCACTCCGTACACAAAACATACACCCCAACTATGCACAGGTAAATGCTTTTATACCTGATGGTCTGCGTGTAGAATACTCACAGGATAGGGTAAGCGCTTGGTCGGGGGCCCAAACTCTGAAGGCAATGTATTACGTTCCCACAAGCACACACCGAACTGCTCCACCTATGGCTTTGCAATACGTTGCAGAGCCCACTCGAAATACTGGCGTGTAAAAGCATATTCAGGACAAGGCCTTTTGGGCGGCAACTAGTTTTCCTCGATCTACGGATCACTTGGGGGGAAAGCGTGGAAACTGCGGTAGTAGTGCGATCCTTTCCTTTCGAATGTGACTCGCGAGTAAATTATACGGCCCCATATGCCGTTCCTCCCACATTTCTACTCCCCCTCGGCTGACAAGCCAAGAAGCGTGTCAAGCAGGGTAGGTTTCGTCCGGGGCCCTTCGGCTGTTGACTGATCGTGTGAAAGAGACGATCCCGCCTCTCTTTGCACTCTATAGTCTTCGCCCCATTGAACGCGAGGCCCTTTCCCCAAAAGCCTCCTTTTGCTGCTCCCTCCGTCCTGAACGCAGGCAAGTGGGCGCGCGGGCCCTTGCCTTTCTTGGCCAACGCCAGCGGGTAGCCCAGCTGCCCTCCTCCGCTTCCTCTTCCTGAGGAACTCTGTTCTCCCTCCCGCTGCAGTTCTTTCCCATTTCCAAGAACGGACTGTTCCTCATCAGCTGCCCGCCACCTTTTCCCTGGACGGAATAATGCCAACACGTTTTAATTAAAAAAAAACACACAGAGCGCGTGCTGAGGATTCCCGGGGAAAGCCGTTCTCCTGCCAACTCCTAGCACTACCGTTCCCAAACCTGCTGCCCTCCTCCTCCGCCGCCGCCGCCCCTAAGAAACTCTTCGAAGTAGCGAAGACCAAGAAGACGGGTGCGATGGGCGGTGGTGTAGGGACGTAGCCCGATTCCCCCCACAACCTCCGCAAGAAGCAAAGCCCCCGACCCACTCCCTCCAAATCCCTTACCGTCGGGGGTCCTGCCAGGAAGGGGCTTCCCGCATTCAGCCCCCTCCCCGCCTCCTCCTTTCTCCTGTTGCCCAGCGCGGAGTCAAGGGGCGACCGCCTCCGCGGCTCCCTTCCGATGCCTACAGCGGCCACGAGGGCTGGTAGCGGCCGGAGCGCGGATGCCGCCAACGCCGCCAACCCCGGAGCGCTGCTTTCTCTCCATTCTTCCCGTCCGTCCGTCCCCCCGTCCCCCCCACTTCCCGGTTCTCAGAACGCGGCGGCGGCGGCGGCAGCAGGACACAGTTGGGACATTCGCTACATTGTTTGCATTCCATTCGCGCCACGTGACCAGGACTCCGGCGTCACTCCACCTCCCTCTCCCTTCGCATTCCAAAAGCCAAGGAGGTGGGCGGTCCCAAGAGGCGAGCCGCTTGCCAATCAAGGGCGGGCCGGCGGGCAAGCTGGGCGGCGCCCCCCGACGGGACGTTCGGGGCCGGCGCCCTCTGGAAGGGAGGAAGCAGAAGAAGTTTCCTCCCAGCGGGGTGTTGGAAGAGCCCTGTCGTGGGCGCCGAGTCAGGCCGCTGCCCTGAGGAGCCTGTGGGAGAATGTCCCGCTGAATCAGACCCAACGCCTGTCTAAATCCAGAAATGGGTGTCATGAATAGCCAATTAGAGACCCAGAAAAGAGAGGCACGCCCAGACAATTTGCTGCCTGAAGCAGAGCCTCAAAGGACACCCCCCCCACACACACACACAAACAAACACAGACACAGATAGGGTGCAATGTGACCAATATCAGTACCCAGATCCTAATTTTTAAGGCAGAAAATTCCACACAAAACACTATCTTTAAATCTGGAGATAAAAATACTGTATATCCAATTTAATATATCCAATTTAAAATAAAATATATATTCCAATTGAAACTAAAAATATATCCAATTTAAACTAAAAAAGCTTCGTGGTGCAGGGGTTAAATGCCTGTACTGCAAGTAAAACTCGGACCTTGGGTTCAGTCCAAGATAGCAGGCTCATGGTTGACTCAGCCTTCCTTCCTTCTGAGGTCGGTAAAATGAGTACCCAGCTTGGGGGAGGGCAATGTGTTGCCTGCATACTGTAATTAAACTGTAAACCACCCAGAGACTACTTGAGGTGGTATGGGGCGGTATATAAGCAGAACACATTGCTTTCTATTTCTTTCTCTTGACCAGGAGTCCTCAACCTAAGGCCCCGGGGCCAGATGCAGCCCCCCAAGTTCCTGAATCCGGCCCCTGGGATCAATTGCAACCCCCCACCGACCCCTTGTTTTGTGAGCAAGCCAACCTCCGCAGCTGCTTTTGGACTGTGATCCGGCCCCCAGTGGTGTCTGGGTGGTGGTGGACCGGCCCGCTGTTTGAAAACTTTGAGGACCCCTGCTCTTGACAATCCAAATCTGCTGCCTGGGTGGGGGGGGAGGCAAAGCCTCCATCAGATTGAAAGGAGGGCCATACAAGGAAGCCTCATACAAGCCGCAGATGTGAGAACAATACCTGCTATTCTAATCTTTTCTCAGCAACTACAATACAGTAGCCGGTTACTTCTGGAATATATTTATATGTTGGCTAGCTCTCGTGGTACTGTTGCTAGAATGTTTATGCCAACCAGGCCTTTGGAGGTTTATACAACTGATCTTCTGCATCCCATATCACTCTGATCCTCCCCTCCTAACCATAACAACTATGCATATACACTCCTCGCCTGAATACTTGAATACTGTTCATCAGAAGAAGGGGATTGCAATTCTCTAAAACTCAAAATAAATCTTCCTTAAAGACTCTTTTTGTTATAGCAAGACTTTGAATTTGTCCAAAGCCCCACTAAATTTGTCCACATTGGCAGACATATTGTATTTTGTGGTACTTGTGAGCATAGTGAATGCCACTGTTTATTTGTTTGTTAAATGTTCTGATTTATTTGCAAACAATATTTATAGCCTTTCTGTTCAACAAGGCCCCCCAAAGCAATGCAACACAACAAACCTACAAAAATATTATTTAGAAACTGATTAATAGGTTATTTTTATCTTATTTATTTATTGTATTTTTATACCACCCATCTGGCAGCAAGGCCACTCTGGGCAGTTTAATTTAAAACAAACAAACAAATCCAGAATTGAAACCAATAAACAGATTTGGAAAAATAAATCAGTAAAACCAACTAAAAACAACTTTAAAACAGCTTAACGGTGAATTGTGGAAATATGCATTTTTATCTTACGCTAATCTCCCACCATTCAGCTTCAGAGGGCCCCCTTTCGGAACCTTTAAGAGGTTTTGATCATCAGGGAACGAGCAGCAAATGGTTAACTCTCTACTTTGTTGTCAATGGGCAAACTCCTGTGGCACAATTTTCTGCCAGTGTATCCAAGACTGGGCACCTAAAGCTTTTGATAAAGTAATAAAAAGCTTCCTACCCAATTCCTTTTAAATTCAGAGACTCCTTGGGGCTCCATTTTATTCTGGGTAAGCCTTTGGGAGCCTTGGGATAGGTTGTGTGTGTCTTTAATAGTCAAAAAGGGTCACTGGACCACTGTCACCAGGATTGGGCCTCCCAAAGTTCCCAAAGACCTTGCCATGGCAAAAGGGAGCTCCTTGGAACATAAAAGGAAGCTTTTAATCGCTTTAAATTAAATGCTGATCGTGCCAGAGCAGGGTTATGCCATCCAAAGTTATACCAACAGGATTTTGCCCATTTTGTGTTTGCTATGAAGAAGGGGGAGATTTTCTGCCTGGTGAACCATAATTACTTGGCTGGATTCACGTACTAGGCTAGGCAGCTTGGCTTAGGTGGATTTTTAATCTGCTCCGTCTTGTTAAAAGGAGGGTTGGTCCTGCCTGTAGGAAATCCAGAACTAGTTGAAGGAATCAAAGTTACTTCCGTTTTTGCCCTGCTTCCAACTACATGGTGCAATATTTGGCTGGTGATATCGAAAACTACTGGATCAAGAACTACTGGATCAAACCAAAGGCTTGTCAAGTCCAGCACAGCATTCTTGTTCCTCAGGAGGATATCAGTTTCTTAGCCTAGCTTGAAGTGGGATTTTATAGGTAACTAACAGCAAGCTGTAAATTCCAGTCCAGTTAAAATTCAATGCTCTGGATATATGATTTATTATTTATTTCAGTTTCCTATTTATCTAGCATTCTGGGTGTTATACACAAACCAGGCCACAGGTACACGTACATAGCCCAAATGTCTTCATTATTTAACATTCCCCCTCCCTCAGTTTTCATAAAAGGGCTCTTGTTACCTGTCCCTATTCTTCTTATTTCATAATAAATTGACTTTAAATGCTTCAGCACCTGAAGGATGAACTCTGCCACTATGGCTTCTTCCACACGAGATGAGATTGCACCTTTGTTCTACAGCCAGATCCTAAAACTTACAAAAGTCTGGGGATAGAGATGGAAAGCATGATAACAGTTACTTCACATCCGTTTTGTCTTCAGACTGGTACAAAAAAATTCTTACTTCATGTCTGTTGCGCAACAGCTGAAATTTGTCTTGACCACGCCCCCCAGAGCAGGATCAGAGCGTGACAATACTGTACCTGGTGCTGAGTTGGGGTATTCTCTTGTCACGGTTTGTTACCAGTTCCTGTTCCAAGACAAGGGACCGTGTGGTAACAACAACCAGTGTCCACCTAGTGGTCAGCGGCTGAAGTGGCATTTGACATTAGCTTCCCTACGGGAAGCACCATGCAGCACAAATGTTTATTAAAGAAAGTACTGAAAATTCTGTAGCATTGACGTGTAAATCCCGGAAGACCAGTAAACCAAAATATCAAAAAAGTTTTATTTACGATATTTTTAAAAAGGGTTAAGAAAGCAAGACAAATTCAGAATTTGTCACAGAACAAGACTGTGAAGTAAAAGTTGTCACAAGATAAGTTATCATGACTGTGAGAAAACGGAAACAGGGACTAAACAGGGACAAAACCACATGATCGAGACCAACACTATCACGGTACAAAACTAGTCGTGTAACAAGGAAGAAATTGAAGTAACTGCCATTGACTCCCATGTCTCAATTAGGGCAGAAAGTAGCTTTTTCAGCCAAAAGACCCCTCCTTTAAAAATAGAATGTTCCATTCCTCAGGAAACACAGCAGTATGCAATTACAACCGCAGTCTGTGTTTCACCTTCTACACCACCAACTGAAACACAGACATACTACCTTTGATTCTGGAGTGAATATATACCCATCTTGATTAAATACCATTGATGGCACTGAGCTTCATGATGTTACCCAATCTTCTTTTAAAAGCATCCAAAATGATGGCCATGTTGTGATGATGAATTCCACAGTTGAGCTATGCACTGTGAGGGAGGAAAATACATTATTTTATCGGTTCTGAATCATCCATGACTCAGCATGACTTTACAGGCCATATAAAGGAAAAATAATCCATAACTTGCAATGCCTTTATGACTTCAGCTTCTTGATGGAGCGGCAAGCCTGAGTAGTAATTTAGACATCACAATACACACAGTACACACCACATATGGAATATGGTATGCTTATCTATCCCACTTACAGTATCACCTTGCTGCTCCATATTAAGGTTTAAACCTCCAGGTTTGAACAGTAATATGCAAAACTATGTTTTTGTGTTGTTAACCCAATAAAGATCTGCTACCCTATTGATCCCAGCATAATTAAAAATAATAATCTAGAGCTATAATACTCTCTCTTTTTGTGTGTGTACTTATGTTTATAAGCACTTGAAATGGATTGTGTTCCATAGTAAAATAAACTGTGATTCGACAAATACAGTATGTCCAATATTTCAGCAGTGCTATCAGTTACATAACAAGAATCCAACTGAAACATCCAGTGGTGTAACTGAGAATAATTTATTGAGGGGAGGACATTTTGAGGGACATTTTTTTTTGAGTTGCCATATTGGTTTCTTGTGAATCTGAATTGTATGAACCCACGTAAAGCTGGACTAGTGGTGAAGGATGAACTTGTATACCACCAAATATAAATATAATTACTGACTCTATTTCTATCACACCAGAAATAAGGGCACATATGCCTGCTATTGTTCCATGGGTGGAAGACCTGGATACGGTGTCGAGGTCTAGGAGTTTGAATCCCCACTGTGACCCCGGGGAGAGGGCCAGCTGAAATAAAATGGCACATATGTTTCTGCTGGGTTTTACATAACCTAGACTAGAACACCACTAGAAAGAGGGACTCTTAAACCACTTCTGAGTACTTTATAAATAGAAAATCTTACGAGTACCCCAATAAGTAAGAAATGACTTGGTGGCACATTAATTCTGCTGCTGCTCTTGCTACTACCCTTACTCTTTTATCATCCCAACAATGCTGCAAGATCAGCCTGTGACATAAATACCAAACCAAGGTCAGGGAGCAAGACCCTTCCAACATCCAACCCATAGCAAACACTTGTACCCCTACTTAAAGGCCTCTAGGTTGGTTTCTTTCTGAATAAAGACCAGCACTGTTGAGAAGGGAGGAGTATAACCAGGATGGAGTTACTGGGGCTTTGCCCCAGGGCACCACAATGTAGAGGGTACAAACATTTAGAGATACATCCCTTGATGAATTTTAGAAAAATAAAAGAACAACTCCTCCTGGCCTGTTTACTTCCTATTATTCATCCTTGTGTTACTGTGGGAAGAACAAACTTGTAATTTGTGTGTGTGAGGATATTGCGTGCTTCTCCAGAGGTTCATACCCCTGTTCTTGCACCAATGGCACAGATTGTCCCAGGTGCCAAAATTGCAAGTTACAGTTCTGAGGCCATGGGTTGGCAATATTGGTTCTCCAGGTTGTTGTTGTTGTTGTTGTTGTTGTTGTTGTTGTTGTTGTCGTCGTCGTCGTCGTCGTCGTCTTGCAGTTTCCATAATCCCTTACCAATCCCTTATGCTGGTTATGCTCATGGAAACTGTAAGCATATATATATATATATATATATATAAACAGTTGTCCACCTCTGTTACAGGAATTCCTGTCTGTCCTTGCTGCATCCCTAAAGCATTCTTCTGTAATCAAGACCTTTTAAAAACAAACAAAAAGAGGGAGGAGAAGGCTGAAAAGTCAACTCTAAAGTCAACAAGAAGGTGCATGGGTACATTGCCATAGCCACAATAGGAATTCTGGGAATGCTGACCAGCAATCAGAGGCAGGTATTCCACCATTGTCCTCTAATCCTGTATTCAGGGAAAGAATGTGAACTTTTTCAGTGTGACCTCCAAACAGATCAGTGTCTGGCATCTTGTTTACTGTTTAAGCTACTTCAGAAGTGTACTATGATGAAGGCTTCACATATTTCCATCACAACCAGCTTTTTTGTTCATAGACCCAGGGTGGTGCTATCCATATGGAAGCTGATTTACGGTCAATCTATAGCGCGCACGCGCGCACGCACACCCACACACCCACCCACCCACCCACCCACACACACACCTACTTGGCTACTGAAACATCAAATCCCACATGGTGCATTGCCCAAAATGTGATCGTCCCATGATCTCTGATTCTGGTATTTTGCAGCCTATTTTATAATACTGTACTCTTTCTGCTTCTAAGGGTGTCCTTGTCTTAGAAATCTCAGCGTGGAGAAGTGCACTGCTATGGTTGTAACCAGTGAAAGTGCTTCCATATGCTAATATGGTTCGACAATCTTTTCCTCTTGCCTTTGTCCTCCTCATTAGTTGCAGATGCCACCCTGTAGGCAGGAAACAGAGAGCCTGTCCTTCATTGACTGACTGTCCTCAGCCAGGCTGGATGGTCCACTTTTTAAAGTTCAAATCCACACTCTTCCCTCTCTTCCATTCTGCTCAAAGCATGGGCTGCCAAAGCACACCATCCATGTGTCTGTCAATAACTATGGAGTAAGTGAGAGGCTTTTTAAGTTTTCAAACAAACACGTCTTCACAACTATACAAACTCTGTGTCAGGTGGATTTGTAATTGGTTGACTGATTTTACACAAAGGGTGGTCGTAAATGGCCTCTCCTCAACACTGAGAGGGGTGACCAGTGGGGTGCCCCAGGGTTCTGTTGTGGGTCCGGTGCTAGTCAACATCTTTATTAATGACTTGGGTGAAGGAATAGAGAGTAAACTGATTATATTTACAGATGATACCAAATTGGGAAGGGTGGCTAATTCTCAAGAGGACAGGATGAAAATCCCAAATGACCTTGACAGATTAGAGTGCTGGGCCAAAGCAAATAGATTGAGTTTGAACAGAGAGAAATGTAAGGTCCTGCATCTAGGCAGAAAAAAATGATACAGTAGATATAGGATGGGAGACTCCTGGCTGGAGAAGAGTACCTGTGAAAGGTATCTGGGAGTCTTGGTGGAGCACAAATTGAACATGAGTCAGCAATGTGGCGCAGCGGCAAAGAAAGCCAATGCGATTCTTGGTTGCATCAACAGAAGCATAGTTTCTAGAGCAAGGGAAGTGATAGTACCACTCTATTTTGCTCTGGTCAGACCTCACCTGGAGTACTATGTACAGTTCTGTACTCCTCAATTTTAAAAGGATGTTGACAACTTTGAGTGGGTCCACAGGAGGGCGACCAGGATGGTTAAAGTTCTGGAACATATATCCTACGAGGAGTGGCTTAGGGATCTGGGAATGTTTAATCTTACAAACAGAAGGCTGAGAGGGGATATGATAGCCATGTTTAAATATCTGAAAGGATGTCATATCAAAGAGGGGGCTGGTTTGTTTTCCATGGCTTCAGAGACTAGGATTGGAGCAATGGTTTCAAATTACAGGAAAAGAGATTCCACTTGAACATTAGGAAGAACTTCCTGACAGAGCTGTTCAGCAGTGGAATATGCTGCCATAAGATGGAGTCTCCTTCTTTGCAGGTTTTAAGCAGAGGCTGGATGGCCATCTGTTGGGGGTACTTTGAGGGGAGTTACTCCGTGGCAGGGGGTTGGACTGTATGGCCCTTGAGGTCTATGATTCTATGATTCCATGATCGGCTTATTGTACCAAGTCAAATAAAAAGTTAAATCTAATTATTTTAGATAATCTTCATTCCTCCATAAAGAAAAATTAAATTTGCAATGCCTATATATGACGTTCTGTACACTGTGGTCCTGTATTTCAGTCCTTTCCCAATTACAGTAACAACAATAGCAATACAGTAGTACCCCGTATCTGCTGATTCGGCACCCACTGATTCAGTTCTCCACAGCTGGCCACCAAAAATAATTAAATACTTTGCTGTCACAAATAGGTGCTGCAAAGCAAGTTACTATTGCAAATAGGTCCTGCAGGGGGTGCTGACACTCTTATCCACAGATTCTGGTATCCACGGGAAGGCTCGGAACCAATCCCCTGTAGATATGGGGGTACTACTGTAGTGAATACTATCATGTTGACAATATAGTTGAAAACACATATCATCAGAAGTGTGACATGTTGAATTTAGTGATGCTTATTTTCTAGAAATTAAGCATGGGTGGCTCCAACAGAAGAAAGAGGGATGTGTTGGGATTTCATGGTAGATGGAGACCACTGCCTTTCTTGCTGATTGGAAGAATGATCCACCAATTTGTTGGCCATTAGTGTTAGAAAACTTTGAGGATCACTCACTGATGAAACCATGTCGAAAGCAAAGGAACTAACTGGGAAAATTGTTAGCAGATATTTTTGGTTTTAATAAATTCAGAGATGTCTTGATAAATTTGGGGGTGACTATGCAAGTCTTGCCAATTCCCTTCCTCGTTATTTTATCAGTACTTGCTTCCTTGTTTTCCAAAGAGTCTTCTCATAGATTTGCTTCCTCCTTCTAAACTTTCTTCCTACACTAGACATGTTTTTTTAGTTCGTATTAAGGATATTTACTGGCTTGTTGGAGCAACTCTGCAGCAGCCTTGCCATTATTTTCCATCTTTAGTTTTTTCCTCTTTCCGTTTCTGCTGTGTGCATTATAATTTTATGCTGTGTGGGATCTTAATGACTCATGAAATCCCGGTCTGACCAGGAGTATCCTAGTTGCCATTTACCCTGCCCACACATACAGGCAAAGTAATAGCTAGATTGCAAACACAAAACAAAAAGCCAACAAAAATACTGAAACTGGTTGTCAGTCTAATGACAGTTATTAGGAACGTAAGAAGCTATTAATAGCCAGGTCAGAACAGTTATCTTTATAGATAAAATACAGGGGACCCCCAGCTTACAATGGCCCATTTTAACCCCCACTTTTTAAAAAAGAGTTCAATATCAGCTACAGCTCTTGTGTCACGGTCTCACTTTAATTACATCATTATGACCAGCACTGTAAAATGGCACATTTATAGCACCACATGCAAGAGAAACGTCAAGGAGAAAAGACAAGAGAGCAGAGGTTGGATGAAAGTATCTACCACGGAAGCAAGAAAATGGAGGTAGAGCAGAGAAGAGAGAAGACGGCATTGGTCAGAGGGCGGCACCCCAGCAAGAAGAGCGCAAGGGAGAAATGTGAAGACAGCTGAGGTTTCATTTGAAAAGCCATGAAAATTGTCCAGAAGTCAAAGCCCTATTTTAGTACTGAGCCTGAACAGAAAACAGCTCACTTTGCAACCATGAGGTTGTCAGCTGCTGCTTTTTTCTACTTAAGAGTCATTCCATGTCAAATCAACCAACGCATGGAACCTTGATGTCATGGATTTGGTTCATTTTTCATACATGTGTACCTTACCATGAGATGTTTTTTTTTTAAAAAAGAAATTCAGATTTTTTTTGGTCCACCCATTTCGGAGACATTGCGTTTTCAAAATTTACTAATTGTTTCAGTCCAAGCACCCATCGGAAAAGATAAGATTTTCAAAATTTGCTGAGTGAAGATCCAGGAACTGCATTACAGCAGGAGCTAGTGGGACTCACAGTGTGTGTGTGAGAGAGAGAACATACCAGCTAACCCCACAGGAGATGAAGGGCTACAGATTTTACTTTTTAAAGAAAAACTGGAAGTAGCAACCAAATAAGTCATTTACTTGCCTGAGGCAAAAAAAACAAAACAAAACATCCCAAGTTAAAATGCACAGTATCCAAAGCCATCCAAGATATTCTTCGCACATGACCAGATTCTATGAGTGTTCCCCCTGGGATTTTCCAGATGTTTCCTTTTACCAGAGTACTTCTCATTTTTTGTTGAAAGAAGTTTTTTTGGAGAAGGAGGCAGCAGCAGCAGCAGCAGCAACAACAACAATGAGCTTGCTACTTTTCCCAAAACCTTCTGCCTTAAGTGATCTCCTAACTTTTCCTACTGTAGAAACCAATCCTCATTAGAAGGTTACCATTGCTACTCCTTATCATTTGCCACCTGAGGTATGCTACTCCTTATCATTTGCCACCTGAGGTATTTAGTACACATTGTCTAATGGTGTGGGTGGCTGTGGGTGCAAATCATGTATAATAAGTTCTGGTACTCTTGGCAGAGTGTGAAATTTTAGATTAAAAACTTCTAGATATGCAACAGAAAGTGCAGAGACCTATACAGTGGACCCTTGTATAACTAACAGTTTGTATAACATAAAATTTGTACAACATAAAATATTCCAGAGATAGAGGAAATTTGCTTAACAGAATCGCCTATGGGCCAAATCCATACAACATAAAAATGGGATTACTCCATTTTTCAATGCATTCCTATGGGAAATTTGTATAAATGAAAATTTGCTTAACATAATTTCATTTGGAACGAATTAATTCCTTTATACAAGGTACCACTGTAGTACAGAATAGAGATGGGCGTGACTAAAAAAAATTGTGTTTCGTTTGTCGTTTGGTCGTTTAGGGGTCCATTTCGGTTCGTTTTCGTTGGTTTTTTTGCAAATTTTTCGTTTTTGTTTTTGTTACAAAACGAAATGAAACACAAAAACAAAAACAAAAACAAAAAAAATCTGTTTCATTAGCATTCTTTTCAGTTCAATGCATTTGCTGCAATGAAAACGAAAAAACACGGCAAAATTTTTCGTTTCGTTTCCGTTTCCGTTTTTTAAAAATTTTTCGTTTTCATTTTCGTTACGTAACGAAACGAAAAAACGAAAACGAAAATTTCGCTGAGTCGTGCCCATCTCTAGTACAGAATTCGCTTCAAGTCTTCACAGGGCACAACCCTCTTTTGTTTGTCATCAACTGGCACTATATAATCAATAATTCACTATGAGACACTGGTACTTTAAAGAATAAACGTTCCATTTACTCACAGTTCTAAATAGATCAAAAACAGCATATTGGAGCCAAATGATAATTGATTGCATGAACAGAGCTTAATTGATCCATAGTTGAATACTGACTACTTAAAGGCAGTATACAACTAACTTTAAGAGCAATTGAATACTGACTACTGAATAATAACTGAAGACTGACTGAAAAAGATCAGGGAATGTTTGTTTGTTTGTTTGTTTGTTCAATTTCTATACCACCCATCTGGCAGAAAGCCACTCTAGGTAGTTTACAACATAAAATAAACTGATTACAAAATACAGATACAAAAATATAATAGAAAGCAAAAATATTACAAATGAAAATGTAACTAAAACAACAACATTCATAACAATCAAGGGTAAATAAGATAAGCTAATGGCGGATGAGATTGGATCACTAAATCAATAAGGTCATGTAACAGTTAATAACCAGGAAAAGCAGATTGAAATAACCAAGTCTTCAATCTTTCCTTGAAGATAAACAATGAGGGGGGCAGGCAGATCTCTGAGGGGAGTTGGTTCCAGAGTCTACGAGCCGCCACAGAGAGGGCCCATTTCCTTGTTGTTGACCTGCGGGCCTCCCTCAGTGTTGGCAACCTCAGATGACCTGCCAGTGACGAACAAGTGACACAGGCAGAACTCTGGGGTTGGAGTTGCTGTGACAGATAGGAAAGTCCCAAACCGTTTAGGGCAGGCATGTTCAAGCTTCAGCCCTCCTGATGTTTTGGACCACAACTCCCAGAATTCTAAGCTTAGATTGCCAATGACAAAAGACCGTGGGAGTTGTGGTCCAAAACATCTGGAGGGCCAAAGTTTGGACATGCCTGATTAGGACTTTATATGTCAACTTTAAGGTCAATGTGGTAATGGACGAGGTGTTAAGTAGAGAGGCACAGCTCTCTTCAAAATCAGATGCAGAGAAGGAACAATTAGTTACTGTTCTAAAAAGGTCTAAAAAGATCTCTCCCAGCCAAAACCTCTTAGAGGCAGCATCATGTTGCTAATACTCCAACCTCATCAATCTCCAAATATATTAAAATACAAATCAAATACAGTATCTAAGTACCCAAGTGCAACCTTTCTTAAGACAGGAGTGGGCTACAATGGGTGAGAGGTTGTAGGCTGCAGCTGAACTCATCTAGAGGGTTTCTTGACTCTCTGCACCCTATGTTGATTTTTTTTACATTATCTGTGTTGTTTCAGATGGAAGGCCAATTTCCATTGCGGGAACATCACACAATGAAAAACAACAGCCTGTCTTTGCTCTCTAATTTAAAATATTACATGGCTTTCTTTTGTAGAAAAAAATAACTTGAATAACTTGAACACATTTCAGTTAAAGCTTCAGTGTGATTGACTGCCTGCCTGCCTGCCTGCCTGTTAGATTTCAACTCAATCTCTGCCTGATTCACAACATAATTATACTAAATCACATTAAAAGAATAACACAATACCATATATAAATAAATATCATAAAATTGGTTTTGCTGCCAGAATGTAAAAAACTATCCTAGTAACAGTGATGGCCAAAGTGCACAATTCATTTGAAAGAAAAAGAGCATAATGTTTGGAGCTATCAGTTTTCACAATGCTTGAAGATATGGGGGGAGGGTTGGAAGAAAAAGAAGTCCCTTAGGAAACATAAGAACATAAAAACATAAGACGAGCCATGCTGGATCAAGCCAAAGGCCCATCTAGTCCAGCTTTCTGTATCTCACAGTAGCCCCACCAAATGCCTCTGGGAGCACACGAGACTAGATATCTGTCTCCTCGTACCACTCCCCTCTATCTGGCCCTTGAAGTACCCTGGTTTTAAGCCTGGAGATTTGTAACCTGTGATGGACTTTTCCTCCAGGAATCTGGAGGAAGGAAAAGGAACCCTTTTGAAGGCATCCAGGCCAGATGCCATCATCACCATATCCTATGGCAGGGAGTTCGACAGACTAACAACACGCTGGGTAAAAAAAAATTCTTTTGTCTGTTCTCAGTTTCCTAACCCTCAATTTGAGTGCATGTCCCCAAGTTCTGGTATTTTGTGAGAGAGAGAAGAGCGTCCCTCTATCCACCTTACTCATGCCCTCCATTATTTTATACATCTCAATCATATCCCCCCTCAGGCGCCTTTTTTTCTAGACTAAAGAGCCCCAAATGTTTTAGCCTTTCCTCATAAGGGAGGTCCCCCAGCCCAGTAATCATTTTAGTCATTCTCTTCTGCAGCTTTTCCAGTTCCACTATACCAAATTTGTATAGAAACAGAAAAGTTAACATAAGCCTCCCTATGTAATTACTGGGCAAGTTTGTGATCAGAAGGATGGAACTGTGCAAGAACAAGGATAAATGTTTGAGAGGTGAGTAAGGTAATATGCAGATAGATATTTTTCAGGGTAAGAGAACATATTTATTAAAGCAAGTGCAACATCATTGGGTAGGATTTGTCATCTTAGCTTTTTATTTTCTTATAAAGTAGGAAAGCCTTCCAAGATGGAGTGTAGATTCAAAATGTATGGAGCCTTCAGCCTACTACAGTGGTACCTTGTGTAAAGGAATTAATTCGTTCCAAATGAAATTATGTTAAGCAAATTTTCCTTTATACAAGTTTCCCATAAGAATGCATTGAAAACAGAGTGATCTCCTTTTTATGTTTTACAGATTCACCCCATAGGTGATTATTATGTTAAGCAAATTTCCCCTATCTCCAGAATTTTTTATGTTGTACAAAATACAAAGTTTATGTTATACAAGCTGTTTGTTATACAAGGGTCCACTGTACTTCCATTATAAATTGGCAAGCATAACTGGGCATGATTAGAACAGGAATCAATAACATCTTAGGAAACTAGAGGTTTTCAGTCCCAGGCTAGCAGGTCTCCTAATGCAGGCCACAGCACTGTAAACTGTCTCTTAGGCAGGATGTCATCACCTTATAAAATATCAGCACTGGGATGAACAGGAAAACAGGAGAGCTTTTTGTGTCAAGGCTAGGGTTTTACCTCTACAAACCTATACATACTAGGATGGTATCTCCTTCTAATGCAACACTTCCAGCTCCACCAGATACCATACCTCAGCAGGATAGTATGTCTTTCCAGACAGGAAAACAAGCTCTGAGACTGTGAATGCTCTTAAGTTCACTGTTTTGCCTTTGACCCCCTAGGAATCAAAATCCATAGAGGCGGAAAAAGTCAGTTCTGCTGCAGCCAAAACTCTCCTGCTTAAAGGAAGGGAGGGATGGGCCTGCGTGAGACAGGATGCAGGCTGAATGACCTCCATTCCTGAAGAGGGTGGTCCCCAAAGGTCACCACTGAGCTTGACAGAGTGGTGATGTGAAAGGAAGCTGGCTTAAAGTGCGCTTTCATAACTCTTGGCCTTGGAATGGATTCAATCATCTGCCAAATATTAAGTTGCTCGCTCATTTTTGTGAAAACAGTAAGATCCAGAAGGAAGAAAAAAACTGCCCAATAGGATTTCTAATAGGATTATTATGGGTCTTGTTGAGTTCTGGATCGGGTTAGAAGCATCGACACATTTGCCTTTCAATATGCTACTTCCTTTATTTAACAACAACAAAAGAAAGCCACTGTGGCCCCCTGACTGATGGCTCTGAGAAAAGGTTGGGAAGGGGGCTGTGTAAAAGCAGTACATCCCCTGCAGGTCCCCAACTGAGGAGAAAGGCAGGGTCAAGGGTGCATTGCCTCCCTTCCATATCCCCAACCTTCACCTCTCATGCCAATACCGCCACTGCGGGTACCTCCTTTCTCACGAGTAAATGGCACAAACTTACAAATATATTGGGTTGCCTCTCTGATGTGTACTGGGTTTATCCGTCAAGTGAGAGATGAAATCAATCACACCGAAGATAAGAGCTTTTAAAGTGTGAGCCAGACTGCTCCATATTAAGGCTGCTCCTCTTTGGCAGGTTAGGGTCTGTGAAATTTAGCAACTGAGAATGACCCAAAATAACTCCCGGGTATCTTTGGGGATGGGCTCCTACTTGCTATTCTGGGTTACTGGCTTTCCTGTTATAGTTCAGACACAGTCAAAATGAGCCTGCAGTCAGCCAGATGGGTTGCTGCTGAGTGAAGCAAAGTGTTTTCTTTCTTTCTTTCTTTCTTTCTTTCTTTCTTTCTTTCTTTCTTTCTTTCTTTCTTTTATGCTTGCCTTTCTGTCAGCGAAGGACTTAAATTCATGATAATGCCGTCCCATGTGTGGTGACTCATAAAGGCGTCTTATTGGGCAAAGTGTGTGGGGATCTGGTTTACCTTTGGATTTCCTCACCAAGTATGCACAGCACAGCTGTATTCTATAGAGACTTGCTAAATTATGTGCAACATCTTTATACCTGCAAAGCACATCTTAGTCCAGTGGTGTCAAAACTTTGGCCCTCCATATGTTTTGGACCACAACTCCTACAGTCCTTTGTCATTGGCAATCTAGGTTTGGAATTCTGGGAGTTGTGGTCCAAAATATCAGGAGGGCCGAAGTTTGGATACCCCTGCCTTAGTCCTATGGAGAATACTGAAATATTAAAAGCCTTTTCCTTTAAACACTCTCTTCTGATTTATCACCATTAGGCGATAATAGCAGTAGAAGCTTTGGGGCTGGATGAGAGCCCCAGTGGAACAGAGATTCCTATTCCTCCTGTATCATTTTTAAATAATTTCACTTTTCTCCCAAAGCTATCAGACAAAGCAGCTTTATCCCTGCCTCACTCAATCAAAGTAATACAAGGATCGTGTCATACAGTTGTTTTAAAAAATATTCCAAGCATAATGTGAGCATCTAGATTGGGCAGATCTAACATTTTTCACTTTTAGAGCATTTCTACCTGGCATTTTATTTCAAAACCACCCAATGATTATCAAATAAAAACACTCAATAAAATGAGTTGCTAAAATAATAAAGAAATAAAAATAAATTACAACAATTCGTTAAAGGTAGTGTGGTGGTGGTTGTGATATATTGTCAGGTGAACTCCAACTTAGAGCAAGCAAAAGACCATGATTTCCTAAAACCGTATTGATACCCGCTGTAGCCAACAGTAGATGCATACACCTGAGAAACAGTGTAGTGTAGTGGGCAGAGTGATGACCTAGGCCTTAAAAGATTTGGGTTGAAATCCCTACTTGGTAATGGTAAATCTAATCTTACATCTCTCATGTGCCATGAAAACTTTACTAGGATAGCTATGAGTTGTCTCTGCTTTGGCAGGACATAACAAAACAAAACACCCGTATGGTACTTATCATAAAAGCAATTTACTTGTGTGATACATCCATCTACCATTGGCTGTGGCAGATACCAAAACCACAGTAAGAGATTGTGGTCTTCAGTAAAATAATTACATTCAGTACATTGAAAAGAGGACCTTATTTTTCACTGTTCTCTTCCTCCTTTACTTTAAAGGCAAACCCAGTCTTATCTGGTGCAATGTATACTTCTCTTCATTTCAACTGACTTATAAATAAACCTATTGTACCCCATATTAACTACATTACCTTCTAACCGCTTCTGCTTAACTTTGCCATGCAATTTTAAACCCACACATTATATCTTTCATGCAAAAAACATTCAAACATTTGTTGCCCTGTTTCCCCCCTTTGTGCTCTAAATGTACAATATTTTGAAGGAAGTTGTTCAAATTAAGGTTTCTTGTAAAGATGATCTCAGCTGCCAAGAATTCTAGTGATTCATCCCCTACCAAGAATAAACCTCCAATCTACTCCTCCCTTTAAACATTTACTAGGTAAGAAAACGATCAGCCCTTCCTTCCATTTCTTTTGCTGAGAACATGCATTTTAATTGCATGAGAAATAAAATTCTTGAAAGATTTCTGAAGATCTGTACTGACAATAACAAAACATTGTCACTAGAGATCTCAGCTTTGGTGAGAGGTACATTTACAACAGCATAGTGAGAGATGTAGGGGCTGTGCTCATCTCCGTATTCAAGACGAAGAGCCAGTGTTGTGCAAGTCCATGGCCATGTGGCTGGCGTGGCTGCAAGGAAACACTGTTTTACCTTCCTGCTTGTTACGGCGGTACCTATTTATCTACTTGCATTGACATGCTTTCGAACTGCTAGGTTGGCAGGAGCTGGGGTTATCAGCGGGAGCTCACTCCGCTGCGTGGCACCCGGGATTCGAACCACTGAGCTGCTGACATTGCAGCCAACAGTTTTCGGAGCCTTAGTCCACTGGGCCACCTGTCATTGAGATGACACTTATTCCACAGCCCGGGGCAGGGCAGGGCTCTCGTGCTGATAACTGTAGTTGAACAATTTTCCACTTGTTACACATGCTTCATTTAGAAAAGCAATAAAATTTCGTGTAATAATACAAGGCTGCCTGGCAAGATTACCGCAGCTGCGTTTCTCCCCCACCCCCATGCAAATATACTTTGGTGCCATCTAGCTAATCCTCAAGGTATTTCAGACCAGCAAGGACGCCATCCAAGTAAAAGTTCCGTGATGTGCAGTAATTACAGAGAGAAGGTATCACAGTTACACTGAACCCATAAGCTATCTCTGAAACCTAGCTAACAATGGCAAACATGACTCACTTTCTCTCCAACAACCTGTAAGGTAGGAGAACTTGGGAGATAATTCCCTACCAGGAATTAATTTGCTTTGCCCTCAAGCTTACTCCTCCCTTTAAACATTTGCTAAGTAAAAACATCAACCCCTCAAGGCTTCCGTGGATAAGTGGAGGCTAGAACCTCAACTTCTCTCGGGTTCCAGTCCAGCAGTCAAATGAAAACAATATGCTGGGAATAACTACCTATTATTTCTCCCAAAGTACCCCATAAATGTGTCAAATTAGCATGTAACCTCCATGACTCCCACTTGTATTCCTCCATTCTTTATTCAGATTTAGACACCACTTTCCATGGACTATCTTGAAGAATCTCTTGCAGTACAGACTAAAAATGAGTGTCAAACAACTCGAAAGCTGGTCCTAAGCCAAGGACAAAAGAGCGATTATTTTTTTAAAAATGGATTTTTTTCCTGATCTGGTTTAAATTACATTGTCTCTTGACTTCACATTCTTTTTATCAGAATAGCAACTTGGATCATGACTAAATGCTTTAATAATATCTGTATAATCTCCTATATTTTTACAAGGAGACAGTCTGAATAAAACCATATTTATACAGTATATGCAAGAAGAAAACAGGTCTCACATTTCCTTCAGCTTGCTGAAAGGGAATAATTGGAATGTTTTCTTTTGGTACATCTACGAACGTTACTGAGAATATATGTAGCACTCAGCATGAGCAGAAACAGAAGAGGTTGAGCAGATATTATTAGAGTATTTAGACATGGTCAAAGCTGACCTTTTGGGGGCACAGAACTTCACAACTATGTGCTTATATATGGGCTATTTCTTATTTACTAAGTTATTCATATCTATTTTAAAGTCATTTAGAAAGAAGGTAACTTGAAACATGTTGGGATGAATAAATGTTTCTGTATATATTTTGATAACAGCTGGTTTGCCCTCTTTGATATACTTATATTGCTCACAACAGATTTGTTGGCTAAGTTTGCTGAGCCACAAACAGAGCTGCTGCTGAATTCCCAGACTTAAAAAAAATATTTGTGTATTCCCACTCTGCCTTTGCAATAAATCTCAGATTGATAATTTTAGTTAATGCACATTCCAAAACCCAAATAGCACTTAAACTGACTCAAAATACCTGTAATTTTAGCAAGGGTGCCAGAGGCCAAACTAAAAATTCCAGTGATAAGATTGGAGACAATTAACAGTAGCTTCCATGAGATATTATGGGACAACATAAACAGGGTGTTTAGGATACTAACATTAGCATAACTGTACATTAAATGCATGCATGTTGATTTCAAGTCATCATAGCACTCCACGGGCTCCATCAGTATTTTAACACCGTAGGTTTGCCAGCCCAATATCATGGTAAGGCACAGCACTTCCCCATGTAATTAAACAATTACAATGAGTGATGAGACAATTCTGGAGATTCCTGTAATGTGTGGATGGTTTATATATGGGTAACATTGTAGCAGCTCACATCCGTCATAACCACCAAAGTCAATGCAGATGGAAGAGGAGAATTGCAGTACATCTGGAGGTCCATAGCTCCCATCACTGCCCAGTTGTAAATAGGCATAATTATGTTTAATAGAAGGAACCACATATTATTAATAATTCCTTTTCCTCTGTGCCTACTGTTTCCTTTGAATCTTTTTAAAGACTATGTAATCTCCATGGAGATGACCAACCTTTGAAGTACCATGTATATGGGCATCACACGTTAGTTTATGATGATGACATCATATGTCTTATGTTAATTTCTGACTTATGCCAACTCTCTTTCAGGGTTTTCCAGGCAGAGATTACTCAGAAATCGTTCACCATTCCCTTCTTCTGGGGCTGCCCTGGGAGTGTGTAGCTTGCCCGAGGCCACATCGGCTGGCTCTTCTTCTGGAAAAGACAGTGGGGTCATATTCCCAACTTCTGGCTTCACAACTAGAGCTCTACTAAGCCACTGAGATATCCAGCCAGCTCATTAACTGATAAAGAAAAATGTGGGGAATTTAACAATTGTCAATTGGGATTACTGTATTTATAAATCATATATTTATTTATTTATTTATTTATTGCATTTATATCCCGCTTATATACAGTGGACCCTTGTATAACAAACAGTTTGTATAACATAAAATCTGTACAACATAAAAATTTCCAGAGATAGGGGCAATTTGCTTAACAGAATCGCCTATGGGGCAAATCTGTACAACATAAAAATGGTCCCAATTAGGGATTACTCTGTTTTCAATGCATTCCTATGGGACATTTGTATAACACAATTTCATTTGGAACGAATTAATTCCTTTATACAAGGTACCACTGTACATAATAATACAATTCAGGCTTTCCAGTTCCACAGGTTACCTTGGCATTTAATTATGGGTCTGAAGGTTAAATACATGATATATGCACATGCAGATTAACATATAATAGCCCTTGCTTTCTTTGGGAGGGGCAGGGTGAAGAAACGGCCCATTCATCATTCCAGCCAAAAAGAAAAGATGCAGGAAAACATCTGCCTGGTGAGAAAAGAGTAAGCTTACTATTCAACCTCCTGCTGTTGGTTCGCCACCTGGACCCCAGCTTGACTGGCATGCATCTTTGCTGGATCAGGTCCTTCAGTCAGCCTGAAGCTTGTATCATTTTCTGAGAATCTATACTGAAACCTGGACTCCTATGGGGGTGATGTTATTGCCAAAAGCAAGTCACTCCTTAATAGAGACACTGAGGGCCTGAAACTGAGGGCCTGTTCCCCTAGTTTAAAGAAGGAGGTAGTTGCTAGCATATAGCACTGTATTTCCCTGCCAGAAAAAGTAGTTTAACACAGTTATTGCCTGTTGGCTATAGGAAACATATCTTCAGAGGCTACCCATTAAGAAGAGGGTAGAACAGGGGAGAAAGAGATCACCTGCTGTAGGAGGCAGAGGAAGACATTGGAAGGGAGTTTTGTCGTTGTGTAAGAATGAAAAGCCACAGATGCTGGTTGAGCTGAACTGTGCCTCAGTTCAAATGGATGGTGGGGTACTTTAGGGTTCTCTTTGATCCCACATGCTCTGATACTGGAGGACGTATGTTTCACTGCTGCCACACACACAGATCCAAACTCTATTTCTCCTTTCCATCCAAATCTGAAGAACTGGTATAATTTCTAATTAATTTATTTAATTTCTAAACCAATGTCTGACACAGAAACAGACTGTATGAGATGAAGATACTGAAAATCAATTCCGACAATATTGATGTGCCCACGGTTAGTTATGCTGGAGTAAGCATACAGCATTAAAAATTGTGGGTTCACCTCTTTGAAACTCAGGAGTTATATGAGCACACTTCTCCCTCTGCAAAAGAATCACAACCACACTTCTTGTGTTTATTAAAAAAATATGCTTGGGATGCAAAAGGTGATAGTAATATTAGTTCTAGCTAAGTGATATATGAGAAGCCATGGTTTCAACTTTCCTCTTTTGAAAACAACCAAGATGTCTCATCCTTGGAGGGAGAAGAGAGAGGTGTGAGAAGCAAAGTGGTACAAGCAAACTGCATGTCCAGATAACCACCAGTTTGTTGGCCAAGTTAAAAGAAGTGGACAGCTGCACCATCCCTGGGAAATTGTGATCCGATCCAAGTAATACAAGCTCTACTTAGATCCCACTTGTTTTACTTAATGTCATCTATATGAGATTGCCTTTGGAAGTTGTTCAAAATCTTAATCATCTCCAAAGTACTACAGCTAGCCATTGACTGGCATTATAGTGATAGACGTTTTTGCTATAACTTCCAAGGCTAGGTGTCCATTTCTGGCTACAGTTTAGGGTGCTGATTATGAGCTATAAAACCCTATATTGCTTAGGTCCACACTATCTGAAGGATCAATCTTATCACCCACTGGGAGCCTGCCCACATTTCAGATCCTCGGGAAATGTCTCTTCTTCTCTTCCATCACCCTCATGGGCATCTTCAAAAAGTACAACAGAGAACCTCCTTCAGATCAGAAAACACCCTTCCAACAACTATTGATAATGGTAATTTTTTATGTGGAAATTGAGTCATGGGACTTAGACTTTTTTTCTTGTGAGAGTGAAACACTGAACTGCTCATCCAAGTATTTATTTTTCTATTTTTTTATTTTTGAGTATTTTTACCCCGCCTTTCTCCTTGGAAAAGGACCCAAGGCAGCTTACAGTAAGGAGAAACAATATACAGTCCATTACAATTAAGACACATTCAGTTTGCGAAATGGGGAGCTGACTGGTTTCTTATAGCTTTAGAAGGCAACATTAAAATTAACAATTGATAACATAGTGTCAATGTGATGACACAGGGAGAGATATAAATACAATGTTATAAGTGGTTAAAATACAAAGTCTATGTAGCTATGTATGGCAGATTCATAAAAAGGCACAGTAGGTAGTCCATCATTCAGTGAAAGCTTGCCTGAAGAGAAAGGTCTTTGCCTGTTTCCGGAAAGACAGCAGAGATGGGGCAGTCCTGGCCTCCACTGGGAGGGAGTTCCAGAATCTGGGCGTAGCAGCTGAGAAGGCCATTTCATGGGTTCCCACAAGACATACCTGTGAGGGAGGCAGGATGGAGAGACAGGCCTCTCCTGATGACCTTAGCACCCAGGTCAGTTCATACTGTGAGACTGGATCTTTGAGGTAGCTAAGACCCAGGTAGCTTCGTCAGTTGAAGGAAAGTTGATGCAAGGCCTTCAGTGTATAGTTCACCTTGGTTTCATGCCACCTTGGTCTGAATAGGCTCATTAGGTAGACAAGGGCCTGACTAGGCTCATTAGGTAGACAAGGGCCTGACTAGGCTCATAAGATGTACAATGGCTTGGGGTGTGTGGAAGTCCCACCAATTAGATTCTTCCCAGCACCCATTAAGTATGGATTGTTAGCAGTGGCCTTCCTGGTGAAGGCGTGAAGTGCTTCTGACTTGACTGGGAATCAATAAAAGGGCCGCACAAGTGCCAGGCAAATTGCTCCTAAGTCCTGCATCTCTGTTGAGAGAGGTGGGATCTCACAAGAAAAGAAGTCCAGTTGCCATGATACAACTTCTGGATAACCTCACCTGGATGACTGAGATTCTTCAGGCATAATTTCTTCTTGTTTTACAACTCTATTCATGTAGTGTTTAATAGGATAAATCTAACATTGTTCCAATACTGCAATTTATTATGTTCCGGTTCTAAATTCTTGATACTGTATGTTCTAAATTTGGTTCTAAATTTTTGTTATGAGATCTGCCATGGGAGAACTGTGGAATACTAATTAATAGATACCATTTCAGGATTAATTTCCACCGATTACTATTCACATGCTAAGATGCAACAGAAAGAGAGGCAATACTTCATTGCTGTTATAACTGCATGGCTTCAAGGCAATTCTGACCTATGGCAACTCTTTCCAAGTTTTCCAAAATGGAGAACATGCTGAAGGGGCTTCCAGTTCCCTTCTTTTCGGTGCCAACGTGGGATTATCCAGGGCAGTCCAAGCCCCGTTCCGCACAACGGGGAACGGAACTTCCAATCTCTGGCTCCATAACCAGGCAGCTAAAAAAAGTAGCACAAACAATTTCCTAGTAAGAGACAAGAACGGACGAGACGGTTGTATAAAATATGCTAGAGGTGACATGAAATAAGTTAAGTCGATGTCTGTGAAGATTCTCAGTCATCCAGGTGAATTTATCTGCAAGTTGAGTCATGGCGACTGGACTTCTTTTCTTGAGAGATTGAAGCTGTTCGGATGAAACGTTTCAATATCTCAAGAAAAAGAAGTCCAGTTGCCATGACTCAACGTCCAGAACAACGTTAAGAGTAACCCCGCTCTGTCCGACCTCCTCCAAAGAGCCCAGGAACCTCTTGCGTCTAGGTTTAAACCGACCCTTTCCCGGACCGGACTTCGGTATTCTCCCCAGAGGACGCGCGTATTGGTCACTTCTGAGAAGCATCGCCTCCCCGTAGGGGGGGGGCACTCTTAAGATCTCGCGAGAGTTGGGTCGTCACGCTTGCCTCCCCAACCGCCGTGATTGTTGTGGGCGCCGCCATCTTGGCTCGGCAGCGGCGGCGGGAGGCCGGGGTTGGTTGCGTTCGGATTCCCGACAGGCGTCTGAACGCGAGGGCGCGCTCGGCGGTGTTGACCCGGGGCCGTCGCTGCTGGCAGTCTTATACGTCCCCTTAGGGGTGTGTGGGTGTGTGCACGCGGGTTCCCTTCTGAGGTCTTGCTTCCTCGGGGTCTGGGCAGAGGCGGTGCCAAGATGGCAGTGGAGTCGCGAGTTACTCAGGAAGAGATCAAGAAGGAACCGGAAAAGCCCATCGACCGCGAGAAGGTATGAGGAGGCTCGGGGAGAAGAAGAAGAAGAAGGGAAACACGAACAGCTTTCCACAGGTTGCAGGCGAGGGGAGTCGTGTCCGCGTCTGTGATCGTGTTTCCCCCCCGCGGGAGGGCTCTTTCTCACGTGCCAATTTGTATTCAGAAAACCCCCCAGGAATGAGTATTTGAAGGCGGTAGACCGTGTGAGGGTTGCCTCGTTGTCATGAATTCATAGAACTACAAATATCTTAAAGGAACCTTAATAAAAAAATTCAAATTTCGTTTTAACACATCTACCCTTTGAGTATTTTTAAAAGGGCTGTAAAGTTCCCACTGTTGTCAAAAGAGTCACTTCTTTCCTGTTCCTTTAATAAACAGAACATATTATTATTATTATCATCATCATCATCATCATCTAGCAAATTGCTACTCTGGACAGTGTATAATCAAATCAGTAAAACAAAACAAATACTAGTGAACGGAAAATAAATTACACCTGTATATAAAACACCAGTCAACTCACATGGTGCAACAATTAAACACACCATGTTACAAGTTGCTGGAAGCTTCCTGGCAAGTCCAGAGGCAGATTGGGAAACAGAGATGAAGGTTGTGCTGGATGCACAGGTTGCAGCAGTGGCCAGGAGTGCCCCTGCACAAAAAAGTAAGTGCTTCCTTAGTCTGGTAAAAAGGCACCTGAGGGGGGATATGATTGAGACCTACAAAATAATGCAGGGCATGAGTAAAGTGGATAGAGGGAAGCTCTTCTCCCTCTCACAAAATATCAGAACTAGGGGACATCCACTCAAATTGAGGGTTGGGAGAGTGAGAACAGACAAAAGAATTTTTATTTTTTTTACCCAGCGTGCTGTTAGTCTGTGGAACTCCCTGTCACAGGATGTGGTGATGGCATCTGGCCTGGATGCTTTCAAAAGGGAATTGGACAGATTCCTGGAGGAAAAGTCCATCACAGATTACACAAACCATGATGGAGTAGTCTCCAGGCTTAAAACCAGGGTACTTCAAGGGCCAGATGCAGGGGAGTGGTCTCAGGAGACAGATATCTAGCCTCATCCACTGCCAGAGGCATCTGGTGGGTCTGCTGTGAGATACAGGAGGCTGGACTAGATGGGCCTTTGGCCTGATCCAGCATGGCTCTTCTTAGGTTCTTATGCAAGAAATCAGGCAGGCTCCATCTTGGCTGTCTTTCCTCAGATAGGTGAAGACCTTTGACTTGTTAAACAGATTGTTTTGCCTTACTGCTTTGAGTGTGTTTTTGATGCTTACCATGTTGTAGTGCAGCATTTGGCCCATTTGTGCACTTGTAGATTTTAGGTTTAAATGTTGTTGGTTCATGTGAATTTGTTAAAGCGGATCTTAGAATAGATATTACAGTGTATCCTAGAAAGGATATATAGGTTGGTTTTGTTTCTAGCTTGAGTTACAGTTAATAAATGATTTACTGTTTGTGCCTTGCAGACTTGTCCCCTTTTGCTGAGGGTCTTCACTACAAACAATGGGCGTCATCACCGAATGGATGAGTTTGCCCGTGGAAATGTGCCCTCCAGTGAGCTCCAGATCTACACCTGGTGAGTTCCAATGATCTTGCTGCTATCTTTGACACAATGTTCTCATGGGCAGAGGCTCTCTGGGACCTTCTTTCCAAATTTGCAGTGCCCTAGTATGTTTATAACCTACTAAGGGAAATTGACAGCCGGTGGGATGTATTCAATTTTCCAGCGGCCCTTTTGGGTGGTTGTTTCTGCTGTCAATGACTATAACTCATGGGCAGTATATTGAAGGCTTCCCTCAGTACGGCCCTCGCAGTGGCATAGTGGTCAAAAGTGTCCTGATTTGCAAATTTTCTGCTAGGTAGGGAGAGTGTCTTATTGTTTATATGGTTGGCATCTAGTATAAATAGAGCAGATTTCAGATTTTCCCAGACTGCTTACTTGAGTCTCGATGACTCTTGTATAACATTTCTTATTCACCAGGTTGTGCTGTTATTATATGCCATCAGGTTGCCATATAGCGAAGCCCGGGACTTTCTTGATAGTCCATCTCATCCTTAGTCTTCCTCTTTTAATGCTGCCTTCAGCTTTTCTCAGCATCATTTTTGTCTTTTCCAGTATTTCCTTCTCATGATGTGCCCAAAGTATGAAAGTCTTATGTTTCATCATTTTTGCTTCCAGAGATAGTTCAGGCTTGATTTGTCTAAGGATACACTTGTTTGTCTTTCTGGAAGTCCAGTGTATTTGCAGAGTTCCCCTCCAACACTACATCAAATGAAACAGGTTTTGCCCTTTCAATTTTCTTTACTACCAAGCTTTTACATCCATATACAGTAATTGAGGATGTCTGTGAAGATTCTCAGTCATCCAGGTGAGGTTATCTAGAAGTTAAGTTATGGCAATTGGACTTCTTTTCTTGTGAGATCAAAACATTTCACTCCTCATGCAAACATTGTCATCAGCCTGCAGAAAGTTAGTGGTGGGGCCTCCAATTTATAGTTCACCTTGATTTCCTATCACCCTGGACTGAATAGTCTCATTGGTAGACAGTGGCCTGAATAGGCTTATTAGATGTACAAAGGCTTGGGGTGTGTGAAAGTCCCACCTATGCAACCCTTCCCAACACCCATTAAGCATGGGTCATTAGTTGTAGCCTTCCTGGTGGAGGTGTGAAGTGCTTCTGGTTTGCCTTGGGATCGATGAAAGGATACCGGGATAAGTGGCAGACAGACTGAGCCTGGGTCCCCCACCCCTATTGAGAGAGGGGTTTTCAATGATCACATGAATGGCTTCCCTGACCCCTCTCTCCAACCACCCATTCTCTCTGTCTAATATGTGTTCATCCTCATCTTTGAACGAGTGCTCTTTGTCCTTCAAGTGGAGGTGTGCTGCTGATTCAAGTCCTGAGCTGTTGCCCCTCCTTTGTTGGGCCATCCTCCTGTTTAGTGGCTGTCTGGTTTCTCCAGTGTAGAGGTCTGAACACTTCTCACTGAACTGGGCCACATATACTATACAACAATAATGTTGTGTTTGCCAAAAACCCTTTTAAGCTTTTCAGACACTCCAGCCATGTATGGAATGACCAGGTTCTTCCATCCTCTCTGGGTCTCAGGCTGATCCCTTGTTCTTCTGGGTAGGGACACGGCTTTGTTGAAGGCCCACTTTGGATATCCACAGGCCTTTAGTGCTGTCTTCCGGTGCCTATCTTCCTTCTTCTTGTCTTTTGTGGAGGTGGGGGTGCTCTTTGCTCTGTGGCTTAAGGTCCTGATGACTCCTAATTTGTATTGTAATGGTAGTGGGAGTTAAATAGTAGGTAGTGATCAGTGTGTGTAGGTTTCCTGTAAACTTCTATTCCCTACGGTCGGGTCCTATGATAACTGCACAATCCAGGAAAGCCAGTCTGTTGTCTTGAGTGTCTTCCCTAGTGAACTTGATATTTTGGTCCACTGCAGTAATTGGGGATGCAGTAATCCCCCATTTATTGTATGAGTTAGGGACCCGACCTGACCCACAATAAGGGGAAATCCGCGTCATGCGGATGCTGGGATGCGGGGGGTGGTGGTGTTTGGGGCCTCCTACACTTGCCTTAGGCCTGCCACTGCCCTGGATGGGCCTCCAATGGGCTTGAAGGGAGGGAGGTGTTTTTATTGCCCCAGTCCTTCTAGACTTGTCACGGTTCCCTCCCTTCAATTCGGATGCAGCCTAAGAACATCCAAGTCCAAGCCTCAACTAAACTGTCTGGCTTTTTTCCATCTTTTGCCATGTTATAACCTATTGGTACTACTTTGAGGAAGAGGGTTTCACTCTTGAAATATTAGCAACGTTTTTGTTATTTTTCTAGTAGCCTAAGGTATCACCTGTTCTACTTTTGTATTTGGTTTTTGTGATGGCTACATGGCTCAACATGTTTTGCTTTATGTCTGAAGAAGCAGACGCCGCAAACATGAGTCACAAAAACTTATGTTAAAATATAATAGTCTTTAAGTGCCACATGTTTTTGTCTTTGGTTGCATTTTATTTTATTTCTTTGAATTTTGCCTGGAATTCTTAAACATTGCGAAATCTGATGGACATCTTGATGCAGGCCTGTTTTTCAGTTTGCTTCACAGATTTTACTTCAAACTGTGTTAGAAAAATCCAGTTACTAAACTGGCCCATAACACTTTCTGTTCATTCCAGGATGGATGCAACTCTCAAAGAACTAACCAGTTTAGTGAAAGAAGTCTACCCAGAAGCACGGAAGAAGGGCACACATTTCAACTTTGCAATAGTTTACACCGATCTTAAAAAGCCTGGTTACAGGTAAGATAGTGAGTGAGGACAGGGGATAAATATCTTTAGAAAATCTCCAGTTGTACCAATTGTTAAGATATTTCTATTATCTCCAACACATGCTATTGAACAAGTGTCCATTGATTCTGCCCCATGAAATTCCAGGGTACAATCAGACCAAGGACAGTTTGAAAAATGCTGTCCTTGGTTTACATGGGTACCTAGAAGAAAATCTCTCTGGAGATGTGAGGTGGGTTTTATAAATGAATACACTTACTTTAGCTCAAAACTGCAGTTATGAATGGATTGTGAGAACAGTTGTTGCTCCACACCTGCTTCATGCTGATAGAACAGTTTTGCAAGACTTGAGTAAAGTTTTGGAATCGCTAAGAACATATTTAACTGATACAGGGTTTTTAAAGTATTCCTAATTTTGTCTATGTTTTAAACATCACTAACTTGTACATCTTTTAACTAAAATGCACTTAGGAAATATGGAGGGATAGTTTCCCCAACCAAATGGGGAAGGATTATAATGCGCGCGCACACACACTCACAGTGATATTATGCAGAGAGGTAGAGGTACTTGGAGGTGGCTTGTGTGTTCCTAAAAGGTCTACAGTGGGACATAACTGTAGATCAAATTATAGAGAAGAATGTATTCTGTGTACATCAGGTTCACTTCATTCCATTTTAATATTGAAAATGTTATTTTACAACACTCAGCTGTGCTGACAAAGGGTTCAGTAATATTTGTGGTAATGGGTAGTCAGAATATTGAGCAAGGTGAAATAGAGATTTGGTTTTAGCACAAGGAAAAATTCTGAACTCAAATACATTTTTTTTTGCTTTGGTTTCAGTTTCATTACCTAATGTATTGCTTTTTCCACAGGGTGAAGGAGATTGGCAGCACAATGTCAGGAAGAAAGGGAACAGATGATTCCATGACTCTACAGTCTCAGAAGTTTCAAATAGGGGATTATCTTGACATAGCAATTACCCCTCCAAACCGAGCACCACCTCCATCAGGTCGCATGAGGCCCTACTAATAAATGGCTTTCTTTGCTTGACTGTACCATCTGCTATTTTGCATTCATTAGATAAAGCTTGTTTTTTTAAAAAACAATTCTGACAAGGTTAGAAAACTCATTAACTCTGGAAAATGTTGAAGTATGAAATTGCTAAAGGTTATGATTAGAAGTTTTTCTGTCTTGGATTTGTTAAAACTGCGACTGTCTGCTGTTTCAAATGTGCATAAAGCATAGCCCCAAGACAACTGCTCTCGTGTGTTTTTGAGATTGGTTGTGGAGCAAATATATTGTAAAACCAACCACAAACACAGGGAGGTTAAAATTCCTTGGATGTATTTCATAAGTATGCTTTTGAGATTTTCTATGTAATAAAGTAGGATGTAAATAAGTATTTGGTCAGTAGTGCGGTTGTGTATGAATAAAAAAGTAGGGCGAAAAGTTGGCGGTTTATAAAGGCAAATAAACAAATAATTGACCGGTTGTATTTAAGACAGAATGCTAGCCATATGTGAACAGTCTTCAGTTGTGCCTGCGTGTGTCGTACCAGCACAATCTACAAGTCAGTGCTGGAAGAAAATTTGCATTTCCAAGAAAGATATGCATGCTGGGAGAAAGTGCTGTTGCAGCTAAAGCATAATGTCTAGGAAATATGTACTTTTGCTCAAAAAACCATACACTGAAACAACATAGTCATGATGCATTGGCTCTTCTTGTGCTTTAAATAGCTTTATAGATGCAAGGAAGCTAGAGCTGAATTGACTGCTGGATAGCTTAGTGGCAGCAGAGGTCTCTGGCTGCAGAGCCAAAGGCTGGGAGTTCAGTTCCTCACAGTGCCTCTTTGGGAGCCGCTGGACTCAATGAGCCAGCTCTGCAGTTCAAAGGTTAACATTTATCCCCAACAATTGCTTGTCCAGCCTCTTCCTGATGTGCTCCTTAAGACAGATGCCACCATTGCAAGTGAACCAATTGTACTATTCTATGCTACTGTCAACAAGTATTAGAAAACAGTTCTTTGGCCTCTTTGCAACAGCAATCCTTTGAAGACTGCTAGCATGTGGCAATATGGTCACCTATCTAACAGATACATCTAGATTTTTGTTCCCGTCTCTGGTCAGACAAGTGTCCTAGTCCTAAACAGGTTTGAGAACAGCTTTTACCATACCAAATTATGAGAAGCATAATCCTTTAATGATGATGTAAGCCATTTTATTCATGGATGTTCAGAGTCACGAGAGTCTTATTTTTACATGTTTTAATTGTACGTCTTAAAAGTGAAAATTATATTCTTAAATGTTGAACAGATAAAACGCTTTACATGCAAGGTACTGCTACATGGACGTTTCTTGCTCTTAGACCTGTTCCACAGTCCAATGTGATCAGGCAACATATATTTTATATCAGAAATAGTTCACAGAAGACTTGTAGAAAAATCATTGCAAAATCTTGTTGCCGGACATTACAGCACCAAACTATCAAAAGCAAAGTTTTACTGTTGTCTGTCTGCCCTTCTGTCTAGACTACAACAGATGAGGTAATCGCAGTACGTGATTCTTTAATATGATCAGCTGCCTGTAAACTTAAATAATTCAAAGCAGCACTGCAGAAAAATGACTTGTCATTACAGTCGTACTTTTTTTTCAGGATTTCAACATACCCTCTTTATTTTTGACTGTAAATAGGACTGCTCTAGGAACTTAAGGAAGAGCTAACAAACTCGAGTTTATAATCCAGAATCATTTAAAGAGCACTATAAATTGTTTATCCTTGTAATGCTTTGCCCACATGCTAGGGTTTGATGTGGTGGATTTTTAAACTACAGTATTTGAGATGTAACACCCAGATAGGTACCCCACCCTCCCTCCCTCCGGCTCAGAGATTAGGCCTACAGGTCAGGTGATGCATTACATGAAAGGCTAGGCTCCTATCAGAAAAATATACATAAAAACAGACCTATGACTATCAGTATGAATTTTCAAAACATTACATATTCAGTATGCAATCAGATGTAACATTTTAAAAACATTAGTACACTTGATTTACATGTTAAGTATTAAATAAGAACACCTTGGCCACATTATTGAAGCCCTACATAAACTTGGAATCTTAGGCCCCAAGACCAAATCTAGGTCTCTTAATGGCATCACATGTTCACCATTTCTGCATTGCCATCACAACTGTATGAGAAAAGAATACATGCATGTACTAGTCCCAAATCAGATGTGGTAGTCTACTTAAATATCTACTCTATTTGGCCCCACAATGCTTTAATTACAACAGTTATTCATATACTATTTTCTTCCCTAGAAAACAGAGCCACTGAGTGAACAAGGTTAGGATCAGCCAACCAGAATAATTCCCACCTTGTCTAATCATTTTGCAAATATATAATGTACCTGAAAGGCCAGAGAAATCCTTGGCAAAGGTTGTACACAATGAATCAGGGCTAGTAGACAGGTTTGCGCAGGTGCTTTGTAAGAAATGAAGATTTGTTCAAGGCTTCTGGCAGTCCAGCTAAGTTTTCTTTCAGCTGATAACGTTCAGAGCCTTTGGTACATAGTAGTAGTTCTTTATACAGTGTTACTTTTTGCACAAGTTTGGAAACTAATTGACAATGACTTAGATGATTCAGTAGACTAAGAACATGGCACTGTATCTGCTGTCAGTATAAGGCTACTGACTATAGAAGTCCTGCAGCCATTTATAATACACACATTTAATTTTAGCATTTGAGAGTAGATTCAAAGTATTAAGTCTTCCATGGAATCATTTAGAAAGATGTAGCAGTTGGTGATGCACCATTTGAAACTTCTGGATTATAAATGCTACAATTCCCTCCCTTCTGTGAGTTCTGCCTAAGAGACAGACATAGAAATGAGTCTCACCTGGGAGGAAGCCTGAAGACTTGGTGTCCTAGTTCTGTCCAATCTTTCTTTTCAGAAAGGAAGCTGCCCCAGTGCTAAGAGTTTCTCTTCTCAACAGGAAGTTTAGTTAGATATAGGTGTAACTAGACCACGGCCTTTCTCCCAGATGACCCACAGTCAGGTATCTGTAGGTTTCTGTCCATCAGGATGAACTCCCAGAAGAGAATTATGGGATTTGTAATCCAAAAATTACGAAGAGCACATCCCTAATAGCAATCAAATGAAGATATTTTCCAGTAATTCTCTCTAACTATTACGTTATACTGACTCTTCAAAATAATCTTGAGTGCAGCAATACTGACAAAGACCAGCCAAGACCTTGTGATCATTTCATCCAGAATATTTCCTGCAAATTCAATCAAAATAGCAGTTGCATTAATATTTCCATTACCAGTTGCATTACTATCTTGATAACATCTCCAATCAAAATCATGAACCACCTACTAAAGTATGTCCGTGTATATATTTAAAAAATAATTGTACAGTAATGTTAAATTATGCCTAAAGATGGTACTTCAAGATTTAGCAATTGTTTCAGGTAAATCTTGGCCTGACTGTAACTTCAGTCAGTTTTATTAATAGATTTTTCTTCTAAATTTGATATTTGTTTGTTGCTGGTGATCTTGTGCAGAACAGCAAATTAACATTCTATAAGATAGTTCTAAATATTGTCCAAACAAAATGTAACTTTTAAACGGCTTCGATTAGCACCAAAATTTGCAAAGTTGTAGTCATATTGTAAAACGTTGATGGTGGAAATGTAGCCAGATGTTCATGCATCACATTTTGGCAAAAAGGTTTTGAATTACAATTTTTAAAAAAGTTAAAATTGTCCTAAGAACAGCCTTGCTGGAACAGGCCACAGCCCATCTAGTCCAGCATTGTCTCACATAGTGGCTCACCATTTGCTTCAGGATATTCTGAAGCAGATGTCTTCACCTGCTTACGATTCCCTGCAAATGACATTGAGAGATATCCTGCCTATCTCTCCCACCCAGAGGTTGTCCTTAGGCATCCAGAATGATAGCCATTGATACTCTTGTCCTCCATGAACTTGTCTAATCCTTTCTTAAAGCTGTCAAGGCTGACAGCTGTCACCACTTCTTCTCTCCATTGAGAAACAGGGAACCCTAAACTTGCCTCTGACAGTTGCTTTGCATTTGGGTGAGAAGAGGTTAACTGATGAAAAAAGGAGTCAGGCTCTAGGATTTCCCCCTGCTGTTGTCGCTTTGTGAATGGTAGTGTACACAAGGGGATACTGTAGATCATCTTGATTGTTGATATGGGTGTCATTAACATTCAGGCTGCCTTTTGCTATTTAAAGTTTAGCATATTTTTTTCTACCAGCAATGCAGGCATGATGTTGTGCAGCAATACTGGGCTATTTCCAGAGGCCTTGAACCATAAATAGAGAAGCAGAATGTTCTACATTCATTAATCAGAGTTTTTGAAGAATTAAATATTTTGTATGCAAATACAAAATCTTCAGTATAGAGTACTTATATACAGTACATACATAGTACTGTAAAAATGCACTATGTTCTTACTCAATTTGTAATGACCTGTTATAACTTTTCATGGAAAAAATAGTGGTTTGTATCTGGGCAGTAGAGATTCATTTAGGCAATTAGTTTTCAATTGGACATATCCCACTTAGACCTCTCTACTCTCTCACTTTGTTCAGGAAACCTGTGCATCAAATGTCAAATGATTTTGACATCAAATCTTAACCCACACCATGTTTCTGACAATTGTGGGTGCAATCAATTGGGCCTTTGTCAGTTTGGTTTGGGTTGATTTGTTCCTTTTGCCTGCGACCACATAATGTAAATGTCACGGCAAACTAGTCTGTCCCTGATTGATGTTGCCTAACTTGCACTTTTTAGGGGTTCTTCTCAGGCTTTGGTGCAGGCAAAATGGCTCCATTTTGGTTCAAATCCAGTATGTGTGATTGTTAGGACTGAACCAAAGTGTCTCCCTGGCTGTTCCTTACTGAAACCACTTAATGGTTTAAGTAAAATAAAAAAGCCCTTTCAATACATCATTGTCACACTATGCCAGTTAGCAACAATTAAAAAGAAATAGAAATGTATCTCCTTTCCTCTCTGCAGGAGTCAGAAGGAAGCTTTCCATTGCTCAAGGCTGTTAAGTGGCTTAGACAAGGTATAGCAGAAGAAACTCTGTGTGTGTGTGTGTGGAGAGAGAGAGAGAGAGAGAGAGAGAGAGAGAGAGAGAGAATAGTCCAGGCCAGGATAATTCAGCATCCTTTGTCTAATGGCAGAGGAGTACTCGGATGGCTTGCATTTTCTGAATAAACAGTGAAGGTACCATGTGGCAGGGTGGGGTTTGGGTGGGTGAGAGCCAAGCATGAAAACAAGGATTATTTAAAAAGGGCACTGATGCAGTGCTGTGCTAGAAACATACCTACTCATATAAGTCCTTTGCAAGAAATGAACTCAGTATACCCTCATGTGAAGCTGACCGGCCCTAAATATGTGGTACTTCTGGATGTCTGGAAGATCCAATCATAAAGGTAAGTAAAAAAAAAAAGACCCACCCACCCAATTCTCCAGTGCTCACCAATTTTCTTTGTTCCCAGCATTAAGAACCAGTTTTCTTTCAACTTGTGTAGCAATTCCTTCATTAGCCTGCTTCTCCACAGACCTGGTCGCTCCTCCTTTTGGATTGTACATAGATAGAATCTAAAAAGATTTTTGTAAATAAATAGAAACATTTCTTTTTTTTCTCATAAGATAGAATACCTTTTTTTTTTGCTAATAAAATACTAACTTCTAATGCTGATTGTACTGAAATAATTATCAAACCTGAAAAACCTGGTCTGGAATCACAGTTATTTCAGGAGGTGGAGGAGGAGTACTGATGAGGTTGGTGTAATCTGATATTGCTGGAGGACGAGGTTCTTCAGTATATTCCAGACAATTATCTGGTTCCTCTGTAGTTTTCTGTAATAAATTATGATTGGATAATTATCTTTTCATGAAATACACAATAAAGGAAGACTAGACAAATTGAACTCTGAATTCAGTATGGTGCAGAAGGTCAAATAAAATTACATATATATTTTTTAAAAATGCTTACCTGAGGATCAGTTTGCAGAGCTTGTGAATCAGTTACAAGCTTTCTTGTCACACAATCAGATGCAGCATCCAAATTATTACTCTCCGAGGATTTGGGTAAAACAGTTTTCTTTTTGTGGGGAATCTTTACACCAGGAGTGCAAAACTCAGGTGCTGCAGGTGAAGCCATATAATCTGGAAATGCAAATTTGATTGATAATTTCACATGAAGAAAGGATCGGAGAGTTCAAAGTGTCAAGACATATACAAAATGATTATATAGCATACTTTCATACATAAGTTTGCACTTTTAAAAAAGCTTCTCCCCAGACTAAAAGAGAGATGAGGTATTAGTTTATCAACCAAGAGATTCCATTTAAGAACATAAGAACATAAGAAGAGCCATGCTGGATCAGGCCAGCTGGAGCTGTTCAGCAGTGGAATATGCTGCCACAGAAGGTGGTGGAGTCTTCTTCTTTGGAGGTTTTTAAGCAGAGGCTGGATGGCCATCTGTTGGGAGGACTTTGATGTGGGCTCTTGCATGGCAGGGGGTTGGACTGGATGGCCCTTGAGGTCTCTTCCAGCTCTATGACTCTAACCAGAGGCTCACATTTTCCCCAGGGAAAAACTCAGGGATGGAAGCAATGGAAAAAAGACTGAGTGGGATTTGGGAGATTTATCCACATTAGTGTTAAGTATGTCAAAAAGTTCTAGTTTTGTCCAGATGTATTTTTCAGATGCAAAGAACTCCCCTTAACAGCAACTGAACATGTCAAATTCTAGGCCAAATTCAAAGTGCTGACTTACAGACTGAAATCCCGTTGCTTGGTGTAGTAAATTACAGTTGGGGAAGGCCCATTAAATAAATGGAGCTTACAATTTACCCACCAAATTTCCACAGTCAGTGGGTCTCTTCAGTTTTTAAGTAGTGTTTTAAATTTTGTAAGCAATTTTAAGAGTTTTTAATATTTTGTATGGTGTTTTATATGTGTTATGTGTATGTGTTTTGTATGCTTAGAGGGTGCAGTGGAACAGCACTCTAATTTCGTTGTGCATATCTTGCATATGCATAATGACAATAAAACTCTATTCTGTACTATGCTAGGCAACAGGATTTAAGCCACAAGCAGCCGGAACATCTACAATCTTTTCCATTGTCAGCTGGGAAGAGTAGTATCTGCTTTTTGTGTTTGTGAGTAAGGGCTGCGTGTGCAATGGACTCTTTTTCCATCAACAGAAAGTGAAGGAACATATTTGCACTGATGACTCTGATGAGAAATACAGATTATAATTGAAGGTATTTATTGAACGGTGAGAAATCTTCAATTTTAAAAACTGAACTTAGAAGCAAGCACTTTAAAAGTGTTTTCAATTTGTTAGCCAAAAGATTGGAAAGAAGAATTTTATTTTATACTGCAATCCAAAACAAAAACACCAGTAAGCCTTGTTATACAAAATGATTTACTCTGCAAAAACATGCATAGGATTGTATTATGAGGAAGCAACAGAGCATAATACTACCCTGCATGTTGTTGTTTTACATCTTCTCAAGTAAAAGGGCCAGAGAATACTGCTCCTCTATTTAAGTGGAACAGTGAAAATCACGGAGAAAGCCTTGAACAGATGAGGAAACTAGACCACTCAGGGTCCCTTCTGTCAGCGTTGCCATTACAGTACTGTATAAACCCGGGCTATTGGACTATGCTTCATTTAATAGTCTATTTTTACGTTTGAACATTTTCTTCTGGAATCCAAAGCCTTGCAGCTCATCTGAAGTAGAGTCTAGCAACACAGGGGGAAAAAATGTAGGAAAGTACAGGTTTGGGGCAGGCTGATTCATTTTTCAGCCCTTTTTAAGAAGAGAGATCAACTGAATACTTACGATGAATACCCTAGCTCCCTAGGTGTTAAAGATGTTTTATTGTTAGTATAAAACTGCCTCCACTACTTTTATATTGCTCTACCAGGGAATACCAGGTGCTGTAGGTGCCTGGAGTAGGAACTGGCAAGCCACTCCAGTACTCCTGCCAAGAAAACTCCATGGACATGGAGTCACGTAGAGTCGGTCACGACTGTAACGACACAACACACACACACACACACACAGAATAAAACTGCCTCCCTGACCTTGAATCATTGCCCAGCTGTTAACTACGGTAGCAATCCTTACTGTACTTACTCACTTTCTAGAAACACAGTTCGTACAAACTAGAAGTTAAAGATTGGTAGGCTTGACATATACCTTTTGATCCGTTACCAATCTATAATAGAAATCTGTTGTATTTAACTATGCCTCCTGTTGTCTATCATATGTAGAAAGTAGCTGAGAATTTTCGCATTCAACTGTGGTCTAATTAATTTGCTATTAATGAAAATACTTGCATATGTATTCAAGGTTCTGCCATTAATCTAAGATGCAAGTCAAGCATGTTTGATGTATATACATGCACATCTGTTAGTATTCATAACTATTAGTTATATGTCCCTAACCATATGTTTCTGTTTCATGCTCAGCTGCAGAGGAAGCCTTTGGCTGAAATGTGTTGAGCTTGAGGTTTATTTTTAACAAAAGACCTGTGAATAAATCTACATATTTATTTTGTATATCCCTTCCACTAGTGGATGTACCAGTTCCTTTTGTTTTGTTCTAGCTCATCTGAATACCCAAGACTTACCGCATAACTTATCTGCTTGCTTAGGTGTACCCAGATTCTTTGCCGCTGGAATCACCATTGATTCAGTCAACGTTTTACTCTGCCTAAAGAAAAGAAAAAAATATTGTACCACTTAAGAGTGTGACTAGTGTGTGAATGATAGAAGACTGTGTTTATGTGTCTAACAGCCTGACAGGAAAAAAAGGTGGGAAACACTACAGGTTTGGAGCAGGCTGATTCATGTTTTTTCTAATTGATCACATGACTTGCTGCATATTTCTCAAGTTCCTCAGCTAAGTATATCTACGTTCAGCAGCATAACAATTGCAAACACCACAATGTCATCACTGCAGAGATGGAAAGTGTTATTAAAAATGAGACAATTTGAGTCTTTATATTTTTAGAGGTACCAAAAATGCTACTCACCTGATGTTTTTTGAATTATTTAGAAGGAAAATAGTTTGATCATCCACTAAAATTGTGGTTTCATCATTCAAGCACAAGTCACGTCCATGAATATGGAATGTTTCTGCTTTTGGTGATAAGCATCCTGAAGTGTTCCCTTGTGGCTCTTCCTTTTGCACATGTGCCTGGGTTTCAACAGGCATTGTTCCTGCAGTACTTGGGAGAGCATATTTTGAAAGCCCAAAATCTGAAAGCTGTGGAATATGCAGTGGACTATAAGGTCCAGATGATTTCCCAGGACAAACAAGGTCTTTTGGCTCCTCTTGATCAAATGTGGCAGATGCAGAGTTGACTTCAGCATCATCCTTTGTTGCTTTGTTAAGAAGAAAATTTGTTCATGATCTGAGAAACAGTCATTTCATACTGAATCTGTATAATTTAATATATTTTAAGGATTTGTTCACTATAAAGGAAGCATTCTCAGACTCTTGTGTAACAGGAAAGAGACCAGAAACAGGACATAGAAGGAGTGCTAGTATTCACCATGACAGGCTCAATTTATGCAGCAGGAGGTCATACTCAAAAGATGGGCTGTCCCTCCTACTCACTTCCACAGGCAAAACTGATTAGCTAATTTTGCGTTGCTAAGGCCCCCTTGGGGGAAATGGACAAACCCTTGCGGAGTCAGTCTTTGTCTCTGGCCACTATGAAAAATAAGACTCAAGATGAGCCATCAAGACTAGTAGAGAGAAAAACCAACTTCGTAAGTGCCCCTCTAAAGACCTGATCCAAATAACTCAAAAGGGGGGGGGATGTCCTCCACCTGCTACATAAAATGAATGTTTTCACAGTAAATACCAACAATCTTTTGTCCTGTAGTGGAGGAGGGCGTTCTCAAGAGATGGGATTTACTAGAGTCCTAGGGGGTAGGCTGAGGAGAGGTTTGCCTAGTCCATCAAAGGTACAAAGCCATTTGAGTTGGACTTGGGGGAGGTCTACCACTTGCCAAAGGAATCTTCTCCCAAATGCCACCTCAGAAAAGACAAAGCACTCCATGCAGAAATGCCTGGAATGTTTACTCTCCAACTGGATGCCCTACAAATCCCCTCCAGAGGGGCCTTGATACTAAATGCAGGTGTGACTGCACTTCTAGTGGATTGAACAGTGATGCCCCCGGGTAACCTTGAAACCAGACATCTGACAGTACTGACTGATGCCATTAGCCACCTAAAGAGGAATGAATTAGAAGATCCCTTTTCCAATGGCTAGAAGGATATAAACAAGGCATATACAGCATTTGCTGTGAATATGTAGATGGTTTGAGACTCTCTCTCTCTCTCTCTCTCTCTCTCACACACACACACACACACACACACACACTTTATTTCTGGTACCCTCTTTCCATCTAATTTATGCCTGATCTTTCCAACAGGCCTAGAGAGAAGGGGTAAAAGAAAGGCAGTAAAACAGAGGAACCTGGCATCTGCTAAGAATAGATTGGATAGGTTATAGAGGCTTTTAAGTGAACAGGGCTCTGCTTCAGCACTCCAGGTTTAGCCCAGTCCCTTCTGAAAGAACAGAGATGTGGGGAGGGGAGGGGAGAGAAGAGGTTATTCTCTGGAGCAGTTTCCTCGCCCTCTGGAGCTGAAAGGGCTTCCTCTGGTTCCCAAGAGACAGGGAGTTTTAACCAGTTAATAAATTCTGGGTGAAGTACCTGACCATCTATGATGCGAGAAGGGAGGGGATCTTCAGACTCAAGTCCCCAAGCATTCACAAATACTCTTTCCTTGTATGGATGGTCTCTGGTGACATTCTTTGTTCCCTTGAGTGATTGGGGGAGGTGGTGGTACACTGCAAGGCCAATCTCTCCTGATCTCTGCCCCATTCTTCACCCCCCCCATCATTCTCTTTGCTCTAACAGAGGTCCCTGGAGCTGGAGACAGTTAGTCTAGTGATGACTCAGATTCCGCAGAGTGGCACGGGCTAGCTAGCATCCTTCCCAGCTCTTTAGTTCAGAAAAGCGGAATACTGTATATGGAAATATAAAGTGAAACATGGACTATATTAAAAAATGCCAAATTGGGGGAAATGTTACCTGCTTCCTTGCTGACAACTGGTTTGTAACCGTATTTCTGGAACAGATCTCTGATTTCCTCAAGAACTGTTGCATTTCTTTTCATCAGAACCTTACTGGCCTTTATGAAGTCGTAGGTTGTGTCTCTTTCAGAAGAACTTTTACAAAGAGTATTATCGGCATCACCCTTTGGTTTAGAAAAAAATATTATAAAGCAAGGTTTTTTTAACAAGTAATTGGTAAATATGTTTACAATTAGCATGACAGGCTCATGATACAAGCTCTAGTTTCATTGTTATTAATCCAGAAGCAGTATCAAAATCCACCCACTGTCCAAAATGCAGATCAGATTATAAGCATTATTTCTAGAAAAAAAATTACAATAAGAAATTTTAAAACAAAAAATAAAAATACAGTACTATGTTTCACATAAGTTACATAATCACTAAAATAATAGTAAATAATCTGGATATAAGCACAATAGTCCTTCGAAACATAACAATTTGTACTTCATTTTCACCTGAAAATCTTTAGTTCCATCACTTAGTTATAGCTCAGAGATATTTAATTTTTTTGTTGCTGTATGTCAATAGCTTGTATGACTTACAATAGGAAGGATGGGTGGAAGTTTTTGTGAGGAATGATTGAGAATTAGGGGATGCTTGGTAAAAGGTAGATTTGCATATGAGATGACTGGTAACGAGTGAGAAGTGCACATAGATGGTATGAGTGAACTGGAGGGTCAGGAATAGGATCAAAGTGACACTAAAGTCTGAAAGAAAATGAAGACTGAGCAATCATGAGAAAAGTTAGGGAAAAAGAGCACATTTGTTTGTTTGTTTTTAAACATGCAGAGAAAAGGAACTGAAGCTCCTAATCTTCAGTTTATGCCTGGCCAAACACCCAATTATGAAAAGAGGAATGCACCCAATTTCCCAAGAAGTAGGAGCTCACGAGAATGGCTTTTTTAAAAAACAGGGACCCTTCCTAGACTCATTGAAAAGAATCTTAACAACTAATGGATAAAAGTTTAACTCAGTTTTACAGACCCTTATTTTACTGGGAAATCAGTATATTATAATCATTGTCACAAATACAGTGCAGTATGCAGACAAAACATGTGATGTTTGATGGTGAGTATATGTTAATAAGGAAGGGCACCAAATTTTCCCAAAATAGAAGTCAGAAGTTTTATGGAAAAATACACATGTGAGAGAAAATTAGCAACTCCCCAACACAGATATTATATTTTGAGTGCATGGAAACATTTTGCACTAGAGCAAAGCCATCAGCGAATATAACACAACCAAATAAATCATGAATTTCCTATGAATTAGAGAATTACACATGCTCACTACAAAGTCTGTGAAAGTTCAAAAAGAAGAGAGATTAAAGTCGGAGTACCTTTAGTGTTCTGACGTCAGAGTGTAATTCATGTAAATATCTCATTGGAGAATCATCATCCAATTCTTCAAGACATGTTAGAATGGAAAAAAGAATTAGAAATCTACTGCACACTCCAGTATTGTTATAACATATTTTATAGCACAAAACTATAAGACTGAGACTAAGGCATGGTCATCACCTAGATGGGACACTGCAGAAGCCACAATGAGCTCTCAGAATGAAAGCCATGATTATATACTGCAGCACCAGCCTTATATCTTTATAGAATAGCCCCCACACATATACATTTTTACCAAGCTATATTTTGTCCTAGTCAAATTCCTAGCATCCAGTGAATATGTCTGATAAGCTGAACCTGATTCCAGGACACACATACAGGTAATCATCAATCAGATCCTCCTGCAGGAAGTGAGGCTTGAAAACTTCTTGAACAACAGTTTGCTCACTTTAGATGCACTGTAATAGTATTTGCTTTGCAAATCCATTTCAAAGATTATTTCCCTATCCTAATTATTTTGGCCAAATGTAACAATGGTTTATCAGATATATCAATCAACCAGAGAAATTTATCAGCAATTAACTAAACAAGGGCAAATAATTTAAAGATCAGGGTTAGCTAGCAATTGTTCCAATCAATTCCCTCCTCTGTAAGCAGTAATTGCTTGTGCAGTGATACAATGTAACTGACATAAGGTTTAAAAAGTACAGTACAGCATTTATTTCAGAATCTCGAGGGTCTGCTAAAGTACTGGCCACTATAATATTGCCATGTAAACTATAACTCCACATCAATAAACATTCTTTATAATTTGAATGTAAAATTGTCTAGTGTACTACTGATGTTCTGTGTATCCTGTTGTCACTTTGCTATTGACAAAGGCCCTTTCAATGCAATTTGTGAATACCATTCTAGCCCTGAGATGTGATGAGACAGATATAGCACTGGTCATCTGGGTGGCAGAACAATGAGCAGTGGGTGGGATGCAATATCTGAAATCACTGTCTCCATTGGGACTTGAAAGAAGATATCCAAGGAGGATGCCTCAAAGCCTGTTGCTGAAATAATCAAAGTTTCTTGCGCTCTTGACTGAGTACTGGAAAGCCAGTATGATGTGATGTTTAAACTATTACTGGTAGTCCAGGATGTGGGAGATCTGGCTTCAAATCCTTACTTGGCCATGAAACTTGATGGGTCACCTTGGGTCAGTCAACTCTCACTGCATTGTTTTGAGGGGGAGAGCTGAACATGCTGCTTTTTGCTCACCAGAAGAGAAATGAAATACAAATGTAACAAACACAGCAAACAGTGAAAGGAACGATCTTTAATATGAGGATCCTCCACACTTGTTCCTCCTAAGAAACCAGACAGAAGATTGCTGGAACATCCCAAAGATATGGACTGAGGAAACAGTAAGTACTGACTGCAGACACCCCAAATTTAGTCACAGTTTTAGGGAAGATCCTTAAAAGACAAACATTATTTTGTCTTACAGAACTAAGTGATAATTTATGGCTCTTTTACCTGTGCCATCACCATGGAAAACGTGCTTCAACTGCTCAATTTGTTTCTCCAAAGTGACTGCTAATGTCCGCAGTTTGTTGAAGAAGCTTCCTGTCACATCCATATCGAAAGAACAGCTTTCTAGTTGCTATTGCCATAATTTGTAGAAAGAACAGAAAATTGATTTTCATTGAAATATTGTATAAAAAATGCAGGGCCTAGCAGTCTAGGTTTAACAACTCAGATATACAGTATCAAGTTTGTCGGGCCTTTCCATACTACTGCTAACTAATGGTCAATCTCTACTCAAATTTGGTTGAAAGTATTCCAACCGTTTGTGAAGAATTATGTAAAAAAAAATTAAGGTTACTTAAGTACATGTTTCTGCCAGTATATACGTTATTGGTACTTTGCTAGTCTGTTTCCTGTTAAAGGTTTTCATGCATCTTTTGTGCTTAATATAAATGTTAACATGGGGAACAATATACAACAGAAATTAAATATATATTTTACTTAATATTTATTCGCCCAGCAGACTAATTCAAAGGACCTTGAGGCAAGGACTGCACATTTTATTCATACAATATATGTTTCTTATGCAAGTGATAAATTATAAGGATCATTTAAGACAGGCATGTCCAAACTTCGGCCCTCCCGATGTTTTGGACCACAACTCCAAGAATTCTAAGCTTAGATCATCATCTCTTTGTATATTATGGGTGTGGACCTCCTGCATGACTCCTTGCAACAGCATGCAGGAAAGTTCCTCAGGTACAGCCTTTCCCTTTCCTTGCTTACAGCCTTTCCTTTTCACATTTTTCCTGATAGTATTTTCTCAAAAGCCTGCCTTTTTTTTTTTTTTGCAGTTTTGCCTGCTTGCACCTTTCTGGTTCGCCTAACCAAACTGCTCCAGAGAATAACTGAGAAGCTGCTTTTCTTCACTTATTTTCAGCCTGTGGGCCAGTATCAAAGCCTTGTCCAAGCTGGTTGGACTGGACTTCGTGTCAAAACCAGCCAACATACACACCAGAAAAGCAACAGGCTGGATTATCAAGGTCCTGATCGACCTCACAAGCCTGGTGTGCGGACAGCCAGGTGTTCTGCCTTGTAATTAACAGAGCGACAAACAAATTACAGTAGCTTCTATTAATCAGTCGGCTATCCAGGAAACCCCATCTAAAGAAGCGATTATCATTTCCGAAGTTTCTCCAAGGTCTATTATCTACATCTGTGAAGATTCTCAGTCATCCAGGTGAGGTTATTTGGAAGTTGAGTCGTGGCAACTGGACTGTTTTTTTCTTGATCGACACGTTTAAATGCTCATCCAAGTAGCTTCGTCAGTCCAGAGAGAGATCTCACCACGAACTTCCCCCAGACTGACGAAGCTGCTTGGATGAACAGCGAAACGTTTCAACTTCTCAAGGGAAAAAAAAAAAGCCCAGTTGCCACGACTCAGTTTACTGTCGGGGAGCAAGGCGTGCACCGACCAAGACATCGCTGCTATCGCCCTCACATCCAAGATCTCGCCCTCTCCTAACCCAGAGCGGACCCTGTCTTGCCGCTCCATTCACACGAGCACCGGTTAACACGGATTACACCACCCCACCCCACCGCCAGGCAACTGAAAAGGCGGGAGGGAAACGCTTCGCCGAGTCGAGCCACGCGCTTCCCTTCCTCCCAAGCAAGCGCTGCTTAAGTGGCCTCATCGCCCGAGGGGCGGTTGATACAGCGAATAAAGCAATAAATAAAAAATCTCCTCACGGGATTCCCCTCGGCAACGGCCGCCCTTGACGGTCCCTCAGCCGCGCCGCTGCCGCCTCGGGTTTTGAACCGCTCAAGATACTGAGTTGCGATTGGTCACTCTGAGAAGATCCCGCCCCCTCCTCCCCGCCATATCCCCGCCCGCCCGCCTCCTGTTCTCGCGAGATCTCGCGAGGGTACAGACCCGGAGCGCCGCCGCGTTGCCAGGGGGGAGGTCGAGCCTCCATTTTCCTTCCTCGGACCTTGTTGGGCCCGGAGAGCGGTGCCGCTGTTCGGTAAGGTCGTGAGGGGGAGAGGCGGCGGTCGGAAGACGGGAGGTGTGTGTGTGTGTATGTCTGTGGGGGGGGGGGAGGAGGAGTCTGAATAGCCCTTCGTCTGTCGGAGCAGCAGGTCGGCGGTTTTTTAAAATGGCAGGAGAAGCGCGGCTGTGGCTGTGGGCACCACCGGTCAGGGTCGGGTGCTGGCCAGACTCCTTGGCGGTCGTGGCCTCGCTTGTAAAGCTTCGTCCGGGGCGCTGCCTCAGGGTCACTGGCCCATCCCCTCCAGCCCCACCCTCACGTATAGCTATTGCGGTGCTTGTGCAAGGCAGTCAGGGGCGGCGTCGCCTTGCACGCCCCCAGGGCTCAAGGTGCACCACCGCCCAGAGGCCCTGTGGCCTTCTCAGCCTTGGCCTCGAGAAGACGGAGCACGCCTGAATAGACCAACCGCTGGTGTTTTATTTACACTACAGGATAATATGGGGGGGGGGTAGAGGAACGCTCCTCGTAACGGGGGAGGGCGAGCCTGATCAGAAAACCGGGGCGGAAGGAGCCGTGCACTAAAGCCGCGCAAGAATGCAAGTGGAAATTTATTTAATTTATTTATTTATATAGCTTGTATGCCGCCCAATACCCAAAGGTCTCTGGGCGACTCACAATCAAAATAAAGAATTCAGACAAAACGTCAAAATTACAATAAATTTAAAACAATAGAAAGATTTAAATACAATATATTAAAATACTACACTAAAATTGCCACCAGGACCCACAATAATCAGTTAACTTCTGGAACAGGAATGTTTTTACCTGGCGCTGGAATGTCATCAACGTTGGCGCCAGGCGGGTCTCACTTGGGAGGGCATTCCATAATCTGGGGGCAGCTGCCAAAAAGGCCCTATACCTGCAAGCAATCCCTTTCACCTCCTTGAGGGATGGCTCTTTCAGGAGGGCCCCCTGGCTAGATCTTAATTGCCAGGTAGGTTCATATGGAAGGATTCCTGCGGTTCCTGGAGGAAAAGTCCATCACAGGTTACAAACCATGATGGAGATGTGTAATTTCCAGGTTTAGAACCAGGGTACCTCAAGGGCCAGATGCAGGGGAGTGGTCTCAGGAGACAGATATCTAGTCTCGTGCACTCCCAAACGCATCTGGTGGGGCCACTGTGAGATACAGGAAGCTGGACTAGATGGGCCTTTGGCCTGATCCAGCATGGCTCTTCTTATGTTCTTATGAGGCGGTCCTTCAGGTATCTAGGGCTTTATATGTCAAAACAAGCACTTTGAATTGGGCTTGGGAAATGGGGTTTATGGATATTTCCTCCCATGTCTCTAGCGAATTTGTAACTGTGATGGTTCTGCTTCAAGTTCATAAATTTCTGGCATCTCGGGGTCATCCACAACGCACTCAGGTTTTGCTTTCAAACTTTCAACATTAATTCCAGAAACATCCAGAAAACTACATCGTCTTTAACATTCATCGACTGTTCTGCATCTAACGGAGTGAAGAAGGGATTTGTGTCTCTCTGAAAGGGTTCTCAAGCTCAAGGCCGTGTGAATTTCCATCAGTCCCCGGGTCAGTCAGCACTGCCTTTGATGGTACTGGCACCACAGGGATCTCGCCTCTGTGGGCATGGTTGGATCCCCGCGATTGATCTCCTGGGTTTAGGGTTACCCGTGGTTCAGGGTTCCTTGTTTCTCCGCCTCGTGTACTTAGATCCATCCTGCCCTATTTCTTTTCTTGAAGTGGACACCGCACTTCAAGAAAGGTGCTGACAAATTGGAACAAGTTCAAAGGAGGGCAACCAGGAAGATTAGGGGATGGAAAACCAAGTCTTAAAAGGAAAGTCTGAAAGAACTGGACATGTTTAGCCTTGAGAAAAGGAAACTGAGGGGAGATATGACAACACTTTTTAAATACAGTAGGACCACCTTATCAGCAGGGGATCTGTTCTGGGACACCCCCCCCCATAGTGAAATTCACAGATAAGAGCAAACACTCTTATCTGGGTTGACAGTGGTGATAGGGGTGGTGGGGTGCCTGGGTGAAAGCTTTCGCCCCTGATACCTCCCAAATGGCAAGAAGGGAAGAAAGTCCCCCCCCCCAATTTCTCCTCACCACCAGGCTCTGTTGCAGCAAGGAGAAAAAAAAAAGGAAAAAGCACGTTATTGCCTCCTTGCTGCCGCTGCCACTGTGGGTCAGCCAGGCACCCTATGGAGGAGTGGAGGACCCGCCACCTCTCCGGAGGATGCCTGGCTGGCCTGCGGCGGTGAGGCGCGAAAAAAATTAAAAATAAAACTTACTGCTGCCAATGCCTGCCGTCGCACTCCTCGCCGCCACCACCATTGCGGGTCACCCAGGCACCCTCCAGGGGGGTTGGGTTGGGGGACTCACCCAGCTGGCCAACCAGCCTTTGAACTTCCTGGTCAGGTCCCAGGTGGCGGAAATTTTGAACTTCCCACTCAAACTTCTGATCTGCTGCTGGGGACCTGGATGGGAAATTCAAAGTCCGGCTGGCCTAGCGTGTCTTTAAAGTCCCCACTTCACCCCTCTGGAGGGTGCCTAGCCAGCGGCGGTGGCAGTAAGTTTTTTCCCCTGCCGCTGACACCGCCAGCCAGGCACCCTTTGGATGGGTAAGGTGGGAACTTGAAAACCTGCCTGGCCAACCGGCCTTTGAATTTCCCGCTCAGGTCCCGGGTGGTGGATCGGAAGTTTGAGCGGGAAGTTCAAAACTTCTGATCTGCCACCTGGGACCCAACCAGGAAGTTCAAAGGCTGGTTGGCTTGCCAGGTGAGTCCCCACCCCACCCTTCCAAAGGGTGCCTGGCTGGCCTGTGGCAGCAGCGGTGGTGATGAGGAGGAGCACTGTGGGCATCGTTGGCAATAAGTTTCATTTTTAATCCCCCACTCCTTGCTGTTCCCTCTGCCTCCCACTGATCAAGTAGTGCATGGATAGAGAAAGAGTACCACACAGCATTTAACAGTGAACATTTTTCACATAGTTGGAGAATCATAAAAGAAAGGAGAAACCTTTCAAATTGAATTTGTGATATTAGAAGCAGCACAATTTTACTGATGCAAAATAAATAGGACCCTCAGGGCAAATGCAGATAAGTGGCAGAAAGCTCTTCATATTTCAGACCAAAGATGGTATTGACAAAAATTCAGTTATTTTTCTTTTTAATAAAGGTGTTGGAAGCTTGGTCTGGATTAGGACTTGGGCAAGGGGTAGGGTAGAACAGTGTTTTTCAACCTTTTTTGGGCAAAGGCACACTTGTTTCATGAAAAAAATCACGAGGCACACCACCATTAGAAAATGTCTCCGTCCGTCAGCGTACACTGGATAGCACTAGCAACATTAACTGGCTGCAAAACATTAACAGTAGGGCACTGTAGGCGAACCTATAGCATGGGTGCTAAAGGTGGCACTCGGAGCCCTTTCTGTGGGCACCCGACATCATCCCTTCACAGCCACCTGTATTCAGGTTAAATTGCTGTATTGCCACTTTACGAAAGTGCAGATGCCTTCAGCAAGTCCAGCGACAGGAGGGGAGGAAGATGAAGGAAGGCAGGAAGGAAAGAAGGCAGAAAGTGTTCTGCTTGTATACCGCCCCATACCACTTCAAGGAGTCTGGGCGGTTTACAGTTTTAATTACAGATACACATATGCAGGCTAGAAATGAGCACGTTTCTATGAAGAGGGGAAAGGGTACGAATGGAAAGAGAGGTGGGGGAAAAAAGAAAGAAAAGACAGAGAGAGAGAAGAGGGCGACCCAAGACAGAAAGAAAGGGGCAAGACTCAAGGAGGACCCCAAGCAACCGTTCCCCCCCCCCCCAATCTATGAGGAGGAAGAGGAGAGCTTGTCAGCGCCGGCCCCACACCGATGAGGAACCCATCGCGGGGCCACTCAGAGACGACTCTTCCCCTCCTGGACTCTAAAGGCCGGCCGGCCGGCCATCCAACCATACCAGTAGCCCCCCCGCCCGCCCACCTCCTCAGCCCAGGCCCGGCGGAGGCCTCCTCCATCCCCTCCTCCTCGCAGCCCTGCCGTGGTGCTCGTGGGGCAGCCGGGCGCCCCTCCTCCCCTTCCCCTCACCTGGTGGTTTGTTCTGGGCTGGGGCTCCTGGGCCGGCTCGTGTCGGCGGGCGGGCTGTCGGGCGGCTCAGTCCATTGGTAGCTCCCAGGAAAGGGGTGGTGGTGGTCCAGGGTAAAAAAAGGAGGGGGGGGAGAGGGAAGCGAGCGAGTTGCGGCAGCGGCAGGCAGGCACTGGGCAAACACTAAAGAGAATGAGCGGGGCCAGGAAGTGACGCCAGCGCCGCGGGCCTCGGGGGGGAGGAGCCAAGCTGGCCCTTGGACGCTATTTATAGTGCCTCCTAGCTGTGGGCCGCCCGCCAGCCCTGGGTTGAATTTCTTTAGAATTTTTCAATTTTTCCCACGGCACACCAGGCAACATCTCGCGGCACACTAGTGTGCTGCGGAACAGTGGTTGATAAACGCTGGGGTAGAAATCTTGACAGGTTCAATTTTGATTTCGGTGTAGATAATCATGCTGCACTTGCAGTATAATTATTAAAAAAGGCTTATGGTTTTAATGGAGTAATTTTTGGCTTGTGCCTTATTTTTAAGAATTTTTGTTAATAGTAAGCTATAGCTAATACCTGTTTTTAAATCCATCCTGGGGTTTTCACCATATTGCACTTGGCCTTGCATGCTAGAATTAAAGACAATGACATGTTGCTTGTAATGAGATCATATTTGAGTACTCAAAATTAATCTTATTTGTTTTTAAAGGTATGTTTCTCACCTTAGCACTACTTCGAAATAGGATTCCTGGTGGACAATGGATTGGTAAACACAGGCGGCCAAGATTCGTAACTAATCTGATGAAGCGTAATATGATTCGAAGGCTGGAAATTGAAGCTGAAAATGAATATTGGCTGAGCCGTCCTTATATGACAAAAGAGCAGGAGTTTAAGCACAATACTGAAAATCGCCGTGCATACTTTGAAGCATTGATAGCAAGAAAAGCTAAATTTCCTGAGCACAAGTTTGCTTCAGAACATCTGGGCCATCTGAATGTGACCAAGAAATGGACAGCCTCTTGAAGTACATATGCTGGAATTTTGGCAGCTGCTTTGCGTTTGCTGACAGTGACAAGAAGTATTTGATACTTGACCTGTAAATAAATGTGCTTAATATAACTTTCAGTCTCCTGTTGAATCTGACTTCATTATACAGTACAGTATGCTTCTGTATATAAGACTACATTTTTGTCTTAAAAATTTTAGACTAAAATAGAGAGTTGTCTTCTACATGGAAGTAAATCTAGGAGAGAACAGCATGGTTGAGAAACTAATTGTTAATGCAGTTGACTGGATTTTGACTGAGAAAGTGAAAAATACTAAAACCAGACATGGTCTTGTCGTTACTGGGATTTTTTACAGTGTTTCTATGTGGAAGTGGTGTTAGCTACTTAACAAGGTTGGTGCGCTTGATCTCCGTTCCTAGTCTTGGAATTTACTTTTATTGTAAACTCCGTGGAGCACTTTCCTAGTCTTGGAATTTACTTTTATTGTAAACTCCGTGGAGCACTTCATAAGTCTGGAAGACTAAATAGGTGCTGGGAGTGAGATGTTTGCTGTCAAACCTCACCACATCTGACTTGACATGAATGCTCTCATCCTAGGAAGAGCAAGAGTAGTGTGTCTGAGTGACTGCAATTGAGGAAGGGCTTGGTCAGAGTACAGGACAGTCAAAAGTAACTGCCTTCAGTCTCTGGATGTCTGTATTTCTTAGTTTATTTTATTACAGCTCTTTTTTTTAGCCAGCATGGCCAATATGATTTGTAGTTTAATTCATCTAGAGGTGTGGAGTTCAGGATGAGAGAGCATATCTGGGGAAGCTATGAAATGTATTCTGTTTTGATGTGGCAGGCAAAATGAAAATGGAGTTGATGCAACAACTCCTTTTTTTTGCCAACTGAAATTAACATCACACAAACTCCCAGCATGTAACTTTTCCCCCCTGGAGACATGTCTCTGCCTCTTTATATTCACATATGAAAGGATGTAATATATCTGTTAGAGTGCTTAGCAATGTAATTGACAACCAGCCAGCTTATTTTCAAAGTATTTATTTATTTATTTTGCATTCATTGTGACATAATGCATTAATGTGTCACCACTTTGGCAAAGGGTGTAAAATGATGTATTTTTCCTTGGAAAGGAGTAATAATTAATAGATGAATTAAAGTCTGCACTTTGATATACAAAATACTCAACATGATCTAAAATTATTACACCGGTGTAAAATACACATGAAGATATTACAAGGTGCAGTTAAAAATATGAAAATTCAGGCAAAGTGATCTGTATTATAATATTTTATTTATAAAAGCCCATTTAAAAGTCACTTTGAAGTATTAAACTATTAATGGCAATATGTTTTTGTGCATAGGAATATTCCTATCTACAACATAAAGACACATCATTCACATTATATATCCTCTAATGACCTCTTGCCAGTTTAAATCTGAATACTTGCAAGCTTACTTAGTATAATGGAGATAAGTAAAATACTTGCATAAAACTTTGCCATAAATACAGTGCAATGTGTCCTGACATACCCAGATATATAAATAACAGCAAACTTCAGTTGTAAGCTAAGGATTCCACTCGTGGCCATATCATTTATACTGGGATTGTGGGGGAAATGGGGAGGAGGTGTTGTCTACATCCTGCAATCTTAAGCCAGTTCGTTGAAAGTCACTGCGGTGAAACCAGTAGGACTTTCAGGCAGATGCCTTTAGGGCTGACATAAGGGCTGCAGTCTTTGAACCACATGCAGTTTTCCTAGTTGGAATTACATAATCCTGACACAGTCCTCAGACGTGTAACGTACTATAACTTCTTTGACATAGTTTGAGTACTTTGGTAACAAGAAGCATGAGCCTTACGCTTTATGATGCATTGTAGTTGTGAGCTATTTATCACTGCCAGATCATTTTCCAAAGCTCATCTTCAGTAATTTTATTTTGTAAACATAGTCAGACTCTTCCTACTATTTACAGAATTCAAGTAATATACGTAACACACATACTGGATTTTTAAACCAAGATATATTTTCACACCAGAGATGCAAAAAATTTCTTGTCATGTACCTATGATATAACTTCATTTGGTATACTGTATTACCATTGACTTGATAAAAAGAAACCAGGACTGCCTTGACTGACTTATTCACTCATAGGAGAACTCAATTATGTTATTTTGCTAAAAAAGAAAAGAAAAAAAAGCTGAAGATCGGCTTAGAAACAAGGACAGTTTTTAGACTTTTCTAGTAACTTGGATTTCTTGAAGTAGACAACCAAATTACTAGAAAGCAATTTTTAACTAAAAACAATTGATCTTCTAAATCAAAGTGCAAGATTTAATTTGCAATAGCAGCCAGCTAGTCAAATTGTATACTGGTAGAATCAGTAGTGATTGGTAGGTGATTAGCAGAATGCTAGTTGTGTTTAATGTTAAGAATACATGTGCTAATAATAGGCTATTTATAAATACACTAATTCTCAAATGCCACTGTGACGATCCCCCTTTCCAGACACTGAATTGTGATGGGTATGGTAG
>JAHTLZ010000007.1:31308792-31358499 GCA_023846285.1 Phrynocephalus versicolor | reverse complement strand
GCTGATGATTTGCATATTCATCACTCCTGTCTGCAGGGTTTGTCACAGCCACTAAATCCTTTTGCTAAGAAATAAACACATCTTTAAATCTAGCACATGAAATTTACCCATACTACTCTTTGGTATAATTTTGTAGTAAGGTGCCATATTGTTATATAAATTGATATCGTGAACAACGGTTCTGGGATATCATTTCATAGTTTCACTAGTCACTGATGACACATTTCTGAAGTGGTTTAAGGATTGCAGAATAATAATTTAAAATATTAGATACTGATAATATGGTTTTAGATCACCCTGTAAGAACACATAAAGGGAATGCAGAAACACTTGATTCCTATGTACACTTGACAAAGAACCCTATTACCTATTCATTTTATGCAGTCTGGCTGTTTAGTGATAAACTAAAAAAAGTTTGTTATAGTTGACTTATTGACAAAATACAACCCATATGTAACATTCCTTCTAATTTTCAGCCCCATTGGTCAGGGCTCTCCTGTGTGGGCACACATGAACACCCCCATGGGTTCCATCACCACCAGAATAAAAACAAATAGACTTGCCATCCTCACTTGACTTAGAAAAGAAACCCACAAGATGTTTTTGTGCTATGTACAAGGATTCTTCCCACCTATCAATTCAAACTGAAACACTGAGACTGACTGGTATTTCAGAGTGAGGATGGGGTCAAATCACCTTGAACATTCAGAAGAATACAGGATCTTGTTTTGAGTCGAAATTATATTTAGAGTTATATTCTGTTTCTGCCCCCTGCTTATGAAACAGCTAAAGACAACAGCCAAACCGATGAAAATCTTCAAAAATCTCAATTATCTTGTGTATATCCCCTTTCTATGATACCTAAGGCTGGCAAGAAGGGCTTCTTTTTTCAAATATATCCAAAAAGGGTTTACAGTATACCAGAAAAGTCTTAGAAAATATATATAGTATTTTATGGCACTTCAGCTGACTTGAAGTGGTTCAGTCACAATCCATGATAGGGGTTTAACATGGATATGGCGAAGTAGAATTATGGATGGTCATTTTTACAAAGGAAGAAATCCATGACTACCCTTGGCCTGTTTCTTGGGAGTAGAGCGACTAGAATTCTGCTTGGGAAGGCAGGGTATAGTTCAAGAGGCAGAGAGGAAGTCTCACACTTAGTTCTTACCATGTTTGCAGTTCTATACCAGCTACTGTATACTGAACTGGTTTGAATGAAGGTCAAACAGTAGCTTGAAGTGTTCCTGAAAGTATATATTTTTTACAATAAAGATGTATGAGTTAAAAATAGGACTTGGATTCAGACTCAGTGAGACTATGGATCCTGGATGTCAAAAGCAGTTGCATTAAAGAAAAATATATCCTCCTGCTGTTCCTCTATCACACAGAATGCTCCTGGCTAAAAATCCTTGTACAATCTAGCCTTAAAGAACAGTATGTATCTGCTTTTTCACAGAAAACGAAGTGCACAATTTCTATCTATACTTGGTCTGAAGGAAAATAATCAGCTGGTTACCCATCCAAATTAACTTTTTTAAAAATAAAAATCTATAGAAATGGGAGAAAATCCTGAATAATATTCCTGATATGGCTTATATGGACACATTTTAAAGAAATTAAAATACTAGTACTTTTTTAAAAAGTTGAGAAAAACAGCTGTGCAGACTTAACATGACAAGTTCCTAGTAAGCCCTAATTCTGAAAGCAAACAAGCAAATGGAAAATCTTGTTTGTCTGGTAATGTATTGCAGCTAAGCTAGATGGAAGGAAGAGAACTTCAATATCAGAGGTCTAAAAAGCCAGGGTCTTGGGTTGGCAGCGTTGCAACTGTCTCAGAACAACTGGTTATTATGAGACAACTGGAGTAGGGGAAAGCAAAAATGCACCATGCTTTTAGTCCACCAGATGGTGTTTGAGCCACACATAGCTGAACGGTGAACCTTCAGTGGCATACATCTTCCTTTTCATGGCCCACCTTCTTCCCAAGGGTTTGCTATGAAGGTGATGCCTGCATGATACTTGCATGACACTGTTTCTCAAATGAACTTTGCAGAATCAGTCCCCGTCACTGCTGTGCAGCTGGAATGCATAGTTTTCTGCACTTTTAAAATTTTGTGCACCCCTGCAGGACATTTCAAGATTTGGCCCATGGAGCAGCTTAGGTCCATGTTGGAAAAAACATCAAGAATCTTAAGGCATCAAATGTCCTGCTCTGCAAGTGCCTATGAGCATTCACTGGATACCATCAAGGATTTCAATATTTTTGTATCCTGTTAACATGCTGGCACTGTTCTCTTGATATATCAGTGTGTTCCTTACAAAAATTAAGTAATATCCAAGCACGCACATATTGTAAGAACCTATTTAGAAAACAAATTAGATTAGTGGAATCATGGATAAAGATAAGCAGTGAAAAAAGAGAAGGCTATGGGACTACAGTACCCATCTTGCACTCCAAACATTTTTCTTGCTTGAATAGCTGCCTATAAGCAAGGCTTTCTTAAACAAACAAAAATCCATACTTCTTACACACTTTCCACACACATAGCCTCAGTCAGCTTTGTCCTGGTTGTTTCAGGTAATTTACGGCTGGACAGAAGCTGTTTTCACTTTGGTTAACACTGAACACTTGACAAATAATAGCCTTTTGTCTGGTTTCCTTCCTGCCTTTTTGAAGCGTTCCTACAGCTTGCTGGTATATCCTTTTACTTTACGTTGTCACTAGTGCCATGCGGTAGCTTTAGGAAGCCTGAAAAAGCCAGGACACATAGGGACTTACTGTGATTGTTCCATAACCAAGAGGAAGCCTAGTGCATGTGCTGGTGCACAGTCTTCTGTCTCTGGGGATTCTACTACAGATTGTAGATCTCAATCTTGATCAAATTCAATCTATGCTTTTTATGAGTGACAACAGATGCCAACATCAAGTGAGTAAGGGATGGCAACTCTGGATCTTCTATGCAAAATATTCCACTCCCTGTATCTGCCACATTCCTGCTTTTAACCAGTGTTGTTTAAGTTTAGGGTCTATATCTATCTCATCATGAAGCCTCCCTTTTCTTTAAGGTCTTCAAAACAAAAACAACACTATTTCATAGTCTCTTGAGGCCACAATTAATTTCTATTCCTAGGAAGATGTTAACTTACCATTTTCCTCCCAATGAGAGGAGTGGACAATGAAACCAAGATCAGCTCTCCAACGAAACTATAATATGTTTTTTCACACCTGAAAAGAAAAAGAAAAAGAAAAGGCCAACTATAAGAAGTACGTTTTAGAGGTCTGACGTTAGAAATAGTTGGGATGACTTTGCCCGCTACTGCACTTCCTTGAGCAGCCACTTTTTGTTTTGCATCGCCTTATCTCCTCCCGTGGTCACATGGTCGCTACAGCGGTTCGGCAGTCCGCACTTCGCCAGTTGCTTAGCAATTGGCTGCCCTGTCCACACTTTGCTGAACCGCTTTATACAGTACTTCAATTTTCAGTGACCACAATGTGAAAGTGCAGCATTAGCAAAGTCGGCAAACATGCTTACATTGTGGCAGGCTTTTTGTGTGTGTGTGTCTTACGACAGGAAAATGGCAGAAACGGGGGGGGGGTGTATGTAAGTATGTCTGCAAATTCAACCAAATCGCTTTAAAAGGGGGTGTAGGAATCGATTTAAAAAACACCACCCCCAGTGGTCGTCTCAAGGGAAACCAACACAGCGGCCAAAAATGGGCGTGGCCAAGGGGGCTGTTCAGAAACAGCGATTTGAAAACTGGACAGTGATTTTTAAGGTGATTTGTCTTTAAGGAAAAGGTGTTTCAAATCTAAAGTGCGATAGTGGTCACAGGGGAAAGGTAGTCTAGAATCTGTGGTATCTGTTCTCATCTTACATTTTATAATACAAAACTATTTCATGTCTAAAGGCAAAGTCTTCTCCAGATGTATTTTTAATTAGAACACTGTTAATTATGCTCTGCAATAAGTTATTCTAAGTGCTGGATAACTTAGTGGTTTACATTTCCGGCTGCAAAGCCAGAGGCTGGGAGCTCACTTCCCCACTGGGCCTTCTTGACAGGGGCTGCTGCATTTGATGATCCATAGGGTCCCTTCTAGCTTTGCAGTTATAGGATGATGATGATGATGATGATGATGATGATTACCCACCAATTAACATTTAATACCTGATTTCATATTTTCGTCTTCTGAACCAGCTTCCACCCACTGGCTTTCATTGGCTAGCAGTCGATTTTGAGATTCACTGAGGGGCCGAGTAGGAAACGGCTGACTTGGGCTAGAGCTGAAAAGCAGAATTGTTTTTGTAGGCTGGATTATATTGCACCAAAGCTCGCCTTTATTAAATAGACAATTCTGAAGAAATACATATGGGCCCAAATCCTCTTGTGTACTTATGCTACTGCAATGCAAATGATGTAACTTTTGGAGACAAACTGCCTGAAGTTAAGAAATCACAATAAACATCACCTGTATATGGTGATTTCTTAATTTTAAATTTGCCTCCAGTTGTTGCATTTTTGGGGGTTGTGCCAATATCACTACACAAGAGAATCTGGGCTAATACTGTATTAAAAAACATTGCCTATAACTGATATATATATGTAACATTATGGTTTATTTCTGCATGGGGAAGGAGACATGACCATTATTAGTCTTACATGTCCCCCCCCCCCAATACCTTTGTTCATGACAGGATATCTAAAGTTTCCATTCCTAGTAAGGAACCAACTGCAAACCTCTTTAACATGCATATGAAGGGGGAGAAGCAACACGTAAACCCAAATGAGGGAGAGAAGGATCTGACAGCATTGTTCAACCATCCTCAACTCATCCATTATATCTCATAAGAATATATGAAGTGTCCCTGTATTGAGCGGGGGTTGATTTGATAGCTTTATAGGACTTTTCCAACTCTTTTCTATGATTCTATGAAGTATGCTACTGTATCACACCAAAATCTCTAAATCTAGTCCAACATTCTACTTACACAGCTGTAAGCCAGTTGCTTTTAACCTTTTTCAGCTACCGATCTACAAAAGTCTACTGCTTTTGACAATGAAACATAGATCCTGAATAGTTTCCATTGGGGATTTAATCTCTGTTAATTACAATGGACCCTCGTATAACAAATGGTTTGTATAACATAAAATCTGTACAACATAAAAAATCCAGAGATTTCCCCCCCCCCTTTTTTTACGCCTCTTGCTGAGGGTTTTCCCCCTTATTGTTTTGGCTCTATTTGATTTTGTGTCTGTATTGTATTGTTGATTTTAAATCTGTTGTAAACCACCCAGAGTTCCGCTGGAAGATGGGCGGTATATAAATAAAATAAATAATAAATTTGTTTAACAGAATCGCCTATGGGGCGTACAACATAAAAATGGTTGCGGTTGGGGATTACTCCGTTTTCAATGCATTCCTATGGGAAATTTGTATAAAGGAAAATTTGCTTAACAGAATTTCATTTGGAATGAATTAATTACTTTATACAAGGTAGCACTGTATTTATTCCCCATTAACGTTAGCCATCAGGCTTGTGACAGTGAATTCCACAATTAAATAATGTGCTGTGCTACACTTGTTTTCTGTTATGTTTTCTTGATCAGAATTATGCAGTGAAATCAAGGACAGCAAACAACTGGTGGAAGGGAAACACCACCTTTTAGCAGGTTCATTTGGGCTTGATGTAGCAAGTTGCTCTGGATCCATGATCACCAGCCGTGTTGGAAAATTGCAACCATCACCTAAGCTGCACAATAAAAGAAACATGGTACCATAAATCAATACCGAATTAGCATGTTACGTATACACGAGATTTAGGCACAAATAAATGGCCTGACAGAAGCTCCTTCCTCTCCACAGATACTATGCCAACCCATGACAATGCTCTATTATGGAGGACTGAGAATCTTGCTCAATAGAATAAGCTATAATGAGTGGGGAAAGCCCCACAAATGGAGAGAGGAACTTCAAGTGAATTGAGTCCTTTCATACATAGTGGAACCCCAAACTAATGATTTTTAAGGGGAAATTTTAAGGGGAAATTTACAAATGGTAGAAAAGTATCGATTTTAACTGCCTACAATCTGCACAACCAAAAGAAAAACAAAATATCTTTTCCATATGATCCACAAAATCTTAGTGCAGTTTAAATCTAGAAGATTTACTGGAATATCACTGAGGAATATACCGTCTGGCCCTCAATGAAAGACAGGAGATGCAAATAATATACCAAAGATCTATACAGCAGAAATACAAGAATGACAGATTTCTTTGAAGAGGAATCCTGTGATGCAGAGAGAACCTGCAATTTTAGAAAGTGAGGAAAAAGCTGCAGTCTTAACACTTGGAAAAAATAAATATATCAGAGGGAATAGATGGGGCATCAACAGCTTTCCTTCTAAGGGGAACATTCACATAGAACTTCATTGGTGCTGCACAACGGCAGTGGGGGTTGATGCCTATTTACCTCTGGGGTTTGGATGAAATCCTGTCCCCAATGGACAGACAGGTGAGGCTCCTATTCAGCCGGGATGAAAATTAGAGAGAACACTGGATATCAATAGAGCTATTTCAAGCTACAGAACATGAGCCTATCAAAATCTTAGTAAGAATATGCCAACAAATATGGAAAACAAAATAATGCCCTGCAGGCTAGAAATTTTTAATGTACAGTAAATGTTCCCTCTAAGGCAGGGGTGCCCAAACTTTTTGTAAGGAGGGCCAGATTTGGTGGCTGAGAATGTGTCAGGGGCCGGTTGCTCCCCAACCCTGCCACTCCACTGCAAGCCCCACCCACTTTCTTTTAAAAAAACATGGGGTGAAGGAGGGTGAGGGAGGGGTGGGCCAGCCAGCCGTGGGCCACTCAGTATGGTCTGGCGGGCTGAATTTGGCCCCCGGGCCGGACTTTGGGCAGGCCTGCTCTAAGGTGATTGCATGTCCACACAGAGTTCCATCAGTGCCACACAGTGGCAGCTGGGGTTGATGCTTGTTTACTTTCAGGTTTTGGATGACCCCCCGCTCCCTCCCCCACAAGACAGGCAAGGTTCTTCTGCAGATGGAATGTTGCTTAACATGCATTCTGAACCCCAGGAAAGGAATTATGAAGGAATACATTGACGATAGGGCCATGGTATTGAAAGGGCCATGGTTTTGTTTGCACATAAAGACTTTGGTGTTGCACCAAAGACCTTTATCCTGTATGGAGCAAGAAATGTCCAATGTTCAGTCTGGATTCCAAAAAGGAGTCACTAGAGATCATACTGCAAATATACACTGGCTACTGGAGTGCACCTGGCCATTGAGCTCATCCACTTCATTCTTAAATAGGCAATACAAGTACTGTAGTCTTATAAGATCCCTGAATCCTCATGGCATTCAGCCTGCCACTTCCCCTACTATATTCTTTTTTGAAACTGACTCTGGAAGCAGAAACAGAACCCTATTATCGCCACTCAACCTACAGAATGTATAATACTGTGAACAATCATCTTTGGCACTCTCACTCCGGACGGTCCCCCCGAAGGAGGCCCGCAAAGCGAGTACTCGCGGGAGGGCCTTCTCGGTGGTGGGTCCGTCCAGCTGGAATACCTTGCCGAGTGAATTGCGACAGGCTCCATCGCTGGCGTCGTTTAAAAGAGGTCTAAAAACCTTACTCTTCAGTGATGCCTTTAATAATGACTAGAGGTTTTTTTTTTTAATTTATTTTTATCCCGCCTTATCTTCTCATAATGATTGCTTTTGCTTTGATGTTCCTTGTTTTTAATTTTTCCTTGTAAACCGCCCTGAGTTCCCGTTCTGGGAAGAAGGAGCGGTATAGAAATTTGAAAATAAATAAATAAATAAATAAATAAATTGAAATGCCCCACTACTTTTGGACCAGCCAGTGATATCAAATGATGCTGTGTGAACCATGAAAAATGACTCTCTTCCCTGACAGCCATACATCAGGAATGCAAGGACAGTACAGGCGCCAAGCACAAGTTTAAACCCTGATTGAAATGGTTTAAACACAGCTCCAAAGTGGTGCTGTATCACACATTTGTATAAAGGTGTGATGTTGGCAATCTTAATATTATCCAGGCCTCCTTTAACTTTATATGATACTTGTACTATATCTATAACAAATATATTTTAAATAATACCTCTAAAATGGCAATTACAAAACAAGACTCCTACAATGCTAAGGAACTAATTCACTCACTCTCTGGCTCCATTTTGGAAATCATTAAACAAAACAAAAACAAAAAGCAAATCTGCTATGTGCAATAGAATGTACTTTTAAGCTGATAGGTTAAGATTTAATTAACTACTCGTGCATTTGCATATTTGAGGAAATATGCAAGCCAAAATTCTAATTGCTCCTGTAATTAAAATGTAATTACCTATTTGCTGCCTCCTGCTAACTGCCACACTCTAGAGCTTCAAACTAAGAACTTTTAAAAGGAGAAGCAAACCATTTACGTAGTAAATACCTGGTAAAAATTGGTAATAACCAATATTTTTTTTCATCTCCAAAAACCTCTCTTAAGTTTTTACTGCATCCAAGTGAGAAACCATTTTTGTCAGGACCGTTTCGAAACATAGGTGCCCGGAATGCTTCTGCGTGACACATAAAAAGGAAAACAAAAACCATAAATTGGAAAAGAAAGCATCTTCAGAAAACATAAGAAACAGCAAAATAAAAACGTTTCTTAATACAATACATTTATTCATTGCTTGCATACATCTGTGTGGCCATCTATAAGGGAACAGGTTTGTTTTCCATGGCTTCAGAGACTAGGACTCGGGGAAATGGTTTCAAACTACAGGAAAAGTGATTCCATTTGAACATTGGGAAGAACTTCATGACAGAGCTGTTTGGCAGTGGAATATGTTGCCACAAAGGGTGGTGGAGTCTCCTTCTTTGGAGGTTTTTAAGCAGAGGCTGGATGGCCATCTGTCGGAAATACTGTGATGGGGGCTCCTGCATGGCAGGGGGTTGGACTGGATGGCCCTTGAGGTCTCTTCCAATTCTATGATTCTATGAAAACATTACAAGTTAATACAATAAATGTGATATTTGATATTTAAAGTGGGAAATGAAAAAAGGGAGAGAGCAAAGGGCATGGGCTCAGTAGAGTAGGCTGGATCTGCCTGAATAGGGTCACAAGAGGTCTGGTATCCAATTTGGTGATATCCTTATATCCAAATAGCATGCACACATACTTCATATCCAAATAGCACAGCAACCCTATTTGATTCTCTTTGATTTCCCAAGAAGATAGCCGCTTCATGATATTAGAAAATTAAATACTTCTCCTCCTCTCTAATTGCACTGTATCAGGGTTGTGCTGATGTGCTTGCATCACTTATTTATACCAGTGATTCTCAACCTTGGGTACCTATCTAAAAAATTGGAAAAAAATATGAAAAAAAATTGTAAGTTGAGCAGACCATATTTAAAATTTGTAAGGCGGCAGTTAAAACGGCAACAGTTTTCTGCTCTTAATTTGAATTGCTCTTAATTTGAGCTGCTCTTAAGTCGGGGTACCACTGTAATTGAAAGTCTGTCATACAGAGGTAGGGCAGGAGCTGTTCTCAATCAACCCAGAACGCAGGACACGCAACATTGGGCTCAAGTTATCGAAAGCCAAATTTCTGTTGAATATCAAGAAAAGCTTCCTCCTTGTTAGAGAAGTATGGCAGTGGAATCAATTATCTTGAGAGGTGAATGCTCTAATGCTGGAGGCGTTAAAGAGAAATTTAGACAACCTCCTGGCAGATATCCTATGATTTGTATTCCTGCCTTCTATTCTATGGTTCAAGGCTGGGAAACACTGACTAATTAAATAAACCCTGAAAACTTTCTCCTGGAAGCAGTAAGAGAGGAGGGTAAGGATTTTTTTGTGATTGTTCCTATAGATCCGGTTGACAACTTGCCTACAGCAAAATGAACTGTCTGACCTTCAGAGAAGAAGTTTCAAATTAAAGTAAAAATAGTAAGTGATGCAGCACATCAGTGCTCCTGCAATACAGCCTATGAAGGAATCTATGTATTAAAGTTAGGGTGCAAATGGAGACAACAAGATTGATAACAATGGATTTTCCTACGTACCTATTGTTGATCTATTTTTGCCAACCAACCAGCAATGATAGCTAAACAATGACAGTATACTGATGAAGAACATGGCCGCCACAAAGAAAAGGAAGAGAACATGGAATTTTGCACGTGTGTCCAGCAGTTCATTCTGGGAAGAAAAAATATTAGTATATGCAGTAACCCTTTTTCATCAGCTGATACTCTGCTCTAAAATGGTCTGTCTGAATTAAAGCAAGTATTCTAAAAGCTAGTTTTCAAAACAGAAACGTTCCCAATTGATCAGAGAAAAGACACCTGAAACTGGAGGCACAAAATTCCAGGAAAGCTAAGGATAGGGAGACAGTTTGAGCTTCCCTCTCTCCCAGGCATAACTAGTTTTTCACTCTGAAGCTCTACGGCGGGCATGTCCAAACTTCGGCCCTCCAGATGTTTTGGACAGCAGCTCCCACAGTCCTTTGCCACTGGCAATCTAAGCTTAGAATTCTGGGAGTTGTGGTCCAAAACATCAGGAAGGGTGAAGTTTGGACCTGCCTGCTCTACAGTTTCTGTATTTGTAAATAACAATATGACCATATATAGCAAACATATCGTTCCATGGTTAAAACCACATTTTGGGTTTTCATGTTGTTAGCTCTTCCCGAGAGTTAACTCCAGCGAGTCAACAGACAAAAAACAAAGAAAAGGAAAGTCTCTTGCCAAATAAGTAGTTGTTAAAGAGTCTCAAACATAAGTTCACAGTTCTTAAGGGGGGAGGGGGATTCCAACACCAAGTGACTGGACTTTACCTTGGTCAATATACATTTATTTATGAAGGAAAGAAAGAAAGAGAAGAACTGTAGAATATGTACAAAATGGGTGACAAGTTATAAGGGACACAGAAAATAGAAAGACAACTTTTATTTAAGAGTTTCAGATTTCATTCCAACAAAGATGTAAGTAGTTCTGGTTTTTTAAGCACAGGCTTTGAGGTGAGAGAAAAAACGAAACTTGTTGAACAACATGGAAAGAAATCTGTGTTAACATTCACATTCCTATCTTTGATTTTGATTTTTCACAAATTTCCCCCCAAAGTATATACTGAATTTATGGATAGTTTAGTTATTCGCTATCTTATTTCAATTATTACTTTTGTTTATTGTTCTACTCTTACATAATTTGGCAGCAACCTTGAAGGATATGCAAGAAGCAGAGCATAGAGGCTTAATTTCAATGTACTGTACATGGTCATTAGCTTAAATGATGTTAAGGATTAATAAATCACAGACAAGTAAAGTCAGAGGCTCTTTCGTAAGGACAGCTCCCATCTACCAAGATGCTACTTATTGGCAAACACAAGGGGCTGGAAAAAAACTCTTTCAATTTTTCAAGAATGGTTGAAGATACAAGGAGAACTGATGGGCAGGACAGTTTAATAGCTTGACTGAGAAAGATGATTCTTGGCTACAAAAGGAAACCCACAAGGGATCGCAGCAGCATATTTTATTCCTTTGCTTTGCTTGCAGAAAGAATTATGTCTGATACATCCAAGGCTGACATAACCTTTTCCATTTGTGGGCTGCTTTGGTAGCAAAGGGAGGGGCGTGGTGGCTGAGGGGACATGGTGGCTCAGTGGACTAAGGCTTCCGAAAACTGTTGGCGCAGCTGGCAGCTTGGAGATTCGAACCCTGGGTGCCAAACAGCAGAGCGAGCTCCCGCTGATAACTCCAGCTCCTGCCAACCTAGCAGTTTGAAGCATGTAAATGCAAGTAGATAAATAAGTGCCACCATAAAAAGCGGGAAGGGAAAACAGTGTTTCCTTGCAGCCATGCTGGCCATGTAGCCATGGACTTGCACAACACTGGCTCTTCGGCTTGAATATGGAGATGAGCCCTGCCCCTAGAGTCGGACACAACTAGCATGCATGTGTGTGGGGAACCTTTACCTTTTTACCTTGTTAGCAAAGGGAGATTCTGACCCTCCCAGAAGTCCTCTGTTGATCACTTTTAGAAGGGACCAGCAGTGGGTGGCAAAGGTCTATAAACAATCTCCCCACTCTCCACCCCCCCCCCCCGAGTTGAGACAGCATGCCTTGGGATATTAGAATTGTCTCCTGAGTGTTCTCTGACATCAGCCAGAGTTCTCACCTTCAAAAGAAGCGTAAGACAAACTGTTTGGGAATTTTTGCTACAATTTGTTCTAACTCTTTAGCATATTTTCTTTATGTGAAACTAAGCACACACATATATAGCAAGCACAAAAGACAGACTGATTGCTCACAAAGATGCAAACAACCCATCTACTGCTGCTATTTTAGCAGTCTATGTGACAAGGCAGCAGTTAAATTTTATGCATTCACAGAAATGTATAAAAACTAAATTCACAAATGTGCACTTATTTCTGTGAGACCAACACTCCAACAAAAACAAAATACCTCCCCATCTCAGAATAAAGAGAAATATCCATGCTCGTTCTATTCAGAGCTCAGGGACAAGATAGAATTTACATTCCTACTGGAGATCATGCCCTAAAGAAGCACTTTTGCCTCTCAGCACACTGCCCATTACTGTGGTCCATTCAGTGCTTTATCCTTAAGCAATTGTTGTGGGGTGATGAATGAACTGAACTAGAGAGATTTCATGGGGAATGGATCTTGAAGCTGCCAGTCTTCAACTTTGCCTGAATTTAATACCTGGAGAAAGGGAATCCATAAGCAAGAAAAAGCCAGGGAGAGGTTTCACTCATTTCTCTACAGCCAATGTTCTATAAAATATGATGCTTCATACAGTTTGCAATAAAAGCTTAAAGCTTAAAGTACTAGGATAATAATGTCTCTAAACATTTCAAAATCATTAAATATGAGAGCATATAATAATTTTTAAATTTCTGTAAAATGCAAAGTTTTACAGGGAACTTATGAACCTCTTAAAAAGTATCATCTTTATATTAAGTGCTACTACCTTCTGCTGAATTTTTTTTATTATTTTGGCTTAACCAAATTATCCATATATTCAATTTCTTTTTAAAAATTCCACCAAATAGATAGTACCTAGTTCCAACATTTAAAGCTGTTCACAAAGCAAGTATATCTAAAATATTATTTTTTTAAAAATGAATGTTTAACATTCATTTAATTTTCTTTTAACATATCCAATACCGTTGTAAGAGCAATCATTTCTTCTTTAGGCTCTCGTGAGCTTCCTTTTCTATTAAATATAATACATTTTTATTTATTATATAGGAAGTGGTACAAAAATACTACAACGATTTTACAACCCACTAGTAAAAATTATGTTCAAAAGAGCACACTAGAATAGATTTTGGCTTAAATTGCATTTTACCTTTGGACAATTCTCAGCAGATTTCCTGCGGCAAAGCTTTGTGCAAATAAAGATAATTTATTAAATATCTATATCCCTCCTGAGGCTGCTATTCAGAAACAGTAAAAGTGCTGTTAGGAAAGTAACGGTTTTTGCGTGCACAAAGTGTAAAGCGTGCAGCATTCAATGGCAAGAGGCCTTTAGTCCACATTCACTAAATGAACATGTAAAGATGAGCTTGTGTTTTCACAATGAGGTTGAGGAGTCATTCGTTTTAACGGTGTGGCCACATCATTAAAACTAGGAGACTCATACACTAATTTTCAAAATCTGACCACATACAGTGGTACCTTGTATAAAGGAATCAACTTGTTCCAAGAGAAATTCTGTTAAGCAAAATTTCCTTTATACAAGTTTCCCATAGGAATGCATTGAAAATGGAGTAATCCCTAATTGCGACCATTTTTATGTTGTACAGATTCGCCCCATAGGCGATTATGTTAAGGAAATTTCCCCTATCTCTGGAATTTTTTATATTGTACAGATTTTATGTTATACAAACTGTTTGTTATACGAGGGCCCACTGTACATTAAAGTTAACATGCTGTATACAGAATCAAGAACCCTGCTAGAATTTAACATGTGCAAAGATTACAGGGTTGAATAATAATTATTTTTACCCAGCTTCAAGTTGGAGTCTTTTGATAGGATTAAATGTTATGCCTGCCACCCTTACAGAATTGAACTTTCCTAAGAATGAATTACTCGCTGATTGTTGTTAGTTTATAATTAAGTATTTGGTCCTTTATATTAATGGGACATGTTATAACTGGAAGTTGAGTCATGGCAACTGGACTTCTCTTCTTGAGAGAGTGAAATGTTTTGCTGCTCATCCAAACAGCTTCATCAGTCTGAGGGAAGCTAGGTGACATGACGTCAAAGTGAACTATAAAATGGAGGGCTCGCAACTAGCTTTCCTCAGACTGATGAAGCTGTTTGGATGAGCAGCAAAACATTTCAATCTCTCAAGAAAAGGAGTCCAGTTGCCATGACTCAACTTCCAGATGAACTCACCTGGATGACTGAGAATCTTCAGAGGCATAACATGACATATTTTTTATTTTTTATTGTACCTCGAAAATGCTGCATCAAAAATCTTAGCACTCATTTGATCCAGAAAAGCCACTGCTCCCTTTGTGCCTTTAAGCAGGAGTGGGGAACTGCCTATTGCCTGTAACAGCCCATAGACAGAGGTCCCCTTGTTTGTACTGTTGTGTCCTTTTGTCAGTGGTGGTATACTGTATGTCATTGTTACGACAGAATAAACTTCTTTCTAGATATTCTTTTGGAGACTAAGGGCTCTTTTACATGACCCCTAAAATCCGAGGCATAGGGCTCCCAGATGCGGAGCTTAAAATTGTTTTCCCACCAGCTGCGCACTTTAAAAAAATTAAGTACGACCACGCCCACCTAAGCGCGCCCCAGTGCATTTTAAAAGTACCTGGTCTCCGGAGGTAAAAAGTTTTCTGATGCGGATTGTAAAGCAGTGAGTGCCAGCTCTCCTCACCTTCTGTTTGGTTTTTTTGCCCCCCGCCCCTTTAAGAGACTGGAATGCTTCCGGGGCTGCTCTGACCGGCAGACGGAGGTGAGCCTGCATTCTTTTCTCCCTTTTTTTCTCCCTCCCCTCAGCGCAGGCAGGGGCAATAGAATGTGGAGGGGTGGGAACACAGAAAGCAGAACATACCCCCACAATCTCTGGTCCGAATTTAAGTTGCCAGCGGATCTTAGGGGTTGTGTAAAAGCACCCTAAATCAACAGAAAATGATTTCCCCCCTACACTCAAATTGAATCAATTTCTTTTAAAACCTCTCCATTCTACTTCTAAATCTATCAAAAACAGAAGTGAGGACACATACCATAGAGGATTTTAAGCCCTATTAATCCTGAATGAAAAGATGTTTTACTCTGCCCCATACTATTGCGAAAGTGTTTTGATTTCATCTGCATCATGCCTTGGCAACTAATATAGAAATTCTTTGGAACTATCTTCAGAACTTCACTGCTTCCACTTAATCTTCCAGTCAACACTGCCAGTCTCTAAGCTTTGTGCTGGTTATATATATAGTCTAACTTCTTGAAGATTCATGCTAACTGTAATAAGTGATAGAAAAGACTGAGCACATATGAAGATGGAGGTACCACAAATGGCTATGAGGAGTTTATCACAATTATCTGAACATTTAAAAGTGCACATATGATAATGGTTTATGATACACTCCTAGCTGCACACAGTTAATAATGTTAAAATGAAAAAAGAAATGTATTTGTAATGTGTGGCTTTCCAAACATAGGAATTAAAATAAATCATTTGTAAGTAAGTAAGTAAAATAATTCTACAAGCAAGATCTGATTGGATGATATACCCATTAAATTCACAGATAGTTCATAAATAAAAATGGATGACGGCCCATGCTATATCTGTTGCATACATGTAAGAAAGCATAAAGTCCTACAATATGGTACTCATGTATCATATGGATCAGTTTGCAGAACTTGAGAAGTTTCTTCTGCCATTCTCTGATTAGCCAGGTACATCTTGGATACAAGGCACATTGCACTCATATAGAGCATTGTTGTAAGGAATATCACCAATCTGGACTAGAGGCATAAAAGACCAATCCTTCTGCACTCATGGATAGTTAACCTTTCTTCTTCACTATTCATTTAACAATGTCACAACATTCTATCGTTCCTTCAGAATCTGCCTCCCACTGATGTGCTGGCATCCCAAGGAAAAGGAGAAAAGGGAGAAAAAGGACATTAAAAACAAAAAAAAATAAAGTAAAAAACAAGAAATGCGCAGAAAAGACATCTCCAAATACTTAGTAATGTCAGAATGCAAATATGGTGTCAATGGCAGGATGCTTGCTTTGGGCATACGTCCTCTAGGTTTAAGTCAGGAAGTTAATGGGATAGCCATCAGCCAATCTGTGTCCTGCTTCAGCCAAGGTATTAAGCCAAGCGAGTAAGCAAACATATGAATGAACTACGTTCCTGTGTGTGCCAACTCTTCGCTTCTCCCTTCTTGCATGTTACCATAATCAGCTAACCAGTTTTCCATGATCGCCAAATCAGGACATTAGAGTTACCAGGCTCAAAACACAATACCCTCTTAAATTAATATATGATTTAAGATTCTCTCATGTATTGATGGTCATCATTAAAATACATATCATAGTAGCCATTGTTTCTTACTTTTGTCATGCATAGAGTTTATCACACCAGGCTAAGAAAGAAGGAAGGAATGGCCAACAAACAAACAAGCAAACAAACAAACAATACCATAAACCAGGCTAAGAGAAATACATTCAAACAAGTCCTGTATCTGACACCAGATCTAAAATATGTATAGTAATAGCTCTTAAGACGAATGCCTCGTAAGACGAAAAACTCGCAAGATGAAAAAATATCCAGGAATAGGGCTGCTTTGCATAATGAAAATTCCTTATGGGATGCCTCACAAGACGAAAATCTGTTCCCCATTTTGAAGCAAGTGTACCCTGGATACATTGTGCCCCTGTAATTTGTGGAGGGGTAGGTGGAGTTTTTTAATCAAGTTTTGGAGCCATTCTGGACATTATTTTTGCTGCAGCAGCTTTTGGACTTTTAGAACTTGGAAAGGTAAGGAGCTGAGGGTTCCTTGCGTTCGTTTGTGTTTTTGTATTTGTTTCAATTGCATTTTTGGTGGGAACAACCTGGAGCTTCTTGTTTGGTGTTTTTTTTTTTTTACTTTCGCATTGGTTTCGATTGCACTTTTGGCGGGAAAGACCTGGGGCTTCTTGTTTGTTTGTTTTGCTTTTGCATTGGTTTCCACTGCTATGCAGGTGGGAACGGACTGCTGCTTCTTGTTTGGTATTTTTTTTTTTTTGCTTTTGCATTGGTTTCCATTGCACTTTTGGTGGGAAACTGCAAACTGCAGACAAACAGTTTGCAGTTTCCCCTTTGATTTGGCGCTCATTTTTGCACTTTTTGTGTGTGTCCCAGCTCTGTATGCCTTTACAGTGAACTTTATAAAGAGATCTGAAGAAAAAAGGCTTTTTTGGCCTTTTTTTGGACGCCCATAATGGATTAATCAGTTTCCCATTCATTCCTGTAGGAAAATGTGCTTTGCAAGACAATTTTTTTTTTTTTGTAAAACGAAACAACTTGTAGAATGAATTCAATTCATCTTAAGAGGTATTACTGTATATTCAAACTTGGCTCATAGCTATCTTTGTCTAACTGTCTCATTAAAGGAACCACAAAGATTAAGAAGATATAAGTTAAGAAGTGAGAGGTTACTTTTACTCTCAATAAAAAGATTCATTTCTCTTTTTTTACTGGTTAAACATGCATATTCAAATTGTTTCCTAACAGGAGACATTTGAATTTTGACTTCCTTAATATGAAAAGTTATCTCAATTAATTAATAGAGATGGGCACGACTAGGGAAAATGACGTTTTCGAGTTGTCATGTGTCGGAGGCGGCCCGTGTCGGCTCGTTCCGTTTTTCGCGAAACTTCGCAAAAAATAGTCGTTTCGTTTTTCGTTTTTTCATCTGTCGTTATACTGGTTTAGGGGAGGTAGCGGGCTCCTGGAGGCACCTCTGTGGGGTGGGTGCCTCCTCTGGCCCGCTATGAAGGGAAAGCTGGCTCCTGGAGGCACCTCTTTTTTGGGGGGTGGGTGCCTCCTATCCTCACCCGCTAGGAAGGGAAAGCAGGCTCCTGGAGACCCCTCATGGCATGGGGGTCTCCTCTCCTCACCTGCTGCTGCAAAAGGGCATGCATAGCCATATGGATATGCATACCAGTTGCAGACTATAGTGAGACTTTGCAGCAGTGGACTGGCAGAAGCCATAGGGCGATGCCTTCTCTCCACCAAGGCTCTCTGCTGCACCCCCTGTGTCTCACTAAGAAGGGAATTGTACTTGCGTAGTGCAATGCAAGTAGATCTGGCTTAGGGGACAGCAGCTTAGCACAAGGGCTAGGGTTAGGCTAGTTACTGGTGAGGTTAGGGTGGGGTAGTGGGGTGCACCTCTGGGTGCCTCTCTGACCCACTAAGAGGACAGTGTACTGTGGCATATGGGTAAGGAATCAAGGATTAGGGTTAGGGCTAGGGGGGTAGGGCAGGGTTTAGTGGGCTTTTTGGCACATCCCAGAAGTCTCAGTGGCCAAGTGGCCATGCGATTGGTGGGATGGCTCCAAAAATTTGCATGGTCCACTCCCACATGGCCATTTGGCCAGCCCATCATTGCACAGGGGTAAATAAAATAAAATAAAATAAAATCAATGGAGAGAGGACAGGGGAGGAGACATTTTGTTGCAAGAAAAACCCACTGCTACTGTAAAAATTCTGGCAGTTTTAGCAATAGCATTAGCAATTTTCGCATGTTTCTGTGGTGCTTGTGTGTTTTTGGACCACGATTTCAAAAAAAAAATATTGCGGTCGCCGCCCCATTTTGGATCCCCCGCCCGCACCGCATGGCATGGCGACTCGAGTCTGGCTGCCCAGGACAGGAGAGGGGGGGAGGCCGCCCCCCAGAAACCACCCCTCTGGTAGGTGCACTCTGCACTGCAGGCATATTTTCGCCTGCTTTTTGGCCCGGGAATTTGGGGGGGGGAGTTTAAAACTTTTTTTCTGTGCCGCTTCCGCTTGAATTGCGGCGGCCGGCGGCGAGACTCCGGGTTGTTGCTGCGAGCCTGCGGCGAGTCCCACCACCACCAGAGCAGCCCAGGACAGGACAGGAGGAGAGGGGGGGGAGGCCGGGGACCCCCCTCCAGAAACCACCCCTCTGGTAGGTGCCCTGAGCCCTCACTCAGGCAGGCATATTTTCGCCTGCTTTTTGGCTGGGAATCAGGTTTTTTTTTTAACTTTTAAAAACTTTTTTTCTGTGCCGCTTGGCATCGCGGGATTGCCGCGATGCCAGGAACGACCACGACAAATCAGACCCAATTATTCTTTAGTCGGTCCGAGTTTGAGTTCTGGCGGAGTAATTCCCGTTACCGTTTCCGTTCCGTAACGGAAACGAGGAACGGAAACGGAAACGGGAATTCCGCCAAGTCATGCCCATGTCTATTAATTAACTATCTCAATGTTAGTCAACTCTTTTCAGAAATATAGCAGTACAAGTGCATAGCATCAAAAACATGCAGTCTTACAAAGATGATCTGGCTCAACATTAAACTTTGCCGGTTACAGCAAACTCAATAAAATTCTTTTATAGCAGTAATTGAATATAACATTTTCACCACAATATTCTATCAGAGCAGGAAAAGTCCCACTAATGATTCTGGTTCAAAATCCGACGAAACCAATATTCATATTTGAGTTTCTATATAAATATTATGCAAAATGTGCTGTCTTAAAATCTGCACAAAAAGCCAACATAAAAGAGAGATGGTGAGCTTTTCCTCAAGTTTACTAGTTTTAGTGAATCTGAACTCATATTAATAAATGAAATGAGAGTTATATAATCATTTTGTTGCATTAGGTACTGGAAACGGATGATGGTCATGTGATATTTCTAAGTTGAACGTACGATGATTTCACATTTATATTACACACGAACAATTATGAAGATCTGATACAAAACTTACTGTCCAAAACTTTATGAAATACTGCAGAACTGTAGATGCAACAAATAGGCAATACAGGAGGGAATAAAATAAAAACAGAAGAAAAAACTTGTAGTTGGAAAATCCCACGCAGTTATTCACCCTAAAAATATAAAAGGAAAACTGGCTAAGCAATCCTTTCAACTTCTAGATATGAGGGACATATGAGGATTTTTACCAGTATTCACAAATTAAGAGAAATAGATTCTGAAAGTCACTTTGATTCCTGAAGTGACAATAGGCTAGGCTTTCCAATGAAGCATTTTTTAAAATCAAGATTATCAGAAATCCTAGATGTTCTATACACAAGCACAGAATTTCTATCTTTTTGGATAATTGTTTCAATGCCCAGATTCTTTCTTCTTTTCTAATGATCTACTTTTTGGGTCTATAACTATTTTTATGTTAAGCACTAAGCCTTACAATGTGTCATTCAACAGACAGAATCTGTTGCCAGTTAATCAATCATACTAATAATTTTTATAACAATTCACCCTGCTCCTATTTAAGACAGTGGCATAGCTCGCATTAAATTCAATAAAACATACAAAAGCCTTAGGTTTTTCATTTGAGAAATATAACCAGTTAAAAAAGCAATAAAGTTTGACATTGGCAGAAGACCAGTCTGTACCAGTGCAGCATCTAAGATAGTCAGTCCTAGCTATTATTGCCCTTGGCTCCTTTGTACTATAGCTAGAAGTAAATTACTTCTCTCTTAAATGGGACTAAAAAAAAGGAAGGTATACCATGGACAATGATGATCCATTTTCAGTACACATCTAAAAGAAAAAAGGAAGAAGACTTTTAATCAAAGTTATTATAAGAGCACCAACATGCATCTTCCCAAAAAAACATATCTCAAATAACAATGCATATCTCCATGTTTCTCTCTCTCTCTCTGTCTACTATGGCCTGACTTCACATCTCTGAAGAAGGCTAAACTGCCTAAAAGCTTAAGTCAAATAGAAATTGCTAATCCTTAAGGTAGCACATGATTCTTTGTTGTTTGGATTGGAAAAGACTAAAACAGCTGCACATTCCTGAAGTAATTGATTTTAATATTCTAAAGCTTTGAAAGTAAAATATGTTACAGTATCACAGTTCCTTAAACTTCCACCAGTTACAAGATGGAAGCTTTGGGTAACACAAAACCTAACACGGTAGACATGTATGTTTATTTCACACATGGCTGGAGGTGGAATTGTAGAAACCAAGTAATAGAAAAATCTAATAACTACTAATAGTGGCTGGCTTCTGAGAGAGAAAAAGAGAACTGCTTAAATATTTCCTTTGCATAGCCATTTTTTCAATCAACATGTTTTAATATTAAGGAGGGAAACATATGGGCTACATATGGGTGGAAGTGCAATACAGTCTATTTTGCACATGAAAACAATGGGGGAGAAAGATGTAAGCAACCCTCTTCCTAGCTTTACCCTTATTTGTTCTAGTCTCTTGTGGCTGCTTTTCATTTCAAGGACACAGAGAGTTCAGGGGACTCTTACATAAATCTGCCATATGAAACCGCTTGTGTTCAGCCAAATAAGAAAGCTAATTAATTTGAACAAATGGCTATTGCTAAGCAACACACTCTGCTTCCATAGACAATATTCTTTTCAACCTTACTGCATTTCAGGAATGTAACCTGTTCCAAGACAGGCATTTACATCCTAGTAATAGCTTCAGCAAAATGGAACACTGCACACACACTGTATATCGAACAGGAGTCTAATTTGCTGATGAGTGTAGTGCAGTGTTGGCGAACCTATGTCACGGGCACTAAAGGTGGCACTCGGACCCCTTTCTGTGGGCACCCGACATGGACCTTCACAGCCACCTGTATTCAGGTTAAATTGCTGTATTGGCACTTTGCAAAAATGAGTGGGTTTTGAATCAGTTTGGGCCCTCGATCTCTAAAAGGTTCGCCATCACTGGTGTAGTGCATATCTCTCTCCCTCCCTCCCTCCCTCCCTATCTATAAAGGAGAGGCCTTTCTCTCGGTCCCACCACCTTTACAGATGTGTGTGATGAGACCACAAGATGTCTTCTCTGTTGCTACTCCCAGTCGTTGGAACTCCCTCCCATAGGAGGCCAGATTTGCCCCATCCTTGCTATCCTTCTGAAAACAGGCAAAAGCCTTTTTCTTCAGGCAAGCTTTCCCAGAAGGACTACCTACTAGGTGATTGTTAGATGGATTGTTATGTATTATTGCTTGGAGGGAATTTGTAATACTAATGTGTTTTCCATGAGTAGTTTTTCATCTCTCATAGTGTCATTTTTCTTTAATTGGTCACTTATTATTCTTAGATCTCATATTGCCTTTTTATTTATGTTAAGATGCCTCTTCAAAGTCATTGTTCTTCACTTTAAATATTGACTTCAATGTTTCATGATTTTATATCATCCTTCAATGTTGTAAGCTGCCACAGGCCCTTTCAAAGGAGAAAGGTGGTATAAAATATTTAAAATAAATAAATACCGTAAATATACCACCTCATAGTGCGCACATTCTCTGGGCACAACATGTTAAATCACATATTATAACTGATTCAAAATTGATTGATTGATTGTTTTATATACTGCCAAGTTTAATTCAGATAACAACTTCGCGTGGTGTAATACCATAGGTGGCTTTAAATAAAAAGAGGTTACTTACCTGTAACTCTGGTTCTTCAAGTGGTCATTCTGTGATTCCACACATTGGGTTAATGTGTGCTTGCAACTCCTCGGAACCTTCTGGAAAACAGAGATCATTAGAAGTACCTCCCCCTATATAAGGCCACCTCTGCCTCCTCCTACCTCAGTTCTGCTTATCTGCTGCTGTCAGAAGTGACAGAACTGACAAGACAAATAGCAGAGAAGGAGGGTGGGTATGTCTGGAATCACAGAATGACCACTCGAAGCACCAGAGTTACAGGTCAGTAACCTCTTTTTCTTTGTCGTGGTCTTCCGTGATTGCACACATTGGGTGATTAGCAAGCTGACTTGCCGGAGGTGGGTAGTCATGGCAGAACTGAAGTCAACACAGCACGCCCAAAGGAAGTATCTACACGGGCATGTGTGTCTAGTCTGTAGTGACTGGCAAAAGTCACAGAACAGGACCAAGTGGCAGCCCTGCAAATGTCAGGAATAGTAGCCACAGCTCAAGTGGAATGGGCATGTACAGACGTTGGTTAAAGGTGTTTTGGCGAGGTTACAGGCCAGTGAAATGGTAGCTACAATGGATTTGGAAATGGATTGGGAAAACCTCTTTTGCTATCACAGATACACACAGTCTTTTTGTAGTACGGAAAGACAATGTCCTTGAAACATAGTACGAAAGGACTCTCTTGACATCTAGGGAGTGTAAGGAACATTTGAGATCAGTTGATGGGTTAGGAAAAAATGTAGGCAATAAAATCAGCTGGTTCAGATGAAAGTCTGATACCACCTTAGGCAGAAAGAAAATGTTCGGAAAGAGCATCACCTTATTGGAATGAAATTGAAGGAAGGGTGGATCTATCCATAGTTTTGCTAGTTCACTCGCACGGCGTGCAGACATTATTGCTACCAGAAAGATAGCTTTCAAAGAAAGCAACCTGTCGGAGGCTTTGGAGAGGGGTTCAAACGGGGGCCTCCTAAGCTGGCAGAGGACTAGTTTGAGGGAGTATTGAGGTACAGGAGGTTTTATTTGAGGTACGACTTTTCATGGTTGGGCCTGTGGCCGCAAATAAAGATTGTTGTTGTATGACGTTTCAGAGGCCTTTAAGGAAGTTTTTCAGCATAGGGTGACGGAAAAGGGCAGCAGCCTCTGAGGCCAGAGGCTGATATGATACTCTAGCCGCCACATAGACTTTCATTGTTGATATAGATTTGTGCCTAGATGTGAGATGGTGGAGAAATATCAGCAAGGTGTCAATAGTCACAGGTATGGCTGGAAAATGATTAGCATCGGCAAATGTTTTGAAGAAATTGAACTTATAGCAGTATAGTGATCTGGTAGATAGTTTCCTGGAGGCTTGCATTATATGTGGGTTTGAGGGAAAATTCGCCACATTGTCAGATATAGGGATTGAAGGTCTGGATGAAGAATTTGAAAACGGTGTTGTGACAGAAGATCTGGTTTGAGAGGCAGCCTGTAGTATTCCGCTGCTATCTTCGTGAGGGTCAGGAACCATGGTTGATGCCACCATGGGGCAATTAATAGTGTCCTGTTTTTGATGACAGTTTGTAGCAACATCGGCAGGGGAGGAAACAAGTATAGAAGATGTGAAGTCCATGGAATCATGTAAGTGTCACCCGTTGATAAAGGACCGATTCCTGCTCTGATACAAAAGAGATCACATTTACCATTGGTTTGCAACACAAAGACATCTATGTCGTTGGAAGGCCCCACATATCTGATAGCATGTGAAACAGGGACAGATGGAGAGACCATTTGTGGTTGTTGTGTGTGCTACGACTGTGTTTCTGCTAGAGAATTGTCCTGTGTTGATACGTCGATTGCTACATGTGTTATCTTGTGAACACAACACCAATTCCAGAGCTGGATGGTAAGGACTAGAAGGGATGGAGAGTGTGTCCCCGCTGTTTGTTATATAATACATCACTGTGGTGTTGTCTGTGATGGGTTTGGACACCTTCACCTTGTATTTGTGGTAGAAAGGCCTTGAAGGCTTTTATTACTGCAAGCAAAGAACGTGTATTTGCAGTTTGTTGCAGTATGCATCTCATCCAATTGGACTTGCATTGGTTGTTAGTTGAATGTGTAATTGTGGTGCTTCAAAGCGGATTCCTACTTTTAGGTTGGAAGAGTGAAGCCACCACTGAAGTTGAGAGAGAAGCCTGTGTGGCACCAAAAGCGGGGTGAGAGGATTGTCCATTAGTGGGTTGAAATTGGACAGGAGCCATGCTTACAGAGGACGCATGCGTAGCCTGGCGTTGGGTACTGTTGAAGTTGTAGACGCCATTAGCCCTAGGAGTTCCTGGACTTTGATTGCAGTCACATGGGAATGTGACTGAAAATAGTGGATCAGGGATGATATCTCTAGCTGTTGTTCCACAGGTAGAAACACTCTCCCAATGACTGAATTCAGGATGGCTCCTACATAAGGAATTGTTTTGGTCAGAATCAGTTTGGATTTCAATTTATCTGAAGACCCAGGTAGCTATGTGGGAGAGAGTGAATTGTGTGTCAACTTCCACTTGCCTCCTCAAGTGTTCTAAGTAGACCACATTAGATTCCTCTTGGTACCTCTGACGCTTAGTATACCGAGGTTCAGGATCATCAGAGTAGGAGGTATCGGGCTCTATATAACAAGACTTTCATCTAGTGGGTCGGGTCCAATTATGACTGGAAGAGGAGTCTTTGGGTTTGATATATCAGGTTCTGCATCTGCCAGGTCAGGCTTGAGTATTGTCCGAAGAAGAGCCATTGGGCTCGACATAAGTAGATTTACGTCTCTTCTGTGAAGGGGCCTCGGAGTTGGAAGGTTTGTTGTTGTATTGATGCCGCCACCAAGAAGAGTGGTGTAAAAGTTTTCAACGCTGAATGGGCTTGAGGGAGATAAGAGTCCGAGTCTTTCCGGTGTCGAGCTCGAGGGATCGGCAGTTGCAGATTTTTAAAGGACGGAGCTTGTGCAGTGTAACTCAGTATTATGCGCATTTAGGCAAACACACCCTGGGGGCAACCAAGATCGATGGTTGTCGGTGCCAAGTAGGTTGTGATTCAGGCTGAGGTTGTGTAATTTCTGACAGCACAGCATGGGATGAGCCAGAGGTAAGGATGCGCTGCGATTCCAGACTAGAGCAAGCCCTTTATATAATTGTTGGCACTTCTGTTGAAGTCTCGCCCCAGAAAATTGAATGGGTGGAGCTTAGAGACCAAATGCCATTCCGTTTGAGGTGGAGGGGTTGGTCATCCTCCAAATCCATGTCTCTGGACAAGTTGACCTCGAGCTCATGAGGTTTCGGGCTTGGTTTCGAGTGCGTGGAAGGTGTTGACTGAGTCTGCCTTGATGTGCTCTGTTGTTTATTCAGTTTTTTTCCTCCAGTCTCGATTTGGTTTTAGCAGTTGATCCGAGACTTGGTTTTTGGAGCTGCTGAGTATTGCTCCAAGGAAGCTGTGGATGGCTGAGACTCTGGAGGACTAGGCTGAGCCACAGTAGGTTGGACTTAAGATGCTGTAGCCTTGTTCTAAGAGCAGGCTTGGTGAACTTTTTGCAGTGGATGCAGGAGTAGTGTTGGTTACCTTCTCCCAGGCAGAAGAGACAGAGAGAATGTTCGTTGGTGTTGGAAATTTTATTTCTATAGGCAAGACAATGTTTGAATGGCTCTGAAGAGGACATAGAAAGGGCGGGAAAACTGGGAAGGAGATACAATAAAAGCAACGGGGGGGAAGGATGGGAGGTTTCGTCAAATAAAAGGAAAAAGAAAAGTATTCTTTTTTAAATAAAAAGAATAGTAAGTTTTTCTTATCTTTTAAGAACAAAGAGCAGAAGAGCTTGAGGAGTACAGGTGGCGGAAAAGAAGGAACTGAGGTAGGAGGAGGCGGAGCTGGCCTTATACAGTATAGGTGGGAGGTCCTTCTAACAATCTCTATTTTCCAGAAGGTTCCAAGGAGTTACTGTGCGAGCACACATTCAGCGAATGTGTGGAATCACAGAATGACCACGACAAATATTGTTTTTACTAGTTTCTTAAAAACTAGAAGGGAAGGTGCTTCACAAACCTCTGTTGGAAGCTTGTTGTTATGTATTTTTTCTCCAGCTAGGGCAGGGGTCCTCAAAGTTTTCAAGCAGCAGGCCGGTCCGCCCCCCCCCCAGACACCAGTGGGGGCCGGACCAAAGTCCCCTCAAAAAAGGCTGACATGGAAAAAAAGGAGGGAGGGAGGGGCAAGTGGGCAGAGCCCCACACGATCGGCCCAATTCAGTGCATCTCCAGAGGCCCAGCAATGCCTCCTGCACCAGATCACCGCCCTGAGGTGCCACCGTTGGTATCCCTCTGCTGCGCCTCTTCCTCCTCCTCCTCCAGTTGCAGAGGCTGGAGCAGCTCTCCTTCCTTCATTCATTGCATTGGGTAGGAGGCAACAGCCTAGGCAAGCTTAGGCCCCTCATCACCTTCTAGGTGGCCACTTAGGATGAGGAGCAGCAGCCACAGCAAGGGCAGCAAGGCTGGTGCCACTGCACGCAGATCCAGCCATGCGCCCTGGCCATCACACCCTCGCTGCGCCCCGGAATGAAAGCTGCCTCCTCTCTTGGCCTGGTCCAGCCCGGCTCGACTTGGTGCGCTGCAAGTGAGGGAGGGAGGGAGGGAGCAACGGCTGGGAAGGAGGGAGGGGAAGCAGGAAGGCCTGGCGAAAGCCACCCACAGCCCGCTCACTGGCCGAGCCCAGCCAGGCTGCGGTGCTCTGTTGGCTCACCAGTCTGCCCATCACCAACTGGGGACAAATGCAGCCCCGCCAGCCTCCCAGGAACCAGGCCCGGGCCCCCGTTGACCTTCCCTTCCCTTCTTTCTCCGCTGCCTCCTTCTTGCTGGTCTCTAACCCGTGGTGGTGGTGGCAGCCTCAGCCTTCGGCCATGGCTGGACTCCCTCCTCCCCTCCCTTGCTCTACGGAGCAAGGCAGCAGCTCAGAGGGGGCTGGGTGGGCGGGAAGTAGCTCCATTTCCCTCTCAGTTGTCCATACCTCTGTCCATCCCTCCTTCGTTCCACTGCCGTGGCTGCTCTGGCTCAGAAGGCTGGCTGGTGCTGCTTCTGCCTGCCCCCTTCCTCACAACCACAATAACACAGGTGGCGGCCACATAAGGAAGGCAGGCAGGTGGCATGGAGGAGGAGCAGGGGCGGGGCCTTGAGGCCATGGAGGGAGTGGGAGACCTTGCTGCAGCCCTCCTGTTTTAAACTGCCCCACTTAGCTGAAGCCGGTGCCCCGACTATCTGGGCGTTGGGTGGGTGGGGAGCGGGGGACCTTGCTGTGGTCGTCCCACTTTGAACTGCCCCACTAGCCAGCGTGCTGATCATCTGGGCAGTGGGTGAGGGGAGTGGGGGAAGCAACATAGCCCACCGCTTTGAACTGCCTCAGCAATAGAAGCAGCTGCGAAGGCTGGCTTGCTCATAAAGCAGGGGATAGGTGTGTGTGGGGGTCTGCCATTGGTCCCAGGAGGTGGATTCAGGACCCTGGGGGGGGGCTGCATCTTCCCCCCAGGCCTTAGTTTGAGAACCCCTGAGTTAGGGACACTGCTGACCAGGCAGTGAGACCACAGCAATGAAACCTATTATTCAGTCATGATCCACTAAGCTTTGGGTGCAAGGGGAAACAACCAGAACCATGTCAGGAGAGAGAGGAAGGAGAAGGGTTGCCTAAGAGGTGCAGATAAAGTAGGGATCAAACCCAATTGATATTGCAGTGACACTATGGGAAGAGACAGGCAAGATTGGAGGCAAGCCAGTGTCAGAAGACTATGGGCTGTTCTAGGCTTTCATCCAATTTCACCAATAGCTATAGAAATATAGAGAAATTTCCAGTGACTTGCCCAGATACTTTCCCTCTTCTGGTCTCTGGATGTCAGAAGCTTTTTCTTTTCTTTAATTTACTTGCTCATGGGATGAAAAGAGAAAACTATCTGTATCCACAACTTATGATGTATATACAGTACAAAGCCAATGGAAGACTAACCAAAAACAGTAGGCAAGTGCTCAACTAAATAAAGCTTACTAGAATGATGGAGGGAAAATAAATGCTGTATAAAAAAAGAAAAGAATGAGGATCTTGATTTGTCTGCATCTGTTTTTTATTTCTCACACTGGCCATCTGTAGGAGAAAGAATGAGTCATAGTTACAAGAAGATCCACATTAATCTTATTTCTGATAATAGTGCAGCTTGACCTTAAGAGTAAAAATTATTGTGATGAATTTCCCAATTTTAAAATACTACAGTACAAGTCTTATAAATTGCACTAGAGGAGATTCCACTGAAGCACTGGAGATTTGGCAAGTCCCCTCTTCTATAAGTTCCACTGATTCAAATCGGCCTACTGTAGCTGTGACTTAATTTAGAATTGTTAAATCACAGGTGGAATAGGTCCATTTGAATCACTGGAACTTATGGAGGAGTTGGCTCACTAAATCCCCATTGATTCAATGGTCCTACTCTACTGCAATTTATTGTGCTAAGCAATAGGATTTTGACTGATGTGTTTGGGAAAAGAATATTGTATTTAAGCACTAAAACGCACTTTAAATGAATCAATTTAAATTAATGAATGGGCACTAGTTGATCTGAACCAACAGCTTACAAGTACTTACAGGTCACAGGCAGAACAATGATGACATCGATCAGGCTTGATTAGCTGGCATCTATCGCAGTATCTTATGGCTGTGATAAATATTTTAAAAATCAGTTAAAATGAATCAGTTAGTTTAAAAGCTTAGAGTTCAGAGAGATTCTGCTAACACAAAAGGATTAATTATAACTCAGAATGCTAAAATCATAGAACTACAGAGCTGGAATCTCCTGGATAATCGAATCCAACTTGCTGCCAATGAACTAATGGATCTTGAAGATTAATGTGTGAATACAAGAGTTTGGCCAACAGTTGGATGCATCAAAATAAAAACCACAGATAAAAAGACTGCAAGATATGTGTCTAGAAAAATAGTCCTAAATGTGTAGACCACCTCAAGCCTTAGAAAGAACATCAGACAGTGAATGCAATCTTCTTCCAGCTGCTACAGATACAAATGGCACCTCGTGTAGAATTTAAAAAACAATAAATATTTATGAAAAGTTTAGAATTGGCTTTAGTTTAGAAAACATGGGCATCCATTTGTTACTTAGAAAGAGCAAGAGCAAGATAGACGATAAGACCAAGACTGAAACTTGAAGAACTTGATTATTCACCAGAGGAAAGGAAGCTCAGACAAATGACAAATCAGTTTTCCAGTATGAACACAAACAGGCTTGACTCCTTGGCTAGTGAATCCACACCTCCCAATTTTTCATTTCAGGGATGCCAGTTATTTACCTTACTCAGCAAACCACTGTTTGCTATTTCAATAAACTTAGAAGATGAATTCTTTCCAATTATTGTTGCAAACCACATTCAAACAAAACTGAAAACTATTATTTGTCAAGGAACGCTATATAAGATGATCAGGGCATGAGCTTGTGACTGCTGAATGTCTTCAATTCAACATAATCATGTAATCATGATAATAAAAAGTCATGCAATGCTGGACGGTTTGCAGTTCTACCTCTTGATGTTGTCGTAGTATATACAGGAAGGTCTTTGGCAGCTCTTCTCAGTATTTCCTGTTGGGATTCTGGTCTCTCTTCTTTTTCATACTGCTCTTTATCAGATTTGGACAAAGAGAACTGAAAAAGACAAAAGTGTGATTTCCCCCCTTCATTTACCAGTAGCGTTTTTGTGATATGTAAAGTATTATAAATAATATGATCAGGGCATCTCCAGGTCAGCCTCAGGGTAGCCCCATACAGAATCATTTTAGAGCTCAACAATCCATGTTGTACAGGATCAATGTTGCCAGAGACCCCTCGCCCTCAGCCAGGCAGGAGGGCAACCGGGCAATCAGTCTAAGTCAGGCCTGCCCAAAGTCCGGCCCGGGGGGGGGGGGCAAATCCAGCCCGCCAGGTCATTCTGAGTGGCCCGCGGCTGGCTGGCCCACCCCTCCCTCCCCCTCCTTCACCCCATTTTTTAAAAAAGAAAGTGGGTGGGGCTTGCAGTGGGGTGGCAGGGTTGGGGAGCAACCGGCCCCTGACACATTCTCAGCCACCAAATCTAGCCCTCCTTACAAAAAGTTTGGGCACCCCTGGTCTAAGTTGACCTGGACTTGGCTGTAATCTGCTTTTAAAGCTGCAAACTGTAGTAGAGATACTAGAACACAGAAAAAACCCTATGTATCTATATGAAACTCTGTGAGTAAGGATTAGGAGGTCAGGAAGCAACTTGTAACTTAAATGTATGTTCTAGAAGAGCTACGGATAACAGACTTTATGAAGAACCTTCAGTGTGCACTGATCTTCCTTATCTGCATAATGTTCCCCATGTGCCACCTTCCCTTGAAATTGGCTCTCCTAAGCAACAACACTGGAAACATACTGTACTTGAGATTTTTCAGAAGGAAGTAATAAAATTTTAGAGGAGCCACTGAAGTACAAACTATCACACATGACTAATATATATAAACAAATCCCCTCAAATAATATTACAAGGCCTTGACGCATGATTAAAGCCCTGTGCCAACCTTTCTGATTATCCCATAATAAATAGGAAATGAGGAATATGGTTCAGTTTCCCACATCCCCCTTTCTATTGCAAATTTTCTCACTTCATTCCAGAGACTGATTTAGCCATCTGTGAACTATAGTTAGCACAAACTAGAATACCTAATCTATAACCAGTAGGAAAAACAATACCCTCTGCAAATGTAACCTTAGTTATCAACAGTGTGTAAATATATGAACATATATCACAAATTTTAAAAGCAAATGACTGCAATGGCATAGATAATTTAATCAAACAAAGATCAAGGGAGGCAAAATTACGGTGTTAGGAATGTTCTATCTGCAGAGCATTTAACTGAGGTAGGGTAATATAACATGGACAAACAAATGAGAAGATTTATGTAAATTGTATTGATCACAATATATTTGTTAGCTGCACTCAAATAAAATCTAATTATTTTAGCCCAGAGAAGGTGGCCAGTACCATCCTTCCACCCACCCACACACCTCTTTCTGGTACACACAGCATAAGCAGTTTCCCTTCTACTGAGATGTTTTCAGCTATAAAAATTGGTTTCAGGTTAAATCCTGGTAGTAAAATCAAAATCAAATGAAGGCCAGAGAAGAAGATATTAAAGTAATACATGCAACTGTTCTGAACCTTTATGGGGACAAAAGTCGGCAGCATTCCTTACTGGCCTGGGTTTCTGCTGCTGGAACCGAAGAATTCAGTAGAAGGTGGGAAAGGGAAATCTACCCTCCTTACTGTATTTATTTATTTATTTATTTATTTATTTATTTATTTATTTATTTATTTAGAGTCATTTTTACCCCACCTTTGTCCTTGGAAAAGGACCCAAGGCGGCTTACAGTAATGAGGGATAATATACAGTCCAGTACAATCAAGACATGTTCAAGTAATTGAGAACAAGGAATTGAGGGTCATCTTACAGCATCTGAAATTCTGTTCTGGAGAGCTGTGAAATCTTCTGGAAATGGGTTTCAGGCAGTTAAAAGGAGGGAGAAAATACATTAATGTCTGTACTGCCAATGTTGCAAGGTGGTTTTACACATTAATGCTTCTACAGCTGCCTCTCTCAGTAAGGCCATGCTCCTCAAAAAAGATATATAATTTTTAGGAGGGGTTTCATTTTTTAAAAAAAACACAGTAGTACTTCCCAATAATGTGACACTTTATCTGCTCTAGACTGCATTATCTCTCCCCCCCAACCCCGCGCTTTTTGTTCGGACACAGGAATGGAAATCCTGTTGCTTAGCATAGTAAGCTGTGCTATAATATGCCCACTGAATCAGTGGGGATTTGGTGGGTCAGCTCCTCTATACTATCCATTGATTCAAATGGACCTACTCTAGCTGCAACTTACTTTAGCAGAGCAAGTTGCAATTAGAGTAGGCCTGTTTGAATCAACGGAACAAATAAGTTGATTCCCCAATTCTCACTGATACCAATGGGCCTACTCTAGTGTGACTTACTACATTTGGAACGGGATTTCAAGCAGGGATTCATAACTATGGAAAATAATCCTACACAACAATGGGTGAATCCATGCTTATGCTGCTGTGCCTTTTCAGTGACTGGGCAATTTATAACATCCATAAACAAATATGAGATTTGTTACTGAGCATAATAGGAAACTGTTACAGTAAGGAAGTTCATAGAAATAAGACCCACGGTGAACTTATTTGAAATGTCAATTTAAGCAAGTGAGTAACAAAGACTTCAGCTGAATAGCACAATACCAGATTATTTTGTATGGGATATCTGAGTAATTAACATTCAAATTAATAAAACCCAAGTTAGCTACAGTGATTCTTTAGTTTTAGAAAACAATTATGCTTTTCATTCACAACAGTGTTAACATAATTCTTTACTGACAAAAATAACAGAAGAACAAACTACATCATATCTAGAAGCAAACATCAGTAGCAAAAACAATATTATTAGTAAGAGTGGCATCACTTTGCCAATGTGAACATTTACCTCATTGGAAGGGGAGGCAGGAGATGTAAAAATAGTCTTCCAATAGGACCACACAAACATGACAAACGACAGATGAAAAATCACAAGGTAGACAACTGCAATAAAAATAAAACACAAGCAAGATTTCAGTGAGTACTCCTAAAAAGAGCAAACATAATAAAAACATGCAATGGCCAGGATGTAGAAGACAATGATTTTTCATAACTATACAGCAAAGTAAATTTGAAGAGACTGTTTGGAATACCAAATTGTATGCTGCCATAGCCACTGCTAAACAGAATACCTCAACAGAATTGTGGCTGTGAAGGATTCTAGCTGTTGCAGGGATAGAATTAATTTGTCCATTAAACTGAAATTCAGATTATAAACACAGTGAAAAATCTAACTATACCTTGATTCTGTTCTTTAAGTGATGTTGTTTTACATACTATCTGAAAACAATAAAAACGAGAATCCAAAAGCCGAACTTCAACATGTCATTTGGGGAGCTACAAGAACTTCTCTTCCTTTCAAACAGCCCAGAGCTAGGCTTTTTAAATCCTCTGGAACATTTTTATGGGGTACCTGGGGAGTGTAATGGAAAGGATAACTAATCTGATTCTGCTTCTCCTAAGCTAAATTCTATCCTAAATGTATATTATAAAAACAAACAACCCTGAGGCTATGATCAAAAACATCAAAGGTGAAATGATGGTACATTCTGAATTAAGCTACAATTCCTTGTTTGGTATCATGTCTAAGCTGAGCTACTGATTTGAGGACTGCATTACTAGGTAAAGAATGACGCATGGGTAAAACAGCTGCCATTCAAGATTAAGCCTTATAAAAATGGCAAAGCACTATATTTACTATTGCAGGCTTTGGAACTGGCAAGTCATCACAGGCACTGGGAGCCAGTCTCCACCCCAAGATATGCCATTCCATATTTCACCAGGATCACACACTGACTCTACCTGTAGATGCCAGAGCTTAAATGTCAGCCAGACCCTGGTCCAACAACAGCCTGGCTTTATTTAGTATCTGAATTATGAAGAACCTGAACATTTGCATAATCTTTTATGAGCCCTGAGTTGGCTTAATATTAAGCAGAGTTGGTTTAACAAAAGAATTACAATGACATATACTTTAACACATTGCTGCTTGTGGAATGAATCTACCGAGATCACCTACATTAAATACTTGAACTATTTGAACTTTGCAAGTTGCAAAGTGTTAAAATATGACTAAAGTGAAACTATGAATATTTATGGATACCAACCACATTTCTATCCAATGAAAACACACTAATCTTTTTAATAACTATGGGGAAATTCTTAGTATTTGGTCTGGAAATGTGGCTCACAGCTGTCACATGTCTACAAAAAAGCAAGAGACAGGGACAGGCATAAATCTGTATCCTTAAATAGAAGATAGTGTACTATTACCTGCCAATAAATCATGCATTATTTATAATTTATGGAAATGCTATATACCCTAGGCCTAGGAAATAATAAAGTCTGATTTTTAAAGGTAGTTAAAGGTCCCTGTACATAAATCCGTATTTTAATAATTATAAAACAGCAATTACTATACACATTTTAGAAGGAATATACTGTATAAAAATACAAATGGAATTGATGTTTTAGTATTTTTAATAAATTTCTTATATAGGAGGTACACTTGGGGAAGGGGGTTTGATGAATTAGATGAATTATTCAATATAATGATGTTTTAGAACTTCCCATAGTTTTTACGGAAATAAGCATGATGGGACATTTTGTGATTTCTTAAGCTGAATATTAAGTGTACATTCTGGCCTTGTATTAGACCTCGTATTAGACGTTATCTAAGGTATGTAGCAAAATAGTCTGCTCCACGTAAAGTGCATTGCAGTAATCAATATGGGATGCTACCAGTGCATGTGTAACTGTCATGAGGCTCCACTCGTCCAGGTAGGGGTACAGCTGGTATATTTTCCGCAGCTGAAGAAAGACACCCCTGGCCACCGAGTCCATCTGGGATTCCAGAGTCATCCCTAAGCTACGGACCCTGTCCCTTAGAGGGAGTGCGATCCCGTTCAGGACAGGGAGATGGCCTTCTAACCAGTCCAGTGAAGCACCCACTAACAGCGCTTCCATCTAGTCTGGATTGAGTTTCAATTTATTAACCCTTATCCAGTCCATTATCTGGCCCAGGTACGAGTTCAGCACAGAAACTGCCTCACATGAACTGGTGGAAAAATGAGAGGTAGAGTTGAGTATCATCAGCATACTGTTGACTCCTCAGCCCAAACCTCCTGATGACCTCTCCCACCGATTCCATGTAGATGTTAAACAGCATGGGAGACAGTATCAAGCCCTCTGGAATGATGTAAATGTTAGAGCTACTGTCCCCCAGCACCACCTTCTGGACATGGTCAGCCAGGAAGCATTGGAACCACTGCAAAACAGTGCCTATCCAGAAGGACACCATGGTCGATGGTGTTGAAAGCTGCCGAGAGGTCCAGAAGTATCAAGAGGGTCACACCCCTTGGCTCTCTCCTGGTAAAGGTCATTGTGAAGGGCGACCAAGGCAGTCTCTGTTCCAAAGCCCGGCCTGAAACCCAATTGAAATGGATCCAGAAAATGTTTCATCCAGCAGCGCCTGGAGCTGTCTGGCCCCCAACTGCTCCAACACCTTGCACAAATAAGGGAGGTTTGCTACTGATCAGTAGTTAATCACCAGCCCTGGGTCCAGGTTAGTTTTTAAAGGGGTGGTCTAATTACCACCTCTTTCAAGATGGTAGGGACCGATTCCTCTCTTAAAGAGGCGTGCACAGTCTTTTGGACCGAACCCCCTTGGCAGATCTATTAATTAGCCAAGAAGGGCAAGGGTTGAGCAGTGTGGTGTTAGAACGGACAGACCCAAGCACCCTGTCCACATCCTTGGGTCTCAACAATTGAAATTCATCCAGTAACACTGGACCTAAGCATGGCACACTGGACACATCCCTTGATTCTGCACCAATGGTGCATTCCAATTCACTACGAAACTGAGCGATTTCCCCCTCAAACTGGACAGCAAACTCGTCGTCACTGTGAGTCGACAAATGGTCCAGGACCTTCACTGTATCTCCCAGTTGAAGAAGTCCCTGAACCACCTGAAATAGCTCCACTGGGCGGGACTGTAAGGAAGTAATACAGTTGGTGAAATGTTGCCTTTTCTCCAACCGTATCACCACAGAATAGGTCCGATAGTGGGCTCTAAGCTGTGTTTGATCAGACTCACAGCGACATTTTCTCCACCTGTGCTCCAGCCATCCCCCCTGTTATATCATGTTATGATAAATATCTCCACTTTCATAGGTGTTGCACAGAATAAGAACATAGGAACCTAAGAAGAGCCCTGCTGGAGCAGACCAATGGCCCATCTACTCCAGCTTCCTGTATCTCACATTGGCCCCACCAGATGCCTTCTAGGAGCAAATGAAACAACTAGATACCTATCTCCTAATACCACTCCCTTGCATCTGGCATTTTGAGGTACTCTCCTTTTAAGCTTGAAGATAACATGTATCCCCATCCTGGCTTGTAACCTACAATGGTCTTTTCCTGCAGAAATTTGTCCTATCTCCTTTTAAAGGTATCTAGACCAGATGCCATCACCACATTCTGCAGCATAGAGCTCCATAGATTAACAACACACTGGGTATGAAAGACTGTTTTAACCCACAGATTATACAATCAACTCATATATAGCATTACAGAAGAGAAACCAAAAGAAAGCAAACAGATGATCAGATGATTAGCAACATAAGAACATGAAAAACAATGCAGAAGAAGACAAAAACACGTGCCAAATGATATGAAAGCTATTGTAAAATACAGATTCTGTATTTTCTGTTTACACATTGATATACAGGGATAAATTTCACATAGATGGATTTGTACTCTAGAAATGTTCCTAACCAGAAATCCAAGTTTTGAAAAACTCTAGAAAAGCAACATTTGGGCAATATGTAATTAGAGTTTATAATTGTGGAAAACCCCTTCTTTCTCCTAGTTTTCATTACAGATGTTCATCTGTAAACCGAAGCTAAGAGAATTTTTCATCTTTATTTATTTATTATTTATTTATAGAGCTTCTATACCGCCTATCTTCCACTGCAAGACTATTGTGGAAAGGAGGATCTGGTACAGCAATTGAATAAGGCCGATGGAAAACCCTCAAGCAGATTTTGGTGGGAGACTTTGGACTTGAAAAGTAACTAAAATGCCATTTCCCTTCCTGATAATACAGCACATCTGAATGATATAATGGAGTGAAGATTTGTCTACACCAATTTCATACTCTCAGCATAGCTTTTCCACAGCTATTCCTGGAATTCAGCAACACCTTTAGCAAGTGCAGCATCTCCTTTTACCCCTCTTTCGATGCAAGAAAATACAATTGTTACTTTACTATAATAACATTTCTTTAAAAAAAGATCAGCAGGGTTACTTGTAAATTGACTGACGATATGTGAAAAGGTAGGTGGCAATTTCACGTCTCCCTTGATTTCATTCAGAGGGTTGCTTGTCGTCTTCTGCAGTACTTTTTGTCTTTTCAGACCTTCTCCATGTCACTTGTTTCCTTCTCTTGCTTTACTTTTTTACACCAGAAAGCAGCAACTAACATTCACCACCCACCCCAGAACAACTCCCTCCATTTTGATATCCTGAAAATGATTTTAAAAAGATAGTGCAATATAAAATCTGGGCTGCAAATACAAAGTATTGCAGAGGAAAAAAATGGAAGTTGGATCGAGTATTTTTGTTCTGAGGGTCTTCCATTTTTGGTGTCTTCATCTTTTTAACCCCGACTTTTAACACAGACGCAGTGTTGGGGCTTTCCAGAAACATGGGGCAAATATTAATTTCCAGAAAGAAACCTGCAGGGGTTTTACCCAGGTTTATGTGGAACAATGGGATTTCCTCTTTCTATTTAATTCTCTGAGAAGGGCAAACTGTTATCTGTAGGGCAGAAAGGAAGGGTTTTGCAGGTGTTCAGAAGCACTTGCTGGCTAGATGAAATAATTTTGGACTAGTCAGTTTAAACACTGCTTGGAACTGTAATTTGTGAGGCATTATTCTGCTGAGTTTGCAACCTAGATATTCTTATGTTACGATGATCTCTAGAATGTTTTTAAGCGGTTACAGCAGTTAAACCACAGGAAATGTATGTAAAGACTTCTGTGCACTTCAGGAACTGTGCTTAAATCACAATAACACTCCAAATTGTGACATTTTAACGAGATACTTGAAAGGCCGAAAATAAAATAAAATCAATCATCGAAGAAAACTTCTGCTGCCTCACAGCACTGATCAGCTATCAGGAAGTGCTTAACCTGCCAATGTCCTTAAATGGCTCTCTACTTAAGACACTTCATGGTAGTGGCAAATTGACAGCCGCTTCCTGGGGACTAAACAGGGATAGGTGAGGTCTGTATGCCATTTGGATGTGTGGCATCCAAATGGCATACCTGACATCTTAGTAATCTTATTTAGCCCAGCCCAGCCTGCTGAAAAATGGGTGTGTAGTAGACAAACCCTCAGCGATCCACAAGCATTTCCCATATTTTCTCCTAACAAGGGTACAAGGTGCAATGAAAGATGGACAAGTATTTTGACAAACAAACAAATCCTGAGCCCAACATATGGAAACAGCAGCAATACAGAAGATGAAGTACAGTACTTGAACATATCAATGACTCAATGTGTGCCTGCCAAACTCACTAGGGGCATGTTTTGCTAATACTTTCCAAAATCATGTTCAGTGAAGAACTATCAGACAACTAAGTACTGTATTTTTCTCTACCTCATGAATACTTTCTAAAATAGTCAGACCATGGAAATGTTACTTTTTGGGATTATATATCCTAGAATTCCCCTACTAACATTTAGTTATAATCTAAAAAAAGCTCTGGATAGTAACACATTGCAAAAAGATTTGTCTGGTGACAGAATCGGTTATGTCTCTTGACCCTTGTGTTCATTCAAATCACTAAAGCATTTTAATTCTAGGTGGTACCTACTCTTCTAAAATATTCTGCTCTCTTCTATTTTATACACTGCAAGGGAGTAAACGAATGTACTACAGGTGAATGCAAATAAGCATCATCTATACTTAAGAATGACAAAATTTAGAGCTCAGCTATGCACACTGTGTGTGTATGGAGCAAAGGAAAATCAAAGAAAACGTTAACATTTTATATACAGAGAAACAGTCCTACCTTTTTCTCCAGTTGAGGTAATTGTAACTAGGGAAAAAATAAAACTAGAGTGAATATGTGCATTTTTAACATAAACAATCAACATTATTAAAATATGAATAACTCTTGATTTAAATATACTCCAAAGTCTAAGAACTTAAGAAATACAGTACTGAGCAAAATCCTCTGAAGAAAAATTGTTTGTCTACTTTGGAAAAGACTCATTAGCTATGCCCCTTTCAGTTCTCGGAGAAAGGAACTGTTTTGACAATATGTGCTGCTGTCCAATAGAAGTTGCCTTCAGTTTTATATATTCCATTTTTGCTTCAAGTTTGGAAAACTGAGATGAAAGAGCTGCAGTGTGTATGGGATATACAAGTAGGACCCCCAGTATCCGCTGGGGATTGGTTCCAAGCCTTCCCGTGGATAATGAAAACCGTGGATAAGAAAGAATGCCAAAATGTCCCCAAAACTGCTGTTTTGTGATAGTAACTTGCTTTACAGCTGCTGTTTGTGATGGTAGCTTGCTTTACGGCTGCTGTTTTATGACAGTAGCTTGCTTTACAGCTGCTCTTTGTGACAGTAGTTTGCTTTGCGGCTGCTGAATTTTTTTTTATTTTTCCTCTGCCAACTGTGGATAACTGAATCAGTGGATACAGGTGTCCTACTGTACTGTAGTAGGTATTAGGGGTATGAGGGCTACGTCCCCTAAGTAAAAACTAGGGCAGACCTGGTTATGTTTTTGGTCCTTAGACAAGGGCTAAAAATGACCTGGTTGGGATTAATGTGTTGTGTCTTAAATGAATGAGCCTTTTACACTGCAACCTCATTCACTGTTCTTTAAAACTTGCCACACCAAACTATACTTTCTTAGTTTGTTTAAACAGGAAAATTAAGGTTAGCAGGTTCACAAGAAACCAAGGTTGTAAACTAACTTCAGGTTGTGGTTTCAGCCCCACCACTTGCTTTTAACCTGTTTAAAAGTAATTTAAAAGCAAAGTTTAAAAGTCAAGTAATTTCCCTTGTTCCTACGTTTGGCTGGTTAAGAAAAGTGTCACAGCAAGGAGAAAACTTTTAAACAGGCATGTTTTGCTGTAATCCTATGGATGATTTAAAACTGATGCTAATCTACTTAAAATTCTGTGTGCGTGCCAGCAGAGAAGCAGCAAACAATGTTTGTGAAATAGAGCATGTTTATTTACTATTCCTTCGAGTACAGAAGTGAAATGTACCAACAATAATTGTTCTAGAAAGCTGCAATGAACTAAACTCTGTACAAAAGTTTTATTTTAACAAATTTATCACTTGCTTTTGATGACAAAAAAGGTATTCAATATATAACTCTTTATCATTAAGTGAGAGTCCCTGCAAAAATACTAAAGTACTGTACTAGAAAAATCATACAATAGACAGTACATTGCTTCTGTAATCTAGTACTCCATCATTGTTATAAAAATAGCTACTGCTTCTGAAGGATCTTTGGATAGTAATAGGTGGAGCACTGCTGAACTGACCCTTTGGCAGATCTGACTGCAAACTGAACAACACAGAAACATGAACAGATTTGTGTAACTTCCAGCAGGCACATCACTATCAAGTATCAACGTGTCACAAATAAGTCAAAGAAATCCTGTCTAGGATTCCTTTACAGCACAGTCTTATACATATTTACTGAACGATAAGTCTGAATGAACTGAATTTACTCCCAAATAAATGCATTAACAAATGCTACTATTATCTTAATTAATAGCTCAACCAAAATTTCAGTCAGCAATTAAGTTTGATAAAGACATGATTTGTCTTATTATGTACACTGGACCTGCACCACAGCTTTTAAAAAACAAACCTAATTCTACAGTTGCTGTGTTCTGAGATAAACAATAAAAATGGATGCATTGTTAGAACTGTCAGAATATTTATTTAAGAAGATATTCATATGGCTGAAATTCAATAACAATCAATATGTACAATCACCAACAACCTCTGCACTCTTCTGAGTCCTTTACACATGCCTAAGACTCAAGAGAGGGATGTGTGTGTGTATTTCATAACACATTGGACTTCAAAACAAGCAGAAGCATCCGTCTGGTTTCAAACGCATTGCAACATGAATTGCAGTGCATCTGTGTTCACGTCTTGGTCAGGTATGGAGCACGAAGCACGTACAATAGGTTCTTCCATGGTTTTCTTCAATTTATGAATGGGAAATGGGGAATCTATATGCTAACTGTTGACACCTGCTTACCTACTGTAATCAACCACTGGAGTTCTCCATTTCAGAGACTCTCTCCATCTTTTTATTACTATTGCCCAACCGCAGCTTACTATTTTTTATCCTGTGTTGGGCCACATATTTGCATTTGCTGAACCTCAACTAATGGGTTGCCAGATAGGAGGCTTGGCAAAATGATAATGGTGGACAAAAGCGGTAAAATAGATTTCTGTTACTATTATTGGCTTGGTCTTAGACTAATTCAGCAAGGCAGAATCACACACATATAGGAGGAGATTCAACAAACTAAAGATAACTTTAATCTCACTGGAAAAAATGACCCTTGGCAACACCACTAAGGTAATTTTGTACACTTTACTAAACTCAAAGGCTTAACTTGTATATTGTGTCACTTTGAGTGCTCTCCATGTAAAACTTTATGGAATAAAGAACCAGGATACCCAGCCTCTTAAGCCTAGTCATCCAGATATGTACCATCTACTAGCACTCTATATCTGAGAAGAACAAGACAAAAGAGCTTCAGAGATCTAGATATCTCTAAACATAATAGAGTGGTGCTAGTCATATTCTGTAGCATGTAATGATTCTTAGGAATAATTTATACCTTAACATGTGATGGGGAAAGAAGAGAAAAAATGAATGACAACCAAAGTTATCTAGCATTTGAAAAAATAATGAGCTTCTTAAAATAAAACAAATGACAACAGAACTGAGATGACTATAATGCCTCTTTTATTGATACAGTTAATTAGAAAGACTTCTTGTTCTGTATAAAAAGATTAAACAATGTTTCTATTCATATTACTGTAAAAGAAAGGATTCTATATTTTGATCCAACAGTACACAAGGAAAAAAAAATAGAACAAGCTGAATGTAGAGATGCACAGTAAATAAGATGAAAGGCTTTACAAATCAGTTGAGGGAAAAGGTGAAAAGAAATAAAAATGAGAATATTCAATTCCAGATTATACAAACAGCTAGTCTAGCCATTCAGAGAATAAAACAAAAAACACAGGAGGGATCAGGAACATAAGAACATAGGAACATAAGAAGAGCCATGCTGGATCAGGCCAAAGGCCCATCTAGTCCAGCTTCCTGTATCTCACAGTGGCCCCACCAGATGCGTTCGGGAGCGCATGAGACTAGATATCTGTCTCCTGATACCACTCCCCTGCATCTGGCCCTTGAAGTACCCCGGTTTTAAGCCCGGGGATTACACATCTCCATCATGGTTTGTAACCTGTGATGGACTTTTCCTCCAGGAATCTGTCCAATCCCCTTTTGAAGGCATCCAGGCCAGATGCCATCACCACATCCTGTGGCAGGGAGTTCCATAGACTAACAACGCGCTGGGTGAAAAAATATTTTGTTTTGTCTGTTCTTACTCTCCCAGCCCTCAATTTGAGTGCATGTCCCCTAGTTCTGGTGTTTTGTGAGAGGGAGAAGAGCTTCCCTCTATCCACTTTACTCATGCCCTGCATTATTTTGTACATCTCAATCATATTCTCCCTCAGACGCCTTTTTCCAGACTAAAGAGTCCCAAATGTTTTAGCCTTTCCTCATAAGGGAGGTGCCCCAGCCCAATAATCATTTTAGTCACTCTCTTCTGCACCTTTTCCAGTTCCACTATGTCTTTCTTGAGATGCGGTGACCAGAATTGTACACAATACTCCAGGTGGGGCCTTACTATTGTTTTGTATAATGGCATTATAATGTTGGCGGTTTTATTTTCAGTCCCCTTTTTGATAATCCCTAGCATGGAATTGGCCTTCTTCACCGCTGCCACACATTGGGGAGACACCTCCATGGAGCTGTCCACCAGCACACCAAGATCTCTTTCCTGATCCGTCACAAATAACTCAGAGCCCATGAGTTGACAGATAAAGTTTTGATTTTTTGCCACAATATGCATTACTTTACATTTGGCTACATTAAAACACATTTGCCATTTCGCAGCCCATTCCCCCAGTTTGGAGAGATCGTTCTGGAGCTCTTCACAATCTTCTCTGGTTTTTACCACACGGAAAAGTTTTGTGTCATCTGCAAACTTGGCCACCTCACTGTTTATCCCTGTCTCAAGGTCATTTATGAACAGATTGAAAAGCACCAGTCCCAGGACAGAACCCTGGGGCACACCGCTTTTCACTTTTCTCCATTGTGAACATTTCCCATTGACACCTACTCTTTGTTTCCTGGATCTCAACCAGTTCTCAATCCATAAGAGGACCTGCCCTCCTATCCCCTGACTGTGCAATCTTCTCAGCAGCCCCTAATGAGGGACTGTGTCAAAAGCCTTTTGAAAATCTGCTTAAGGCATATTGTTTCTGTTTGATTGGATGAAATTCTTTGGGGGTAGATATGGATGGCTGCTCAAAATCCCTCTGGGAAATGCACTAGAAGATAAGGTCTAGGGCAGACGCCATTCTCATACTTCTACCCAGCTGTTATCAAATACAGAGCACCAAATAGCTGGAATAGTTGAGAAAGCACTGGAGGAACAGCAATCTTGCCTGTATTGCAATCTCAAGGTTGCCAAAATTCCTTTACTCATCTCATGCAGACAAGATACCTGTGAAGACAGCAGCTCTTTTGCCTACTTAAATTGTCTGTGCGCTCCTCGATTACACTTAGTGTCAGTCAGCTAAGAGAAATACACCGGAACACTGATGTTTATAGCATCAGGACTGGTTGTGGATGGTGGATTAAAAAATCTTCCCAGATCTGACGAAGACTTTTTTTTAAAAGATAACATCAAAACAACATGGAAAAGCATCAAGATAATAGTACAGGTCATTCACAATGAACGTACAATCTGATATGTGTGTGTGTTGTGTCGTTACAGTAGTGACCAACTCTTCATTACCCCATGTCCATGGAGTTTTCTTGGCAGGAATACTGGAGTGGTTTGCCAGTTCCTACTCCAGGCACCTACAACACCTGGTATTCCCTAGTGGTCTCCCATCCAAGTAATAACCAGGGCTGATCCTGTTTAGCTTCCAAAATCAGGCGAGATTATACAGTGGTCCCCCGCCCTTTCGTGGTTCATATACTGCGGTCCCGCTATATCGCGGGACTACAGTATATAAAAAAGCCCCTCGGGTTTAAGGGGAAAAGGCCTGTTTCAGGCCTCGCATAGTTACCTCCAACTTGGTGCTGTCCCGAATGGGCCTGCGAGGACCTTCCCAGGCCTTCTGGAGGCCCCCAAATGGCCTCCCTGTGAACCAGAAGTGACTTCCAGTAAATCAGAAGTGACTTCTGGATTGCCGAAAATCATTTCTGAGGTATGCTGTAAGTACAAGAGCCCCCAGCTAGGCGCCCCAGGACTGACCTGACCTGCATCCACATATTGCGGATTTTCAATTATTGCGGGTCGGGTTGGGTCCCTAACCCCCGCAATAGGTAGGTTAATTTTTCCATCAGGGCAGTATGTCATAATCTATTTCTTCACACACGTAAAGTTACTGTACATTGCAAGTTTCCTTCCAATTTGCAGCAATTTCCAACATGCTTCCATGCAGATAAAAATAATAAATTGTTTATGTCTTAGCTGTTTGCTATTGCCTGAAAATGAGAACAAGAATAAAAATCACAGAAGTAGAGAAACATTAATATTTTTTCCTAACACCCACTTGCAGGATAGTATTTGATCTCAAGGATCATTACATATGTTACTTTTTAAACTGTTTCAACAAACATCAATACTATTTTACTTTAGAGGGCAGAAAAATTCCACTTATAATCTTTACACTGGCAACAGAGACTTTAAGTTCAAGAATCAGATTGCCTTTGTCACCAGAAATTTAATGTATCTCTTGATGACTATATATTAGACACGCAGAAAGACATCAACATGCACATATGTTTGTTTAATAATAATAAATTGGTATGTCCTAATATATATGAAGTGATTCTTTTAGTGTCAAAGTCTACAAATCAGAAATATCATTCAGATTCAGGGAGGAAAAATAACATCCAAGTTGCTGCCATGAATATTTAAAATGAAACATTTTGTTAGAATAAAAGTGCAAACTATTGTTATTCAATAATTAATTACGGTAATCCCATGCTGGCAAGTCAATTTTGGCTTATCACATTACTTTCCATGATTCTTTAGGTACAAAGTACTCAGATCTGTGAAGATTCTCAGTCATCCAGGTACGTTTATCTGGGAGTTGAGTCATGGCTACTGGACTTCTTTTGAGAGATAGAAACGTTTCGCTGTTCATCCAAACAGCTTCAGACCGATGAAGCTGTTTGGATGAACAGCGAAACGTTTCTATCTCTCAAAAGAAGTCCAGTAGCCATGACTCAACTCCCAGATAAAGTACTCAGATGTGGTTTACAGGTCCCTTCTTCTTGGGCACTGTGGGATGATGCACCTTAACTGAGGATACATAGGATGGGTCTTTTCTCAGGATGCACAGCGGGACTTCCCAAATGCTGGTTTTACAGCCAGGCACCTAACATTCAAAGTTTTACATGGAATTTTTATTTTATTTTATTTTAATACTTATCTTCACATTTTATAGCAACATACTGTATATTTCTCTTATATTTCCATTCAGATTTAAGGGGAGAGATGCACTAAAACTAGTTTTAGTATATTTAACAAACAATGCATTACATATTGCATTTGTCCACCTACTTACTTTCAGGAAATTTAGCTCCATTCAACCGAAGTCACTGAGACACCACCACTTCTGCAGTGATTATGCAGAACAGAACGGTTAATTTCCAAGAGACTGGAATCTCCACAATCCCAACATTGAAGAGCTGCATCTCACTACCAATACCCTGATGAATGTTTAAAATATTTATTTATTTAGGCAGGCTTGGCAAATGTAAATACTTCCCCTAGAAATCTTAGAGGGGCATGATTAGACATCTCCCTTCCAAATTGTTTTGGGTCTTATATGGCAAACTATGGAGGTGGTTCGCTTAAATGGAAGTGATCCAAGCCACCTCTCCTTCATCTGTATCATAATCACTTTGCTCACTTGGAAATTTCATTAAATTTTACTGGGAATTTTGTATGAGATGTTCTCTTGTGCACCATGTCCAACATCTTTGTATCATTTCTAGTCCAACAAGGATTCAAGCCAATGGCATTGTTCTGGAGGTCTTGGCATCTTTTTGTCCAGTCTGAATCATTTTAATTCCACACAAAAATATTTAATACTGATTAATTCCTGATAGCCTTAAATGTTTATTTTGGGAATGCAATATTGGCTGATTGGATGTTTCTAGGAATAACACAAGAACATTTCAAGTTAAGCAAGAAGCACCTATTTCAGCTTTCTTTCCTCTGGTAATAGTAAGTTTCTTTGCATTTACTATGATAAACATTTTCCTCTGGAATATGATAGGGAGTTATTTTGGAAGAGGTAATCATGTTAATCTGTGCTAACATATTAGGCAAAAACAAAAAATAAAGAAGACAAACACACTTTGGACAATTTAAAGACTAAGAGCTACATTTTAATGGACAAGTCTGCCAGAACATTTTTCTCTTCTTTATATTTCTTTTGGTTTTGCCTGACAGAGAGTTATATTTGTATTGCTTGATTCCACTTAGGCTGCTATCCCACAGCCGGAAAATCTGCATCAAGGTAAAATGCAGATTCCCCCTCCCCCCGGGAATGGTCAGGTGCTTGAAAACACAGTTCCTGTGTTCCCACGGCCCTAGTTTAAAGAACCACATCTTTTGTGTCCCCACGAGTGGGAACCACAACACAGCAGAACGAAAAGGTTTTGATGTGGATTTTCCAAGTCCCCATTGTCTCAAGTATCGGTTTAAAATCTGCATCGGAACTGAGACTAGCTTTGTACCACTTTGAGACCAGGTACTTCTAAAACATGCTGGCTTGTGCTTAATTGGGCGTGGTCACATTTCCCCCCTTTAAAGTCTGCTGGTTGTGGGGAAACAATTTTATTAACCGCCTCTTCAAGCAGTTGGAAGCAGTTTTTACTGGTAGTGGGATAGCAGCCATAGATCTTGTCTTACTGTTCCCTTACAACTTTTTTGGATTCACAAAGTACATTTTGATAATCTATAGTGCCACAGCAAGAGAAGCTTGATTACACAGTTCTTGTCATTTTTACTCTATGTTATATGAACAGTAAAATTATAAACCATTTCTAGGATATTTGGTGAAAAAAATCTGTTCCACAAAAATGTCCTCCAGCTTCAATATACAGTACAGTATTTTAAGTTTATCAGATTTATTCTATGAGCCATTTGTTTATTTAAAATTCATTATGTAAAAAGGTTAAAAGGTAAAGGTTTGTCCCGCACTTGTGTGCTAGTTGTGTCCGACTCTAGGGGTGGTGCTCATCTCTGTATTCAAGCCAAAGAGCCAGTGTTGTGCAAGTCCATGGCCACGTGGCCGGCATGGCTGCAAGGAAACACTGTTTTACCTTCCAGGTTTTTATGGCAGTACCTATTTATCTACTTGCATTTACATGCTTTCGAACTAAAAAAAAAGGGTAGGAAAACACCAGTCTAGGGAATAGGAAATAAATCAAACACCAAAGACACAATATTGTTCATATTCTAACTTCCAGATGTTTCCTATTCTGCCAGGGCCTTCTATTGAATCCTACAATTTCTGGGGAAGTGATGCTGTTGCTTTTAGCCAATTGCCCATCCTTTTCAATAGCCCTTCTTATAACTAATCCTTTAACAACCTTCTTCAAAAAGCCATTAGCCCCCATGTTTCATATACAAATAATAATTTAATTATACTAGTTTTACACCAGCATGCTGATGTATTAAATCCTGAAAACCTACATAAAACTCTAGGACAAAGGAAAGGAATGTTAGACAGCGACCCTAAGTAACCTTCTTTGTTAGTATCCCACAATATTCTATAGAAATTATAGCCGTATCCTAACATTTTTATATCCAAATTTTATCTCATTTCACTGGGACTTATTCCCAGCTAAGCATACATACTAGCCCCAGATATTTCTAAGAAACTGTGATAAGGCTTTAAGTCTAAGTTAGAGAATCTGTAGCTAAAATTTCCCATCAGGGGTAATCTGGCCAATGGTGAAAGATAACAAGAGTATTTTTTCACTAAGATCTGGAGAGCCCACAGGTTTCACACTTCTGTGTTGGGTGTTACACACACTACTTAGGGGAGTACAGTAATTTTCCTTTCAATAGGACATAGTATTTAATATGCTATATAAACCATTATAAAAATATTAATAATTTCAGCTAACAAACAACCACTGTCACCATTGTTTCACCCCTTAATACAAAGTACTTCCATCATCATCATCATCATCATCATCATCATCATCATCATCACCACCACCACCACCACCACCACCACCACCACCATCATCATTGGCATTTATAGAGAGCTCTATATCATAGGATCTCATGGTGGGTTATGGAGCTGTATAAAACAATTTCAAAATTAAATTGTTTTTTCAATAAAACCTTAAACATTCAAACCTTAAATTTAAAACAATTGTAAAACTGCATAAACCATGATCTTCAATGAACCTTAATAAAGCTTTGCTTTGGATCATCAGACATAATAAAATCAAATGATAAGTATATTACTGTAAATAAGCAAAAAACCAAACAACAACAACAAAACCAAACAACAATCTCATCATGGTACATGTCACATGCCACATTTTTTTTCTGTAGGAGACGGAACGCTGCTAAGAAAGAAAGCCAAACAAAGGAACATCTCTCTTCTATAAAAGATCAAATTTTCCAGCTTGATAATTTTCTGAAATCTCATAAATCACCAATTATATGACAAATACAAGGCACTTTTATTGAGCTAAATACCCAAAGCAGGAGAGCAATCAGTAGACTAAGACCTAATAGAGTACAAGAGAACTTATCCGTTGGTCAGGGGAAGAGACTGATCTGCAGGCACAGATGAAGACAAACCTGAATTCCTGATGGACCACTTCCATGATTCTGCACCCATGGGTTTCCCCCGCTTATTTATCTATTTTTCATTAGTACTTATATGTGGAAGGC
>JAHTLZ010000007.1:31287156-31302304 GCA_023846285.1 Phrynocephalus versicolor | reverse complement strand
ACACACACACACACACACACACACACACACACACACACACACACACAATCCCCCCCTCCAGAGCCGCGCGCCGGTCGCCGGTTTTTCACTCACACAAGCACAGCTCCACCACGTAGGCATAGTAGGACCAGGCCACGACCAAGGCGATGAAGGCCACGGGCACCCACGCCAGCACCTTCTGGCAGCACTTGAGGACGTGCGAGGGCGCCATCTTCCCCGCCGTCGAGCCTCCTCCTCCTCCTCCGCCGCCGCCGCCCGCAGGAGCCATCGGGGCCGTGGCTGCCGCTTCCCCCTCCTCCTCCTCCGCCACCAGCCACCAGCCACCTCTCCTCGGGCCGATGCGGCGGACTCAGATTCCTCCTCCGGGCGCCAGCCCGCCCCCGCCTCCCTCCCTCCCTCCCTCCCTTCCTTCCCCACCGACCGCCCTCTTTCCCTCCCTCGCACGCTCAGGGGGCCGGGCCGGCGGGGCCGGGAGGGCCCCCTTTCTCCCTGCCTGCGGCTCCTGCGGGCGGGAAGAGCGCGGCGGAGGGGCTGGAAGCAGCGAGGGCCGAGGCCCGGGAGTGGAGGAGAAGCCGGGCGGCTTCCTGAGGAGACGGCGGAGGCGGCGGGGGGGATTTGCCCGTCGACAGCCTCGCCCTGCTGGCTTCAGGGAGCGACCTTCCCTTAACCCGCTCCTGCCGCTTCTCCTCCTGTCCCTCTTCGGTTTCTTCAGGGAGGGAGCTCCTCCGAGCTGCCTTCCCGCCTCTTTTCCCGTCCCCCAAGGTCACGGGCGAGGCCGCGCTTCTCTCGCCTCCCGAGGCTGGGTGGTGGTGGGGACTCCACCGGCGGTGCCTCCCTCCCTCCTGGCTGCAGGCAGGCAGGCAGGCACGGCGCTCCCGTCGGAGCTCTTGGCGGCGCCCGGTAGGCGGCTGTGGAAGCCACCCGCGGACTCCCTCCAGAGACCAATGTGGTTAGGGTCCCAGGCCGGCGGGAAGAGATTTAATTCCCGCTCAAAGGGAGGACGATCCTGCTCACCCGGGTCACTGAGGAGTCAGTCCTTCTGAACTCGTTCTTTCAGAGCAGACATGGATAGGATTGCCCTGGCTGATAGTCATGTTAGGGCAGTGTTTTTCAATACTCTACCTTAACAATTTCTTGCGTGTTTGTGACAAAAATATTCGTAATGCTGTATTCCTATTTTTTTTAAAAAAATCTGTATATAATGCACCAAGTTTATTAGTGGACACTAATGGCTCAGGGGAAAAAAAAGACGCACTGAAGGTTTCAAGGAGCCTGTTTGTTTCAGCTGCCATAAGAACATAAGAGCCATGCTGGGTCAGGCCAAAGGCCCATCTAGTCCAGGTTCCTACATCTCACAAGTGGCCTCACCAAATACAGTATGTCTGGGAGTGCATGAGACTAGATATCTGTCTCCTGATACCACTCCTTGAAGTACCCGTGTTTTAAGCGTGGAGATTACACATCTCCATCATGGTTTGTAACCTGTGATGGACTCTTCCTCCAGGAATCTTTTGAAGGCGTCCAGGCCAGATGCCATCACCACATCCTGTGGCAGGGAGTTCCACAGACTAACAACACGCTGAGTAAAAAAGCAACAGCTTTGAGGAGGCGGGTGCACCAATTTCCTTGTCAGCCTCTGGTGTCAAAATACAGTACTAACCTGCAAGTACCACAGCCTTTGGCATGTAACAAAGTCAGGAATCTCTGTGCCAGAGCAAAATTTGGTACCCGGAGCATCCTGAGATGCCCACACCTCCTTGCTTGTCAAATCATTGTTTGCTGGTGCCCTGGCTTTTGTAAATCCCCACGACCTCCCCTCTGAAAAGTTGGAATGCTGGCAAGAAGAGCAGGCCAACAAGTAATGACACAGAGTCTGTGTCATTTGGGGGTAAACATGGATCCTGCCCTAGCAGCAGGAGGTCACATAACAGTACAAAGTGTAAATACTATTTTGTCATTTTGGTTTTCCCAGAAATGTGGTATTTGGGGCACTTTCCCCCTTCCCAGTGCCAGCCCTGAGGTATAGTGTTAAACAAAGTTACCTGAAATATGCATTCCTTTGAATCTGTCCAAACCAAATTTTTGAGATCAATCCTCGGTGTGCCTCCTTGCACCCCTAACACAGCCCTATGCCTGGAGACTGGATTAGTTTCCATTAGAGCACGGGTAAAAGCCCACATGATTAATTACTGGCTCAAACTTATGCTTCTTCCTGTCGGTCTGGCTCCCCTGACCCTCCTAGACACCTTCCAGTCAGATTGGAAATCTTTTGTAGTCAAAGAAACACAACGGATAGGTCTCTCTATTAACACCCTTATAGCGATGGGCTACATCAATGCCAAAGCGACCGTCAAGCGTAGGATATGGGATAGAGATTTCCAGGAACACCTGAGCCAAATGGGCACCAATAGCATAGTCACATACAATGCATTCAAGATGTCTTCTTACCTCTCTAGCTCTATGTCTACAAAAATAATCTGGGCCTTCTCCTTAGCCAGACTGAATGTGCTCCCTTCCAAACGTTTGGATGGGAAATTTCAAAATATCCCTTACCCTGAGAGGCTATGTCCTTGCAATAATAGCCAAATTGAGTCTGTGACCCATGTTCTTTTATGCTGCTCCTTTTATCAAGAACTACGCAAGGAGCTTATACATCCTATTATTTGCAAACATCCTGGGAGACCTACCAACTACTACGCTAAGCTACTCCTTTCAGACAGGTCCCCTCAGATCACAAATTGTGTTGCCAGATTCTGTTACGCTGCTATAATCAAACGTAGACGTATAACTGATAGAGGTTTGAGCTCTCCGAATTATATTTAGTGTTTTACCCATAAATTGTCATTTTTACAAGCTCTGTATTTTCTAGTAATATATTTTATACTGTTTTATCATAATATTTTATACTGTTTTATTGTATTATTTTATACTGTTTTATTATATTATATTTTAATTGTACTACAATTTGGTTAATAACCGTAAATAAACATTCATTCATTCATTGTAGCCTGTCAAATTGAAGAACAATAAAGTTATAATCCTACTTTCGTCTACTAAAGTTACCTGAAATTGGCTCTAGGGTTGAAGGAGGCCTCACACATTGGGCCCAAGGGCCCTGTCCCCTATATTATTTAAGATTTACATGAAACTATGGAGAAACGTCATCCAGACGTTTGTAGAAGGATGCTGTCATGATGACTTGCAGCTCTGTTGCTCTGTATTCCCCAGCGCTCAGTGGCAATACCCTTGGAACTTTGCTTGCTTTACAGGACACCAGTAGAGTGATCATCAATTTTGAAATATTGGCAGATTTAATAATATGGGCAAATAAGTTCAGATGCCCTTGATCAGTAAGTAAGCACACCTCGGTGTCTTCTGAAAAGATTTGTAGTAGCAGAGTACAACATATTTAACTTAGAAAGACCATGTGTTGCTCAAAAAAGTGTGTTTGTAGGAGCTAAAACATCTTCCATTCTCAAGTACACTATTCATTGGCTTTCCATTCCTAGATAAATAAATCTGTTGCTATTCACCAGAATCAATATAACCTTTCCTTAGTAAGAAATGCATCCTGTGACCTAAATCTGCTGACAGGCTCAAACTGAAGATGGAGGCATGCCGCCTGGAAAACCAGTTCCAGTGGACTGGGAACTCTGGATGTGGTTTTCAGGCAGTAGTGAAGAAAATGTGGGTAATAAATTCCACTGCAGTACCAGTGTGATGTTGAGCTGCCTAGATGCCCTAAGCACATCCGATCTCGCCCGATTTCGGAAGCTAAGCAGGGTCGGCCCTGGTTAGTACTTGGATGGGAGACCTCCAAGAAATACCAGGTGCTGTAGGCGCCTGGAGTAGGAACTGGCAAACCACTCCAGTATTCCTGCCAAGAAAACTCCATGGATATGGAGTCACGAAGAGTCGGTAACGACTGTAATGACACAACACACACACACCAGTGTGATGTTAGGCCTATAAGAGTTTCCAGATGATCAACTACATAATGTATTTTGTGCCATCAGATTGATTCTGACTAGTCATTACAGTCACTATTTCCAGGATTTTTAGTAGGCAAATATTCAGAAGTGGTGTCCTACCAACCTTTCCCAGACTGAAGAAGCTACTTGGATGAGTAGTGAAATATTTTGATCCCACAAGAAATGAAGTCGTTGCCATGACTTTACTCCCAAATAACCTCGCCTGGATGACAGAGAATCTCCAGACATTTAGAAGTGGTTTACCTTCTGAGGGTATTTTGGGACTACACAATTTGCTCAAGGCTACACAGGCAGGCTTTTCTGGTTGAGCAGCTGTAGCTACTAGATAATCCCAAATTTCAAGTTATGAAGAATTCCTCCCACTAGGTATATGCTTCTAAGTGTCATTGAATGTATCACTAGGGGCAACATCTGTTGACATAAAGAAGGAAAGTGTTCATGTGTTATAGCAGTACACACAAACTAGAGTCCCATACCACTATGTGGCTTCACTCTTTTACCAGACTTCGGGGGGGGGGTTTCCTATATACAGGTATGCCTATGGAGAACATATTGTACAACATTTTGATGTTGAGACATTCTGGAAAGAACAGCTGGACCAAATAGTTGCAGCCGTCATCATCTGAAGTGCTTCTGAGCTCCATCTGCAACATACAGTGTTATCTAACTATGGGAAAAGAAAGTGGCACTTTTATCTGATATATTTTATTACTTGTTTTGTTTATAGGCTGCCTTTCTTTCAATAAGGGGCTCAAGGTGGCTCATAATATTAAAACAATAAAATTAAAAGCATAGTTAACTTAAACATTAAAGAACATTTAAACTATATATTAATTAAAATACAACTGAATAACTTCTAGCAGGCAAATAGAAGTTACAAATGGCCTTCAGGGACTTAATCAGGATTATTAAAAGCCTAGTTACAAGTACACTGGTTAATGTGTTAGTAGTCGCAAAGACTCACTACTGCAATGCTGTCTAGATGGGGCTTCCCTTGAAGGTGGTATGGAAGCTGCAACAGGTGCACAATGTGGTAGCCAGGCTGGCTCCGAGTATCTTGAGATATTATCATGTCTCTCCAGTCCTAACTTGTGGCACTGATTGCTAGTGTGCTTCAATGACACATACAGGTGATTAATGTTGACATACTGGGCCCTTAACTGTTTCGAGATCTTTTTATTTATTGGAATGCCTGACCCTGAGATCATCTGACTCTGCTATTCACTTTGCCCAAGGTTTGATCCTGTGGTTGCTAAGGAATATTCTACCATTGGAGGTGCTCCAGGCCCCTCCTTTCCTGGCATCCCAAAAATTAATAAAAACACACCTTTTCAGAGTAACCTTTCAAGATATCCTCCCTTCATGTGTGTGTGTGTGTGTGTGTGTGTGTGTGTGTGTGTGTGTGTGTGTGTGTGTGTGATATTTTAAATTCTGTTTTTTGTCTACCATCATTGCTGAGCAGAGTAGTTTAGATTTAAATCATGATTTAAATCACAGTTGAAATGTTTTAAGAATTGGATGTGTTGATTTAAACTTAAAAACATTGTTTATTTAAATCATTATTTAAAACCACTGATTTTTATCTACCCTGCTGCTAAGAGTTAAATGGATTATGAGTCTGTCGGGTGGATGCTTTTATGTATTAACGACATCTAGAATAGCGGCATGCCACCAGATGGGCAATATAAAAATACAGTACAACCATTAAGCAAACAAACAAGGATAGAAGGAATATAGGACTGAAGCCCTCCTGTCTTCCACTGCCTCCTGGAGTTTGGTCAAATCCACGTTGGTTGCATTGATGATGCCGTCCAACGGTCTCATTCTCTGCCATCCCCTTTTCCTTTTGCCCCTAGATACATGCTGTCAAGTCAATTCAATTACAGTGACCCTTTCAAGATTTTCTGGTACTGTATTGTGAATTTGGAAGTAATTTGCCATTACAATCTTCTGGGGGTGGTCTGGCAGCATGCAGCTTTTCTAAGGCTGCAGAAATTGGCTCTTCTCTTGAAAGGCTCAGTTAGTAATGAAACACCTGAAATTTCACTGAGCTAGTTATCCAGTCAGCTGGAATACAGTAGAGAAACAAATAGAAAACCTAGAGCTCCATCTTGTGGAAGTTAGCAGTATTTTTTCTACAAATCATAAAAAGAAGTCCCTTGTTCTTCACAGCGTTTGTCTCAGTGAATTATCTTTTTACTAGTACAACTTAGCTCTCATAGAAAACAAGGCTGCTCCCTATAAGCTACTCTCTACCTGCTGAATTGCCATATTAATATCAATGTCATAAATGATTTCTTTAAAATTCACTTTTTTATTTATAATACTTAATATTTGGGGGGGGTTAGTTATTAGATTTTTATACTATCCATCTAGCAAAACAGCTACTCTGGGTTGTTTATAATAGCTTAACTAGACAAATGCATTATAAACTCAATCAACAAAGGGCTCCGAGTGCCACCTTTGGTACCCGTGCCATAGGTTCGCCAACACTGCTATAGTGAATATATGATAGTTAATAATAAATTAAAGTTGTTGCAGCATACTGTCCTTCCAGACTTTTCTTTGCCTGATGTAATGAAATATATCAATTATATTCAAGCATCACATATATAATGGTTATGATGAGAAGCAGTCCAATCCAATACATTTTTCTGCTGGTAGAACTGTTTCTGTCAGTGGATTTGAAAAAGAGGTGTTTGTGCCCGGGAGTGGGGGGTGGGGGTGGGGAAGAAGTTAAGGAAAGAAAGGAAAAATCCTATTGCAGCCCTATGCACTGATTCCTTTAGTTTTATCCTTCACTAGTTTTCAACTGCCTTCCATTTGAGCCTAATAAAAATTAACCTGTGGGAATCACTTTAGCAGAAATGAACTGCAAATCTGATTTCTGTATACTCAGATATAAGAACAGCCTATTCACTGAAGGTGAGACAGCAAACACGTACAACATTGAGACTCCTAGATTTTGGAGCTTGCTGTAATCTGGATACCCAGAAGTTCATACTCCTTCTGGTGAATTTTCAATTTGCATTTTGAACTGAACAGTGGTATTGAGACTTGTACTGGAAGTGATCTGTAGTTAAAAATGATGTGGAATGAGAAAATGTTAAGCAACCTCTACTTTAGTCAATTCTCGAAACTGCCCCCTTTGAAACTATTAAAAGAAGGCATCATGACCTAGTTTCAAGTGTTGTGAAGCATCAGTAGTTGTTCACTGAATAGCTTCCAGAAATAGCACAATGCATTTCATTTACAGTTCTGTGTTGCTCAGCAAAAACACTTGTGTTACATAATTTGTTATATTTTACACATATGGTTATTATGGTCATGCCTCAGCCATGGGAAAGCAATAAACATTTTATTTAAAAAAGTTCAATATATGAATGTTATGCAATTACTTGCCATCTTAGGGCCTTTTTACACGACCCCTAAGATCTGCTGGTCCCTTAAATTCGGACCAGAGATCTTGAGGGTTTGTCACTCTCCCTGCGTTCCCACCCCCTCTGCACTTCCTTGTTCTGTCTGCGTGAGGGGAGGGAGGGAAAAAAAGCCTTAAAAAGGGACAAAAGAATAAAGCCTTACCTCCGGTGGCGGTGGAAGTTGCTCTGACCCCCAGTTACTTCCTGGTTCCTCTTAAAGGGGTGGGAGGCAAAAAAACAACAACAAAAAGAAGCGAGGAGAGCCTGGCACTCTCCACATCAAAATTTTTCACTCTCCCAGAGCAGGTACTTGAAAGGTGTGCTGGGTCGCGCTTAGGTGGGCGGGGTCGCACTTAATTTTCTGTTAGCTCCGGAGCTGGTGGGGAAACATTTTTAAGCTCCGGAGCTGGGAGCCATTTGCAGCGGAGCTTAGGGGTCGTATATAAACACCCTTACTTGCCTTTTTCCCCCTGGTGGTTCAGGAGTTCCATGTAGGGGTCATGGTTCTAGTTTTACATAAGGATCACTTGCAAGGGAATGAGAAGCTAGAATCCTTCAGTCACCTGAAGTCACTGTTGCATTCCACTACAACATTATATACATCTTCCTTTGGGCTGTGAGATGTCCACAGCAGACTAGATTTGACTTTGTGACTTCTAATGCTGATCTCTAAAACCTGGATTTGTACCACATTTGTATTGAAGTAACTCCCCCCTCCACCATCATATATTTCTATTTCTAGTATAGTATAGTATTTTGAGAATGTTTCATGTCTCAGTTCCCTTTCCTGAAATAACCAAACTCCCATGCTGCACAAAGGTAAAACTACTATTAAACTTGAAATACAAAAAGAGAAGGTAGCAATTTACGCATGGCAGAAGTTAACAATAAGGAAGGCCACAAGCCATGTCACAGATGGTATTGTCTTTCGTTTAATTTCTTAACTGAGCATATAATTGATACATATTCACAAGATTTACATTTTTGGCTTATGTCAACAGTTGGATTTGCATTTCCAGTTTGACATGAAATATGTAAACTTGGATATAAAGAAAATAGCCAAAAACATTCATACATATTACAAGAATATACAAACAATATAAAGATGAAAATATTCTTTCCCAAGAAGAGAGACTTCTAATGTGCATGAAGTATTGTATTATAAAAGCAGAGGGCTACCTTTTTTTTCACAATATGCATTCTATATATAATTGTTGCACCCCTGAAATCACACCAGAGCTATTATAATCCATGGGAACACTGTTCGATTATATAAAGATTCTGTTTCAAATGATTTTGGGCTTCCATAATTCATTTGGGAGTTGTAGATTTCATGCTTTTTTTCCTTAAGCATAATTGATATTTTAGGCTTTCAGTGAAGTTAATGATGCATGTCTTCTTTATAGAATATATTTGAATATTCTTGAACTAACAATTTTGACAATATTTTAATAGTATCAGACAACCCCAGTATCCCCTGGAATTTAACACGTCTTATGAAAGTTACAGCTTGAAATAGTCCCCAAGCAAATCTTATTATACTGATGAATTCCATTAAACTACAATGAAAAAATATATCTGTACAATTAATCATATAAAGTGATTGTAATTTATGTAATATAGTCAGCATTTCAAATATAACAAATATACACAGAAAAAGAAGCAAACCCAGAATTAGAGTAGTGCAGTGAAGTTCTTCTTATGGATATATTTAGAAAGGACTTTTCCCTGTTTGCTTCCAGAGTTCTTTTGCTCCTTTAATAGTCTCTCTTTTCACACATTTCCAGTAACCTTGGACTCCTTGCTGTTGTGGAACCTGCAAAAATAAGCAGTAGTTATCTGTATTTAAGTTGATATTATCCAGCTGGTTACATTACATGAAAAAAATCACTGAACACCTCTCTATCTGCTGTGTGTGTGTATATTGTGTCGTTACAGTCGTGACCGACTCATTGTGACCCCATGCCCATGGAGTTTTCTTGGCAGGAATACTGGCGTGGTTTGGCAGTTCTATTCCAGGCGCCTACAACACCTGGTATTTCCTGGTGGTTTCCCATCCAAGTACTAACCAGGGCCGACCCTGCTTAGCTTCCGAGATTAGGCGAGGTTGGATGTGCTTAGGGCATCTAGTCTGAAACTAATAGTCCTAACCCAGTTATCTGTGCAGTGGACCTTCCTCATAGTAATTACAAGAGCTTGTCTGATACAGTTTATTTTTATTTTCCCTCCCCATTTTTCTCTTATAGCACATTTTTTCAGTGGACACAATTCCTTTAAAAATGCAAGCTGATTTCAATACGATAGGTAATGTATAAATGTAGCAAGGTGTTTTAATAGGCTAAGTACATTAAAGGTAAAGGTAAAGGTTCCCCCCGCACATGCATACTAGTTGTGTCCAACTCCAGCGGTGGTGCTCATATCCGTTTTCAAGCCAAAGAGCCAGTGTTGTGCAAGTCCATGGCCATGTGGCCACCATGGCTGCAAGTACCTTTCCAGTTTTTATGGTGGTACCTATTTATCTACTTGCATTTTACATGCCTTTGAACTGCTAGGTTGGCAGGAGCTGGGGTTAACAGCAGGAGCTCACTCTGCTGCGTGGCACCCAGGGTTCGAGCTGCTGAGCTGCTGACTTGGCAGTCAACCATTTCAGTGCTCTAGACCGCTGAGCCACCACGACCCTATTAAGTATATTAGCTGCTTCCTAATATCCTGGATATTTTATAGCCACCAGGAGTTTTGCTTTTAATTTCACTGAATAAAATGAGAATCCTCAAAACGGCCAAATATTCTTTGTAGTCATTTCCATGCAGCACGTTGGGGCTCAGACTCCCTGACACTTTCCCCCACTGCAGATGCTGGATGACGAGGCTACCTCTCAATTGTGCTTTGATTATCATAATACTGTAGTAGGAATTTGTCTCGTTGAGCTCGATATTGTGCCTAGAGTTGACCTGTCATTCTTTTATTTTATGTTTTCAATGTTATTCCTGCCTGTTTTTTTTGTGTGTTTTATTCCTCCAGCTTTCTTTCTATGGAAGAAAAGGAGGAGACACTTGAGATTACAGTGCAAATATCTACTGGCTACTGGAGCACAGCCAAGATTGTCAGAAGATCGGTTTATCCACAGGTAGTACTGAACGGGATAAGAACAGACTGAACAAGCTGGTCAGGAGGGCTAGTTCTGTCTTGGAATGCCCTCTGGATTCTGTGGTGGAGATGGGTAAGACGAGGATGTTGGCTAAGCTGACATCCATTATGAACAATACTTCTCAACCACTGCACCAGACAGTGGAGGCTCTGCGTAGCTCCTTCAGTGGCAGACACAGACATCCCCGGTGTGGGAAGGAGTGCTATCGCAGGTCCTTTATTCCCACTGCTGTGAGACTCTTCAACTCTACAGTTTAACATATTCATATGGGGTATATATACTGTAGCTTCTCTTTATATTTATTTTTATATACAAATTTTTAGTGTAATATTTGTATATTGGATTTCTTATTTTATTTAATCTCTATTAGCTATTTTGTTTTCTCTCTCACACACTTTACACTTTTTGTGCACCTAGCTATCTTTACTTGTTTTTTATATTGGGAGCTGTGTAACAAATAAATTTCCCCAGATGTGGGATCAATAAAGATTTATCTTATCTTATCTTTATCTTATCTTATCAAAACATTTGATTGTGTGGACCATGAGATGCTAAGGGTTGTTCTGAAAAAAATGTGTGTGGCCTCAGCACTTGATTGTCTTAATTTATGAGCCACCTTCATCACTGAAGATCTTGATGAACTCTTGTGGGGGGGAGCAACAACTGCTAGTCCCTGTGGTCCATTCTCATGCTGAAAATTCAGAAGAAAGAACAAAATTGCTAATGAGCAAAGTGTAATGGCTGCTGTCAAGGCTATGAAGCCAAGGAGGTGCTGTATGGTTAACTGCGAGAAATGGGGCCTTAAGGCCATAACGTAACTTAGTTCAGCAACTCTGCAAACATGTCAATTGGGAGAAAGGCTTTTGCCATGGCACTGTCCAACCTAGCTGTAATGCACTCGATTATGAGAAGGCTGGAGGTGTAATTTAGACTGATTCACCTACCATCCAAGCTGCCAAAGAAGGGAAAGGGTGACAGTCATATGATGTTGCAGGGACTTCTAGGAGCCGGTCTTGCAAAGGTTTATGAAATGGGTAGTTCTTTGAGAGAAGTCCTTTAAAGAGCTTAATAGGCAGTGAGACAACCCTGTCCCATGAATCCTTGCACTTCTCATAGAGCCTTGCTACTCTCAGAATACACTGATGTACTTATACTTCGTTTTTGAAAGGCTATACATCCTAACTTTCCTCCTGGGATGCAAAGAGGAACCCCCGATATCTGACTCCAGTACCAGGTAACCAACTGACTAAACTCTCTGGCCAGCTAATGGACACAAATCACTAGCCAAGTTGCATAAGATAGTCAATTCTGATACAAAATGTTCATTTAAATTTTGAATGGAAAACACTGCGTTTTTCATTTATAACTCCTTCATCTTCAAAGGAAAGCCCTACAAAATGTCATGATTACCTACTTCCATATGATGATACTCTCTAAGCTGTTGTGTTAACCAGTGAGGGCAATTACATAATTAAATATTAAGTACTGAATATTTAAAGAACAAACGTGTGTTACCCTTAAGCCTCGATGCATCCTGTTCTTTAGAACTCCAAGGAACTCTGCATGGCTGAGGCAATTGTCCCCGTCTAAATCAAAGATCTTGAAGATGGTGTCCATAACATTTTCTGAGAGTTCCTCTCCTGTAGCCACTTTCACAATTCTCTTAAACTCAGCTAACAAAGCACAGCACACCACATATTATCATTATAAAGGAAAACTGGATAAATTTGGAGCATCAAATTATGATTAGTTTATGGATGCAAATAATTTTATAATAAATTTAGGAAAAATCAGTAGCATAGTCATATTATGAACTGTGTGAGCTTAATACATAGCTTTTACTGAAAATGTATTACAGTAGAATATGAACAGTATACAGTACTACTGTTTTGAAAAACTATTACTTCTTTGCATGGAATAATAATAAAAGGATGACATTTCAAGTGAATATACATTTGGATTATAAGATCTTGTCATACCATAAGCTTATAATGTAGTTACTCCAGCCAGAGCTCAGAAAAGTTACTTTTCATTCTTATAATCTTTATGTTATTGGGACCACTTTCTCTTTGGGCTGCTGGTCGATTCTGGAAACATTGCCCAATATAGCAACTCTCCCAAGCTCTACTTCATCTGGAACTCTCCTGTTTATGCTGCTCTTAAAAGATCTAGCTATTATTTCTTGAGTGTATTTGCATTCACAAGGAATTATACAAATCATGTAAAGCTTTGTTTCTCTCATTTTCTCTCACATTGTTCTTGTCCTGCAGACATAGACTTCACATCCAGGCACAGCTTTTTTAATTAAAATATATAACTCTACACCAATATTATGGGGAAATGAGTATTTTTCATTATCAACAGATCACAGTAGGTAGGTGGAAAAGGCAGGACAAAAGTTACATTTATTGTATGATGATATTTTAGCAATACAGACCATAACTCATATGAGGTTTATGGGTGTATGATCAGAAAAATATCCATGGCAGAGCAGTATTACTGTGGCTAAAGAGAGCCAAGAAGGAACAGAAGCACCCAGCTTGCTTGGGCCATAGGGGGCAATGCGTAGCCAGCATAAATATATTGTAAACCACCCAGAGAGCGCTTTAAGTGCTATGGGGCAGTATGTAAGCAGAACACGTTGCTTTTGGTTCTTAGTATTTCAATTCTAATGAATTTCTTCCAATGGTCAAGCAAACAAATTTTGCTTCTATATGGTATTTGCAATGCAGAAGACTTCCAAGGATTGTTATACATCTTCTAGCAGTGTATAATACCTGTATTAATGCAGACTTTCTTTAAATTATTAATATATACATAATACAGTGGTACCTTGTACAAAGGAATTTATTCGTTCCAAATGAAATTATGTTAAGCAAATTTTTCTTTATACAAATTTCCTATAGGAATGCATTGAAAACGGAGTAATCCCATTTTTATGTTGTACAGATTCGCCCCATAGGCGATTATGTTAAGCAAATTTCCCCTATCTCCGGAATTTTTTATGTTGTACAAATTCTATGTTATACAAACCGTTTGTTATACAGGGGTTCACTGTATCTAAAAGGAAATGTGAATTATCCCCGAACCAAGATAACCTCCCTCCCATCTGTCCATAGGTCAAGGGCATGTTTACATTTTTCTATTTTAGAGTATTTTTACCCCGCCTTTCTCCTTGGAAAAGGACCCAAGGCGGCTTACAGTAATGAGGGATAATATACAGTCCAGTACAATGAAGACATGTTCAAGTTTTTGAAAACAAGGAATTGAGGGACATCTACAGAACTAATAGCCTACATTTGCCACTTCCTACAGGGAAGTACTGAAAGGTACTGACACAAAATCCTTTTGTACACAACAGATACAAATTTCTGTCTAGTAATTCAGAGCTATCAAATTATGCAGTTCTTACCCCGTTTAACAGGACGATTGGCTACAGTAAACATTTTCAAGGCAATTGAAAAATCTTCTAGGCGATTGGTAAACTGGCAGAAAGTCTTAAATTCCTCCAAGTTTATGCTCTGAAATGTAGAAAAAAGATCCAATTAAGATCTGGGAGATGGTAATGGTGTTCAAAAGATTTTAACCAAGGACTTTCTTCAAGGATTTATCAGAGTATTATAAACATGATACAAAATTAGTTAGCATTGTAAAGAGTGCAGGAAAAGTATAAAAAATAAACAGTTTTACTATAGTTTAATATTTAGGAAGTGCATTCTTCAACTACAATTCAGAAAAATTATTCATGTTTATATACTGATACCAACCTCTCCTGCTTGGATTCTGTCTTTCACATTTTGCCAGTAAATGTCATTGTTTTCCTCCTCAGTGAAATACAGAAGCCATGAAACAAAATCCTCTTTTCTCATGCAGGCCACGCCTTTGGAAAACTGGATGAATTCCATTTCTTGCACCTCTGTTTGTAAATCTTGCATAAATCTAATAAATAAGAAAGGCAGTACTGCTTGGTATACAAATGAAGAGTATCTACTATTTCATAATAACATATAGCCTGCACATACAGGAACTGCACATGAATGCAAATATCAAATGTAAACCAGCAACAACAACGTTTTCATTCAGAATTGAGAAAAGAAAATAATTTCAGTTAATTTCCATAAAACCAGAATTTTGAAATGCTACTTTTTGGACTCCAACTCCCATGGATTAAGGGAGTTCTAGTCCTTAAAAATAACTCATCCGGGTCTTTCAAGAAATGTTTCAGAGCACTTCAGGTAACGCAAACTGAAATGACTGTTCTATTTATTAGTGACTCACAATAGGTGATCCATTTATGGGTTAATAAATGGGCAAAAAGTAAAGTACAGTAATAGCAGTCCATTTGCAAAATCATTGATTTTTTTGTTGTTCATTTTCAAGGACTACACATGGAGGTCTCAAAAGAATGGACTACTCCAGGGCAGTATATTAGATATCATTTTACAGTATTTAGTATCTGTATCAGATGTGATGATAGCAAAATGACTATGCTTTGCTTAGCACCACAGTACCAACAATCTGGATCTAGAACATGGAAACCCCCTTTCTTTCTTTCTTTCTTTCTTTCTTTCTTTCTTTCTTTCTTTCTT
>JAHTLZ010000007.1:31259632-31280663 GCA_023846285.1 Phrynocephalus versicolor | reverse complement strand
TAAGAACACTAAAGAAGACAGTAAGAACACTAGGTCTAATTTAGTCATTGGCTTTACATATCATTACCGCCCTGCTCTCATTCTACCAATCCCAATTGGCACCAGCCACCACTGTAGCATACTTTAAAATGACTTTTGCAAGGTGGGCCAGCCTTAAGCTACATGTTGCAAACAACAAATCAACCCGAGAAGACTAAAAAATAAAGACAAAGTTTTATTTTGGAAAAAAAAGAGAATCTATTAACCACGTATAAACACTATTAACTCTTATGAATGAATCTCTCCTCCCACCCTCCATTTTAAAGAATGTAAATTACACAGGTAACTATATCTAAAGCTTGTTTGACAGGTTGTTTTAAAGCAGCCTAATCAAATGTAATCACTCCCGCTTTCTCTAGCTACTCCACTGATCAATGGAAAGCCTTTCTAGCAAGAACTTGGAAAATGATAAAAGCATTTGCCATCATTCCCCACCCCCCTGCCTTGACAATGATCTATGTCTGTACAACTCATCAGTCATCTCTTGTAAAAACACAGTGGCACTTTGATCAAAAAGCCAACAATAGCTTCCCATGTGAGGTAAGAATGTTGTGAAAACCTTTCAGATACTAATCACATTTTTTCTGAACAATAGAAACTCAGAAATGATGTGCTTGTGTTGCTTGAAAATAAAATAATGTGAAAACTGATATCTCCAGAGCTTTTTTTTATTTTAAAAAAACAAGAGAGACACTGATCTTTTCATTCACCGTTCTGTGCATTAAAACAAACTTTAATGTCAGGTCACAATGCAGATGGAATGAGTATAATACGGGTAGTGATAAGGAGGCACATTCCAAGCTCATGAAAAGTAAATGCCATTGTTGAAAAATTACCTGTATTAAATCCTACACTTATCCCAACAGCTCTAAAAGAGAGAGATGTGGGAGTCCCATTTTGATTGCAAGCTTCAGTCTGTGCGGTAGGCAAAGGTCTTTAACCTACATTTACTGAATGTAGTAAGTACACAGTATTATCAGTGTTGTGCCTCATTGGGTCAATGCAGGATTTTATCTAATTACCTGAGAGATTCCAGTTCACACTATAAATGCAAACAACCTTTTATGGTTGCACTCTGGCCTTTGTCTTGTTAAGAGGCCCTACTGTATCCAGGGAAAAGGGAGCAAAGGGAGTGTTAAATTTATTTAGAGTTCTGCTAGGTACTTCAAAGACTTCTTTCCTTGAAGGCTGGTGTGCAACTAAATCAGTAGAACAAAACTGTTTCTATAGTGTAACCCCATATCCTTGTTTTGATGGGCTACAGACCCAATTTTAGGTCACCATGTTATAAAATAAGTCAAGAACTATCTACAGAGTAATACCATTAATAGGACCATATAAAACATAACAAAAAACTGAACAGGTTTCTCACAACTTTTAAGGGGAGAAACCAAGGGACGAAGGAGAGGTACTTATGGGAACACTAAAATTTCCCTCAAGTCACCTGGGAGGACTCTATACGATGAGTGAATCTCACACAGGATTATGCATCCTGTAGAGCAACAGCAGATAATAGATACCTCAAAACCAAAATGGAGCTTTTGTTTTTACTTCTTGCTCTTTAAAAACTGTATTGCAGTGGCCCTCAATTACAAAGGGGCTCCTGTACTACTAGTTGTTGAAACTGTGTTATTATTGGGTAGAAGGGCTAACGTAGGGAAAAGGTATATTCCCCTGTTGGCACGAAGGCTTTATTCACACAACTTCCATTCTGACCATAGCTCATTCCACTCAAGAGATTCTCACACCCACTCTGTGCAGCATTGCAAAGGGGCTGGACAAGCTGCCATGAATAAATGGAACATAGAAGATCATGCACCTAGATTTAGATCCAAACAATTCTCATTAATATTAAGAAGGAAACATTCAATCATAATATCATGACTCCCAAGTCTGGTTATCTTTGTAAATACCAGCGTTGATTCTTGTCTTCATTGAGCAGTCAAATTTTAGTTGTAGAGATTAGTACAAACATATAATCAATCATTAGCTGCCTAGATGCCCTAAGCATATCCAATCTCGCCCGATTTCGGAAGCTAAGCAGGGTCGGCCTTGTATAGTACTTGGAAGGGAGACCACCAGGGAATACCAGATGCTATAGACGCCTGGAGTAGGAACTGGCAAACCACACTAGTATTCCTGCCAAGAAAACTCCATGGGCATAGGGTCATGAAGAGTCGGTCACAACTGTAACGACACAACACACACACACACACACACACACACACACACACACACACACACACACACACACACACAATCAATTATTAATTAAAATGGACTTTTTAAAGAAAGAGTAATTTAATTAGTGTTTAACTTAATTTGGGGCTTTCACATTAATGTTTCTCCAGTGATAAGTAAGGGTGAGATCAGATGGGCACTTGACCCAGAGTTTGGTCTGTGTTGGGGCTTTTCTCTGACTCTGGATATTGGTTCTGTGAGAGATCAGATATTTCCTACTGTTCTTCTGCCAGCAAGCAGAGATCTTTCTTTTTAGACAGACATTTAATGAATAACTGACTACTAAAAAAGAGGTTTTAATGAGGAAGAAATTTTTTAATTTTTTGCCCATACCTTTACATTGTTTTGTTTTATTCAATAGTTTTAATTTGTAACTAATTAATTGTTTTTATTGTTCTAATTTGCTAAATTTTAAGCTGTTTTAATATTTATTTTTTTAATTGCTTCATAAGTGAACTTGGGTCTCTTTGCTAGAAGAAACATGGGAAACTAAATAAATAACAATCAGTAGCAATCAGTAGCAATCTGGTTCAAAAATCACACTGGGATGTCCAATCTATACTTCAACAATATGAAATACCTAGGCTCACGTTCTATTGGCACTTCTCCTTCCCATGTCACTGATGTTGTATTTACTTTACTATAATGATGTAAATGTTGTAAACATAATTGCTGCTAAATAAAGTTAAGTTTTAAACCACAGACAGATGCTTTGTTTGCTTAGTTTTTATTCATTCAAACTGTGCTTGTTTGTCATTCACTACTAGTGAGCCCCTTACTGCATTTTAAAGAAGACTCAATCTCCTGTTGTGTATAATTCTGGAGTTATATTTGCAGAAGTTCTATTATCCCATTAGGTAACTAGGCCTAACAAATATCAGATATTAAACACAAAAGCTTGCCATTTGAGAAATAAAAAGGTGCCCAGAAAAAATTCTACTAATAAATCCATTTCACTATACTTTCCTTCCTTTCCTTATGAACTTTGTGTGAATTGTATGGATACCAAGGCAATGCATTTAATGTAAAGCACGGTTAAATGCAAAACGAATTGGAGATAAATATTGCAATTTGTTCTTCATTTCCTCATTTTTTCCCCTTTCATTACAAGAATATCTGAAAAATAAATGTGTTCCATTGATGCAAGCTAGCTTAGGCTGGCTTTTATATCAGTGTATGTACAAAGCTAAATAAATATGGAAAAACAGAAACGGAATGGGGAAAGGTCACTAATTTTGTAGGGCCTGGTGACTGGTACAGCTAAATAAGGCCCAGGTGTCCAGATATGAAAATCTTTGTAACTATCAACAATAGCACTGCAAAAAGGCCGATTATTGCCATATGGCCGCCTTGGCTTATTTTTTTAAGTCATCCCCCACCAGAATATCAAGAAAATATATACCTCTGCTCACTTATGTGTTAGCAACTGTAACAGCAAACCATTTTCCCATTTGTCTGTAGGAAGTCAGGAGTCATTCTACTCCTAACTATACACACATAAATGCTGTCCAAATAAGTTGTGCTCTTCAATAGAGCACTGAATTATAAGAGAACTATGAATGAAAACTAGGTGGTATAAACCTAATGGATATTTTAAGCCAAGGTTAAAGCAGACAGACAATCTCCAAAGAAAAAGGATTGTGTTAAGACTGCAACATACATTTAATTCTCTGGTACTTGAGGGTTCCCCCCCTCTACTTAAAGAAAAAGCAAAAAACAAAGTGTTCTGCTCATATGCCACACCATACCACCTCAACTAGTCTCTGGGCAGTTTACAGTTTAATTATAGTATGCAGGCTACACATCCCCCCCCCACAGCAAGCTGGGTACTCATTTTACCGACCTTGAAAGGCTGGAAGGCTGAGACAACCATGAGCCTGCTACCTGGGATTGAACCCCAGGCCATGAGCACAGTTTTACCTGTAGTACAGGCATTTAACTACTGCGCCATGGGGCTCCTAGAAATCATATTGCTTCTGATGTATTCCCCATCTCAGTGAATGTATTTTTTTTAAAACGTGCTTTAAAGCAGTATTTAAAAACAACAATTTCTTATATAAAGATATACATTCTGGTTAAGGATTGATGAAAACTTATACATTCTGTATGCAATCTAATTTAGTATTTCTGGCATGGCTATAGGAAGAAAAACAATTATGAATCAAGAACACATACTATTTCAAGGCCAAGGAACAAGGAACATCAAACTCTTTGATTTGATGTTCATTCAAGAATATTGTTGTTTGAAACTCTGAATATTTAAAATGATAAAACAGAAAAGAGTGTAATGATTGTAAGGTTATTTTTACAAGTAGAATTTCAACCTGTAGAATTTCAACTAAGAGAGTAGAATTTCAACTAAGAGAGTAAGATAGATTTAAGGATGAAGGCAGGGGGTGGTGGGAGGCTGGGTGACCACACATTGGGGCCTGAAAGACTGAGAGAAAGGCCTACTGGAAAATCTTAAAAAGCAGATGGGAGTTACGTGTCATCAGCACACTGGTGGAAGCAGACCACAACATTCAGGCTGCCCTTTGCTATGTAAAGCTTGACATCTTTTTTCATCTAGCAACACGGGCATGGTATTGTGCAGAAATTTTGGGCTATTTCGTGGGTTTTTAAATCATAGCTACAGAACCACAATATTTTACATTCATAAACCAGAAGGTTGTTTTTTTAAAAAAGAGAACAGATTATATACATTATTTAAGGGATGAATGTAAGAGAGAGCAGCGAATTTCAGCAAGATTTTATTTTTAGAAGCAATTGTTATGTGTCTTAAGACAGAAAACTGCAATTTGTTAAGACCTGTGCGGTTAGGTAGAGCTGAGGTATCTGGGTGAAGAAACTGTCGTGTCTAATAATGTGTGCTCTTGTTCAAACTTGTATGAAAACAAGCATCAATATAGATATCTATAAAGAACAATATGTGCTTAATCTGCATAATAGGAAAGAAGAGTGGAGAAAGTATTTTTGGTTCTTTGATGAAAAAACTGGACAGATTGTAACTCTGAAACTTTTATTCTTTTGTGCTTTAATTTTTTTTACCACAGTTTGGTGGTAGCTGTGGTATACAAAAAGTTAAAGCTGAAATGAAAGTAAAAAGCTTTGTGATGAACAAAAGAAAATATTAACATGGATAAAGCAGAAAGAAATACTGTACATAATCATAAATCCATAGAGATAAGACTTTTCTGGTTTTGAAAAATCTTGGCTCGGGTAACATGACTGCTATTGGCAGCCATTAACAGCAGAAAAATGGGAGACTTAAGAAATTTAGTTGTTTCAGTTAGAAAAGTATCAGGAAGAAAGAGAAAATGACAGAACAGAAAGCAAAATAAATCCAACGGAGGGAGAAAGAAACATACTGTAATTTGAAGTTATGATAACAGCATAGCAGTATAGTGAGGGAGAGAGAAAAAGAGGGAACATGACACTGAATTAATAAATATTAACAAATATTAAGGGCAAGAAAGGGCCTAAATTAACTGACATTTTTACTGTATGTGCTTCTTGTTTACTTTTGATAAAGCTGGGACCAGTCTAAATATATTAAATTTATTGCAAGTTTGGTTAAAAGTGAATAAGCATACATTCTCCTCACTGGAGAGGTTTCTTATGAGGATTTTAAAATCTCAATGTTCATCAGTCTAAAATTGAGGTCTGGTTTCTTTAGGAAAAAAATATTTGAAATAGTGCAACCTTGTCCTTGAAACATCCTTTGCTGAATTTGGTTCTAAACTGAGTGATTTATTGTAGTATATTTTGGCTAAAGAGAACAGGAAAAAAGATTTAATGACTTATACTAGTTTCTTTCTCACTTGCCAAAGAAGAAACAACAAATAATAGATGTGTGCCATCAATTCAATTGCGATGTATGGGTAACCCTGTTTAGGTTTTTCTAGGTAGGCACTGGTTTAACATTCATTGCCTTCTTCTGGGGGCATCCTGGGGTTGGGCACTTTGCTCATGGCTACGTGTGTGTGTGTATGTTGTGTCGTTACAGTCATGACTGACTCTTCGTGACCCAATGTCCATGGAGTTTTCTGGGCAGGAATACTGGAGTGGTTTGCCAGTTCTTATTACAGGCGCCTACAGCATCTGTATTCTCTGGTGGTCACCCATTCAAGTACTAACCAGGCCCAGCCCTGCTTAGCTTCCAAAATCAGGTGAGATCGGATGTGCTTAGAGCAGGGGTCCTCAACCTAAGGCCCCGGGGCCGGATGCGCCCCCCCCCCCAAGGTCCTGAATCCGGCCCCTGGGACCAATTGCAACCCCCCACCTACCCCCTGTTTTGTGAGCAAGCCAGCCTCCGCAGCTGCTTTTGGACTGTAATCCAGCCCCCAGTGGTGTCTGGGTGGTGGTGGACCGGCCTGCTGTTTGAAAACTTTGAGGACGCCTGGCTGAGAGCATAGGCCGGCTCTTTTCCCAACTGCTGACTCTACAGCCAGAAACCTAAACCACTGAATGATAGAACTCCTTTGAAAGATAAAATCTTACAAACTCTACAGGAAGCAGCAGAATTTGCTGATGATCAGTCTCGAAATAAAGGTGGCTGGGGGAAAAGGTGTCTGAGAGAAGCTTAATTTATATCTGAATTCAGACTCAATCCTCAGACATAAGAAAATAAAAGAGAAAACATTTGGACAAAATGGAAGTTTTAGCACGCTCAACAAGTAGTCCAGATCAAACTACTGTACTAAGAAAAGAGTGTTTTATAATAGTGGAAAACAAGGATGTTTGTTGTTTCAATGTCCTAGTCCTCAAAGAGGATCAAATTTTATATGGCAGGCCTGCCCAACAGGTAGACGGGGGGCTACCAGTAGCCCGTGAAGGGTTCAAAAGTAGCCCACCAGCCATCAGTAAAAAATGTGAGGGGATAAATTGCTCTACTTACATTTTTTAAACTTATGAGCATATGCTCGGAACAGATAAAATTAATAAGTAGAGTTTTTAGTGTAGTAGCCCTCAGGCACTTTTGTCCGGAAAAAGTAGACCTCGGACTGTTCAAAGTTGGACAGCCCTGTTATATGGGATACAAGTCTAAATTCTCCTCAGTTAAACAATGAACGGTCAGAATTGGCAGAAGTCAGAGGTCAGAAATATATTGGAATTTTGGACACTGAATCATGAATTTCTTTAATGAAGTACGAATCAGTGAGCTTACAAGAGATGTAATTCAAGGGAAGACCTGTTTCACCAAAGGCATTTGGGGGACATGTATGGCTCAAGTGAGTACAAAATTGAGGAGTATAAATGGAAATGTTACGGTGGCTTTAAACCCTGAACAATCTGATCCAGTGGTGATGGAACGGGGTAAGGATAAAATAGGTGCTGCTGCTAGGATACTGGTTAATTCAGATTTATCTGAAGAAATACAAGAAAACACTGGTAATTGTGATAAAATCATAAAAAAGAATTGTTTAGGTCCCAAAACAGGCCCAACTGTCAAGCTCCGGAGAGCTCAAAAACAGCAGAGTCAGTTGCTATGGAAACTAATGCTGTGTCAGCTTTCTTGTGTGGAAAATGTGCAGCAGAGAGAGAAAAACAATGAGAGCTCATAGTCTGGCTTCGGACAATTTACAAAATCTGAAGAATTTGAACAAGACATTTATACAGATATAATCTTGAAATTTTTAGAAAAGTTGCCAAATCCAATACTTCAGGCTTTTCAGATACAGAAGGGAATTTTGTCGGGAAAAGTCATTTACTATATAGAATTTTGAAAATCTAGGAATATCTGCTTGTCATTAAGAAATATAAAACTTTCCTGATAGAGATTGCCTATAAACTATCTTGCTCTGGGATCTAGCAAAACTAAAGAAGATTAATGTTGAATTATTACTGGTTCGGGATTGCCCAAGAAATATATAAATGTTGTCAGTCATGGAAAACATGTCAGATCACATGGAAGCCGGATATAAAACCAAAGCACCACTTTAGGCTTACCCAAGAGAAATTTGTTAGGCAGCAGGTTTAAACACTGCTGGTCCATTTTCATAGGAAAGCAACAGGTACATATTGTGATACACATTATACAATACATTACATGCATTGTTTTCAGTTGAGTTAGATGCAGTAACTGATGTACTCTTAAAATACTGTATTTATGAGACCAAATATCCATTCAACAAACTCAGTTACAGGCACTGCATTTTTATCTATACAGGCAGTAGAAAAATTATGTCATAAGCATAAGGCATTTAAAAACAACAAGCAACCATTCACAAATAAATAGATTGGTTGAAAATTTTAATGGGACCTTGAAAAAGATGACCAAGTTATATGTCTATGGTCATACAAACATTTGTGAAGAAAGACAGTTGTTTATTCTATTTACATACAAATTAATGTTTGGTAAATAAGCCAAAGGACCTCTTGCAATTCTACAGTAGAACTGGAATGGGATGGAGGATAACTGGAGAAGAGGACATACTAAATTATGTTATGAGTCAATAAAATAAGTTTAGTTCTATGACAGATATGATGTTAATAAGTTAACAAAGGTACAAGATGAAAAAAAAATCCTTGGTACAACCAGAAAACAAGAAAGCGGCTGCTTGAATTTTTAGTTTTTAGTTTTTGTCTCCAACAGAAAGTCAGTTGCTTAAAAAGATTTATATACATTATAATATAGTAAGAACAGCATCAGGTATATCATAAGCAGAAATACAGGGGGAAATGGCTGGAAAGCTGTGAATATTTGCTACATTTCTGTTACTTTCAAGCTTAGGTCTGTTTAAGGTCAAAAGAGCCTGCAAGAATTCCTTGCTGATATGGGGTTGCTCTGAAACAAATAAAACAGAAATACCATCCCTTGGACATTCCTGTGAAAGAAAACTTGCAAAAGATGATTGAAGAACCTGTAGGTAAGTTTGGAATAGAGGATTTTAAAGTACAAACATTCAGTATCCATCTTGGTTATAAAAGGTGAGTTGGCACAGTAAATGAGGTGGAATGGGCAGGAGTTTGGTGGAGCATTAGGTTGAAGTGAGCAAGGTACCACGCCTGAAGGTGTCACATCTTTAGTCGTCCATATGGTAGCACTGATGTCATGGGTGCCATGTAGCCTAAGAGTTTTTGAACTTAAAGTGCCTGCCCTTGAACATGGGTCTGGAACAAAGGAAGAAGAGAGAAAATTTCCTGGAGACAGTCCCGAGGTGGGTAAGCCATGGCTTGACTGGCATCGAGTGTTGCCCCAATGAAAGAAACTACTGGCGAAGGAGTCAGTTGTGACTTCTTTAAATTGATCTGCAACCCGAGGTTTGAAAGGGTTCGAAGAACAAAGGCAATGTCCTCTTTTGCCGGTACGTGGGACTCCGACACTATGAGCTAATCATCTAAGTATGGGGAAATTGTGATGCCTAGGGTTCTGAGATAAGCTGCCACAGGTACCATGCACTTGGTGAAGACCCTTGGGACTGTGGCCAAACCAAATGGCAGGGTAGAATATTCAAAGATGTTTTGCCCGATGGCTAATCTCAGAAAGTGTCTGTGAGATGGATGAATAGAGATGTGGATGTAGGCATCTTTTAAGTCCACAACTCCAAACCAGTCCCCCCTATGAAGAAGAGAGATGATCTTCTCTAAGGTCACCATCCTGAACTTTGATGTTACAAGAAAGGTGTTGAGAACTGGAAGGTTCAAAATGGGGCGCAGACCGCTGTCCTTTTTGAGGATGGTAAAATATCTCGAATAATGATCCTGGAAGGCTTGTGCTGGTGTCTGGATGGCCTTCTTTTGCAGAAGAGATGTTACTTCTTTCAGCAGACAGGGAGAAGGGTCGGTGCAAAGGATATGTCCTAGTAGAGGAAAGGAAAGAAACTCCAGTTGGTAACCTCGGGAAATGAGTGAAAGGACCCATGGGGCCATGGTTATTGCCTGGCATGCTGATAAAAAGGGTGCAAGGCAAATGGGATGAGGGGAGTAAAAAATCGTCTCTCTATCTTCTATCTCTGGATTTGGGATGGACATGGGATGGAAGAGACTTGGACTTCCTCCTCTTGGAAGCAGAGAAGGAAGAATAAGAGGAGGTTCTTGAGGATCAGTCTCGAGGTTGTTGTTTCCCATAGGAGGAATGAAATCCAGATGTATAGGCTGGTCTTTCAGGCTGAAAACGAAAGGACTGCTGCAGATGTTGTTGTATGATGTTGAGTTTCTTGGTAGTGCTCTGCTTCTTATGACGTTCTTCCATTAAGTCATCCATAGTAGGATGGAACAGACCATCACCTTCAAAGGGGAGGTTTTCTATCTGCATCTTGTGATCATCTGAAAGGCCTGTTGAATGTAGCCAAGCATGCCTATGTAGGCCTATGGCAGCACCCAAAACCTTGGACGTGCAGTTGAAAGCGTGGCTGGAGGAACACATCTGCTGCGCCACAAGGGCCATAGGCTCTTTGAAGATGATGGAGGCATCAGAGCATTTGGACTCAGGAATAATATTTAGGAAAGGCTGCAGGTGGGAGAGCAGCTCTCTTTGATATGCCCCCATGCCCCCCTGATAATTTGAGACCTTAAACAAAAGGGCAGCAAAGTTGCATATGTTGCGACCTACAATGTCCAACTCTCTACCCTCCTTGGAGGTGGGGATTGGAACCTGCTTGCTTTGAGACTGCACGTGATGAGGCAACTACTACAGAGTTCGGCTGCGGATATTTAATAAGAAATTGTGCTTTCTCGTCATGCACCTTGTACAGGGATTCTATCTTCCTCAAGACTGTCATAGCCCCAATCTTTTTGAAAGATTCCTCAGCCATCAAGAGGAAGGATAAAATCATAGATAGGTGTACCTTTGCAGCCTCATCAGAAGAGATTTTGCTGAAAATGTGGTCCATGTGCATAGGCAAGTCAATGCATTTTGTCATTCACAAAATGAAATCAATTTAATTCTGCATGGCTTCCAAAGATGAAGGCGGAGAACGCTCTTCCATGTAGTGGCAAGGGTGTAGTGGCAAGCTCTGGTGATTCCTGATCGAAATCTTCCACCTCAAATGGAGGATTCAAATCCATGTCCTAAGGTGAAGTCAATGGATGGGATGGAAGATCCAAAGCAGAAGAATTAGTTGGCTGAATCGACCATAATTTTCCATCAAAGCGAAGTGGAAATGCTGGTATTGAAGGCATCAGTACCGACAGAGAGAAGGTTGAACCCAAAGGTAGAGTCGTGGAAGATCTCCTCTTCTTTGGGATAGAAGAGCCTGGATCGGGATTGGTAGAAGCAGAAACTGATGCCTTAGTTGGATGTGGAGTTGACATCGAACGCGATGAGGTCTTTGCAAATGGCGTGGGTTTCAATGCGACGATCGGTATCGAAGGGTTCAAAGATGGGACAGCGGACTGGGAAGGATCTTCGATCACACATACTTGTTTGTGGTGCTTTATATCCTTGTGGTGCTTCTTAGCCTTCTGGGCAGAGGCTACAAGATTCGGCTTGTGAGATGGGGAAACATCTTGAGCATGCACTGAGGCCGTTGAAGGAGCAGACCTTGAAATTGATGAAGCGATCGTTGAAAGGGCAGACTGTGCTCTTGTTGAAACAGAAGGAGACAAGGGAAGAGTCGGGTTCAAACCCATCCCTCCAGATGGGAGACAAGATGGAAAAGTTGAAGATCCCGACACTGGAATGAAGAGGTCCTTAATCATGCTGGTACCTGGGAACTGCTCCGAGACCAATTCCTCTTCAGTCTCAGATGATGAACCCGAGTGATCTGATGGAAACAGAGGGTCAAATTCCGGACGGTGTGAGAAGGTAGGTGATGAACCCAAAGGAGTGGACTTGTCTGGTTCGACAAAGATAGCCTCAGCGGTCTTCAAAGTCGAAGAAGATGATTTTTTTGAAGAGGGTTTCAACTTTGATGCCTTCTCCAACACTGGTTATTTACAGGTCGGAGTTGACAGAAACTGACGGGCTCCCCAGCACCAGTAACTTACGGGACGGTTCTGTCTTCGATACTGAGGTATTGGGAGCAGTCGAAGGAGCAGATCATGATTTCTCCATGGTCTGAGGAGCTAGATGTCTTTCTAGGAGAAAAGTATTTAGACGGTTCCTCCGGTTCTTGAGGGCCTGGTTGCTAAAACCCTTACAGATTGAACAGCGCTCGGGACGATGGGACTCCCTGAGGCAGTAGAGACACCGGAGTTGGCCGTTGGTGTGGGGGATCTTAGCCCCACACGAAACACACTTTTAAAAAGGTGGTAGAAATGCCATAAACACTCCAAAAAAATCAAACATGAATAAATAATAAAAGAGAGAATGAAAAAGTAGCGGGAGACTATGAAACACAACCTCTTATCGTGGCGGTAAGAGGGAACTGAGGCGTTTAGGTGGGAAGCCTTCTGCTCATGCACGGGGCAAGTGGGGAGGAGACTAACAAACTTTCTTATTGTTAGGGAAGTCCAACCTCCGCGTGTGCGCATCAGCAAACCCATCTGTGTGGCTTCACAAAGGAGAAGTATAATCTTAGTGATGTAGTGCATGCATCTACCTCTGTAGTGAAGAATGTGAAGATGTATAGAACTGGTAATAGCACCAAAGCTTTGAATAGTCTTGCCAGAAGTAACCTAAACAGATTACAGCAAGGGATGAAGATGGGAAGAAAATAGGTTGGTACACTTCAACAGACCATTGCCAGTGGCGTGTATACATATCTGATACATATCCAGGGACCATTTCAATACTGCTATGTTGTGAAAAGCACCTATTCTTGGATGCACATCTTAACATGGCGAGGAGGGGTTGAGAATATCAAGAAAGCTGAGAGTAATGCTGTCAGTAAGCAACGCTCCATAATTAGTTTGTACTTCTAGCAGAGCCACCCAAGGAGGAATGGCCTACAATATTTTTTGAGGAAGGCAAATTTAAAGAAATGTACATTTTTGTCTTTCTATATGTACCTTTTTATGTCCTACTCAAGTAAGTCTATTGATTTGCAAAAGCTGACTTGTGCCTGGATGACACAAAGCAAACTGAGTAGTCTAGGTGTTTACTAACATATTTTACAACAGTACCTGTGGAATTCACAATATTGAAGCTTTTCTTTCCCTTTTCTTCCAAAGAAATGGACCAGCAACATGGTATTAATATCAGAATCTTCCAACTCCGGCTCCTGAAAAACACAGATCGGTACCAATCTTTTGTCAAATGCCTCTAGAGTTATTTAAAATTTGGTTGTTCTGTGTGTAGCTTATAGTGAAAGTTCCACAGCAAATATTGAAGTGCTTGACTGAAAAGTCCAGTTTGAATTTCATATAAGAATAAGGCCAGCAAGTGGGAGGTCAAACAGTGTAATTTGGTATTTAAGAAGCTGAATTACATATGGAAACATGATAATACTTGGTAGATGGCATGTGAGAAACATTCTTCCCTGATTTGAAATTAAAAAACACAGTCCTACAGCACCTTGAAGACTAATAATCTATTATACTTTTATGCCCCATTGAGTTGGAACTGACTTATATTGACCCTAAAAGGTCTTTCAAGGTCAGTGAAATGTTTAAGGAGTGGTTTTACCAGTTCCATTGTTGAAGCCAGGCTTCCTGGGTCCTAGTCAACTTCTCTATCCACTAGAGTACGCTGGACATTCCTAATATATAGCATAGCTTGGGCTTTTGGGGACCCTGCCTGTTTCAGCGCATGCATGTTGATGGAGTTGTTATCTGTGCATGCCTACTAATGGTTAGGACCTGTGAAGAACCACCTCTTTTAGAACTTCTGAACTGACAGCGTTGAGGGTTGCCATGTACCCCTTTCCCTATAGCTTCTGCTCTGGCATGCCTTCCTCTCATTTTATGCATTCACCTGACACAGTGACAGAGATTAGTTAATCACAGGTGCCAAAGATGTTGGGCAGGCACATTGTATGAATGCCCAGAAAACCACTCAAAGAACAAGCGTTACAAGTACAGTAACCTGATTTCCTCCCTTGTAGTCTCTGCCCATTTAAACTAATGGGCAAACATTACCAAGTTCACTGAAAAAAGCAGAACTAGAGGATGATGCGTAGAGAGATACTCTGAATATAACTGGAAGAGGTCGAAACACCAGGATAATACCAATGATAACCCAGGTGTTTGATCTGTATCAACTATTTGTGGTTGGGAGTCACCTTGTGATCTGTAGCTAACACTTTATCCTTTGCCAATATAAGGCATCCAATAATGAGCATGTCAGCTACCTTGTACCAGTCATCTTTTAGTAGACCGATTAGGTGCATTGGTGCAAGATAACAGCTCCTGCCAAGGCCTTAGCAGAACTGTCAGCTGCATACACTGCCAAGTTACAAACACAGTAGTATTGTGTATTTCCACTAAACCAAATAAACACTTGTTCTGGAAAATAACTGTTCACTTTACACTCCATAAAATACTTGGGGAACACCCCCCCCCCCCCCGCTCAGGCCATTAGCCCAGAGGACAAATAATTTTATTACATGTGAAGAGAAACATGAACATTCTCATGTGTTGAACAAAAATACTTAGTAAAAACTTAAACAACAATAATGGTTCAATTCAGAAGAAAATCGCAGAGCTGTTCTACTTTGATGTTTCAACTGTGATGAATACAACAGAACTGATGTGAAGATGCACTATAGGAAAAGAGGGCAAGTCAGCTGTCAAAGCTTTCACTCAAGAAAACTCCCAAAGGACTGACTTTGTGCAGAATCATTACTATAAATGCAGAGAGATTCCAAGAAATATGATGCCGTGTCAGGCATGCAACTATTTACATCTATTTACATTTCCAACTATTTATGTATAGAATTGTGTTTTTACTTAGTGCATTTAGATTACATGTTGAAAGTAAATTCTAAAAAGAAAAATAGTTTGTAAAAATACACTGAATAACACTATACAAAAGACACTTCTAACACTGCAATTTATTTATGCATTGTAATTCTGAATATCTGGAGAAGAGGTGAAATAAATATTTTGACTCAGAGGCAGCAGTTTCCTTGCTTTTAGCAAGGGTTTGATTACTCAATTTTAGCGCAGGAAGTTGGAGAACATACTGTTTAGGAATGTACCTATCAAAGATATTCGAATGTGAGCTAATAGTGCATATATTATTTTTCATCAAAACAGTTAAGCATAATGTTAAAAACTTCATGTAATCCTTGTGAATACTATAATGGAGCGACTATGCAGTAAGTAAACGAACTCAAGAGTAGCTCTTTTGAAAACCAAAACAAGAAATAAAAGCCATTAAAATTATTTTTATAATGAAAATCCAAAAGCAATTTCAAAAACCAGCCACTTCAAATAGCTAAATTGATACAGCCACAATCAGCTGAAAGCGGTGTGAAGAATATGTACAGTGATTTAGCACCATAACCTGTTAGAAAGAAAATAACTTATTCTCCAAAGACTTACCAAAGACAGTGCCTCTTCTGAAGCTGTTTTAAATTCATCTTGCTTCCCAATTATCTTCTGAAGCTGAAACAAAATGGATGTTCTCTTCATTCACTGTCCTATTCTTATTCATACCAGAGAGTTTTCAGCAAGACATCATTTAAAACAGCATCCTCTCTCAAAGTCATTTCCATGTGAGAACAAACATGAAATTCTAAAACAAAACAGCCCTACATAGTTTACACATACAAACCTTAATATTCTCGGCACATGAAAAGTCACTTACACGATCACATACAGAGGTTATAGAACTTTCATATTAATCTAGTACATTCCAAAATGGGGACAATGTGTGTCACACGGTGTGATGGAAATCTGCTGAAAAGTTCAGAAGTCAAGATGATGTTCAGCATTTTATTGCTTTTGATCAGGCTGTATTCAGGTAGAGTCTATTCTCTGAATAGGGAGAGGCTGGAGCTAAATGTTGCACAAATGGAAATTGGCTCATGCAACCACTCTTTCCCCTCCCTTCAGCTCCACGGCTTATGCTGTTCAGGTGTTCACCCATTTCAGGGGAGAAGCTTTCCAAGTAATTGTACAGAAGGGGAGGGATGGGTTGCACAAGCAGCCTTCTGTTTATTATTACAAGTCTTCCAGATTTTCAGAAATATGCTGTTCTTGTTATTGTTGCTCTCATACCAAAGGTTGCAAGTCATCTTGGCTACACCAACTTTGGACACAGAGTTCAGAAGTGTGCACAAAAGAATGCTAAGAAGAAGGAACTGATTTTATAAACTATTTTTAAAAACAGATTCTCCTTCAGCGCTTAGTATAAACTACAACTATGCAGTAGCTTAGAATATAAGATGAGAGGTCTCTGGGTCAAATCTTGCTTCAGACATGAGCTCATTAAATGTCTCCAGGCAATCTGCTTTCTCTTCATCCCTCCCAACCAACTTTCCAATGCCATCATTACCACCTGAAATGCAGGATAATGTTATCAACCTGACCTGCAAGGCTCACTGGCAGCAGGTCACAGGCTTTGCCCAGCAATGGATGAATTGACTGCCCAAAACTGGTCAGCAGCTGCTGGTCAAAGAAGGCACTTCTCAGCTGAAACTATGTTTCACTGTATAAGAATCTTTTATAAAATATTGTAACGATTGCAACAGTGCATGGGAAGCTCTTTGAGTGGACAAGAGTGCTATAACACAAAGGTATTCTGCGTTTTTATTAAAAATTACTGCAATATGACTTCAATTTTGTAACACAGGAGTCATCAATAAGTTAAAGTTCTGACCACGGTTCCCAGCAAATGTGTCCATTTGCAGCTTATGATAAATTTCTAGCAAATCATTTTAGCTGTAACCTCTCTTTGCGAAATAGCCATAATTATTCACACATTTCTTTGTGTGTACTGTAGCACACTACAAAGCTTACTTACCTTTCAGAGATATTACCATCAGTCCTCAAATAGATAGCAAAAATAGAAGAACAAGGTATTTATTATTTGCAATAATAGAGATAGAAAGCCAAGGATTTAGAGTTGCTTAGGAGAGGTCCTTTAAAAGTACATTTATGACTATGAGACAAACAGCATGTGACTATGCCTTTTGAATAACGAATGGAACCATGCTCTCAAAGCTTCCTTTACAAACCTTAATGCTCATTTCTCATTCTTCATGTCAACATAAGACAATAATTTTGACAGGTGAGGTCTGAAGTGGCAATATTCCTCTTAAATAGTTTGCAATCAACACTGCCCATTGTCATTCTAAAAGAATGGTACACAGTAAAACCTAACGCTCAGCACAGACACCCTTTTTATAGCAGAGCATGCATGCAGCACTGATCTGTTTGCTTCGCCAAAGGAACTCAAAGGAAGGCATTGCTTCCATTTCCTCCCAATCTTCTAGTACCTGCTGAGATATAAATAAATATGTACTGTACAGACAATCATGCCAACACTTATAGTTTGGGTAAAAACATGCCACCCTGCAGCTGAGCAAGGATACATTGCTTTGTGGGGGCTGCCTTTCCAAGGCATCCATAATTGTGTCCTGCTGTCATTTGAACTTGGAGAACATACAGCGGTACCTTGTATAAAGGAATTAATTTGTTCCGAATGAAATTATGTTAAGCAAATTTTCCTTTATACAAACTTCCCGTAGGAATGCATTGAAAACTATTTTTATGTACGGATTCTCCCCATAGGCCATTATGTTAAAAAATTCCGGAGATAGGGGAAATTTGCTTATGTTGTACAAATTTTATGTTATACAAACTGTTTGTTATACGAGGGTCCACTGTAGTTTTTGTTTGCTTTGAAAAACAAAGTCTGACAAATCTGGACATACTGGCTAAGGGACTCGCCTATCACTTCAGTTTTGTTTCTTTTTTCCACTGAAATTGAAGTGGCGTCATCTCCCCGTTATTGCAACAAACAAACAAAAGACACCCTGTGCCATTATTCCATTAATCTGAAGCATTTTTTTCTGAACTCAAGTGTGTATGTGATGATATTTTTAAAAGTTAAATATAACCACTCTTTCCATTTTTGCAATGCAATTTTTTATCTAGGAAAAACTGCTCTGTTTTGCATGTGTATGTAAAATATATATATATCAATTCCACATACGCACTAATTATAGGAAATATGATAACTTTTAAATTAAATCCATTTTTACCCTAGCTTGTGGTGCTAAAGCACTGTGCTTGGCCAAGCATGTTAGTAAAGGAAAAGGAAGGGCAAATTTGTCATATGTTCATTGTCACCTCTCCCCAAATGTAAAAATATGCTATCCGGTCTACAGTTAAGAGAATGTTTCCTAATACCTAACTCAAAACTTCAGTGGGAAAAGTAGCAAAAGGTTTTAATTTCCTCAGTAATGCTAGCAAGGACATGATCTCTGTGCACAAAGGACATGAAGGAGGAACATACTTCAATCTGCTGCACATTTTATTTGGTAGTTATATGGCATTTCCATACATAACATATGAGAAGATTTCAAAATATTCGCATCATACCTTAAAGAATTCTTTTTTCTCTACTTGTTCATTCCCATCTGCATCCAACATTTTAAAAGCAATGTGAAATCCAGTCTGTGGTTCTGGAATGAATAAAAAGAAACAGAATTGTGCGAAAATACTCTATATGTCAGATAACTGCCTGGTACTCGAATCCCACATATATAAAAGTATGCTTTCACTTTAACAGAAAAGCAGAAGGTCCATAAGTAACAAGGCAAGCATGTGGGGGAATTTTCTGAAATTGTTTCTTGACTAGCCAATTGAAAGGAAATTATAAAGTTGGCCTCTATTACTGTGCAAACTTATTTAAGAAACAGGAGGAATGGTGTGCATTATGCTAAATAAAAAGCAGATCTTTGAGTCATATCTTGGAGGTCAGGTATAGACTGCAACAATGGAATGGCCCAGCAATAGCAACCAGGAAGTCAAAAGATGTCCATTATTACAACCACCGCACAGAAATGAGAAACTGCTTATAAAAGGCAGTAAAAAAGAGTATTAGGGAAAGTAAGACACATATGTACATCTTTTCCATTACAGAAAAGTACATTTCTCAGATCAAATGTCATAGATTTTTCTACTCCCTTCTGTATTAATATCACGCACCACAGCTCCAACCCAAAATTCTACAAACTGTAAACTGTTTCACCTCTTTCAGATGTCTGACAACATGACTTTCAGATCCCCAAAATTTAGAGTACTATAGATGACTCACACTGATGAGTAACAAGTATTTCATACACAACATGATTAATGTGTGTTACTAATCCCAGAGAAGAAACTTATACTGACTAAGGGCAGTAGCATATCTGTTTCAGCTGAATAGCTACATTCTAAGCTTTTTACTAAGTCTTCTTTAAGTCAGCAATACTATGTATAGAGCCTGTAAATATTACTGGAGGTAAAAGCAGAATGATTTGTTCTAAAGTGATGCATACCATCTGTTGCAACATCCTGATAAGAAGGTAGCCCCACATAATACATAGGAGTTTAAGCTCTGCATACAGCTCACAAGATGACACTCTTATCTGATATGATGCAACTCTAATGGCATGTATTTATAAAATAACCGAAGTTCAAAGAAAAGCTCAATACACTTGCAATTAATTATTAGTAATAACTATAACATGCGATTTTTTGACATTCACATTTTTAGAAGAAGTTACACTTTGGTGCTGTCCCCAAAAAGAATACTGAATTTCCTCAAAATGATAATCCCTCACAAGGTTATCTGCAAGGTAGCTCAAGTTAGCAATACACGGGGAAATGGATTTTTTCATAAAGGCAGAAGAACCAGGGGCTATGTATATCCTTCAGGGTAGGGAATGCCTCAGTCATTCTCTGACTGGGAGATTAAGTAAGGATTTTAAAGGACGGAGTGGCATGAAACCTTGCCCTTAATTCCTATTCTGATCCTTTGGAAATACATTTTCACTAGTTTCTCTTCTAGGACTGATTTAAGAAACTGCTCAAGGTTTCTCTAATAGCCCTTCAGATGTGCAGCAGAAAATATTATTTTCCCCTGTTTTTCAAGTGAATCAACACCTCAGTCTACCAGGGTGTTTAAAAAAATCATTTCCTCTGCTCTCTCCACCAGTGTGTGAATAACCAGAGGAACTGCTCAGTTTGCTGATATCCTGAAGTCACCTGCTTATTAAGACATTTCATAATATCAGAAGGCGCAGGATCAAACAGGGTTGCGTGAGCTCTGGTAGGCCATTTGGAAGCAAGGATTGGACCCAAGCCACACCTGCCTCCTCCAGAAGAGCCAGTATACCCATGCACTGCATCTAAACAAACAGTGTGGGTAAGGAAACCCACTAATCTAATGGAAGTGCAAAAGAACCTCTGAAGAACCAGGTCTCATCCACTCATCCACCAGGCCTGTAACTCTATCAAAAAAAAAGATATCAAATTAGTCTGGCATGAAGTGTTTTAGAGAAACCCGTGTTGGCTTCTAATAATGGCAGCATTGCATGTTAAATAGTTACAGACTATCTGCATAATAATCTGTTTTAGAATCTTTCCAGGAATAGATGTCAAGCTGATAGGGCGGTAATTATTTGGGTCCTCTTTCCCCCCTTTTTGAAGATGGTGACAACATTTGCCCTCCTCCAATCTATGGGGACTTCCCCTGTTCTCCAGGACTTCTCAAAGATTATTGCCAATTGTGTATTTCAGAATACTATCTCAACAATTAGAGTTACATTTGCAAGATCAAGCCCTGCTTCCATGATATGGGCACATGGGTAGATACAATCTATCTTGACTGCTTTGTTTTGCTACATGAAGAACCTGTAGTACATAATAGGTATAATTTCCAAACCTATTTAAAATCATCCACTGTGTGCTTAGTCATGAGTTGTTTCTATAC
>JAHTLZ010000007.1:31241148-31259622 GCA_023846285.1 Phrynocephalus versicolor | reverse complement strand
AGGGGCAGTGCAGGAATACATGTGCAATGTTTCAATTCTATCTGTCCTGCATTGACACTTACGATGAGAATAGGGAATCTTTTGGAACTTTCCCTCTTGTATTGCTGACGGCAGAGTGTAAAAGCTCTGCGTTGATTCTTTGTTAAATGGGCAAAGAAATAGTTAGCTGGTTTGAAGGGGGTCAGTGCTGGATTAGTTAGTATGTTATTAGAGGTAGCCCCCAAGTCATGATGTCTCTCTACCTCCGAAATGCGTTGCTTGAGGATTTGCTTTGCCATCTCATAGCCTGCCTGTATAAGGCACTCCATTGACAGACCATAAGTTTTAAGTTTAAGGGATAGTGCTCTCTTCCATGTTGAGTGGTAACTGTCTACATGCCTTTTTTTAAACGTTTCAGCTGCTGAAAAGCTGACCTTTCATTCACATTTTCCAAAAAGCCTTTGTAGGTGTTACAAGACAAATGCAAGTATGTACTGTTAATTTAGCCCCTTAGCCCAGCCACTTCTTTTTTGAAATGTGATGGAAGCAAATCACATGACTTTGAAGTCAGACATGTTATTTTTTGCCCATTTGTGGTTGGCACCTATACAGTTATTTATATTGTGGTATGAGATCTTCTGTCTTAAAGGATTTCAGTCAACCATTTTGAGGTCACATACATGGCACATATGTTCCCTCCTCCCCGGGGGAAAATAGGCACAACATAAAAATAGCAAGAGATACGACCCATCATTTCTTTACCCTTTACAATTTAGTATCTTCAGTGTACAAGCATAAAAGAGGGAGACACAAAACGATTGGAATGCATGCTATTTTAAAATATACCCAACAACAAATCAGGCCTCTAATCCATTTAGCTAAGCCCTGTCTATTGTAAGACCCAGTGGTTCTCCTGGGTGTCCGTCCCAGCTTTGCTGACTGAAAGCCTTTCATACGGAGATGCGCTGGACTGAATTTTGACTTCCTTTCTTTAAGCTCCTCTTGCTTGATTTTAGGTTTGACGGCCAAGAAGCCAACATTCAGATTCTCCTAGCCCTTGGCTGCAGTCATGTGAATGCCAGCTGTTAACACCAGGAAAGGCTGTTACTCTTTCTTAACATAAACCACACTGAAATATTAAGCTAAACGTCAGCTTGTGATGTATAAAGTGGTCGTTTCCTATGGCATGCCATAAATCATTAAGGTGACAAATGGTGTAAGTGCAAATCACTACAGGTCACTTTCATATGATTGTTTCCTTCTGAAAGATCAAATTATTCACATCACCATATAAATATTTTAGGCTGAAGAATCAACAGCAACCATGGGGGCAGAGAAGCAGGCAAATGTGAAGCAGGAACAGCATCTGTAAAGAGCAGTTTCCCTCTAAGATGTAGGAGAGACAAAAGAAACCAAGTATAGTAAGATGGAAAAGTTTCTGGTGGAAGAATCTTGGATTCATGGATTCCAGATTTTGCAACCACATTGCCTTATTTTTAATAACATTTTTAGTTTTATGTATCAAGATTAGAGAGAGTAAAGCACAACTTATTCTGTTTGTTTTTCCAATTGGAGCAAAATTGGTAGGACGAGGGTTGCATTATGTTTTGTATCTTTTCTAACATACTTAGCACAACTTTCATAGCTTTACTTTTTGAAATTACAGTGTTACCCTGCCCTTTCGTGATTCATATACTGCAGTCCTGGTACATTGTGGGACCACAGTATATGAAAGACAAGGCCCCCTAGGGTAAGCTGGATGGGCCTGTTTCAGGCCTCTGGTACTTACCCTGGGCCTGGCGCTGCCAGAACGGGCCTCCAACGGCCTTCCCAGGCCTGTCAGAGGCCCGCAAAGGGCTTTCCCGCAAACTGGAAGTGACTTCTAGAAAACCAGAAGTGACTTCCGGATTGCCCAAAACAACTTATGAGGTCTCTGATGGCCTTCCCCAGCCTGTGGGAGGCCCAGGAAGTGACTTCTGGAAAATGTAGCCAAACGTGATATGGAAAGAATAAACATTGACATATTGGGCATCAGCGAACTTGGACAGGAATGGGTGAATTCAGTTCAGATGACTATCATATCTGACAGGGCTGGGATGCCCATTGGACTCTCGTTTGGGGTAGTGCCAGGCCTCAGGTAAGTGTAGAGGGCCCCAGACAGCCCCCCCAGTCCCAACCCAACCCAGCATCCGCATATTGTGGATTTTCAATTATTGCGGGTCGGGTTGGGTCCCTAACCTCCGTGATAGGCGGATGATTACTTTACAACAATAGCAAAGATGCTTTATTCAACAACACTCTCAAACACTATTCCACAACTGCATTTATTTGCATTTGTTTTATTTTGGGCACATTTATATTGTAAGTGTAGTTGCTGACCTTGAGCCAGACATTCTGGAAAGTGAAGTGGTTCTCAGAAAGCATTACAGACAACAAGGCCAGTGGAGGTGATGGCATTCTAGTTGTACCATTTAAAATCTTTAAAAGAGGATGCTGTAAAATGCTACACACAATATGCCAGCAAATTTGAAAAACTCAGCAGTGGCCAGAGGACTGGAAAAGATCGGTCTACCATCACAGAGAAGGGCAACACCAAAGAATGCTCCAACTATCATACAATTGCACTAATTTCACGTGCTAGCAAGGTTATGCTCAATATTCTACAAGGAAGGCTTCAGCAGTATGTGGACAGAGAACTCCCAGAAGTGCAAGCTGGATTTTGAAGGGGTAGGGGAACTAGAGATCAAATTGCCAACATGCGCTGGATTATGGAGAAAGCTAGAGAGTTCCAAAAAACATCTACTCCTCCTTCACTGACTATGTCAGAGCCTTTGACTGTGTGGACCACAACAAAATGTGGCAAGTTCTAAAAGAAATGGGAGTGCCTGACCACCTGATCTGTCTCCTAAGAAATCTATATTTGGGACAAGCAGCAACCGTCAGAACTGGATATGGAATAACTGACTGGTTTAAAATTGGGAAAGGAGTACGACAAGGCTGAATACTGTCACCCTGCCTTTTTAACTTATATGCAGAGTACATCATGTGAAAGGCAGGATTGGATGAATCACAAACCGGAATTAAGATTGCCGGAAGAAATATCAACAACCTCAGATACGCAGATGATACTACTCTGATAGCAGAAAGTGAGGAGGAATTAAAGAACCTCTTAGTGAGGGTGAAAGAGGAGAGTGAAAAAAAATGGGCTGAAACTCAACATCAAAAAAACTAAGATCATGGCCACCTCCTGGCAAACAGTAGGGGAAGAAATGGAGGCAATGACACAGTTTATTTTATTGGGCTCCTTGATCACTGCAGATGGTGACTACTACAATGAAAATAAAAGACACCTGCTTCTTGGGAGGAAAGCGATGGCAAACCTAGGCAGCATCTTAAACAGCAGAGACATCACTTGGCCGACAAATGTCCAAATAGTCAAAGCTATGTTTTTTCCAGTAGTGATGTATGGAAGTGAGAGCTGGACTATAAAGAAGGCTGATCGCTGCACAATTGATCCGTTTGAGCTGTGGTGCTGGAGGAGAGTCTTGAGAGTCCCCTGGACTGCAGGGAGATCAAACCTATCCATCCTGAATGACATCAACCCTGAATGTTCACTAGAAGGACAGATTTTGAAGCTGAGGCTCCAGTACTTTGGCCATCTCATGAGGAGAGAGGAGTCCTTGGGAAAGTCCCTGATGGGATTGAAGGTAAAAGGAAAAGGGGATGGCAGAGAATGAGATGGTTGGATGGTGTCATCAATGCCACCAACATGGATTTGACCAAACTCCGGGAGGCAGTGCAAGACAGAAGGGCCTGGCTTGGCACGGAGCCTCACCATCCCTGATGCAGCCGGGATTCCACCGTTCCAATCACCTTATTTGCAAAGAGGTCTCCTACACAGATCCTCTGCCCTCCCCTTCTGCAGCCAGGATTCCCTAGCCAAAAACCACCTCTTTTGCAAAGAGGTCTCCTACACTGACCCTGTGCCCTTCCCGTCTGCAACCAGGCAACTCTGCATCTCTGATGTCATGCACCATAGTCAATCACTTCAGCATGGTCCTCTGTTCTTCACAGGATTTTCTGGAGCTGGAGGGCATGTTTCCACCAGGCCAGTGCCATGGACCTAAATCTTGATCCAAACTATTTTGTCAAAATTAATGAACTGCCCAATTCTCATTTCCTCTTTTAAAAAAGTTATGGAGACTGGCCATGAAAATAACTGACTGGTTGTCTTGGAATGAACACAAGAGATGATTTCCCACAAGCATACTTACTGCACACATCAGATAAAACCCTTAATGTCCCTTAAGTATTTCATTCAGCCTCTTGACCTCAATGTGGTTCCCTTCAGTTCCATTTATTTTAGCAAGTCATTCATAAGAACAGAAGCAAATTATGCAAGCCCACACAGCTGGTTCACTAAGGATGAAATTTCAATGAAGAATAAATTGTTTGAGCTCTTCTTACAATTCACACAGATTTCTGAGGAGCATTTGTTTCAATACCCTACAGCAAGAGAGCTGCTTGCAAGAAACCCTCATTTCATTGTTCTAACATATATGGGAAGAGGTTTGTTTTTCAAACAAGGGTCTTTATCGTGATTTTGCAGACATCAAAGCAAATGCTAAGCATATGTAATACAAGCCACTAATATACAAACCATCAGCATGAGAAGACAGCAACTGAAGATTGCTGTTCCCATTGCCCTTTGTAACACTCAAAATAAGTTTTCTAAGCAAAACATCTAATACAAAGTGAGCGGTTTCCTCCCCTTAATGTAAAATATCTTAACTTTACATCCAGTATACTTTTCTGCACTGAAGACAAACAAAACAGATACATTAGCTTTTTAATAGTAATGTAAAATATTGGGCAAGCTCTTGTTAAAAACCAGTGCCTAACTCACATAGCAAGGACAACTTTTTTCCATTTCTTTCTAATAAAAATCTATGGTTATTAATATTGTTGCAGATTGTGAGCCCTCCTGATCATGCTCTGTTTCAAGAGCGAGCCTTCCTCCACTTGCAAATCCACAGATACAACATCAAGTTGGGAAAAAGCCACCAGGTTTATTATAATTTAGGACGATTCAACAGAAAGCTGTAATTTAAGCATTAGGTCTTTCACAGGAATGGTTGACGCCACTAGTCCCCATTGCTCACTGCCTTGGAAAACTCCTCTAGTTGACATCATGGCCTGGTGGTGGTGTCGAGTTCTGCACTGAATTCAGTCTCAGTTGCCAGGCACCTGCAAAAGTAACGGCCAGTTTGCCCACAGTGACAGCAAGGAATGTAGCGTATTATCATTCCTCTTGTTAGTCAAGGTGAGTGTCAAGGCCTGTTGTTGGTCCTGTTGGAGGCATTGTAGCTGCTCTCACTTGAACCTCTGGTGGTGTAGGTGTTAAGTTCCTCTGGGCTGTGTCTGGCTGGTCTCCAAGCATCTCTAGAGGTCCATCCTATGCCTCAATGCTCCGGGCACAGTGGAGGATGGAGTTTTTTCATGCTTCACCCCTTTGAACATGTATTTCCATTCTTCCTCCTTGGTCTTGCTCTGTCTGATTTCTTCCTTCATACCTTAGAAGACCTTGTCCCATTCAACGTGGGAAGCCTCCTTTCTTATTTCCTCCGATTTCCCCCCACTATAACATCCTCATTCCTGGCTCCTTGCCTGACTCTCCCCGGAACTTCAGCAGGGTGTCTTATATACTGCTTCTCACTTATTTCCCTTCACCTACACACTATAAGTGCTCCCATATACTTGTGCTTCCCAGGTCTAGGCTCAGTTTGTGTCAAACACTCCCTCATTCAGGCTTTCTCTAAACACAACCACCTCCCCGGGACAAGTGGTGGCAGTGCCCGTGTGTGGGGTGGGGGTGGGTGGGTGGGCAGTTTGGAGTCACTGGTGGAATTGGTTTCCTGGGTCTCTCCCAGTAGAATTGGTACAATAGGCCCTTGTGAGTGTGGGGTTGCGATGAACAATTGCTTGTGGCGCCCCTGGCAGGGGCTAGACACTCCACCAGAGCGACACATGTTCACCTCCTCCTCACACAGGATGCATAATTTCCCTTCATATTTGCTTTATTTTAAAATATAAAAAAATTAAAATGATCAAAATCAAATCAAGAGAACATCAGATAGTATGACCCCGCTTCCCCTTAGGTCTAGATTTCTCCCGAGAGAAAATGCCCTATATGAATGTTAAGTTTTCCATGTTCACATCCTGACAGGTGCACTGCAACCCCTTGCATTGTAAATGTAAGAGGTCTCCTACCATTCAGTTATTCATTGGTCTGTTGCTCTACAGGTGTGAAGATGCAATACTTTATAAGAAGCTGGGTACCCAGTGAAAAAGAGCAAGGAATAGTTTGGTCTTCTGCCTTTTTGCACAACGATCATGTACTTTGTGATTTACAATATATGTTGGCTGACATGTAGCAATCCTTTTCAGATATGGCATCAATTGTTCTTGCACGTATGCACACAGCGGCCTATATAAGTCTCCTATAACACATTTTATATAACGAGACTCACTGGGATATTTTCATATACTGTATTAACCACTATTTTATATCAAACATGTTGGTATGGCGACAGTTTGTAAAATTATTTAATTATTGTGTCTGTATGAGAAGATGTCAAAAACACTGCTATATATTACTGTATTTATGTGATTATGAATGAGAACCTCAATAATCTAAAAAAAAGATATTTATTAAATTAAAGATAATATTCTCTGACAGATTTCTGTTAGGTTTTTATCAATTTGTGTACCTGGATAATACTTCTAAAAGTTAAAGCAAAGTGTTCTGCTTATATACCACCCGATACCACTTCAAGTAGTCTCTGGGCGGTTTACAATTTTAATTACAGTGTGCAGGCTACACATTGCCCCACACCCCAACAAGCTGGGTACTCATTTTACCGACCTCGGAAGGATGGAAGGCTGAGTCAACCATGAGCCTGCTACCTGGGATAGTACCCCAGGTTGTGAGTAGAGATGGGCACGAAATGAAAAAAAATCGTTCTGTTATTCATTATTTGTTTTGTTATGTAACGAAATGAATAATGAAAATTATGATGAAATTGGAACGAACCAAACAGAACCACGAAAATTAGGTTCGTTACATTTCGTTTTTGTTAATGGCAACACACAATGAAATGAGCTGTTTTTAAATGTTAAAAAACATCCTGAACATCCGTAAAAACCCAGCAATAATTATTTATTCTGCCTGATAATACCTACCAGGGGGGCTGGGGTCCTTAAAACGTGCATTTATGTCTTTTCTCAGATCGCTGTATTTTTTTCCTTTAAAGGGAGTTAGGGGACATCGACCCAAAATGGCTCCCAGATGCCTAATATTGATTTCTTGGGTATTAAAATGCCCTGGACATCCGTAAAAATGCAGTGATAATTATTTGAAATTATTACCTACCAGGGGGTTGCGGTCCTTAAAACGTTTGTTTTTGTGTTTGTCCCATTGCGATGTATTTTTTCTTTTCCCTTTAAGGATGACACAAAATGGATTCCAGCCACAAGATGGATGCAAGCCATGTGATGGGATCATGTAAATTCTTGGACAATTTCAACCAATAGCATACCCAGGTTGTAGACTGGGTAGGTGTGGCAGCCATAGAGGGCATAAAAAGCTTTGGCAGCCCCCGTCCTCCTTGCAATCTGCAGTGGGAGTTAGGGTGGGATTGCTGTCTCTGCAACTTGTTAGTTTAGGCCAGCCAGGCAGATGTGTATCTCTGTGTTCCTGCTGGCTGCAGCCTGGCTCTTAGAGGAGAGAAAGAAGAGATTTCTCTTGCAACCTCCCTGTGTGCATGCGTACCTCTCGGTGAGTACCCTCCCCTGCCCCGCAGTGCAGTCACTCTGTGGCTGCCTTACGCCCTGGGCAACGCCCACCGCTGCCTTTGCAGCCTCCATGCATACCTAGTCTATACTGTGTCTCTGCCAGCATCATTTTTTTAGTGTTTTCCCTCTGGTCTGGGGCATTGGGGGACGTCCGCGCGCGGAAATGCTTTAAGTCGCGCAAAAACCGGGTAAAAACGAAAAACAAAAATCAAAATGAATTTTTTTCAAAAAAATCACGAAAAATGCAAACCAAAATGGACGCGCAACGAAAACTGAAAAACTGAAACGTCATTTTTTCGATTTGTGCCCATCTCTAGTTGTGAGCACAGTTTTACCTGCAGTACAGGCATTTAACCACTGCGCCACAAGACTGTATGAGTGATCAAATTTGAGGCCCCTAATTATTTTATTTTATTGAGCTGACAAGATAGCTGAGTGGTTCTGCTATCTGGCTGCGGAGACACAGATTGGAAGTTCCATTCCTCCCTGTGACTCCTGCACACAGAATAAGCCTGTGTAGCTTTGGGCAAGTTGCACAGTCCCAGGACACTCCCAGAAAAAGAGAACAGTAAATCACTTCTATATACTGTATAATATAGTCTATCTGGAAAATTCTGAAATGGTGGCACATTCATTCATTTTATTTATTTTGAATATTTTTACCCCACCTTTTACCCCACTTGGAAAAGTACCTAAGGCGGCTTACAATAATGAGGGACAATATACAGCCCATAACATTTAACACATATTCAAGTTAAGAACAGGGCATTAGAAGAGGCATCTTAGAACGTTAAAAGGTAATATTGAAGCTACAAAGAGCACACAAAAAGAAAAAAAATCCATTCTGAGGGGTGGAAAGTAACATGGAAAACATTGGTATTCTTATGAAATTAGTCAACGCAATCATGCATGTTAATCCATATAAAAGTCACATAGGAGGTAGTCCCTCATTCAGGGAAAGCTTGCCTGAAGAGGAAGGTCTTTGCCTGTTTCTGAAAAAACAGCAGAGATGGGACAGAGATAATGACCATATCTTATTTCATAAGTTATTCCCTGTGTTTATTATACTCAAATCAAAAGGTTATTTCAACTTTATACAGAACAGTATGTATGTAAAAAGCTTTATGTTCTGTGCTTTTCTGGAAAAAAACATATCACTACTATGAATCACTGGCTGAAATCCTTTGTTCTAAGCTTAAATGACGACGTGGTTTTTGTTTTACTTTTGTAAAATCCTGCCTGATGATCAATGATCTTGAAGGCTGCATCCTCAGTATGATTTTTGCAATTTGTCATGACCATCTAGCCCATATGTTGTTTATCAAGAATAAGACAGTGCTTTAAATAAATCCCTCTCATTCTCACTCTCTTGTATGCATGCACACATATATTATGATTAAGCATATCTTAAAATGTTGATACTATTATAATAAAAAGGCTGGACTCGTAGATTTCAACTCCCGAGACATCACGGCCAATGATGAGATCTGATGGAATTTGCAATCCAACAACCCAGCCCTAAAAAGTAGGAATGGTGGCAGCTAGTGTAACAAGCCCAATAAACATGTATTTATTAAATGGAATATTTTGGTCATTAAATAATATGGAGTGTGGAATTAAAATTGCAAGTTTGTGCTTTTGTAAAGCACCCTATAAAGAAAGGGAGTGGAAAATGTTTTTATTCAAGTTTTTTTCAGCTGAAATCCAAATACTGTACATATATGTGCTACAGTGTCACAGGAAAACAGTTCTACTCCTTAAGCAAAATTATAGTTAAAATAATTTGAAGCCAATGTTATAAACAATCAGTTCATGAAAAATAACAGGGAAAATAATTTACAACAAAATGTTTTACTTAGGCTGTGATCATTTCAGAGACTACAGTTTTATATGACTTGCAACATAATCCTATACATTTTAAAACTTTTAAAAAATAATTTGTACTTGCTATCAATGTCTAATGTTTACTCTCTTCAAATTGGGAAACACTAACACATTAATGTGTGTGATTTTAATATTAATCTTAATATTTAATATTAATATTAAACTTATTATTGTTTAACTTATTATTGATTCAATATTAATAATGAATCAATAATAAGTTAAACAATTTTTAGATTTGAGCCAGAGCTAATCAACAGTCATTATTAAAAGCATTAGAGAACATATGGATATCTGTACAAATATTGTTTCTATACATATCATAAAACAGAAGCCCCTAAAAAAGAGCCATTTTGTAAAATCCAAAGATTTCTTTTTTTTAATCAACCTGTTATCGTAAAATCTGGTCTCAATTCAACAAAAGGTTTTGAGCTTTTTTGAAGCAAAACTTGTCTCACCACCCTCAGTGCCTTTAACAATTTCAAATTAAGGAATTTGATAACTCTGTCTATGTTTTAGGAGAGGTAGCCCTGTGAGTCTATGGAAGCATATCCGGGAAGAAACAGAGCAAAACAGAAGCCAAAAATTAATAAAGAAAACAAAAATGCAGTTGTGTATCAAAAACATCAAAAAGCAGACCACGTAATGTTGTGAAAACAATTACAGTGCATACAACCACTTGCAAATCCTGATCAGACAGCACTTGTATAGCTCTTAAACATGAAAGGTCACAGAATTATTTAACTGGATTGTTCAATTGTTCTCTTGTCTGCTTGGACAACTCACAGCATCTATGTGGTTAAGACTGATGCCAGAAAGCTAAAATGTGGTTTTCCTATTATTTCACTACAACCCCCGCCCCCGCCCCAACAAGCTTTGTTGCCAGTTTTTCTACTACACATTTGCAAAAAGCGAAGCTGTAGCTTGGATTTTTTCCCCCACCTTTAAAGCTATGTACTTACAAGTCAGGCGTCACAAAGTGGAGGGGGGGGGGAGTGCTGTTGTCAAATACTTTTTAAAACTGAACATGTTTAAGTAGATGTGTCAGTACTGTAATTCTATTATACAAGCAAAGAAAATGTAGGACAACCTCTCATTCATACAGGACAAATAGCTGTGCCAAAAGCACAAATTACACCTAATTACAGGGTATAACTCTGTCATCTCTCCTTTTATAACCTAGCCATTTACACACTTTGATTTTTTACTTCCATTTGGGTTTATTAACATCAAAGCTTTGTCATCACTTATCTGTTTCCACAGAGTTTTTACTTGAGGCAATAAAGAATAAAAACTTCTTTACATTCCAGCTTTTCGGATGCAAGAATGGTTTACTCTGCATTGTTCTTATGATGTTTCACACAAAGGTTTTAATAACCATGTTGTTAAGTTTATTGCCCTTGGCGGAGAAGTCTTAAAGTACACTATAATTTAACTTACTGCTGAATTAAAACATATTAAACCAGTACTCTAAAATTATATTCTTATTGTTAATACTATTTTCATAAGCATGGCTATGTATGCAATTAATTCAGATTTGAATAGGAATATAATAGACAGTTTAATTTTAGATGTTTTGTAGACTTTTTAGCAACATTCCTTGCTCATGTTCTTAGATCCACAGAAGGCTAAGGGTGGGGAGGGGCTGCAAGGATCATCAAAGGAAATTCCTACTTAAAACAGAACTGACAGATGGTCACCCTACCTCTGTTTAAACACCTCCAATGGGGAGGAATCCAGTACCCTACCAGGCAGTCCAGTCCATTATCAAAGAAACACATCTCTGTTGTGCCTTCCACCCTCCACAACAACCATTTTTAAGTTTGTAGAAAGAGTTCATTTGTGCCCTCCAAGGGGTGCTGGGGCAAGTTTTGTACAGTTCCGAGCCATGCTGAGTTTTGGACTGTTCGGCACACTTGGGGATCAGTGACGGCCACAAGAAAAGGCAGGAAAGGAGGCTAGCTTGACTCAGTGGGCTCTCCTCTCACAAGCCAAACAGCCGTAGCACAGCCCTGGTTGAGGAGAAATGCAGGGAAAGAGAGGGGGAGGGGGAGGGAGTGATCTGTCTTCTGTGTCTCCAACCTTCACACCAGTGGTATCCCTTTGTGTTGCAGCTTTTCGTATAGTACAATAATATATAATAAAATAAATGTTCCCCTTTCTTGGGAATCGAGTGGGTAAAGCTTGCTTGCAAGTAAACAAGGAATACCTTACTTGCAAGTAAGCCAGCAATACAAAGACCTGTGTAGACCCTTCTCACAGGAGAAGAAACATCTCCAGTATGAACAGAATGATTATTCAAGAGAGAGATGAAATAGATAAGCACTGAAGATAAGAACCTATTAAGCAAGAAAACCAAAGTTCTCCAGTCTGGACAGACCCAATGTTATTGATCCAGTATCAACCAGTGAGCTTCAAGGCTAACTGGTGATTTGAACCTGGGTCGCCTACGCTGAAATCAATGCTCTAAGACAGGGGTGCCCAAACTTTTTTTTAAGGAGGGCCAGATTTGGTGGCTGAGAATGTGTCAGGGGCCGGTTCCTCCCCGACCTTGCCACCCCACTGCAAGCCCCACCCACTGTCCCCTTGCAACCCCACCCACAGGAAGGAAGGCGGGGACCAAGGGAGGGAGGAAGGTGGAAACCAAGAGAGGGAGGAAGGAAGGTGGGGAACAAGGAAGGGAGGAAGGAAGGAAGGTGGGGACCAAAAGAAGCACAGGGAGCCTGTTTAAAACAACATGGGGCGAAGGAAGGGGAGGGAGGGGCGGGCCAGCCAGCCGCGGGCCACTCAGAATGGCCTGGCGGGCTGGATTTGGTCTCCCCCCCCCCGGGCCAGACTTTGGGCAGGCCTGCTCTAAGAAGAGTAAAAGCATTATTTGAAAGAAGGGATTGGAGATTTCCCAAATGACCATTGTTTTACGAGAAATTAGCTCGGGTTTTTACACCTGATGGTCGCAGTCTAGACTGAACCAAATGAACACAGCATGGCAGGTAAAAAGGGCTATAGAGACCTTTATTTAGTTGTAAAATCTGTAATAATTAACAGTCAATCAAAATATGAAGTTTTGCACTGGCGTATTTCTTCAGAGGAATACTAAAAGAGGAATAAAGGGGGCAATTCAAATTTAAAGATGGTTTCAGCCGTTTCATTGTGCCCAATATCTATGGAGATATTGCAAAACTCCATGGGCTTTGAATGAGACAATATAATTCTTTACAGAAAAAAACTCCGAGAGGGAAATCAACAGGCCACCTTTAATATGTGTAATCATGTGCAAATTAAGTTAAGAAAAGCACATGTACAATACTGATTATTATTCTTTCAAATCATGGGGGGAATCCCATGGAAATAGACATTAATAATTGGGGTATTTGTTCCTATTTAACAATATCAGGCAAAATCCAAAAGAAAAAAAAAATAAAAATAGAACAAAGACCTTCTGGCATCTTAAAGACTTATATTGTAATGTGAACTTGCATGGACACCTGATATGCTTGCAAAGGCTAACATGGGTATGTCTTTTAAAACTAAATTAAGAAAAAACAATGTTCCATTAGAATTTACCCACTATATTTTATGTTTTCATTTTAATCTTTTTATGGGGAAAGTATTCAGAAAGCCAAAAAAGAAAAAAAAAAAGGGGGGGGAAAGAACTGTTCTAGACCAGCGGTGATCAAATCTGGTGTGCCCAGATGTTCTTCAACTAAAACCCCAGAAGTCTTCACCACCAGCTATGCTAGTCAGGATTTCTGGGAGCTACAGTCCAAGTACATACGGGGGCTCAAGTTTATGAATCACTGTGCTGGAGGACAGAAACACGTCTGTTCTCTGAATATTCTAATCTCAATGGACTACACTGAGTTACCCCCATGGCTTTCTTAACAATGCACAATGCCATCATAAACCTACAGCTTGAGCTAAAAATAGTCCTTCTGTCTGGTATGCCAATATCTTCGTTGCTGCATAGCAGGATACCTGGTCTACCTTCCCAACTTTACAGGAGATTTCTAGCAAATAGCTGTCAACAAGCCTGTGCATGACTGAAGTCAAATTACTAATAGTATGGGAATAGGCGTTTGAACTTTGTGCCAACAAAATATCATGTATCTAATCTAAGGAGGAATTACAGGCCTCAAGACTGCTATTATTTTATTAGCCATACCTCCTTCATTTTGATCTGTTCCAGTAATTTTGTTTGAGTCTACATGTCAGTGGGATCTTTCTTTGCCATTTAAAGAATACTACATTTTATGCTCCAGAGAAGCTGTGACTGTTCTGACATTTATGGATTTTAGGAAGTTCAGAAAACTTCTATCATACAGAAACATATTATCAATGGTATTTTAAAACAAAAAACATTTTTCCTCTATGAACTTCTCTACACTAAGGGTTCTTAATTTGCAAACTGCAGACAATTGGGGGTCCTTACACAAGCTTCAGCGTTCCACCAGCTGGTAATGTGCATTTCAATGAATGTATGTGTATTATTAGAGATGGGCACAAAACAGAAAACCAATGGTTCAGGTTCTTCTGTTTTGGGCCCACCCTTGGTTCTGTTCGGTTCGGGTTCATATGATTTTTTTTTAAAAAAACCATAGAACCCAAACCAAGCCGAACTGGTTTGAGTCCGACGACTTACCTTACCGGGCGGCAGCGGTGGCTAGCTTCCCTGTGCCTTCGTTTTATTTTTTCTTATTTTTTCTTTATTTTTCCAGCGCCGACCACATGGCCCCAGGGGCCGGGTTGGCGCTGGGTTTATTTTTTTATTTTTAAAAAATTTAAAGCGCTGACCACGCAGCCCCTGGGACCAGGTCGGCACTGGGTTTATTTATTGTATTTTATTATTTTAAAGTGCCGACCGGGCGGGCCCTGTGGCTAGGTCGGAACTGGGTTTATTTTAATTTTATTTTTTATTTTAAAGCACCAACCACGTGGCCCCTGGGGCCAGGTTGGCTCTTGTTTTGTTTTATTTTTATTTTTAATTTTATTTTTAAAAGTCCCCACCCAGGGCTGAGGTGCTGGCTTGGGGCCAGCGCATCTACAGGGCTAGCTTCCCACCAGTTCCAGAACCAGGAGGACTGCGGCGACTCCAGCAAGGACAAGCTAGGAGGGCGGTAATGGAAAACGAAGCAAATGAAATGGAAATTTCCATTTTGTTTTTCTTTGATGGGTTGGTTTACTATTCATTTCGTAAGCTATCAAAACGAGTAACAAATAATGAAACAAATTAAAAGTTCATTTCCTGCCCATCTCTAATGTGTATATTAGGGATGGGCACAAAACAAAAACTGAAATGTTATTTCATTGTGTTGTTACATAACAAAATGAAATGAAACAAAATGAAATGAGGAAGCAGCATTTTGTTACAGAGGAAGTGAAAATGTGTTTTTTTTCATTGAAATGCACCATTTTGTTCCATCTGTAAACTGGTCCCTTACCTGCTGCTGGTGTCCCGCCGCCGCTGCCACCACAGAGACCGCCCACCCAGGCCGGAGAGGGCGAGAGCAGGCCCAACAGGCCAGCCTGGACCTCTGTCTCCTCTTCCTCCTTCATCACTGCTGCTGCTGCAGGAGCCACAGCGGTGCCCAGCCAGCCCGAGCGGGCCAGCCTGGGCCTCCTCCTCCACCACCACCACTGCTGCTGAAGCCGCCGCTGCAGCGGGCGCTGCCGCAGGGGGCCAGACAGGCTGTGCAGGCCGGCTTCGGCCTCCTCCTCCTCTGCCGCCACCGCACTCCCCAGCTGGCGTCAGAGGCTGAGGGGTCCAGTGGTAGACCACCCTGCCGCTACTGAAGGCCCTGGCTGTCTGGGGAGACTGAGCGGCCTGGCAGCAGACCACCCCATGGCCATTGAATACCCTGGCTGGCTGGGGAAGCTGAGCGGCCCATGAAATATGAGTATTATTGAGATGGTTTTTTTACATATGACAATATATGAGTATGATAAAGATATACTCTGAAGAACCATTTGGTAATATTTAACATTATTGATTCTAGAGGGAGGGGAAGATATTTTTAAAACAGAAACATAGGATGGGAAAAGGAATACAAACTAGCAGGTTTAGGGCAATGTGACCAATTTTAGAACTAGTGAAGCCTGTTGGCTTAGGCCAAATGTAAACATCTAGAATACTGATGTGCAAGTTAGTTCTGTTGTTAACTGTTATGTCGGTGTCTGTATAAACAAAAGCCAGTGAAGATATCCACCGGAAGCAAGTGAAACCTGATTGGTCTATAACAGTGTTGGCAAACCTATGGCACGGGTGCCAAAGGTGGCACTCGGAGCCCTTTCTGTGGGCACCCAACACTTCACAGCCACCTGTATTCAGGTTAAATTGCCTCATTGGCATTTTGCAAATAATTAGTGGGTTTTGAATTGCACTCGGTCTCTAAAAAGTTCGCCATCACTGGTCTATAAGCAACATGTGACTGCCTATTCCCATGCTTGTGAACAGTCTGAGGGGAGAAGAGACTTTTTTAGAGAGGATTTTATGGCTGTGCATGGAGAAAACTTCCAACGTAGAGATGTAGGTTAGGGATAGAGATAGGCCCTTGGCCTCAAGGCCTTGTGAAAACAAGAGTAGGAGTCATTGTTATGTTTTAGAGAAAAGTAATATTTTGGGGAACCTCCAGTAGTTTTAATAAATATACAGTGGTACCTTGTATAAAGGAATTAATTCATTCCAAATGAAACTATGTTAAGCAAATTTTCCTTTATACAAATTTCCCATAGGAATGCATTGAAAATGGAGTAATCCCATTTTTATGTTGTACAGATTTGCCCCATAGGTGATTCTGTTAAGCAAATTTCCCCTATCTCCAGAATTTTTTATGCTGTACAGATTTTATGTTATACAAACTCTTTGTTATACAAGGGTCCACTGTGTCTTTAATTATAAAGATGATGCCTTGAATATATTCTTGGTAAGTCACAGCAAACAGGCTGGGAGTTCACAAAAGAACCCACAGGGCTTTAGTCTCCAGGACCCTTCATTCTTCGGCTGCAGTTGATTTATTGCAGGGAGGACAGCTGAGTAGAGCTTAAATAGCTATCAGGGGAATCCTGGTACAGCCAATGTTATGCTAATGCTGCACAGGAGCTCTGTACCCAGCGTGCGGGGTTCTAGCTGCAACCAGAAGCAACTGGGTGGGATAACTGGCTTGGTTGCATGGTGCAAGTGTACAGCTTAGAGCAGGCATGTCCAAACTTCGGCCCTCCAGATGTTTTGGACCACAACTCCCAGAATTCTAGGCTTAGACTGCCAATGACAAAACACTGTGGGAGTTGTGGTCCAAAACATCTGGAGGGCTGAAGTTTGGACATGCCTAGCTTAGAGGAATGTTGGTTAAGGTTCTTCAAAGTTATATAGCATGTTCACAAAATAGGGTAAATTATATTTAGCTGTTACTAGGAAATATAACCTATGGTATAATTAGGGAGTCTATAAGGAGCAGAGAAATTATGCAGAACTGTAGATGTATCCAAACACTCCCCACCCCTCCATTTGTTTGGGACAAACAATGGTCAGGATATTAGATTCCCTGTGAGCTTCTGTGCCAAATGCAACGTGTTGGTATTGATTTATAAGGCCCTTAATGGTTTGTAGTCTTGACATTTGTCAAATATCTCTCCTAAGATCCACTACCCATGAAATCCATTTCTCCTAGGTGTCACTGCTATACGTGTCCACCCCAAGGGAAGTCCAGAGAAATTTGACTAGGAACCAGGCCATCTCTGTTTTTGCTATGACACTTTGGAATACTCTGCCTGTGGAAGTGCGCTAGGCCCTTTCCCTCTTAATGTTTACAAAGCCAGTCAAAACAGAGCTTTTCAAAGGAGCCTTTAAGAACATCCTTCTTCTGTGGTAGGTATTTTTTTGTAATTCTTCCAGGAGCTGGTTCCACAAAACTGGTGCTGTCATAAAGATGGTCCTGCCTCGTGTGGATGATTTTTTTGGCCTCTCTTTGGGGTGGATATCTGAAACAGCATAGCCTAGGAGGATGTGGCAGGTTGAGCAGATGACACTGGGGAGAGATGCTCTGCCAAGGAGCCCATGGAGGGCACTGTTAAGGACATCTCCTCGACTGGGATCCACTGACGTGAGACCCTTTTTGGTCAGAGTTTCCTCACCGGCACACAATATGTGTTCATACCAATTTGCCAGTGTCAATGATTGGTGCAATGCCATATTTCAAATGGATGAGGCCAAACTGGAGTGACATGATCAAATTTGCTCATACCAGCCACCAGTTTGGCCACTGGATGAGAACCCAAACTGACTGCAGTGAATTAGCTGAACAATAAGGTTTCCCTTCCTTTCCAGCAGCTCATTCACTGCTCTCAGTTTGGGTTCTCTGCCATCCTCACCCCTTCTGTTTCCCTACCTTTCTGGCAGCTCTTTTACTGCCGTCCGCCTTTACAAAACGCCTCTCTGCACTGATTTTGTAGAAATCAGAACTGCCTTTTCAGTGGAGAATGGCTTGGGGGTCAAGCAGCCCATTAAGTGCCTTTCCCCACTGAAAAGATGATGCTGGTTTCTGTGAGAAACAGACTCTAAGAAATGGCTAAAAATTTAATGGAACAGCCAATAAGATGAGAAAGAGGAAATAATAAACAAATCAAAAGTAGGGAAGACTCCAGGAATGGAAGGTTGAATGTTATATAAATGTTTTAGAAGAATGCTGGTCCCAAAGGTAAAGCATCTTTTCCTTAAAATAATAGCAGGTGGAAAAATTCCATTATCTTGGAAGCACTCAATAGTTA
>JAHTLZ010000007.1:31195780-31235744 GCA_023846285.1 Phrynocephalus versicolor | reverse complement strand
AATAATAATAATAATAATAATAATAATAATAATAATAATAATAATAAAGGAGGTCAACAATGGAGATACAACCTTCCACTGGGAGTAATAATGTAAGACTAGACACAATAATGCAAGAATGAGAAGAGAAAAATTGGGAATGATTTAAGCATAGGTGGCTCTTAGCTGAAGCAGGAGGATCCCTTCCCCTCTTAAATTTTGGGACGAGGTGACTCTTTGTTCAGTCCATAACCCACCCCTGATGTCCAGAACACTGAGTAAACACAACTCAGCACATACTGTATATACATCTCAGTGCATCTTGCCAAACTTTGTATACATTGTATCAAGCTGGTAAGTTCTTGCTGTTTTAGCTGTACTTGGAGTTTTTTCTCTTATTGTACATAACCAGGAATCCTGCTGCAGCTGCATCACTCAAAGGCTAGAATGCCCACCATTCTCAAATGCCAACAGGACGGTAGGACAGGGTAGAAGTGAGGAAAAAGAAGCATTATATGATTTCCCCCCCCCCCCCCGTTCATACTGCCTTTTCAAATCTCAATTTTCCTATTGTTGCCATCTTTTCTGTACTCTGGGGACATGGCGGGTGACCAAGATGACTTTTCAATCCAAGCACTTCCCCTGGCCTACACATTTCAAGTTTGTGAGCCTCTTCCTTTCCCCTTTCTCCAACACCACAGAGGAAGCTATAGCTCCAGAGGGGCTATAGGAACATGAAGAAGGATCCAAGGTCAAATTACATTTGTCAAGGCTATAGCTCTCTCCTTCTGACTCAGAAACTGGCAAGTTGGTTTTAAGGAGAATGAAAATAATGCCATGCACAGCCAAGCTTTGGTAAGAAAGTTCTATGGGATTCAAATGCCATCATGCCACTGCAAATCTGTGGATGGCTTCAAGATGTTATTATATTCCTTCTCATTATAAATAACATTTCAAGCTCTTCACAATCATATGAGAGATCCTGTTTCTTTTTGGCCCCTAGGAAGCATTTCTAGGGGCTGTTAGATTGCTAAGATTAAGTCCTGGTTCGTACCCAAGGAGACCCACTGAAATCTATGGAAGACGTTAGTTAAAACTGCCTTAAGTCCCATTGACTTCAATGGGTCTACTTTAGGGGGACTGAAGCTGAATTGCAGTCTTATGATCTCTAGGGCAGCATCTCAGGGGCCATGTGAGAAACTAGAGCACTATCTCTGATGTTGGGGTATAATTTGGCAAGTTGCTTTTTGAGACAAAGAGTCCTTATGAGGACTATAACGAACATAATATTGGATGTGGTTCTAAATGTATTCCTATTAATGTATTTTATTAGTTTTTCATTTTTATAATGTTATGACTAAATTGTTGTAAGTCATCCCACAGTAATGCATAAGCACAAAAGGAGAAATCTAGAAATGTGTACATGGATATACAGTAGGACCCCTGTATCCACTGATTCATTATCCACGGTTGGCAGAGAAAAAAATTAAATTATTCAGCAGCCACAAAGCAAGCTGTTGTCACAAACAGCAGCTGTAAAGCAAGCTATTGTCACAAATAGCATCTGTAAAGCAAGCTACTATCACAAACAGCGGCCATAAATTTATTTATTTATTTATTTATTTATTGGGCTTATATACCGCCCGTCTTCCCGAAGGAACTCCGGACGGTTTACAACAAAGACAATATAACAATAGCAACAACTTCCAAAGCACAGCAGGAGATTGCAAGCCACCCCCTGCTCCAATTCAGGCCTCACAGACTAAAGCAATCTACTGTGAGGAAACAGCAGTTTGGGGTGGGTGAGCAGGTGTTCTCTCTTATCTACGGTTTTCATTATCCACGGGAAGGCCTGGAACCAATCCCCAGTGGATACCGGGTCCTACTGTATAAACAAGTTAAGGAATGAGGAAAGGCTACAGCTCCAAAGTAGAAAGTTGCAAGAAGGATACAAATAACCACTGCCTGCTTCTGCAGAATATTGTAGGAGATATTTCTCATCCTGGACACACTCTGTTTGTACCATTACCGTCAGGCAGAAGGTATAGATCTATTAGAACAAGGACAGAAAGATTCAGAAATAGTTTTTAACCCAATAGCAATAACCATGCTAAATTCTGTGAAAAATTAAGTTGACGGGTAATATCAGTGTTGAATGTGTAACATATATATTGTATGGGGGATTGTGTATGGCTGTTGTTTTTTAAATTGTAGTTTTTATGGATTGGGTATAAATGCTGTCAGGTGAAAGAGTGTAGGGCTGTGTGTGTATGTTTGGTTTTTATGTCAGTTTTAAATGAGTGTAAGTGATGTTTTGCGTGTGAATGTAGGAGTATGTGTATGGATGGTCTGTTCTTAAATGGTAGATTTTATGTCTTGGATTTTTATATTGGGTTGTGTGAATGAGCTGACTTGGATGGCACTTTAATCTCATTGTATTTGTACAATGACAATAAATTCCATTTCCATTCCATTTCCATTCCATTTGTTTGCTTCCAAAGGCACAGGTTGCTATTTTACTATACCCTTGTATTCTTGTGTGGAGCAATGGAATGGCCATGGAAGACAGAAAAAGAAAAGGAGCGCCATTTGTTAAACAGCTGAAGAACCAAGTTTTTAGTTGTTTCTTAAGAGTTGGCAGCGAGGGTGCCAGGTGTATCTCTTGTGGGAGCTGATTCCTCAAGTGGGGTGCGACCACCAAGAAGGCCCAGCTCCTCCTTCTGGGCCTCCCTCAGGGTTAGAACACCGATACCCTGCTTGGCTAGAAGGGGTGTTCCGGGCAGTTCTTCTTGGGAGGAGCCACTCTGACAAATACCGAAGTCCGAAACCATCAAAACCTTGAAGTCAATGTGGTAGCACATTGGAAGCCAGTGCAGAGCAGCCAGTATGATATGCTGGTACCTTTTTAACCCTGTTAACAATCTGGCCGCTGTATTCTACACTAGCTGAAGTTTCCTCATTAACCTCATAGGCAGCCCCATGTAGAGAGCACAACAGTAGTCTAACCTCAAGATTACAAGCGGATCAACCAGCATGGTTAGAGCCTCAACATCAAGGAGGACCAGTAGTTGTGTTTTCTGTTTGTTATCAATTATTTACATGTTCAACTGTTGAAAGAGATACTTTTGGAAGGCACTGTTACTGTACATTGACGTTACTTGGCTGGGAAGCGGGCTGGTTATTTCACAGCAACTTTTAATCAACAGCTTGTCATGCCTCAGTTTTAAAAAACAAAGTATGTTTTTAGGTTGCATTTTCTACATCCTCCCTTAATTATTTTAAGACTCTCCCCTTACAAAATCTCACACCTTGATAACTGTGATTCGGCAGTCAACAGAACAAATTAAATTTTGCAGGTGGTGTGTTTTAAGAAACGAGCTCCCTCTGATACTTTCAGAATATGAATTCATAAATCAAAAATAAAATATAATGTACTTAAAGCAACAAAATATGGGATTATACATAATGAAAGAACACCGAGGTTTTAATGGGAAACCGTTAAAAATAAATGGGAATGATTATATATTTTAAAATGTCGAGTTCCATCCCGTATTGCATCTTCTCACGCAACAGCCACATCCCGCCCCCAGCAATCTGCTTCTGTAAATGCTGGGGGGGGGGCAATCCTTAAATTGGGACCCAGAAAACTTGACACTCTTTTCTAAAAGATTGCAATGATATCTGGAAGTTGAGTCATGGCTACTGGACTTCTTCTTTGAGAGATAGAAACGTTTCACTGTTCATCCAAACAGCTTCATCGGTCTGAATACAGCTAGTGCAAGTACTCCATCTTATAGTCAGCTAAGCTTCTTCCAGATAAACTCACCTGGATGACTGAGAATCTTCACAGACAGATTGCAATGATAGTTCTATTGAAGCCCAGTGGTATTGACTCCCTTTTGAGATAATGCATGTGAAATAGTTTTACCACTCCTTAAGTTCAGCACTGTGTTAACTAATAGCCTGCATATCTTCTAGCACAAAAAACTAAATGCAGCAACCAATCATATGGTCTCCCTTGTGCTCAAGAATGCCTCACTCAGTCCCAAAGAGAGGGGGGGGAGGCTTATCCAGCCCCTTTGGCTGGATCATATGTTGGTGGGTTACAAATTGCGCAGGTCTGTACTAGTAAAACCACCTTCCCACCATTTTATGCCACCAGCTATAAATACCAACAGCAGATTTGGGTTATTATCACCTTGTAAATAATCAAAGAAAGTTAAAATTAACATTTGGCATCATGCAAACCAACTTGAGGGCTACTTAAGGTTTCAAATGTGAATGCTTAGCTCCTTAATACATGATGCAGATTTGGAAGATGAGGTTTTGGCCTGAAATCTACAAGAAAAAAATGGAAAGAAAGAAAGATTTAATAATGTAATAAAACCAGTTCAATCTGTGCCAAATCTGTGTTCTTTAAACAGGACAAAACTTTATTTTATGTTAATATCCCAGGACTGGAAAAAAGAAACAAGAGTTCTCATCCATGCAGTTTGGGTGAGACAAAGGAATGATCAGAGATGGGAAATGTTAATTTTTTGAAGCACAATTCCCAGAATTCTATAAATAATGGCTCTGCTGGTTGTGGGATTGTAGGAGCTGTAGTCCCTTGTTATGTAAGGGGAGGAGGAGCATGTGCCTGTTGGTTGCACCCTTGCAGCTGCATCCCTTCTAGCCCCATGGCCATGTGCGTGCAACCCTTCATGGCAAAGAGCCTTTGTAATCAGGTTCTTCATTCTTAGAATGGTGGGTCCAGACCTCTTCCACCACAGATTCAGGGTATGAGCAGACCTTGAAAAAGCCATGCTTTGGACAACACCCCAGCCATCACAGTAGTATGCCTGAGGTCAGGACAAGGGACGGGGCAGTTGGAGAATGGTGTGTCAAGTGCCTGTCACTAGAGATGGGCACGAACCGCTGGTTCATACCAGTTTGGACAGTGTCCTGCCCCCTCTGGCAGGTGCTCACTCAGGAGCAGCAGCCTGGCTTCCCTGCCCTGATTCCTCTGCGTGCTGCTTCTGAGTGGGCACCTGCTGGATGGGGCAGGGCACTATATCACAGATCAATGGTCATCCAAACTTGCAAGAATGGCTCAACTGGCAGTTCATGTTGATCTCTACTTGTCACTCAAGGTAAGGCAATTTGTTTTTAACAATAGAATTGTGGCATGGTCATTAGTTACAACCAGAGTAGGCCTGTTTGAATCAATGGAACTTAAAGAGGAGTTGGCTTAGTATTTTGATGTTTTGGGCTGCAGCTCCCATAATCCTGGTTTGAGCTGACCAGAGTTGCTCTACAACACCTGGAGGACCACAAGTTGCCCATTCTTGGACAGAGATGGGCACAATGTAGCCAGCTAGCCATACAGAGTTTCCAGGAGCCAAAATGTGATTCCCCAGAGCACCCATCAGCACCCTCAAGGGCATAAAGAGCCTCTTTTTTAGCTTTAAACCTTCTGTTCTTGATTGTGTCAGTCCTTTGAAATCTTCACTCACTTTAATGGTGCTTCTAGAAATCAGATTTGTCCCCTTATTCATTAGAGGATTTTAAAACTACATGCCTCAGTGCTTAGGGGCTGTTTTGGCATCAGAGAAACATGCAACCATGATTTCTTTGCTGCAATTTCTTCCATTCTGCTGTCCAAGTCCCCACTGACTTCAATCTTGCACCAACTTTATATATTAATAAGCCAAAATCTTTGACAAAAATTTTTCTTGACAGTAATATGTTAATTATTGTGGCGTGGGGTTAGTGATTCAGCAGTGATTTCAGCTCTGAGACAAAGCAGGCTGGAGACAGCTTCTAGTGAACAGCTCTTTAATCAGGGAAAGACAAGACTGGGGACTGGGAAGAAGGAGTTACATTTATAGGCACCAGAACTGGCTAGGAAAAAGATACATTTTGGAGGGAACAATTACAAGCAATCACAAGGCTGCCTTTTGGCGGGAACCAATAGAATTGAGGATCCAAATGCAGCAACTAGAATCAACCAATAGGCCTGTTCCCTTTTGAACAGGGAGGCAGTTACTTCAACCAGCAATTACAGATCAATACACAACATTAATTTCCTTATTTATGTTTGGATGTAGTTGTCACAAGTCAGTGACATTCAGATGACTCTTAATGAGCATCATTTACATCTGCACTTGTATTCTCAATGACTCAAAAACTGCTGAAAGGCAAAATGCAAGCCTTTTCATGTGGAATCAGATGGGAATGTAGCACAAGCGTAAAAACGTCTTATCACAAGGATTATCTCCATCATGAGGATAGTCATTCTCTGGTGTGAAGAGTCCTTGTGTGACAACACAGCAAGTATCCTAATGCCTAAGGCAGTGGTGGCGAACTTTTGGCACAATCCCAGTGATGTTGGTGCTCCATGCATATGGAAAAGTAGGCTGCAGTGCACTAATAAAATTAGTTGGCCATACTCCTGTTAGTTAAACCCACTGGCATAATTGTGTTGGAGTAGCTTTCAGAGTGAATTGCTGCAAATTATGTAGTTGGTTTAGGCATTTCTTTACTGCATATTGGTTATGCAATTGTGTGCAGTGGGAAGTACCTACATTGACTTCTTAACTTGTAGCAATTTGCTGTTGAAGTGGAATTATGTCAGTGTAAATACGAAATAGAATTCAGGTCATTGGTCTTTGTTGTTTTGTTGCAGTGTAGAGCCTGACAGGACTATTGTGACAGTGTAAAGTAAGAAAGATTTACATGTTGTTACTATGTGCCATCCAATTATTTCTGATTTATGGCAACTGTATGAATTAATAACTTCCAGAACAATTTGTGTTTAACAAACACTTAAGTCTTGCACAATGAAGGTGGTTTCTTCTTTTAATAAGACAACCTATATCATGTGAGGGTCTGTAATGGTTCATGAAATGGCAAGAACGTGCTTTTTATCTATTTCTATTTATTCATATGATTTGATTGCAAGCCTCTGTTTTTTTACTTCTTTATATATTTATCCCTTACTCAACTGAAAAATCGACATAGTTACTTAGTGGTTTGGAATACACCAAGGTTATTTAATTCTACATTTGTGCTAATAATGCTATTCTAAATATAGAATTATCCATTTAGTATGTAAGTTCTGTCAAGATGGTGTATATTGGCACAATCAATCAAACTGGGCTTCTGTGAGTGTCCTCAAAGACAGAAAATGAATGGCAATATGAAGATAGGCACTATTTCCAAAAGCCTTTCTCCATATGCTACACATAAAGGAGCAAAAGCTATTTCTTAAGGGTACAAATAAAACAAGTTAAGACTCATAAAGCTAACGTTATGTCTCTAAAACAGCCAGAAGTATTTATTGGTGACTCAGAAACCTTGCAATACAATGTGCATGATATATCTTATTATTAACTGGGAGATGCAATTTGGAAAGAGAAACGTATTAATTTTGAGAAACAGCATAATCCCCTTTTAATAAACGAGGCAGCTTGTATGCAGACACACTTGATAGCCAAAGTCTGAAGGAATTCCATTTTAGGGCCACAGGTTTTCTGAACTCGCAGAAAAGCCAAAACGGATTTTTGGGGGGAGGCAGTGTGCCCTCCTGCAAGAAGCTTGGGCTGCTGAAGTTTGCCAAGTGTTGCAACACTGTGGACAAGACACGTCACCCAGACCCTCCAAACGGGCAGAGCTGATGGCTGCACATCTATGTGTTCTTGCTTGGCCACTGAGGATTTCCAACAATAGCCCTACTAAGGGATTCACCCCAACGTTGAATGCACTATGTAGGACCCCACTGCCATCTGCGGGCTCAAAACATACGTCCTCAGTGTGGAGGTCTTCGTGGTCACTATCACTGGTGGCTCTGCTGTTTAGGGCTGGTAAAGATTGTAGGCAACAACAACAAAGCCTGTGTTCCAAAAAGTTAACTTTTGCAACTCAAGAATAAGGGTATACGTTGGATCATCAAAAATGTGCATATTTAAAAGAACTGACTTTAATTTTCCAAATGAAGAATTGAAGCTAAGATTTGCACTTTAAAGCAATGGGCACTTTTGAAAGCACAACCAAGCTCTGTCACACCTCTAACAAAAATTATGACATTCCACACATACAAATAAAGCCATAGTCATTTATTCGATTGATCTCATTTTTGCTTAGGAGTTTTGTTGGGTACTGGACAATTATATTTTTGTGTTGTAGAAACAAAGCAAGCAATAGTTCACTCAAAAACTGGTGAAAGGCAAAATGCAAGCCTTTTCATGTGGAATCAGATGGGAATGTAGCACAAGCGTAAAAACATCTTATCACAAGAATTATCTCCATCATGAGGATAGTCATTCTCTGGTGTGAAGAGTCCTTGTGTGACAACACAGCAAGTATCATACTGCCTAAGGCAGTGGTGGCGAACTTTTGGGACTCCAGATGTTTTGGTCCACAACTCCCACAGTTCTTTGTCATTGGCAATACAGGGTTGGAATTCTGGGAGCTGTGGTCCAAAGCATCTGGAGTGTTGCAGGTTTGCCACCACTGGCTTGATGTATGATTCAAGACAGGCTTATGAGAAAGTATGATTCAAGATCAAGCTGAGCTTATGAGAAACCAAGAAAATAAATTTTATTATAGGAACTCCATCAGACATTCTAACTAAAGTCCTTTGGGAAATGGATATCATTTGCCATTAGCCTCTTCCCCCATACCCTGGCAATGGGATTTCTGAGGAGATATGAGGCTGGAAAATCAGATGTGCAAATTAAGCCTGGGTCTATCTTTCACTAGCCAACAACAAAACAGAGCTTATTGAATGCAAGATAAAAGTCTAGTACAACCACAGACATCTTTCTGCCCTTAATGGAGCTCTGTTTCTAATGGGTCAACTATGTTGTCTTACTTGATTCTAAGATGGAAGATCACTTAAGATGCTCAACTTGCTACATACTTTTGAAAGCTAGAAGGAAAGCAAAGAGGGGACAAATGAAGCCCCCTACCCTTAGATTATCAGTCTGCAAGAGAGGGATAGATCAGATAAATGAACAAGATGGATGCTCCTATACTGGTGGTCTCAGCCCATGGACACTACCCTTGGGGTTGGCAGATCGACTGGGTAAGAAGAACTAGGATCAGGCATTTGGTGTCTGTCCCCTGCTCTGATCCCCCAGCCCACCACCGCATACCTGGGAGCCATCCTGTCCGTGCCTCAGACCTGTCCTGTTTGCTGGTCAATGCCAGGTCGATCCACAATAAGATCCCTCTCATCCATGACTTGATGGTGGATGAGTGGGCCGACCTGGTTTGTCTTACTGAGACCTGGGTGGGCACAGAGGGGGGATCTGCTCTCTCCCAGCTGTGCTCTTCTGGGTTTTGGGTCCAGCATCTGGGCAGGTTGGGGGGATGGGGTGGCGGGGGTGGCCATTGTTTATATGGAAACTCTTTTTAATAAGCAATTCTGCAGTGTTGGAATGCCCAGGAATGGAATGCCTGCATCTGTTAGTGAGACAGCGAGACAGATTGGGGATAGTGCTGATGTACCATGCTGTCTGCGATCCAGAACTTTCCCTGCCAGAGCTTTCCGAATTCCTCTCAACAGCACTGTTGAGGTCCCCCCACCTTTTGGTGGTTGGGGACTTTAACATACATGTCGGGGCTGGACTTTCAGGGGCAGCTCTAGATTTCATGGAGTCCATGACCTCCATGAATCTGCCCCAGCATGTTATTGGTCCCACCCATAGGGCTGGGCACACTCTGGACTTGATATTTTCCTCCACATCTGTGGACTTTAGTCTGAGGATCGGGAGTTTGCATTCCTGGCCCGTGTCATGGTCAGATCACCATTTGCTGACCTTTTCTTTATCAGTTGCTGCCCCGCCCCGCAGGGAGTCTGGCTCATCCATCTGGGCCCATCCTCGGAGGCTCCTGGATCCCTTTCAGTTCTCAGAGGCCTAGGGGGACTTACTGGGTGGCCTGGCTGGCGGTCCGATCGATACCTTGGTGGAAAGGTGGTATGGGGAAGCTGCCTGGGCTGTTGACTGGATCACCCCTGAGCGCCTCTTCTGATGCCGAGTCCACCCTTCGCCGTGGTTTACAGCCGAATTGCTGGTGATGAAGGAGGAATGGAGGAGGCTTAAGAGGAGATGGAGGAACGACTGGATGGCATCCAATTGGGCTGCAGTTCGTTCGCTGATCCGGCACTTCATGCAAGCAATCAGGAATGCAAAAAATCTTATGCATCCCTGTGTATTGGTGGGGCCTAACCTTGAACCACCAGGCGGAACTGTTCCAGGTGGTTTGGGACCTCACCAATCCCGGTCAGCTGGGGCCTCCTAGAGATTTCACTAGTGAGTTGTTCGCAGCCCATTTTAAGTCCAAAATAGAGGACTCTGGTTCTACTAGTCTACCCCTGAGTATCGCTTGCACTGCACCACCTTGGTCTCCTCATTTCATTGAGTTTGGGCCTGTGTCTTCTGTTGAGGCCTCCAGGGCGCTGGTTCATTGCCAGCTGGTAGCTTCTCTGCTCGATCCCTGCTCTTCCTGGCTGATTAAGATCGGGGGGGGGGGATCATAACAGAATGGGCATCCCTTATTGCCTCCACCTCCTTCAGACATGGGGTCTTTCCCGATCGCCTGAAGGAGACAATGGTAAAGCCCGTTCTTTAAAAAACTGGCCTGGCTGCGGATGACATGAACAACTATCATCCGGTTGCCAATGTTCCCTTTTTGGGCAAGGTCGTGGAGTGGGTTGCCGCCGGGAGGCTCTAGTTGTTTCTGGAGGAAGATCGCATCCTAGATCCATTTCATTCCAGGTTCAGACCACGTCACGGGACTGAAACAGCCCTGGTCATGTTGCAAGATGACCTCTTGAGTGGGGGGGGGGGCGACAGGGGTTGCTCTACCCTGCTGATCCTCCTTGACTTGTGTGCAGCCTTTGATGCAGTCGACCACAGTATCCTCTTTGAGGTGGGGTCTAGCCCTGAGTTGGCTCTGCTCCTTCCTCGAGGGCTGGGTCAGGCCGGGTGGAGTATTATCGGCCCCTTGGTCGCTCTCATGTAGGATGCCACAGGGGTCGGCAATCTCTCCCGTCCTGTTCAACATTTATATGAGGTGGCTGGCTGAGGTCATTCAGAGATTTGGGGTCTGCTATTACCAATATTCCATTGTTGTAAGCCGCTTAGAGTTCAAAATTGAAGATAAGCGGGATATAAATGCAATAAATAAATAAATAAATAAATATGCTGATGATACGCAGTTCTATCTCTCCTTTTCCACCTCTGCAACGGAGGCTGTACAGACCCTTGATTGCTGTCTGGCTGCGGTTCTGGAGTGGACCATGATTAACAGGCTTAGGCTCAACCTGGAGATGACTGAGGTACTGTTCAGGGGGTGGGGTGAACAGGTACTGTGGCTTCCCAGTCTGGGGAAGCTGTTTCTTTCAAACATTAGGAAGAACTTCAGGACAGTTAGACCTGTTTGGCAGTGGAACATGCTGCCACGGAGGGTGGTGGAGTCTCCTTCTTTGGAGGTTTTTAAGCAGATGCTCGATGGCCATTTGTTGGGAGTACTTTGATGAGGGGTTCCTGCATGGCAGGGAGTTGGATTGGATGGCTCTTGAGGTCTCTTCCAACTCTGTGATTATGCGATTCTATGATTCTAACTTCTTTGAAATACTCTCTCTTCAGCTTTCCCCACCATGAAAAACCTAAATCTGTAGACAAACATGGGTTAAGGGAGGAATCCATTGACACAAGGTTGTATCATAGCTTTAAAAATGTTCCATTTGGGCGCTCCCAGATTCTGGGACTTACGGCCCAAAATGTAGTGTTTCCAGGTTCAGACCTGTGAAATCTTAACACCAGGGAGTAGGAAGCCAATATTTGTGAGTAGTTATCCCCATGTGAACACAACTATCAGTTGATGATTATATTGTTGACCACCACCACCAACAGCCAATTAAAGTGCATCAGATTAACAAATCAGAGGGATGAAATATTTGTTAGCACCAGGCAGTCAGAGACAAGATTTTTCCTCTCCCACCGACCTCTAGAGAAGTATCTGTCCATAGGAGTCCTATTCCAAATGCAGGCTGTTGTTTCATAATGTTCCATTGGCATGTTACTATATTAATGTTACTGTGGCTTGTTACACCATGATGCAGTGGTTAAATCCCTGTACTGCAGGTAAAACTGTGCTCATGACCTGGGGTTCAATCCCAGGTAGCAGGCTCATGGTTGACTCAGTCTTCCATCCTTCCGAGGTAGGTAAAATGAGTACCCAGCTTGTTTTTTTGGGGGGGGGGATAGTGCAATTAAACTGTAAACCACCCAGACACTACTTGAAGTGGTATGGGGCCGTATATAAGCAGAATACTTCGCTTTGCTTTTGCTTTTCATTCTCTTTTACTTTGCATTTTCTGGGAAATCATAGCTGTTCTCTTCCAGGATCTTAGAAGAACAGAGAGGGAGAGCACCAGAATCTAGCTCTCTAGAGGGAAATTTCAATGACAGCATTTGTTCTTTTATAGTGGAGACTATTAGCATATCCGAGGGACAACTATTATAAATTGACACTTGTTATACACAGATCAGTGCAGAGTCGGAAGATCCAATCAGTCATTTCTAAGCCTTAAAAAGAAAAGCGTCACGGTCAGTTTATTAACTCCTTCCTTCAGAGGCAATGGCAGAATCAATGAATAGAGAGCACAGCATGTGGAAAAGAGGATTCTATGCAGTGTGAATGGATATTAAGCAATTCTTAGTGTAAGTATGTAGGTGTTATACGTACACAAAACTCGTGCCTTTCAGTCACACTAAGCACATCACTTCTTTGTGTTTTACTTCGTGTTTTTCAGTACCTACACCATGTCAGAAGTATAATTAATTATCCCTGGTTAATGCAAGATATGAGCTACCAATTAACACAGGGCCCCCGAACAGAGACAAGAAGTGCGTGGGAGCAACCTCAGGCATTTTGGCATGTTTAACATATGCTCCTTCTTATCTGATATCTTAGAATATACCCTGCAGATATAAATTATGTGAAACCACATCAGAATTTAACAGCAAGGCAGCGAGCTCCAGCTGATTGATAATGGGATTACTGCTCCTGTACTTAAACCGTGACACTTGAAATCACATAATCACTTCATTCCCAAAGACTAAAAGAACTCTTCTTCTCGCCAGTTCCTTAAAGTGATAAAACATGATTATGTCATAGGATAGTCGTGCAAAGCATGGATCTCTTGCAAATTCACACTGGGGAAAAGCTTGGAATGGGTAAAATTGGCTTTGGAATCTGAATTTCTAAATGCAAACCATGAACTTGGTTCTCAAAATTGCAGTAAAAAGGGGGGGGGGCACAGGTTATCTCCTTCACCATAGTTGCTGCTCCAGTTTTCTTGAAGACCAATTTCCCAAACCTGAAAATGTGTTTCCCTCAGAAATGTCTGCCATCAGACAATATCCCTTCTGAGTTGAGAGCACCTTAACTGAACGAAGAGACACTAGCACCAGCAGCTTGGGTAACCTTGGGTAACCCAGATGTTCTTGGACTAAAACTCCCAGAAACCTTCACCATTAGCTGCACTGGACTGGACTCCTGGGGACCCCCAGTTAGGAACTACAGATTCAGGGCATGGCATTGGGTTCCTGTCAGGGTTGAAAGTTGTTAATTGTTCAAACAAGTGACATGTCAAAGAACATCAGCTGACCAATACCTGGAAGATATCCTGGATCGAACTCTCATTTTCAAGAATTGCTGTTTTAATACCAAATTAGAAAGTTTTGCTAGGAGCAACTTTCTGAGGAAAATAACAGGTACAAGACGGCATGCCTGAGAACTTCTAAACTAGCCCTATGTTACTCCGTAGGAGATTATGCTAGCACTGTTTGGTCTAGATCAAAACATGCAAAAGAGGTGGGCAAGGCCTTAAATGAAAGCATGATTAGTCACAGGGTGTTTAAGACCAACCCCAATACAAAAGGTGCATTACTTAGCTGTCATTCCTCCACCAAAATCCTGTAGGGACAGTGCTGTGAAGGACAAGTGGGTTAAAGCAACATCCTCAGAAACACACCTCTTATTGGGTCACCCATCGCCTAATCCAAGACTGAAATCAAGGTATCTTTTCTTCAAAACCTCTGCTCCTCCAACAATTAGCCCCTACAGACTGCCTTAGAACTATGGAAGGTGAGCAAGGTGTTACCAGGTAATTAGGCAGAACCACATGACTCCCCACTTCCTAGTCAAGTATGGAAAGCATTACACAGATTGCGTGTTGGGGTAGGAAGATCAAGGTTAACCTGAGTAAATGGGGCTTCCCTATAGAAGACATTTTTTGCCAATGGGGAGAAGAACAAACTATCTTGCCCATGATGCCTTTCAACATGCGTGGAGGAAGACCTTACATTGGCAAGAGGGAATGTGTCAATGTGTCCTGGTATTGGGCAAACATTATTTAGTTTCCTTTTAACATCCTCATTTTATATACCCTTTTACATATAACAATCTTATTATTTACAGTAATACCTTGGTTTAAGAGTAATTTGGTTTAAGATCATTTTGCAAGACTAGCAAACATTTCTTCTAAGTTTTGCCTTGACCAACAAGCAATGTCTTGATATACGAGCACTGGAGCAGGTCATGTGATCACAAGTGAGCCAATGGTGGCTCTCTTTCCCTCCCTGCTGAATTGTGGGTGATTATCTGGAACGTTCCATCTCAGGCAGCCTCCGAAGCAGAGGGAGGACAGAGGTCTCCCTTGCACTAGCCAGGAACATGCAGGTTAGTGTTTTAGTTTTCTTTATACAGTGGTACCTTGTATAAAGGAATTAATTTGTTCCAAATGAAATTATGTTAAGCAAATTTTCCTTTATACAAATTTCCATAGGAATGCCTTGAAAATGGAGTAAACCCATTTTTATGTTGTACGGATTTTCCCCATAGGCGATTCTGTTAAGCAAATTTCCCCTATCTCTGGAATTTTTTATGTTGTACAAATTTTATGATACAAGCTGTTTGTTATACAAGGGTCCACTGTATTTATATTCTTTAATTTGTTTTCAATATTCATTCTTATTTTTTCAAACCATTTCTAGTCATGGGACAGCTAGTCAACTCCGTATAGGGCTACAAATTGCACTTCATTATTGTCACATTAAAATACAGAGTAAAATCTAATTGGTAGTCCCAAACAGAGGAGATTCCACAGCCAAGTGCTTAAACTATGTGGTCTATGGGACCCCAGAACGAATCATCTGAGTTTTTGTTATTTCTTATGGGAAAATTTGCTTTGATATAAGAATGTTTTGGTTTATAAGCATGTTTCCAGAACGAATTACGCTCATAAAACAAGAGATTACTTGATTTATATTCTGCCTAGTAGTGTATGCTTATATGTCAATATGATTTGCTGGTGCTTCTGACACGAATCAAGAAAGAAAGATGATCAATTACCAGTATGTTTTCCGCTTGTGATCTTAGGATGTAGTATACACATAAGCCCCTGTACTGTGCATTTTATGTAATACTGTATACAGTATCATGATGTGGTGCTCAATACAAGGCACACAATTTATATCTTTGAATGCAAAAAAGCCAGATGTGTTGTTTGTGTCTTCCTGTAAAGGGGTGACAATGCAAATCAGATGTATTCATTATAGTCTTATGCCTATACCGCATGTGATAATGAGGTTTGGGAGGGGAGTTATGTAAAAGTCAAATTCCTCAATAGCTTTTAACTAACAAAGCTCAATTCTTCGGTTTATCAAATTCTAAGAATCAGAATAAATTATGCAAATCACACATACAATGCAAATGTTGTGCAACCAACTGCTTGACTACTTTTCCTCATTGCAAAACAGCACAATAGGGAACGAACTGGAACTAATGGGGAAATGGATGGTAGGGAAGAAAGAGAAAAATCTAGGCAAGGGCTTACACTAAGTGACTGAGAAACTGTCAGACAGTTATAGTTCCACTCGATGTTTCCACAGAGAGATCTGCTACGCACAGGTTTGGATGACAAAAAATTAGGATTTCTTATTCCAAAGAGCAACTTTATCTATATTAAACTGTCCTCTTTCATCCAAGGACAGCACAGGAAGAAGGCAAGGCTGGAACTCAGGGACTCAAAACTTACGTAAGAACATAAGAACAGCCTTGCTGGAACAGGCCACAGCCATCCAGTCTAGTGGCTCATCATTTGCTTCAGGGTATTCCCAAGCAGATGTCTTCACCTGCTTATGATTCCCCTCAAATGGCATTGAGAGATATCCTGCCTATCTCTACAACCCGGAGGTTGTACTTAGGCATCCATATGATAGCCATTGAAACCCTTGTTCTCCATAAATTTGTCTAATCCTTTGTTAAATCTGTCAAGGCTGACAGCTGTCACCACTTCTCCTGGCAGAGAGTTCCATAGACCAGTGATCCTCTCGGTGAAAAAGTACTTTCTCTTATTTGTTTGAGATCTAGCACCCAAAAGTTTCATGGAGTGCCCGCTAGTTCTAGTGTTATGCAATAGGGAAAACAGTTTTTCCTTATCTACGTTGTCCACACCATGTATGATATTATAAACTTCAATCATGTCACCTCTTAGTCGCCATCATTCAAGAGTGAAGAGGCCCAGAAGGTAAGGAAGGTGGTCCAGTCCCCTAATCATTCTGGTTGCACTCCTCTGCACTTTTTCCATCCTTCCTTCTGGAGGTATGGTGACCAGAACTGTACACAATACTCCAGATGGGGCCTCACCATAGATTTATAAAGAGGCAAAATGGCACTTGCTGACTTATTTTCTATACCCTTCCTAATGATCCCTAACATTGACTTTGCTTTTTTCACTGCTGCGGCACACTGGGTTGACACTTTCATTGAGCTGTCCACCAGGACACCAAGGTCCCTTTCATAGTTTGTTGCAGAGTTCAGACCCCATCAGTTTGTAAATGTAATTGTTTTTTGTTTGTTTGTGTGTGTGGCCCCAACGTGCACCACTCTGCACTTACTAATGTTGAAGCTCATTTGCCACTGGTTTGCCCACTCCCCCAGTGTCAGGCTCCTCACAATCTCTCTGGAGCTCCTCACAATCTCTCTCAGTTTTTACTACCCTGTATAATTTAGTGTCCTCTGCAAATTTGGCTATCTTGTTACTTTTGGACTACAATTCCCCAAATCTCTTAGCTTGGTTTGCTGGTATTTGTGACCTTGAAAAATAATGTTTCCAAGACCTGGTTTAGCCTAAATAAGAGAAAAGTAATGGGGAAATGTGTCTATAATAAAATAATAATGACTGAGCCAGTTATTTTCTGGATTTTCCAGGTAGAAAGTACTCAGAAGTGGTTTGCTGTTCCCTTTTTCTGGGGGCATCCTGGAACTGAGCCGCTTGGCCAAAGGCACACAGGCTGGCTGTACTCACTGGTGGCACAATGAGAATGAAACTCCTAATATATCTAAACCACTAGTTATCCAGCCTGCTTCTCTGTCACATGGAGGGCAGGGGTAAAATGGATGGGCACAAAGGGCAGAGGAGCAAATTTTGGCTGAAGTTTAGGAGACGCTTTGTAAGAGTTGTTTTGAAGCTAGCCTGAGCAGATGGTGGGCTCTTTTTCATAGGGGACATTTAAGCCTGGGCTGGACTGCCATCTATAAAGAATGCCGTGTTTGCAGCCAACATGATATATCTGGTAGGGAGTGGACTAGATGATCTCCAATGGAGTTGATTCAGTTTTAAATTCCCACCAGCGTTTGTAGAGCTGTCTCCTGCCAACTTGAGGAGTGCTCAAAATAAATGAAAAGAAACTCTTCCAGATGGGTGTTATTCCATTTTTATCTGTGCATTCTGAATCACCACTGTGCGTCCCCTCTTTCTCAATCGGAGGTTATTTCAAGAGTCTGAATATACTTGAACTTTGCCTATCCATCATGAGTGCTACGGCTTTTTCTTGCTAGCATGCTGGCTGTTGATATTACACTAAAACAATGATCTATGTCTTCAGGAAGCGGGGGGGACCCATATGTTTACATTCTTTAGTCAATAAGTCCTGCTGGACAAACTGTGTATCGATTTGGATCTTTCTCTGTGTTGTGGAAGAACCTCAAGAATTCTGATGCCCCTTCAGCCAGGCAGTAAGACCCAAATACCTTTATATAGACGTAAGATGTTTACACGCTAGCTATTACTGTCAGGCCAACCCTAGCTATTTTGGCATAGCTGGTAAAATTAGTTTTTGCTGTCTTCCTCTTACAAGCACAACAACACAGCATGTGTTTGAGGATCTTTCTAGTGAAAATCAACTCCCCAAATATATATATATACTTGGGTACCCTACAGTTGCGATCAGCAGAAGGGGAAAATAAAAAAAATGTAGGGTACAATCCAATGTTAAGAACATAAATTTCAAGCACACCCTAGTCTTTCTCCCTCTGAAATGAAAAAGATTACAAAATGCTTGATATTCACTAGATTCTGCCAGAGAGTATAAACAAGAAAACTATACAAACAACTAGAATGACTAAGTATGCACTGTCTAGTAAATATAGTTTATGGTACAGAATCTGCAAACCAAACACTGTATATGTTTCTACCAAGCAGACAATTGGTGACAAATTCTGTTCATCCTGCACTAGAAAAGCAATTCACCTTCCCCTTCAACCTTCTTCTTTTTTTTTCTGACTGACATGGTATGTGCTCTGTATGCCCAGTCCACACTGAGCTGATGGGAAAGGAGTGCCACCTTTTGGAAAAAATGGCAGTCATTACTTTTTATGATAATTCATAGAATAGCTCAGTCAGCATGGCCAATGGTCTGCTCAATAGCTTTGTAAACCTCTGGGTTCTGATTGCTTCCCTTTGTTTCCCAGTGGCCTCTTAACGGGATTTGTTTCCATCAGCATGAAATACTGTGTTTGCTGTTAGTGGGGAAAACGAAAGTGGGTCAGGGAAACGGAAGATATGTGTTTCCCAAAGCTCTTGACGAAATGTTAGGGCAAAACTACTGAAATCAATGGGGGCCAAGTTAGACACAACACAGTCAAGTCCCCTTCATTTCAGTGAGTCTTTCCCAAGGCAGAAGAATATGAAAAGAAGTATTTTTCAACCTGCAGCTCCCAAAGTGGCCACACTGGCTGGGGTTTCTGGGTTGCGGCTCAAAAAGTATGTTTTTTGATCTCTGGATCTCTAATGATGCCTAATGAATATTTGCTCTAATGGTGAACAAATGTTCATAATTGACAAACCATCCAGAAACATCATCACTGTAGAAGAAAAATAAACCACATCCACTCCATAACACTTGATTCCAAGTGTCTCCTTGATCATTAAGTGGGTCCCTACTTATTTCTTTTGACAGGTTTTGTTTTCCCTAATATATGTCTGTGACCTCTTTTCCGTGTTTTTAACTACACAATGTCTGGCATGTAACATAACTGTTTCGTTTCCTTTACACATTTCTGTTTTACAGTGCAACTGTGTTTATCCCATTTGCGTGAGATACGCAAATTTCATTTACATAATGGTGACCTACACACATCATCATCAGTTCAAGAAGTTTATGGGATGGTGCAGTGCAGCTATGAGGAACTACTGGGCCCAGCTGGGAGACAGAACCGATGACTCACTCTAGGTCTGAGATAGTCGGAGAAGGATAATTATGTGTTGATGACCTGTAGTGAGAAATGGCGGTTTTAAACATCACTGCTATTCAGATAGGAAGCGAAGACAGGAACTGCTTGATCAAAGGGACCGCTCAAAAGAAGATAAAACTCTATGGAATTGGGGTTTTATGGTAAAAATCATTTTTAATTATTCTGTGAGTAATTAAAAATGCCACAATTCAGGATGGAGGGGGCAGGGGCATTTGATATGATATAGCGAATGTAGATTTTGCAGTAGATTTAACTGGAACACCACCTACTCATGGATGATTAATGGGGGATGATTGCCTGCAATCCCTTTCTGAGATTGCAACTGATGAGTAATAAAACATCAAAGTCCTATGTTAGTGGTTTCAAAATTCTTCTTTTGCAGAGGAGAAGAAATACAAGTTTCTGTTTAAAATATCTTATTTACTATCAACAATAATGACCATGAATTAAATTGCTTCTCACACCACGTGCCAAATTCAGGCATTCTGTCTATATCACATGGTGCCTCGTATTTTGTGCAGTTTTCTGAAACACGTGAATCACAATAGCACAATGCACTGGAGGCTTTGAAGATGTGTCTTCTATGGGCGTTTATACACGACCCCTAAGCTCCGCTGCAAATGGCTCCCAGCTCCAGAGCTTAAAAATGTTTTCCCACCAGCTCCGGAGCTTACAGAAAATTAAGTGCGACCAAGCCCCCATAAGTGCGTCCCAGCGCACCGTTCAAGTACCTGCTCTCAGAAGGTGAAAATTCCTTTATGCGGATCTGCCGGGCTCTCCTGGCTTCTTTTTGTTGTTTTTTGCCTCCCGCCCCTTTAAGAGGAGTCAGGAAGTGATGGGGGCTCGGAGCAGCTTCCACCGGCACCCGGAGGTAAGCCTTTATTCTTTTGTCCCTTTTCAAGGCTTTTTTTCCCTCCCTCCCCTCACGCAGACAGAAGCAAGGAAGTGCGGAGCGGTGGGGAGGCAGGGAGAGCAACAAACCCCCAAGATCTCTGGTCCGAATTTAAGGGGCCAGCGGATCTTAGGGGTCGTGTGAAAAGGCCCTATCTTGAAACCCTTTCTTAATAACAAACCTCCCATTTGAGAGTCCTGGGAAAGACTACTCTCCTCAATCCTAACTAAAGAATGCTGAATTGGTCCATGTGGGCTTCTCATTTTTCCAGTCTTAAGTTAACCTTATCCACCTCTGCATCAGTTTGTGATATAAAAAAACAAGAATAAATTTAAGCTGTTTTGAACACGCTTGCTCTAATCAGTATAGACATGTTAGAAGCCCTTTTGCTTGCTATAGGTATTTCCCCAAACAATTCCTTTTTTTCTATACTATCATCTTTTTCACCCTCCCACTCTTACATTTAAATTTTTGTGCTCACTTTCTATTAATATAAGCATGTGTATATAAATTTTGTAATTTTAGAATAACATTGGAAAATCAAGAGTTGACAGGTTCAGAATGTGCAAATTAGGTAGGATCACATGTTTTTGCCAAACAAAATTCCCCCCATCCCTTCTTTCTATCTATTTCGTAGATAGCCTTGGGAAATCTGGATATAATAGGTACTCTGTTTTAATTTCAATTCCTCTCCTTTTAATTCATAGCACCTTCAGCTGTCCCTGCACATATTAATCATATCCCCCCCAAAGTTTCAAACCCTGAGTTCAAAGCACAAAGCTATGATTACAGCTTTACTCTGCAAAACAAGCAAATTCAGACCGCGACCAACCCCTCCATTCTTGTTCAAAAGCAAGGGCACATTAACTTCCTTCTACCTTAACATCCACACCAAGTTAACACAAGTTTACTTCTTAAAAAGGGGAAAATCACCAAAACCAATCAATAGTAAACTTTTCTTCCTCTAAACATGAATCAGTTGGTGTGGACCAATAAACATTATGTGGCAGCAGACCGGATTGAACTACAAGTCTGCTGCTGGCACTAACAGAGCCTGTGTTTCATTTCATTTCGTTTCAGCTCTTCTATATCACTAGTTCGAAATATAACTAGTGTGGTTATATGTTGCGTTTCCTTGGGGTAGAAATTGCAAAAAAGATGCATGGCTTAAGCAAGTTGTGGGTTGATCTGTGTTGCGAATTCCTTGTTTGAGCAGGGACTATTTCAACCATGCATTTCTGCTAGATATAAACTGAAAGTTTCTAATCTTTTTGGAATATCTCTGCTGCTTGATATGTAGGAATGCAGATACAAATCAGTGTTGGGACAAGGAAGTATGTCTTTGCTGGACAACTTAAGTTACAATGAGGCTTCCTTTAGGCCACTCTATAAAGAAAAAAATACCCAGAGTGGTGTAGTGGATTGAGTGATGTACTATGGTTAGGTTTTGAATCCTGATCAGCCATGGAAACTCGCTGGGGATACGGAACTGGTACTTAAACTGATATTTTGCATGTGTGTTGTGTCGTTACAGTCGTGACTGACTCTTCGTGACCCCATGTCCATGGAGTTTTCTTGGCAGGAATACTGGAGCTGTTTGCCCATTCCTACTCCAGGCACCTACAGCACCCGGTATTCCCGGGTGGTCTCCCATCCAAGTATTAACCAGGGCCGACCCTGCTTAGCTTCTGAAATCAGGCAAGATTGGATGTGCTTAGGGCATAGGATAGCTCTTTTCCTGGGAGGCACAGTGGGGAACTCCCACCTCCTGACTCTGCAGCCAGATTAGGGTTGCTATAACAGTTCTGACAACACTACACAGAAACAATAAATGAACAGAACAATGAACTGCAAAATAATGCTTTCTCGTGATAGAAAGGAGACTATCTTCTCCAAACCAATTCTAGCCTCATCTCAAAAGAAACAACTGACAGGAAGGTGCTATGTAAGGCTGTTCTGAAAGGTCCATGCCCTGCATACCACCAAGTATTACAAAACTGCCCAAAGGGTTTTTGGAGTGCTACTCAGTGTTTTGCTATGGGTGTCATTTTGTGAAATCAGATACATTCCACACCAAAATCTCCAAAAGATGGAGTTGGGAAGACCACAATTTTCAACCCACAGCTGCCACGATAAACCATTCACTCAGCTAAAAAGGCACAAGCACACATTTCAAAGCTGCAAGAGATAAAATAATCGAAATGTCAAACTGCAGCAACTATAGCCATAAACATATTTGTAATAAGGTAAAATGGAAAAGACTTCACCATTCATTGGGGGGGGGCAGAGGGGTATGAAAACTGTTCTTGTTTCCTGACTGTCTAACTATAAGACTAGAATGGCCATATCATACTGAGGTCTGTCTTCCCCCCTCCCTCCCCCCTCTGTGTGTGTGTGTGTTGTGTGTGCGTAACTTACATCAAGCCCTTCTCCCAATCCAAGGAACAAAGGGAGCTTACAATAAATAGTAACCTTTTTCTTCTTCTCCACATGTGCATTGGCCCTGTTCCACATGTGGTTGCTGAAGTACACCAACTGCACAAGGAGATACCACCTTTCGGCACAAGTCCCATTGTTTCCACTCTCTTGTTTGTGTAATCTGAGAAAGATGGAGTGCTCTACTAGTCACAAAGGTACCTGCCTATTCCATCTACTTCCTGTTACAAATAGGATTCTGACTATGGTCCTTATACTAAAAATGAAGCAACATTATAAAAAATATCTGGAAGTTGAGTCATGGCTACTGGACTTCTTTTTTGAGAGATAGAAACGTTTCGCTGTTCATCCAAACAGCTTCATCGGTCTGAATACAGCTGGTGACCCCAGTATTTATAAAAAATACTGTAATAAAAGCCCACTAAAAAGGTTAAAAGAATTTCCCCCAAACTGCAACATTCTCCACTGAAATCTTTCTCTGCATCCCAATCAATTGCCAAAACTTCAAGGAAAGTAGAAGATCTTTGCCTACTAGAAACACCTCTTTTTTGTGTCACCAGGCTTGCCGATGTGGGTCATGGAACTGGGACAATCTTTATTATCAAATAAAATAAAATCTGGATTAGACTCATATCGGATGAAGCAGTCCTTTAGGTAACTTGCAGCTAAGTGGATATATGCATAGGTCATAATCTGCACTTTTTGAAGAGCCTTGCGGCAGTACGGTTAAACTGTTGTACTGCAGCTATAACTGTGCTTATGACCTGGGGTTCAATCCCAGGTAGCAGGCTCAAGGTTCACTCAGCCTTCCATCCTTACAAGTTCGGTCAAATGAGTACCCAACTCTCTGGGTGTGTGTGGAATGTGTAGCCTGCATAAATAAATTGTAAACCACCCAGAGAGTGCTTTAAGCACTATGTGGCAGTATATGAGCAGAACATTTGGCTATTTTGCTTTGAATATTTTCCTCACGAGTTCTGGGTACCAATTATGCAAATGAGAACACAGATACAGATTTGATCGTTCTTCACATATCCCCCTAGTTCTCTGGAAAAAAATTGAAAGACCTACATGGGACATCCAAATTCTTAAATATTGTATGATTTTTTAAAAACTGAGCCTTAACCTCTGATCAGATGTTTTATCAGCCATTAACTCAGTGGTTCCCAACCTGGGGGTCAGGACCCCTTTGGGAGTCAAGCAACCATTTCACAGGGGTCGTCATGAGCCAGTGAATAGAGATGGGCATGAAATGAAAAAAAAATTTGTTCCGTTATTCGTTCCATTACGTAACAAAACAAATAACGAAAATTGTGATGAAATTGGAATGAACAGAACAGAACCATGAAAATTAGGTTCGTTACGTTTTGTTTTCGTTAATGGCGACGCACAATGAAATGAGCTGTTTTTAAATGTTAAAAAACATCCTGAACATCCGTAAAAACCCATCAATAATTATTTATTCTGCCTGATAATACCTACCGGGGGGGCGGGGTTGGGGTCCTTAAAACATGCATTTATGTCTTTTCTCAGATCGCTGTATGTTTTTTCCTTTAAGGGGAGTTATGGGACATCGACCCAAAATGGCTCCCAGATGCCTAATATTGATTTCTCGGGTATTAAAACGCCCTAGACATCCTTAAAAATGCAGTGATAATTATTTGAAATTATTACGTACCAGGGGGTTGCGGTCCTTAAAACGTTTGTTTTTGTATTTGTCCCATTGTGATGTATTTTTTCTTTCCCTTTAAGGATGACACAAAATGGATTCCAGCCACAAGATGGATGCAAGCCATGTGATGGGATCATGTAAATTCTTGGACAATTTCAACCAATAACATGCCCAGGTTGCAGACTGGGTAGGTGTGGCAGCCACAGAGGGCATAAAAAGCTTTGGCAGCCCCTGTCCTCCTTGCAGTCTGCAGTGGGAGTTAGGGTGGGATTGCTTTCTCTGCGACTCGTTACTTTAGGCCAGCCAGGCAGGTGTGTGTCTCTGTGTTCCTGCTGGCTGCAGCCTGGCTCTTAGGGGAGAGAAAGAAGAGATTTCTCTTGCAGCCTCCCTGTGTGCATGCGTACCTTTTGGTGAGTACCCTCCCCTGCCCCGCAGTGCAGTCACTCTGTGGCTGCCTTACACCCTGGGCAATGCCCGCTGCTGCTTTGCAGCCTCCCTGCATACCTAGTCTATACTGTGTCTCTGCCAGCATCATTTTTTTAAGTGTTTTCCCTCTGGTCTGGGGCATTGGGGGATGCCCGCGCGCAGAAATGCTTTAAGTCGCACAAAAAGCAGGTAAAATTGAAAAACGAAAAAACAAAATGAATTTTTTTCAAAAAATTCACGAAAAACGAAAAGGAACTGAAACGGACCCGCAACGAAAAACGAAAAACTGAAATGTTATTTTTTTGATTCGTGCCCATCTCTACCAGTGAAGAAAAAGGCACAAACGGCTGGGTCTGGAGGAGGAAGGGGAGAAAGAGTGAGTTACAGCTTGATAGGTTGGAGGGGATGTCAGTCAGTCGCACCGGAGGCTGCGATTGGCTGAGGGTGCCTGTAGAGGGAAGTTTTCTGCTGCAGTGGCCTGCCAAGGGGGGCTTGTGGACTTCTTCCAAGCAGGGCAAGGGGTCACCTCAACACGAGGAACTGTATTAAAGGGTCACAGGTTGGCTAAGGATGCCTGTAGAGGGAACTTCTCTATGGCAACTGCGGCAGTGGCCTGCCAAAGGGGGCTTGTGGCCTCTTCCAAGCAGGGCAAGGGGCCATGCTGACCCCTGTGAAATGGATGTTTGACCCCCAAAGGGGTCCCGACTCCCAGGCTAGGAACCACTGACCTAGAGAATACTCAGAAGTGTATTCTTCTGAGAGCACTCTTGGGCTGTGCACCTTGCCCAGAGCAACACAGGGTGACTCTTCTTCCAGGAGGCACAGAAGGGAATCGAACCCCCAAACCTCTGGCTCTGCAGCCAGATACCTAAACCACTGAGTTCTCCACCCAGCATTTGTATATTACACTTGTGCATTGTTGGTCTTTCATGAAAAATGCTTTTATGGCGGCATGAGATTCTTCACTGTAGGCATTCTCAAGGCTGTGATTAAATGGGTGCAAGCTACACTCTGGATCTAGCAGGATTGGGTCTGAATACTTTACACATGGATTTGCACTGTAAATGTATTTCTCCTGAAATCACCTCTGACCTTTCACATTTCACAATCCACATGCCACTTAAAGCGCTACACTTGAATGTAAGCTACCAAGCTCCATTCAGTGATTTGTGAACTACATTCCTCCCGCTGCTGTCCTTATCAGCTCTGAATGCACTCAGTGATCAATGTGCGGTCTTCACAATGGGAAATAAGCAGTGGAAGCAAGAGGTCTGGAAGCCATGCCCCTGACAAGTGGTTTTGGTTCTTGGAAATGGCCGATCATGGACAATCAATGAAGAAAAAAGAGGAAAATAATTTGTCTTCTTGTGAGGGTTCTTGATGGTTGCGAGGCTGGTTCCTTCAACACTCAGATGTGGCAGTGAATAATAAATAAGGTTTGATTGTTTTAAAACCAGGAACATTTATTTCAGAAGAACTTAAGAACCTTTTTACATCCACAGAAACTGTTTCTCTTCCTCTTCACATAACAGTGACACACAAAAGGGTTCAAGTCCTTTTTAACATGTATTGGTCCCATAACAATTTTTAACCTATTAAATCCCTTGTCCTCATGTTGTTCAGTCATTTTGAGTCTTAGGGAAAATGAGAGCAAGGTTGGTGGCATGTGTCCCCCCCCCCACACACACACATTTAACCATTAAGGATGATTTGTTCTGATTATTTCTGACCATGCTGGCCAAGAATTTGGGGGACAGTACAAGGTAAAGGTCCCCCTCCCCCGCACATGCATGCAAGTCTTGTCCGACTCTAGGGGCAGTACTCATCCCCGTATTCAAGCCAAAGAGCCAGTGTTGTGCATGTCCATGGCCACGTGGCCAGTATGGCTGCAAGGAAGCACAGCCATTTCCAGTTATTTATGGCGGTACCTATTTCACTACTTGCATTTACATGCTTTCGAACTGCTAGGTTGGCAGAAGCTGGGGTTATCAGCGGGAGCTCGCTCTGCTGCGTGCTATCCGGGATTCGAACCGCTGAGCTTCGGACTTTGTAGCCGACAGTTTACAGAGCCTTAGTCTGCTGAGCCACCACAGTTGTCCCCCCCCAAAAAAAAAATTCCCCAAGCTCTGCTTTTAACACCACGTTCAGTCTGGTGCACAGACACATCTACTGGACATTTGCATCCCCCCAATAGTTCCCTCAGGACGAACAAGTTGTGAAATCTATGATCCTCCAGTTCTTGCTGGGCTACAACTGCTATCATCGAGTACTCTACTAGGGGGGAGGACAAGATGGCGGACGGGGTTCATAATAAAATCCCTATCATCCACGATGCTATCGTGGATGAGCGAGCCGACCTGGCATGTATTACTGAGACCTGGGTGGGCACTGAGGGAGGGGCATTCTCCCTGTTGTGCCCCCCCCGGTTTCAGGTCCAGTGGGTCGGCAGGTCAGAGGTTCGGGGTGGTGGTGGCTATCATTTATAGGGAATCCCTTTCTATTAGCAGATCTGCAGCATTGGTGTGTCCTGGGTTAGAATGCCTCCACTTATCGGTGGGTCAGCGGGATTGGTTTGGTATTGTGCTGGTGTACCGTGCTCCCCGCAACCCAGCACAATCCTTTCCAGAGATCACTGAGTTCGTCTCGGCTGCCCTGTCGAGGTCCCCCTGCCTTCTGGTGGCTGGAGACTTCAACGTGCATGCCAAGGGGGTACTTTCAGATGCTGCTCTGGATTTCATGGAGTCCATGACCTCCATGAGCCTCTCCCAGCATGTTGTATGCTGCACCCATAGTGCTGGCCATACCCTGGACCTGGTCTTTTCGTCCATTTCGTCAGATTCTCATCTGAGGGTTGGGAACCTCATTTCCCAACCTGTGTCATGGTCAGACCATTATCTGCTAAAATTTTCCCTGTCGATCGCTGCCCCGCCCTGCAGGGAGCATTGGTCCCTTGTTTGGACCTGCCCTCGAAGGCTCCTGGACTCTGTGAGGTTCATGGAGGCCTTTGGTGGGCTTACTGGCGGACTGTCTGATGACCGGTCGAGGCCCTGGTGGAGAAGTAGTATGAGGGTGCCGCTGGGGCTGTCGACCGGATCGCCCCCAAGCGCTTTCTCCACTGTGGAGCCCGCACCTCACCGTAGTTCACGGCTGAGTTGCGGGCGATGAAACATGAATGTAGGCAGCTCGAGTGCATATGGAGAAAGGATCGGACGGCAGAACAAAGGGCTGCATTGAAACAGCTGACCAGCAGTTATGTTCATGCGATCAGGGATGCTAGAACAGCTTATGCCTCCCTGAGAATTAGTGAGGCCTCGAACCGCCAGGCGGAGCTATTCCGGGTGGTTTGAAACCTCTCCAATCCTGGTCAGCTGGGGCCTCCTAGTAATTTACTAGTGAGCAATTCATAGCCTATTTTAGATCCAAGATCGAGGCTATCTGTTCCAACCTAGACTCCAGCAGCACTAGTCCCTCCCCGTTTATCCAGGGGGCCTCACCCCCTCGGTCCCCTCACCTGGTCGAGTTTGGGCCTGTGTCACCAGCAGAGGCCTCCAGTGCTATGGCCTACTGCCAGCTGGCGGCCTCCCCTTTCGACCATTGCGCAGCCTGGCTCATTAAATCTGCCGAAGGGAACATGCTGGAGTGGGCCTCTTCCATTGCCACCACCTCCTTCGGGGAAGGATTTTTTCCCTCCCACCTGAAGGAGATGGTGGTGAAGCCCAACTTGAAGAAGCCTGGCCTGGCTTCGGACAATCTTGCTAGCTATCGTCCAACTGCCATTGTTCCCTTCCTGGGCAAGGTTGTTGAGAGGGTGGCCGCCGTTTGGCTTCAGTCATACCTGGAGGAAAATCATATCCTTGATCCATTCCAGTCCAGGTTCAGGCCGTTTCGCGGGACCGAGACTGCCCTGGTCGCTCTGCAGGATGACCTCCTCAGGGAGGCCGACGGGGTGTTCCTCCCTGTTGGTTCTCCTTGATCTGTCAGCTGCCTTTGATACCGTCGACCACAGCAACCTGCTGGTCTGGCTTGCCAAGGCGGGAGTTGGGAGCTCAGCGCTCTGCTGACTTTGCTCCTTGGTGGCCGGTCTCAGCGGGTTCAGCTGGGGGATGACTTGTCGGCTCCTTGGACACTCCCATGTGGGGTGCCCAGGGGTCGGCAATCTCCCCTATGCTGTTCAATGTTTATATGAGGCCCCTGGCGGAGGTTGTCAGGAGATTCAGAGTTCGCTGGCATCAGTACGCTGATGATGCACAGCTCTATCTCTCCTTTTCTTCTTCTGCAGTGGAGGCAGTTCGCTCCCTTGATCTGTGCCTGGAGGCTGTCTTGGAATGGACAAGGATAAACAGGCTCAAGCTTAACCCGGAGAAGACGGAGGTTCTGTTCTTCGGGGCGCCCTCGTCTAGGTACAATGGCCCCCTCCCTAGCCTGGGGGTTGTTTCCCTCCAGCCTACGGACAGGGCCAGGAATCTGGGCATGGTCCTGGATTCAGCCCTCTCCCTGGAAGCCCAGGTGATGGCAGTATTCAGGGCCGCTTTTTTCCAACTCCGCAGGATCGCCCAGATCCGTCCGTACCTCGATGAGTCCTCCCTGAGAACAGTTGTGCAGGCCCTCGTGATTTTGAGGATCTACTACTGCAACGCGGTCTACGTGGGGTTGCCCTTGACCCTTGTCCAGAGACTCCAGCGGGTACAAAATGCTGCGGCCAGACTGGTGGTGGGTACCCGTAAATACGATCATATCACCCCAGTTCTGGCACGCCTGCATTGGTTGCCTGTTGCTCTCCGGATAAGGTTCAAGGTCTTGGTTTTGGTTTTCAAAATCCTCCACAGCTTGGGACCTGAATACCTGGTGGAGCGTATCTCCCAGAGGTCAACTGAGGCCAGGCCCACTCGATTGTCGCGGGCGCCCTCACTCAGGTTGGCCACTCCTAAGGAGGTGCGGAAGTCGGTAACTCGCAGCCGCGCCTTCTCTGTTGTTGGCCCCTCCCTATGGAACCATCTACTGAGTGAGCTGCTCCTTGCACAGTCCCTGCCTGCCTTCAAGAAGGCTTTAAAAACTTTGCTCTTCAAGGAGGCATATGGTGACCTTATTTCTGTGTTTGTTTGTTTTTTGGTCCACTGCTCCTTGCCGAGGGTTCTCCCTCTCCTGCTATATTGCCATTTTATCTATGTCTACTGATGTTGTTTGTTTTTATCTGATATTTTTAATCTGTAAACCGTCCTGAGTTCCATTATGGAAAAAGGAGCGGTATAAAAGTGTACCAAATAAATAAATAAATAAATAAATCCTTGATGTAGCTTAGACAAGGTTGACCAGGCTGATGGGAGGTCGTGTCCAACAAGATCCAAAAGGCCCCATCTTTCCCATCGGAATCTGATGGTTTGGAGTTGTTCAACTAGATAAAATCAGGTCATAAATTTTACAGATAATTAAAATAAATAAGTCAACACAAGACTTGCAGAACATGACCTTGGGGGGAGGAGAAGCTGGGGAACAGTGCCCCAGTTTTACACAAAGCGTGTGCGAGCCATGTAGATGAGAGAGGCAAGTCTGCTTGAGTAACTCTTGCAGAATTACCTAATGCCTCTGCCTTTGTTCAGGTGAATGCAAGCATAAGAAACAACCGGAGGGAAGGCAAGCCCAGCCCGCTGCCTTAAGGCAAGAAAGTGGAGCTAAACATCTTGACAGATGACAATCAAGCCACTTCTTACAAGCTTCCGGTTATAGAGATTTCATTTGAGAAAGCCTCTTATTTTCCTAGGTACAGCAAAACACAGACAGACCAAGTCACAGAATTAAAGAAAAGACAGAATGTCCTCTAACGTCCTGGTTTTCTATGAAAATGAAATGGACCATATCCAGACCGGGAACGATGTTTTTTTTTCTATTCTGAAACATGCATAAATCAATTGAGTGGAAGAACAAGAATCCCCTACTGGGTAGAATCTGAATCAGCTGCTGCAGAGGGTTCACACTGCAGTCCTACACTGTTTTAGCCAGAAGCCCCACTGAACTCAGTGGGCTTACTTCTGAGTAAGCACAAATAGGCCTGTGCATTTTAAAAACATTTTCCTCTTTTAATTAGCATGCCATGTAGAAAAGCCAACTGGGGAAAGAGTGCAACCTTTTTTAAATGCACAGGTTGACCACAACAGCATCCTTTACTGCATCTTAAAGGCTACCTTAGGCAATGCAGGACAAGCCACGTGGATCTTGACTATGCTGCTTTTTGTGACTTTGAAGCTGCTCTAACATGAGCCTGCTTCCTGATACCATCATGTGGTGTTTTTCATCTCACCAAAAGATTCTCAGCGCCTGATAGACAACACCTACTATCAAGAATGCATCTCTGGTACAATGCTTTGATAAAGATAGCAAGTTGCTATTGAAAGCTTACCTCATATTTTTTGTTTTAGCTGTGACCAATAAAGGTATCACCTAACTTCCTTTTGAATTTGTTTCTCTCCTCACATGGCTCAACTATTTAACTTCCCTTAACATCTTGTCACTGGCTCTCAATAACTCCTCCTAGATCAGTGATGGCGAACCTTTGGCACTCCAGATGTTTTGGACAACTCCCACAGTCCTTTGTCACTGGCAATACAGGCTTGGAATTCTGGGAGTTGTGGTCCAAAACATCTGGACTGCCAAAGGTTCGCCACCACTGTCCTAGATGCAAGTGCCCCATTCTGCCTGATGGTAAGGGTGGCCCTATTTTTCAGACTCACAGCTCAACCGTACCACAGTACAGTATTTGGATTGAAAGCATGACAGACTTACTGAATTTATCAGGAAGTGCCAGATGTATGGACAAGCCAGCTAAACTGCATTTCAGGGTCTCTGGTTATGAAAGATTTAACAAAATGAAATAAAAGCCGATAAAAAGAAAAGAAAATCCCTTGCCAAATTCCTATTGCAAAATATCAATGGTACTGTAAGAGCGATTCTTGCAGCTGGCCAGCTGTGTTGTTTCACACGCTTTTGTGCCACTGATTGCATAACCAGGAGTCTACCAGGTGCGCAACAGCCAGCACAATGCCCCATGCTCTTTGCAAATTTGCTCTCATAATACAACAGGATTCTGTCCAAAATTAGAACAATACATTTAAAAACAAAACAAATTTAAACAAACACCACCACCTCCAATGCTATGGGACCCCAGTATGTCATAATCTGGCTGTTTTCAGGATCAAGAAAGGTTCATTAAAGGTCTTCAGCTTGAAAGCCACAATTATAATGAGACCACACAGGGCCCCTTTTGCTACCATGGTGCCACATATTCTTCTGGTAATGGCTCAGTTTTAAACAGTTTTCAGCATGACACAAAAACCTCTGGCCGCTAAGCTTTTCCATCTAATAATCGCAAGTACTCTGCAAGTGTTTCTGTACGGCTATCTTCTTTATTATTACTTTACGCATGGTTGAGCATGGATTCAATTTATTTCTGTGAACATTTTTCTAAGCTCACCCAGGAGTAGAGGGCTTGCTTCTAAGACAGCAAATCCCAACCAAAATTTGGGATGAGGTGGTCCCACATGCCAGGCTATAAACCACCTCTATTTCCACAGGATCAAATGGGTAAAAGTCTCCTCCCAATTGGTGGTGGCCGCAGTCAACGTTCTCAGATCTGCCAACCTTCAGAGAGGGGCTGGCATGTGCTGATAACATGCAGCTGGGTTCAACCAAGAATGGGCATTGGCGGCTGGTTTCATTTGTGGCTAATGGCCTTGAAAGGTACAACACCCAATGGGAAGCAGAACCAGGAGCAAAGCTTGTATCCATACATAGAAAGACAATCAAGCATTCAGACATTCATTCTTACCACAGGCAGGGAAGCATTCACATTCTTCGCCCGTTTTTAACCCCCGACATCTTGCCTTAGTAATGTTTGTACGTTTGTTTTTTTAAATCTGGTTCTGTTGATTGTTGGGTTTGTTTTATTTTATATTGTAGTATCGATTATTATTTTTCTTTTCTATTTATTGCTTGTATATTACCGTATGCCTTTTCTTGTTAACCGCTGTAAGTTCCCATCTGTGAACATCTGGCAATATATAAGTATAAAAATAAATAAATAAAACCCTTTGCCTCGTCCCCCCTCCCCAATCAATCCACCCTGCAGTTCAGCTGAGGAGCCCTTCAGACAGTCAAACACAAATGGCCCACTAAATTAAAAAAACATGTCCAGTTGCTGTTTCTTCCTATATGTGTGGTGTGTGTGTGTTTGGCGGGGGGGGGCATTATACAAAAGGGGCAGAAGGCCCACCATGAAAAGGAGAGAGGGTGTGGCATACTTAGTGAAAAGGGGTGGGAAGTTCTGGTTCCCTCGCCCACCCTAAAATGCACCTCCAGATTTAGGTGCCAAGTCTCAGTTGCTCCATCTTCGTTCCTGCCCTAAAAAGGCCGCTAGGCAGGGTTGGGCGGGCATGGGCCTGAGGTGAGGTCACAATGCGGCTGGCTTTAGGCAACCAGAGCTATTTCCTAGCACGGTCTGGCCCAGCAGACGTCTGTCACCGACAACAACAAAATCAAGGCCCAGCCCGGCTGAGCGGAGCGCGTGGTGGCAGACGGAGAAGGCCCGTCTCGCCTCCCTACCCTATTTCTAGTCGCCAGGGTCGCTGCAGAAAAGGGAGGGCAACAGGGGCCACTCTATAAAGGAAATGGCCACTAGGGCCACGGAGCAGGAGAATCCCCGTTGATGTCCCAAGACATCCCCCTCTATGCTGAACCGAGCGCCAGCCCAGGACGGCAACCGAGTGCGTGTTTACTCAGAAGTAAAGTTCCACTGAACTAGATCGATGCGCGTCGAGAAATCCGAGGTCCACCAAACCGGCTGCTCCGTCCATTTCTAAATCTATCCCCTTTCACGATCCAGCAGGTGGGGAAGGAAGGAGGGCGATTTCAGTCCACCTAAAATCCCAGGACGCCAATCCTGTAGGGCGCATTTTGTGTCCGAAAGCCCCGACTGCGTGTGCGCTCGACTGTCGATTCTTCGAGTTTGGACTCGCCTTCCTCGCCAGGGACATGTGTGTGTGTGTGTTTGTGTGTGTCGTGCTGGGAGGGGTCGTATTTATTTAAGCTTCATGGGGCGGCCTGACTTCCTGCAATAGGACTTCCGAGTAAAACACGCCTGGCGCCCGGGCTGTTAGGAAACGGCGGGTTTTTGCTGGGCACAGTTGCTGGCCAACGTGATTCGGAAGGAAACAAAAGTAGATTTTGCAATAAAATAAAATAAAATAAAAATAAGAAGGGAAAGAATCTGATCTGAGGCTTCCCTTGCGCCCAGTCTCTCCCCTCTCCATGACTAGGGCCACGAGCAATAGCCCACCTGGACAGGATTGTCCTGTTTGCTGGGATTCTGCGCCCCGTTCGGGGTCTGGCAGGATCTTTTCCTTGGAATAAAAAACTAAGCCCACCCAACCCACCTTCTCTGCAGGGCAATACCCGAAGTCGAGCTTTAATTGCAGCTTCAAAGTTTCTGGTCCATGTGCATTATTTATCTCTCCGCCCGCCAGCCGCCGAGCCGGGAGTGTCGCAGAGCAGTAAAAAAAAAAAAAGGAGGGGAAAAATGGGGAAAAAGCGAGGGAGCGAGTTCCTGGTTTGCACGAGGCGTTTGCACGGCATCAAGCCGGCTGAGGCAGCGGGCAGAGAGGGCGCCGCTGCCGCGTTCTGTTGCAGCAAAAGCCGTTGCGCGCTAGGACCTGGGGGGAAACGCTCGCCGTCCGCAAGCTGGACTACCTTAAACCCAGCCCAATGCCTCTTCCTGCGCCACTTTTCTCTGCGTGCTTGGATGCAAGAGCCACAGTCGATAGGCAGAGAGAGAGAGAGAGAGAGAGAGAGAGAGTGAGTGAGAGAGAGAGAGAGAACCGCAGCAGCAGCAGCAGCTCGGGGGCTGGAGTATCTGTAACCTCGCTCGCGGAGCCCTGCAGAGACAGCTACACCTGTTCCGAGAGGCAACCGAGGGCAGCAGCACTTGGGCGCGAGGTTCGCTGCTGCTGCTTCTTTCTCTCTCGTGCCTCGGAGTGGATCGTCGGCCAGGGCTCCACCGAACCTCCCAAGAATTCTGGATAATAGATCTGGACGTCAAAAGTTATTTTATTTTATTTTTATTTTTGCGCTTAAAAATTATATGGTTAAAACAAGCAGCCCTTTTTTCTCTTTTTCCGAGGGGAGGCATTTGTTTGACCTGGGAAATGTCAGATTCCTTCCCCTTCTTCTTCTTCTCTTCCTCCTCTCCCTTCCTCTCCTTGCAGGGTTCAGGCTGATGCATGCAGTCTGTTATAGAATAAAAACAGCGCATGCCTTCTTCTTCTTCTTGAGATCCGAATCCATAAAAATTCCTGGCGTCGCCCGTGCATCTTCCATGTCTCTGCCAATAATCGATGTGTGCATCTCCCTCTCTCACGCCTAAGGCACCGAAGTTGCGATGGTCATTCTTCTGGTTCGGAGCCCCATGGAGAAACTACGGATTCTTATCCTCATTACGGCCGGATGGGCAGAAGACGTGACCGCTTGCTGAAAGAGAGCCCGGGGAAAATACTATTATTATTATTATTATTATTACAGCAACTAGATGAGCTCGCTTTAAAGACTTGGAGACCCAAAGACCGGAGGCGTTGATCAAGATGTCACGGGGCGAGTCGGACGCAGTGGTGGTCCTTTCTTAAGATCAGCAGCAGTTTGACCTTGAACCCGAGACCAGTGAAAAGAGCTGATTACTTTCCAGAAAGAAAAAAAATCTTGTTGATGGATTAACGCAAGAATATATTTCCTCCCCTCAATGTAACTGCGAGCGGTGGAGTGGAAGCACGTCCCCCCCCTTTTCTTCTTTCCTTTTTTTTTCTCCCTTAGAAGAAAAGGGGCGAAAATCTTGGTTCTGGGCACCTACCTTTTACAGTTTTGCTGCAAAAAAGGGATTCTCCTCCTCCTCCTCCCCCCTCCTTCCTTCCTCCTTCCCTCCCCCTCTCCTTCCCTCCCCCTCGTTCCTGATGGCTCCCTTAGGTGAAGTTGGGAACTATTTCGGTGTACAAGATGCGGTCCCTTTTGGCAACGTGCCCGTCTTACCGGCGGATAGCCCGGTCTTGTTAAGCGACCATCTGGGGCAGTCCGAAGCAGGTGGGCTGCCCAGGGGACCAGCCGTGACGGACCTGGACCATTTAAAAGGGATCCTGAGGCGGAGACAGCTCTACTGCAGGACTGGATTTCATTTAGAAATATTCCCCAATGGTACGATCCAAGGGACCAGGCAAGACCACAGCCGATTTGGTAGGTATGGGCGATTAACCCTCTGTTGGCCGGGGAAGAGCAAAGATGGAAAGTTGGTCTGGTTTTTTTTTTCTTTTGAAGGGAGGAAATGGGATGGATGGATGGATGGATGGATGGAGGAGGAGGAGGAGGAGGAGGAGTCGAGGAGGAGGAGAATGGTTATTGTTGTTAGTTGAACACCTCTGAAGAGGGAAGGCCTCCCTAGTTTGCAGGTGGCATCATGCATGCACAAGAGACACCTCTGCCATCGTCCCAGTAAGAGTTCTTTAAACCAAGGAGCCACAAGTTGGGAAGAATAAAATTTATGGAGCGTCCTCCTAGGTGTGTGCTGCTGAAGGGCAAAGAGAGCTCATAATGATGCCGCCACTGGTAGTAAATGATAATCATAGGAAGGGGATTTGCCATAGAGATTATTTTTATCTGGCCCTGCCATCGAGCCCATTATATGGTTCCCACGGAAGTTAAAAGCTCATGGACATTTACCTGGGAGTAAAAAAAAAAAAACCCACCCTCTAGAGCTGGACGGGCGCCAGACTTAAGCCCGATGGTTTCTAGGGGACAAGTTAGTCGTGCCTGAGTCCCGTTGATTTCGGTGGTTTCAGGCTTAACGACATCCGAGTCTGGATCCACCATCCAGCCCGGTGATGCTTAACTTTTGAGCTGACGGGTATCGGATGGCGAAGGGGAAATCCCTTCGCTTCCTCCCAGGAAATAAAAAAGAAGCGTGCCGTCTTGGGAGAGAGCAGGAGAGTGGTGCACCTTGACCAGGCTTCCTCTTCTTCCAGCCCCGTTAGGAGCTGCTTCCTTCCACCTGCCTGGACTGCAAAGCAGCGCCTGGCAGGATCGCGTTCCTCCCGCCCCACCCCTCCCCCACCCCCGCGTGGAATCCCCCCTCCCCGCCCGCGCCCGCTGCCAAGAGCTGCCTGGGAGCAGGCAAAGCGTTCTGCTGCTGCTGCTGCTGCCGCCGCCGCCGATGCCTGCATAACACACCGAGATCTCTCTCGGTCATGAAATAATACTTGCAGGGGAGGCAATGGGCTGGAGCTTTCTTTTGTTGTTCTGTGGAATGTCTCGGCGGCGCACAGGGATCAAAGGCGATCCCGATGCCGGCGGTCTTCGGCTCCCGGGAGATGTTAAGCCAGGTGGAGAGGGACCTTTTCTGCTGCCGCAGTCCTAAGGGCATTTCGGCAGAGACTTCATTTCCAAAGAGGGATCCGGTTTGTGACTCAGCAAAGGCAGCCAGTGGGCGCGAGAGCGATTCCCTTTAGGGCTTCTCGCGCCGTCCTCGGAGGATCGGATCCCACTCCTTATCTTTTATGTCTACATAAGCCCTATGCATTTTTGACATTGTAGATCAAGGGTACCCAGCGCCCACCTTTAAGTAACAGAAATGCGGAGGTCTAATGACAAATACTGTACAGTATTAAGTTTGAGATGGGAGGCGAGGGGAGGCAGTTGCCGCTGGAGGGAAGCCGGGGCTGCCGCGGCTGTTGGAAGGAGTTAACTTGGGAGTGGATCCACCTGACAGCACTTTAAAGCCAGATCGTAAAAAACAAGCGTCCTGTGGCGATTTCCCCTCCTTCCTCCGCCGTCTTGCTTTCATGCCAGATGTGGAACAAAAATCTAAACTGTGTTCCTTTTATTGCTTTTACGAGCTGCTCAGATAATGCCGCTGCCTGCCGTGTAAGGGAGGGGATCCGCTCCGTCGGGGAGGGCAGGCGGGCGACGGCGGTGGAGGCAACAAGGGAGAAGCTGAACGGGTCGTCTTAACAGGGGAAAAGAAAGCAGCCTTCCTCCGCTCAGCTGCAGAAAAGGGTCGCCCACCTCACTCGCTTCTTCAGATCGAACAAGAACAGCGCCTTTCTCAGCTCCGCGCGTAGGGCAGGCGTTTCACGGCTAGGCGCCGCTTCTTTGGAGGAGGAGGAGGCCTGCGGACGGATAAGTGTTAATAAGAACCCCCAAGTTTATTTTAAGGCAAAGGCGGGTGGGTGGACGCTGTGCCGACAGTTCCACTGCCGAACGTGAGGTGGGCGGCGGGAGGAGGACAGAGCAATCAAGATTCATTGAGTGCAGAAAGTTAAGGCATTCCAGGGGTAGGGAGAGGGGGAGGGCGGGTTTCGATCTCTCGCATTGCCCACACTTTTTTTTTTTTTGCTCCGCACGCCCGGCGTGGGCACCGTGGAGCCGAGGCGAGATCTGGTGCAGGGAAGGCGGCGGCGGTCTTCCACGGTGCATTGCCTGCCTGGAGCGAGCTCAAAAAAGCCAGAAGCTCTCTCGTGCGTTAAGAGGGCGAGATTTGCACGCCGCGGTGGAGCCCAGCGGCAGCTCGCCGGCTCAAGCCGCTAGCAGGTGTACGGCCCGCCGGGCTGGCGCGCGCCTGCTCCCTCTCGCCCTCCGCCTTGGCGGCAGCAGCAACAGCAGGAGAAGCAGGAGGAGGACGCCGCAGGGTCCTACACCCCGCCCTGTTCCCTCTCCCTCCCCGCCGTCGCCGCCTCCGCTGGGCCATCGTCGCACCAGCTGCCGCTTACGAGAGCCGCAGGGGACCGCGCTTGTAGGGAACCCGAGGCTCTTTACAGTGGACCCTTGTATAACAAACGGTTTGTATGTACCACAGAAAAAATTCCGGAGATAGGGGAGATTTGCTTAACAGAATCGCCTACGGGGCAAATCTGTACAACATAAAAATGGGATCACTGCTTTCAATGCATTCCAATGGGAAATTTGCATAAGGGAAATTTTGCTTCACATAATTTCATTTGGAACGAATTAATTCCTTTATACAAGGTATCACTGCATATGGGTTGGGAGTAGCCGATCTCTCCAGCCAGGCAGAAAAGCGACAGCAGCTATTAGAGCACTGGAGTAAATATCTGGCAGTTACTGATACTGTACACAGCACGGTCTTTAATTCTCCAAGGGTGTGTCTGTGTGTGTTTTAAAGAACGTCGGCGGGGTTGATCATAAGAAAAAGTGATGTTTAAGAAAGGTAGAAGCAGCTACCCATCCTAAGAAAGAGGGGCTGTAAAGGCAGACAGCCCCTGACTGAGCATGTGGGCTTGGGGTTTTTTTTTTTTTTTGCAGCATGCACCTTATCAAGCAGGATGGTCAATTTATATCTGCATAAGCCCTATATGCAAAGGAATTACAGTACCAGGACTTGGTCCTGCTTAAGTCTAGGGCTATACAGCTGTTCTGCTACAAATAGGTTATGTATGTTGCACAGTCTAGAAAGATTTATGAGCTTGCCATCAGGCCAGGGGGCTCACATAGTAAAATAATATTATAGTACTATTTTTATGAAGTTTATTTTAAAGTATTTCTTTCCTGCCTTTCTCCTGAAAAGGACCCAAGGCAGCTGAAATGGGTAATCTAGGCCCATTTTACCCATTTTCATTTTCATTTATGGCTGTCCCTGAGAAGAGGTAAGAAAACTTGAGCTGTCTTGTCTGACAAACCCCTTCTGATTGGCCAGGCTACTGGACCAAAGTGTCCCCAGCCTTTGCTGCTAAACTATAGATATCAGCTCTAATTTCATTTTACTGAGATTTGAGGGAAGGAGCAAGATTATGTAACTACGAATTATATAGACTCCTATAGTGCTGTATAGGCCCTATTAAATTCAGTTCAACTTACTTTTGAGTAGGTAACTGTAGGCTAAGGTTGCATGGCCTACAATCTGCTTTCAAATCAAGCTATTCAAAAGC
>JAHTLZ010000007.1:31138776-31195770 GCA_023846285.1 Phrynocephalus versicolor | reverse complement strand
CACACACACACACACACACACACACACACACACACCAAAAGACAGAACCCATCCAGAGCATGGCATCTTTTACTACTGTAGCTGAAAGCAGGAATGGGATCAAAGAAGGGAGCCAAGTTACATTCTGTATTACATCTCATACCAGAGGTCGATTGTATAATTCCACTGCAAATTCTAGAAACCAAGGTCACCCATGTTCCTTCTGTTGAATGCGCTTGGACCACATTATGTAGGTGTTGCATGCCATTAATACTTGAACCTGCTGAAATAGATCAAAGTCCCCAGCCCAGAAAGATCTGGAAGGGAATTAGAAATCTGAGGAACAAGTTTCAGAAATGATTATTTTTTGAGGAGGCCAAAAAAGTAGGAGGCATAATAGAAACACAGAGAAAAGCCTGATGAAAATGGACTCAGTTACATCCGAACTGTTTCTTATATACAGGTGTAATGTGCCTTGAGTTGCACTTTCAAGAAAGAATTGCCTGGATGTGAGAATGCAGGATTAAGGGTAAATTATTATAGCTTGCCCAAAGGAATTTAGGGAATTCCAGTTCTATGGCTCTGGAATTTCAGAGATTCTCAGGTATCTCAAGTCATTCAGTATTGTAGCAATGAATGGATCCTTTGATTTACATAATGACTATTTTTTATAAAAAAATCTTTAATGAGTTCTCTAAACAAACGTACACTTCACATAAATTCATCTTGCTCCTTAAAGTGAACATGCTGTGCTTAAGGCCCTACCTGATATTACTGCTGCAGTTATACACAAAAGCAGCGCCAAAGGAGTTTAATGATGGTTTTCTCTAGTCCCAGATAAACCTGCAACTGCACTGGCAAGCTGAACCACTCTAATTTGGTTCGCAGCCTGTATTATTATTGAATTCACAGTCAAGTGATTGCAGGAGGGTTGTATATTCAGGAGTTCAGTGTTCACACTCAATGCAATTTGCATTACAATCTAGCCTACCCTTCTTTCCTTCCTGTGGTCCCACCTCTGCCAATCCTTTTATAGTTTGCTGTCAAGCTGCTTGGTTTCTTAAGGGTTGTACAGTAAAGTAATCTGAAAAAGGTGGCAGTTCTTCATGTTTACCACAGGAACTTATTTTGTCTGGGTTGTTTCTGTTTTGTATTCCCCCCCTCCAAGTAATCTAGCATTAGACCTCTTTTAAACCTCTTCTTGCATTCTAAATCACCTTATTAACGTTACTGATGTGATCTAGTACTCATCACCTGTATATTAAAAAAAAGGGAGGGTGATCAGGGGAAAGAATACAGGAGTGCTCCTGAAGTCCTGAACGTCATTCCCAAGCTACCTAAATCATGAAAACGCCACCGACACCCACAATCTTAATAAGAATGAATCAATTGATCACATGGGGAAAAGTCTGTTTGAATTGTTCAAGCTTGAAAAAAGTAGGAGCTGTCAGCAGTAGAGGGAAGCAAGGATGCATGATTAGGGGTGAAAAGGGGCTGGAGTAATTTGAATCCACCTTGCATCATGAGACCAGGGAAAAAAAAGCTACTTTGAATCTACTTGTACTATAACTGCAACAAAGCCTGCAGTAAGTATTTGATCATATAGTCACAACCTAGTAAGTGGTTATGGAACTGCCGCTGTCGTTTTCCCTTAAAAACAGTGCTGTGGAAATCAGTTGGTGAAATGATGTTGACTGCAAAAGAATGAACTACTCATGTAACCTGAGGTTCGTGGGGGTGGGTGGGAGGTAAAAAGGCATGCATAGAACCAGCTTTTTGTTTTCAAAAGAAAGGTGGACAAAAGGACCCCCTGAACAGTCTGCGGCCTCTGCTATGAATGCCTCTCCTCAGGGGGAAAAAAATAAGCATTAATCCAGTATCAGGCTTCTCTTTTAGACACGTGGCTAGAATGTCCCATAAATCAACCTCTGCTGCCGGCGGTGGAAGCCTTCAAAGTTCACGTTTTAAGAATGAAAAGAGAGGGAGAGAGAGAGGAGCCGCTTTCTGGTAGAAGCAAGTTACTGGATACCCCTGTAACGGGATCCTAGATGGCCAGTGTTTTTTTTTTTTTTATCTCCCGGGGTAACAGGATTCTCCCCCACCCCCTGATTCCAACCTTCTTTTTGTCTTGGAGGCAGTTCCAGTGGTCTGGACGTTCCTTTTCACAGTAGGGTGTGTAAGCTCTGAAATTTGGGAGAAATTGACTGGCGGCAGAGCCCTGTGTGTAGTATTTGAATAGTGCTATCCTAGCACATCTGATCTTGCCTGATTTCAGGGTCCGCCCTGGTTAGTACTTGGATGGGAGACCAACAGGGAATACCAGGGGCTGTAGGCAACTGGAGTGTGTGTGTGTTGTGTCCTTACAGTCGTGACCGACTCTACATGACTCCATGTCCATGGAGTTTTCTTGGCAGGAGTACTGGAGTGGTTTGCCAGTTCCTACTCCAGGTGCCTACAGCACTTGGTATTCCCTGGTGGTCACCCATCCAAGTACTAACCAGGCCCGACCCTGCTTAGCTTCGGAAATCAGGTGAGATCGGATGTGCTTAGGGCATCTAGGCAGCAGGCAACTGGCAAACTACTCCAGTATTCTTGCCAAGAAAACTCCATGGACCTGGGGTCACGAAGAGTTGGTCACTATAAGGACACAAAACAACAGAGCCCTGTGTGTTCCATTAGTCTACTTTGTGTATGGCTTCTTTTCTTTATCCCCCCCCCCACAAAAAACCACCCCACCAATTACCCCACCACCCTGGGCATCAGCGGGTGAGTTCCTCCCGTCCTCAATTTGGTATTTCTTCAGATACACGGGGAAAAACCCTCGAGACAGGTCAACCATTCACAGGCTTGGCTCCCTCCCATATTTCGGTTCGTGCCTTGCCCACCACCATGCACAAGCAAGGCGTCTAGGTATCACCAAGACAAGGAGGAACGGAGAGTGCTCCTAGGAGGCCCAACCCAGGTCTGTCCCATCGGATCGGGCTGGGTGTTTCGTGTGAAACGGGCTGTTGAGGTTGGCTGGCAGGGCCTGTTCTGTCCTAAGAAATCGTGGCGAGGGGAGGGCAGGAAACGGCCTGAGTTCTTTAACCCACCTACCCCCCTTCAGCGTGGGGATGCGCGTTCACGAGAAACCTCCAAGCACAGGGGTTTTTTGGGGTGTGTGTGTGTGTGAAATAAAAGGTTCCATGTCCTCGCCGGTGGCAGGGAGAGGTGGTGGTGGTGGGGAATGAACAGGCGGTTCGCCCTGCGGGAGGAGCGTCCTTCCGCAATGGTCCTTGCGGTGCGGCGGGGAAGGGGCCCGTTGTTCCCGCGCGGGTCGCGTGCTGCTGGCCAACTTTCCGCAGGCGTCAAACCCGCGGAGGTGGCCGGGCTCCCGAGGAGTGTTTGGCTAGGCGGGGCGGCAACCGGCGGAGGATCGGGAGAGGTGTGTGGGGGTGTGTGGGGTGTGTGTGTGTGTGCGTGTGCGTGTGTGTGCGTGCGCCAAAGCCGCAGGACCCGCTCCCGTCACCTGCTTGCTTGCTTGCTTTGGCGCGGCCGGCGACGCGTCCTGCTGCAGAGAAGCGCCCCGCCGAGGCAGGGGAAAAGGCGCTCCTGTGAACTTTTCCCGGGAACGCCGGCCGGCATCGCGGGACGAGAGCAGAAGCGATGGTCACCCTAAAGGCGCCGGAATGGGGCCGAATACCCCCCCTCCGTCTCCCCACCCTATTGGGACGGGTATAGAGGCCAACCCTGCAGGAGGGGTGTTGGTGGAGAAGGATCTTCGCGCGCTTAGGGCTGGAAGGAGGCGCCACGCCTTTCCACCCCCCGGGCTCCCCAGGCCCCCTACCTGGCGGAGGCCTTTCAAGGTCACTTCGGACGGCCTGTATAGAACTAATAAGGAGGCGAGGATGAATGGCGGGAAAGGCGGGCGGCTGAGCAAGCCCCGCCCCTTGGAGGGCTGGCGGCGGCTCGTTTCGTGATTTTATCTCCCCCCCCCCGCCGCCGCCCATGCGTGCTAAGCAAAGCTTCCCATAGCAGCTTGCGTTTTTTGTCCTTTCCTGCCCTTCTGTTCTCTCTCCTTAGAGCAACCTTTGAGGAGAAATTCCAGTCAGCCCGTATGGGTAGGTAGTTTGTCCTGCCTGCCCTCCCTCCCCGTGAAGGATTCAGGCCTCGCCTCCTTTTTAAGGCAGTTGGAGCCAGACTTGGCCATGCTGAAGAGTAGACCCATTGAGAGTAAAGGGACTTGAAAATTAAGCAAGGTTAAGCTGCCTAGCTGCCTAAGTACATCCGATCTTGCCTGATTTCGGAAGCTAAGCGGGGTGGGCTCTGGTTAGTACTTGGATGGGAGACCACCAGGGAATAGCAGGTGCTCTAGGCGCCTGGAGTAGGAACTGGCAAACCACTCCAGTATTGCTGCCAAGAAAACTCCATGGGCATGGGGTCAGGAGGATGCAACACACACACAATATACTGGATTAAGCTGCATTTCTTTCTGTGGAGTGAGGCCAGGGATGGGCAACTTACACGGGGTCCTGTGTTAAGTTTTTCATCAGGAATAGGCAACTGGGAGCCTCCAGATATTGGGGGGACTAATACTGGCATCATGCCAAAGTGCAGTTTCAACCCATTCACCTTGGAAGGGTCATAGTAGTCATCCCTGTTGCACACTGTGATTGCTGATCACTCATTTGCAAGGGTCTTCCTTCCCCTCTTTCAGGTCTCTGAGGGTCTTCAAAATTAATGCTATAAAGATGGCTTGTTGAAGGTCTCAGTGACTGAATAGATGCCATTGCTTTCCCCAACCTAGTGGCTTCAAGATGAGTTTGACGAGTTCTATTATCTCACTGGGTCTGTTAGCTATTGGTTAGCTCTCACAAAATTGGCTCCCCCCCCAGCTCACCTTTCGGTTTTGCCCAAAGGACAACTGCCACCCCCAGCATCCTGCAGATGGACAGAGCAGGCTTAGGGAAGACAAAATTACCTCCTTCCCAATGCCCAAAGCTCGGCTTCCTCTCATTTCTGGGATGGTCAAAAACCCTTACCTTTACTCATGGTTGCAGCAAGGCACCCCCTTTCTTCCACTTTAGATGCAATGTCACTCAGCCTGTACTGGTAGCTCTCCTTCAGGATGTGTTATGTGTGTGTATAGGCGAAGCAGTGTGATGCAGTGGTTAAGAGTGTAGGATGAGGACAACCAAGCTTATACAGTAGTCCCACTTGCTCATGACATTGGGGAGCTAAATGCTGCTGTCATACCAAATCTTTTTGCTAGGGTGGCTTGAACTGAACAACACTTCTGAACCTCACCTTCCTCTCCTGTGAAAATAAAGAAAATGAACCATCTATCCTTTGGGGGCCTCTTGGGGGGGATGATAGACTGGAAGGAAGATACAATGCATGTGGGTGTTGCTTAAGGATATTTGGAGTCGGTAACCTCCTCCCTGCACATGCATACCTGCTTGTCCTATTGATGGGCATTTAAAAGGAAGACAGTTGAAAATGTGAGGAACTTTTTTCTTTGCACTTTATTATGCAATCGTAATTTTCTTCAATAAGAAATGCTTGCTCATGTTCAGAAAGTCTGACTGTGCTGGAATGAGGGAGTCCTTCTTCTGCATCTAGGAGTTTGCTGCATTTGCTTCCGTAGGGGAAACTCCCCCCCAAAGGAAGGTAATTAATTCTGTTGAAAGGTAAGGAAGGGCAATGTAAAGGCACACTCACTCCTTTGTCCCCTCTTTGGATTCTTCTGCAGTCTGTGACCTTTCGTGGTGAGCCTGTCACTCCATCTCTCTATGCACGTAGGTGATGATGCAGCAGAAGAAGCGTTGCAAAGACTTGGGGGCGAGCGGGGAGAGCAGCCGATGGGCTGCTGCAGCTGCAACATTTCTGAGCTTTTCCAGAATTGCTGCAGATGAATTGCAGTAGCTGTGCTCCGGCCGTCTCCTTTGCCAGCTGTTTCGTAGGAGCTGTGCAGACATTCCTATATCTATATGCTTGGAAAAAAGCACCTGCTTGGCTGATGAGGCAAAATAGGACCCCAGAGGTGATTGGCAGGATGTTTTCTTTTCAGCAGGCTGGGGAATTCTCAAAAACGAATTTCTGAAAGTGCCATAAGTGGGTTGTGGCACAAATATCTTTCAGTCTTATGTCCCCTTGTTGGAGCACATGCTGACATGTGATAGATGGGGCTTTATCAAATGGGTAACTTTAAGTTGGGCGTACCTAGATAGTGTAGATATTGTTTTTGAATTACAAGCAGTGAGTGATGATAATTGATTGGATCCAGGGGAAATTAGTCATGCATCAGTCCTCTTGAAATCAGTGTATCTTAGTCATGAATAATTTCAGTCCCATTGACTATAACTAGTGACATTAGGATTGGATGCAAGTTTGGCAAATTCCAGGTGTTCTAAATCCTTTATTAAAAACATCAGAGAACCCTGTGGCACTGTATAGATTAACACATTTATTTAACTCATGCCATAATATGTTTGCTATTCTTTAAAGCTCCATAGGACTCAGTTTTTGCTGCAACAGACCAATATGTCTATGCCTTTAAAGATAGCTGCATATACTATGCTTCACATACTATTGAGCAATGCAGTGCAGTTTATTGAGCAATAAATCCCTTTGAATCCATAGGGCTTTACTCTCAAGTAAGCATATCCAGGATTGGAGAACACATTGTTGTGTTGTGTCATTACATTCGTGACTGACTCTTTGTGACCCCATGTCCATGGAGTTTTCTTGGCAGGAATACTGGAGTGGTTTGCCAGTTCCTACTCCAGGCACCTACAGCACCTGGTATCCCGGGTGGTCTCCCATTCAAGTACTAACCAGGGTAGACCCTGCTTAGCTTCCGAAATCAGGCAAGATCAGATGTATAAATGCCACAAAGCTCAGAGGGGTTACTTCCTGGTAGACATCGGTGGGATCGAGCTTTTCAGACTAACACATAAGATGCAAAAAAGGACATGATGGTCGGAATGCTTTTGCAGATTTATGCTTACATAAGGTAAACCATGTAAGTCTTGGCAGCTCATTAATGAGGTGCTGGTTGCATCCCAAGGGGTTGCCCAGGTGCATAACCGGTAATTTGTTAATGAGTGGCAATTGTTGGCCAAGACTTCTGTTACTTCTTTCATGCAGGTGTAAACCAGTGATGGGATTGTGACAGTGGGACAGACTATGAGAGCCATGAATGGCAGGGATCGCAGGGGAACCCTGGCTTGTGTTTTCATTCTTTCCTGCACCCTTCCGAACTGGTTATTTTTTGCTAGGTCACATAGGCATTTGACATATTGTTTAGTTTTAGTTCTAGGGGCGGTGTTTTGCCGTTTCTTCTTCCTGGGTCAAGGGCTCAGCAAGACTATTAAGTTCTTCCTTGGTGTGTGTATAAAATGGTAAGCAGGGCACTATACATTTAATATTTTGTATACAGGACACTAGGTTAATACTTAACATTTTTGGTCTTTTGAGCTAGACTTTGGATAAGTTACCTCTTTGGAGTTCACAACCCGGCTTCCCAGATCCAAAACAATTTCTCCAAGCTCTTCCTCGACCTTTTTACTCATTTTTCCACTTCCCAGAAGCAGTGAGGTCTGGATCCCCCACCACCCCTTGCTTATCTATAGTAATGGCACATGGCTGTTTAAAATAATGACAACATAATGACAGTTAATGAAAAATGAGGACCCAACGTTCTCTTGGTATCAATTTCATCTTCTTTGAGTTAAATTTAACAACAGTGACATGCCGATATTTAGCAAAAGAGAGAAACATTTTGAGCAATAGACACTCACAGTGTAATTTTATAAAGGAAGGAATCTACATGGCAGAAAACTAAAGGAAAACCACTGTTCTAAACCCAGCCGCTATTTCTAATTTAAAATGTATTTTGATTGCACCGCACATCCTCTTCTTAAGTCTCATTGCAAACAGACGTTAAAAGGAGCATATCGAAACATATTAAATTCGAATTGAGATTGACAGTGCAAATGCAATGAGTGTATGCTTGAAAGTAGTTTCATCTATATTGAACACATATTTTACTTGTTATTGTATTCATAAAAGCATCTAAAATTAGACTTAATACCCAGCTTCCCGTTAAATATGTTTACTCAGAAATCCCACTTGTCTTATGGAGACTGGCACTTAAAAACTGCTGAATGATGAGAAATTCTTTAGGGTATCTGATGCATACTCAGAGTTCATTTTCCTTAGATAAAGATCATTGGAAATTTAAGGTGTTCTGGTTTTTTTTGTAGTGGGGTGGGCAGCTTTGTGGAATTAGGGTCACAGCAATGGGACCCCACTGCTACTCTGCTATTGAAATGTAGGTGGCAAATCAGAAATCAAATTAAATAAATAATTATATATTTTTAAATGGACTTTCCTGCTCCCCCCTCCCAAATGGCAGCAAACAATTATACAGTATGCCATTTAATGCAAAGAAAGTGCTTTCTATGGTTCCTAGTTGGCACAGAAAGTCAGCAGCGTGATTTACTGTTAATTTTTCATTTACTATGCTCTTTCTAGGTATTTGTTGGTGTGAGTGCAAGAATGAGCTGTGAACTATGTGTTTCTCACATCTGATTTAGCCATACATACAGTCTGAGATTAAGGATGAGGGTATATAGCAGTAATACTCCAACAACTCCCCCCCACACACCCCAGAAGTCTAAGGAAGCCCATAAAACCAGTCAACTCCCACCCACCCCGTAGTCTCAGTTCCAGTAGAAACACAAGAAACCCCTGCTTTTGCCAGGTCTAAGACACTGCCTCTAGGTACCCAGAGCTTTGTTTACAGAATTCAAGAATAGAACTAGATAGAATAATCAATCTCTTTGCAATCAAAAGCACTTGGCAATAAGTGATTCCTTTGTCATATGCCATCAAGTTGCTTCAAGTTTCTAGTGATTCTGTGAATTAGTGACTACTATCATAAGGTCCAGTTGTTAAGCGCTGCTCAGATCTTGCTAATTCAAAGTCATGGTTTTTTTTTTCAACTAGGTCATTGCGTCTCATATTTAGTCTTCTTTTCCTACTCTTTTCAACTTTTCCCAGCATTATTGGGAAAAGGGATCCCTAACACATTGTTTAAAAAACTAACCCTCATTTCATTATGTTGTTCTGGATTAAATTTTAGAGCTATCAGTTTGCTCTCAAGCCTTGATACTTATAACCAGGACATCCTAGATAAGAAAGACTGACAACGCTTGTGAAATATTCCTTGGTTTTGGTAGATTACTAAAAGAATAGTAATAGACACACTGCTTGTTTCAGGATACTTATAGGTCTTTCACTCTTTATTTTAGTAACTCTAATGGGACATAGATTTCACATTTTTCTTTTAAGAACCCCAACTATTTCCAAATTATATTTCTCTCATTTTGGATGACCTTACTTATATTTGCATGTGTGTGAGGTTACCTGTCCTTTTTCACTAACTAGGCAATCTAGAAATCCAATAAATAAATAAATACATGCATTTTTCATCTCTAATGGGGTGGAGAACCTTGGCCTTCCAGATGCTTTGGACTGCATCTCACAGAATTCCGAAACTATACTGCCAATGATGGACTGTGGGAATCGTGGCCCTAAGTATATAGACAAGCCAAACCAGCAAGTAGTGCTGAAAAAGAAAAAACAGTGCATTACAGTGCTGCATTACTGTTTCTCCCTTGTTTCGCAGTGCCATCGCTACTTATGGCAATGTCTGGAAATTCAGTGTTGCTTGAAAATAGCAACACTTTTTAAAAACTTGTGCATAACAAAAAAAAACATGAATTAATATCACAAGGACAGGCTACAAAAGTTCTTCACCAACTTCTCTCCTCCTCTGGCATGCCATTCTATCTAAACCCTAAAATTACGGTTCATATTATTAAGGTTTGTTTAATTTAAAAAGTCAACATCTTGAACTGAAGAGTAATGTTGGCTGTTGCCACGAACCATTGTTGGAATTAATCACACAGAAGCAACAAAGAAATGCATGATCCTGTTGAGAGAACTTGTACTTGCTAGAGCAATCATGCAAGCGGGTCACAATCTGCACACCTCTTTCACACTATCACAAGTCAGTGCCTAATTTTGCAAGCACTATACAACTGGTTGTGTGAAGAATGGCCCGCCAGAAGAGAGACTCTTGCCCACTGCAGTGTTTCCTCAACAAGATTCGAGCTTAAATATGTTTGCTTCTCCAAATGCAGTACAGACCAAGAAGAAACACATGAAAACAAAGAATAGTGGTGCTTTTGCAAGATGTGCACAATCCATTCTTTAACTTCCAAAGCAAGCAAGAAAGCCAAACAACAAAAAGAGAGAGAATGTTAGAATCTTCTCAGATGTGTGTGCCCACAGTATTAGCATGCCCCAAGTAAGCAACATTCTTGAGTTTCACCAACACAACAGCTGTAGTAGACAGTCTATGCAGTTTACTGATCTCCTAGGTGGGCTGACTGCAGGTCCATAAAAAGTATAGCAGGGGTGTTCAACTTTGAACAGGCCAAGGACTACTGTTTCTGGCCCAAAGTGCCTGAGGGCTACTTCACTAAAACCTCTACTTAAATTTTATCTGTTCCGAGCACATGCTCATAAATATAAACTTTTGTAAGTAGAGCAGCAGTTTTCCATAGGAATGCATTGAAAACCAATTAATCAGTTCTGGAGGGAACAGATTTCAATGTGCCCTGGCCCTTGAACTGCCCCGCTCGGCTGAGAGAGTGGGCTGGCAGACCCAGAACTTTGCTGGGGCACTGGTGGTCCTTGGGATGGGGGAGGCAGGGGTGGAGAACTTGTCCCCTCTTTTCTTTTTTTGATGGCCGGCAGGCTACTTTTGAACCCTTCGCGGGCTACCAGTAGCCCGCGGTCTACCTGTTTGGCAGGCCTGAAGTATAGCTTGGGAAGGCTGCCTTGCATCTTGAAGGAGACCCATGGCAGCTTTGTGTAAAGCATTGACGCACCACAAAGAGAATCCCAGGAAGATTCATGGAGAATAATGTTATTGTCATACCATATGTACCAAATCAGTATCCTATCTTAGGTAATTATTAGTATCAGGTATTTTAGGAAAAGGGTTTAAAATAACCCCAAATTTCCCATTCAACAATACATCTCATTGCATTAAAGTAGCCTTTTAAATCTTCATATGTTTAGATGTCTTCCAACTACAATGTCCAGAATCCTCCAGGTAGCATTAGAAGAAGCAAGGTGGTTTAAAAATAAAAATATAAAAATAAACCTTATTACCATTTTGTCCTGAAGTCTTTCATCTGTGTAGTAGAAACTCTTGATGTTCTGTTACCACCCCACTTAGACACATGCCACTCAATATATCTCTATCTATTGATAGGGGTGGTTCATTCTGGGTCATTTTTTAAAAATAAGAACTTGCCAAAATGTATGAATGTCATAAATGTAATAGAACTTAAGGGTTATTGTTTTTTTTAAAATTGAGTGTCAAAATAGGTAAGCTCACCCATCCTAGAGAGGGCTTTGAGTGTTTCATAGAGACATAGATCCATAGAAGGGGTCTGCCAGGCCATCAAGTACAACTTCATTGTGACAAAAGGCTATGATCTCCCGGCTTTTCTAGATAAAGAACACTCAGAAGTGTTATACCATTCCTTTCTTCTGGAGACATCTTGGGACGGTACACTTGCTCAGGGTTAGACAGGTGATTTCTGTTCCTGGGAGGCATAGTGTGGAACTCATCTCCCAGCTACTGGTTCCACCCAACCAGATACCTAACTGAACTATCCAGACAACTGGATGGATCCAATACTTAATAAATATGTCCAGAGTGGATGACTTAGAATTTTATATGGTTCATTTTTTAAAAAAGAAATAAGAAAATCAATACACTTTTCATTAAAGGGGTAGAAAAAAGTAAAGAACAGCATGAATTTAAATGAATTAGAAAGCAAAACATGGGTCCGTCTACCATTACTCTGTACTGACCTGTGGTGTGTAACATTCAGTATTAGTTAATTTCTTGCTGTCTTTGCTGGGTATCTTTTCTGCTACTTGCTTCTCCAAGATCTACTCCTGTTTGTTCCTGTCTCACTTCTTAATCCTCTGTCAGTGTCTTCAGGTGTGTGCTGCTTTCTCTTCCCCCTTTGCCTCTGCTGGGCAGTCAGAGAAGAAGGTGTGTTGAATACTACTTCAGCTCCTATTCTGAGCCTGTAGCAGTGTTTGGGCTCAGTGGTAGCAGCAATGGAAGCAGCATTCGCTCATTGAACTCTCAATGTACCTCCTGGTTTCAAAAGAAAGAGGCCATGGCTTGATTTTAGCAATGTATTTGGGGAAAATAATTTTGCCATGTTGATAATCACCTAGGAGCAACTGCTACTTGCCCTTGGTGAGCAGGCAATTGGCAAACTGCATTTCTGCATTTCTCGTTTAAACACCAGTTAGGGTGAGTATCAAAGCTTGGGATGGACAAGCTTTTCAGACATCAGTTGTTAGAACTCCCCAGTTTGGATGTTGCATCTAAAACAGTATCATTTCCAAACCTGCTGATTGCTATCAGCTATGGGAGTTCATTGCTTGTGCACTGCTTGTGCAGCCATTCCAATGGAATTTCAGCTCCAGATGTTCCTTTTGGTTTTCCCCTAAATTGATTTTGATGAGAATAATAGAGGATATGTGGTACAAGCTTGGATGGAGAGATGCTTTATAGAGGATGGTTCCTCGACAAAAGGAGCTTATGTCAAATTATTTCTAGCTACAAATGTCAATGTTGTCAATCTCTGAGATTGGTCTGCCATGTTCTTTTCAAACATCCTGAAGGCAATTACAGCCTGTTACTTAAATTTCATGCCAGACTGGTCCTGGTCAAATACAACCATTAAAGGGTAGTCACAATAAATCCCAACAGTAAATGATCAGTGTAAATAGACTTGTTGTAGCTTGTTTGTTGAGCTAGATAAACTGATAGACCAGTGACCTAGACCTAAACCCCTTATGACCTGATATATGGGAAGTCACTGCCCAATAATTTAATTTCAAGGTTTGTCCTACTTATAGAAGCATGTAGAAGACCTCTGTAGAGTATTACATTGGCATTAGTGGCAAGTTCTCTGGAGCATGCCAGATTGGCTTTTGAAATGACTAATAGAGTCAAGAACCTCTACAAAGAGGGAATAAAAATGTTAATACAATAAAGAATGCCTACCTGAGCAAAAAGACCAAGTCTTTACCTCAAAAAAGCCTTTATTGAATACATTGGGCCCTGCTTACAGCAAACTAAACCACACTAATAGTGAATTAGATAGTGAGCTCCATGCCCACCTGATGACCCCTAACTAATTGTGGACTGTTTTTCTAACCAAAGGGCACAGGGCAGATATAAATGATATAAAAGCATTTTTTATTTCAGGATATAAAGTGTGTTTTAAGTGGGCCTCACCAAGTTCTCTGGCCAGAGAGCTGATCTGCTCAGAAAATCTGTTACCGGCCTTACAGCATTTCCTTTTTTCTTTCAGTGTGTGGTTCAGTTGTCTGAAAATGGAACGAGTTTCTGTCACTTAATTTTTATATGGGTGTGAGAGATACCACATTTATAAAAAGCATTATAAAAAGCAATTGTGAGCAATAGACAACTGTGAGGGAAACTTCTCAGAAGGGAAGAGAGGGACCCCTGCACGCCCAGAGGAGTGGCTGGGGAAGCAAGGGCGGAAAGGGGAGCCTGAAAAACAACCAACATTGTCACCTGTGGAGAGGGTTATGTTGTGGAAGGGATACTATGACACCCTCAAAATAATTGAGCAACAGAAGGAAAGGGAGAAGGAAGAGGACCCAGGTTCAACAGGAAGTAAAGAGGAGGACAAGGCGGGAAAGCTTGACCAATCCGCTCCCGTGGAGGTGGGGTTCGGGCAACAAACGTGTGCTTCCAGAAGGATGGGAGTGGGTGTGGATGGAGGATCCCTGGACAGGGAATTGGGAGCAAATGATGATGCCCCATAAGGAGGCTGAAAGTTACAGACGCCGGGCCCATAAACAGGGGTGCTCCTATTGGGAAGAAAAGGAGTACCGGGAATAAAACAGGAAACGCACGGAGATCCACAAAGAGATTGAGCTAGAAGAATGGCTGGCAAAGATCCGGATGGAAGCCGAGACCGGGAAGCTGGACCTCCGAGAGGACTTGACCCAGAGACCCGACTATCCTTTGCGTACACCCCAGCGAAGATGCCCTGGTCCCAGGTCCACTTCAGAAGTTGCGGTGCAAGTGGGAAAACCCAAACCCTCGGTGAAGGAGATTGGGATACAAGTGGAGGGGCTGAGGCTCTCAGAGAGGGAGGAGGAGATCAGTGGTGGAACCGCCTATCCCCAGGTGATGGTGGGGAACTTGATCACATTCTAAAAACCCCAACTTATGGAGGGAAAAATAACCCGTTCTTGTCTGATGTTAAGAATGTTGAAACTGTAGTTAGAAGAAAAATCTTGTTTATTGTTGATGAACCGAATAAAAGTTCTGTTTGTTCATTCTGAGAGATACCTTCTTTAAAGTTTGAAGGGCGGGAAGCCTGGCCAAAGGTGGAACCCTCACAGCAACCCTCCAAAAACTCACTTCTGACACCTGTTGGTATCAAAAATTATCTCACAAATCTTGTATGCCGTAGAATACTGCTTTTTGTTTTGTTTTAACAGAGTATTTCCCCTGTATCCACATACAGTGGTACCTTGTATAAGGGAATTAATTCATTCCAAATGAAATTATGTTAAGCAAATTTCCTTTATACAAATTTCCCCTAGGAATGCATTGAAAACAGTGTAATCCCTAATCGTGACCATTTTATGTTGTATGAATTTGCCCCATAGACGATTCTGTTAAGCAAATTTCCCCTATCTCAGGAATTTTTTATGTTTTACAGATTTTATGTTATACAAACCATTTGTTATATGAGAGTCCACTGTATTTAGTTATCTGTGGTCACTGCCAATGTAACCCTGCCTATAGTGCACCCTCTTTTTTAGAGAGGCCTTTGGCGACCTTGTTAGCTAGTCTGTGCTTTTCTTTTTCTTTTCTTTTTCTCTCCCCTCCCTTCGCCTGGGCCCGCCGCCATTTTGCCTCTCCGTTGTCCGCTGCCTTATTTCTGGTTTTATTGTTGTTAGCCGCCCAGAGTTCCCTTTGGGAAGATGGGCGGGATACAAGTTTAACAAATAAATAAATAATAAATAAATAATTACCATGTTCCCCTCCTCTCACTTTCACCTGTTGTTTTAATGGATCCCACCATGCAATTTCTGCCATATGTGGTTAATCCTGCAACATGTCTGTGAAGATTTTCAGTCACCCAGGTGAAGTTATTTGGAAGTTGAGTCATGGCAGATGGACTTTTTTTCTTGAGAGATCGAAATGTTTTGCTGCTCATTCAAGGAGCTTCATCAGTCTGAGGAAAGTTAGTGGTGAGTCCTCCAATTTTTACAGTGGACCCTTGTATAACAAATAGTTTGTATAACATAGAATCTATACAACATAAAAAATTCCGGAGATGGGGAAATTTGCTTAACAGAATCGTCTGTGGGGCAAATCTGTACAACATAAAAATGGTCGCAATTAGGGATTACTCTGTTTTCAGTGCATTCCTATGGGAAATTTGTATAAAGGAAAATTTGCTTAACATAATTTCATTTGGAACAAATTAATTCATTTATACAAGGTATCACTGTATTTCATTTTGATTTCACATCACCCTGGTTGTAGAGGTGGGACTTTCACGCACCCCAGGCCATTGTACATCTAATGAGCTTATTCAGACCATTTCCCAGTTAATGAGCCTATTTGGGCCACTGTCTACCTAATGAACCTATTCAGACCAGTGTGATGTGAACTCAAAGTGAGCTATAAATTGGAGGTCTTGCCACTAGCTTCCCTCAGACTGATGAAGCTGTTTGGATGAGCAGCAAAACATTTCGATCTCTCAAGAAAAGAAGTCCAGTTGCCATGACTCAGCTTCCAGTTAATCCTGCAACGGAACACCTGCAGATACAGGAGGGGCAGGGGACCACTGTAGTTAGCAAAAATGCACAGCCATTTTAAAATAACTCTAGCACTGATTTTACTAAGTCAGCATAATCAAAACTGCAAGGAATCAAAACCCCTGCTTTGTTATTATTACTGTTCAGTGCAAGTTCTGATTCCTGTTACTTCTAGCAATAATTATTTTTGAAAGATACAAAATGAATCATTCCAAAATAAGTATGATTGCTTTTCTGTTAGTCACATGAACTCAGCATGTTACTCTGACTGTTGCTGATATGCACCATCATCACCATGACTGTTGTCAACCTTAATTCCATTTTATTGGACTTTTTCTCTCCCGCTCGGCTGCCTAACAACTGAGCCTGAACAACATAGTACTTCATAATCCATCTTGCTATGGATTTCCATTAATTTTTATTCTTCTTTCCCGATCTTCCTCTTTATGCTGTATATCTTGCCTCATTCCCATATATATATTGAGTATCTGCCCTAGATTCTTTTTATTATTGGGGCTTTAAATATTTCAAAAGTATTGAGTGTCGTTATCATATGACACTAAGTTAATTCTGACTTATGGGGATCCTTTCCAGAGTTTTCTAGGTAGGAATTACTCAGAAGTGTTTTATTACTTCCTTCTTCTAGGGGGCTACCTGGGAGTGAGTAGTTGTTCATGGCTACACAGGCTGGTTCTTCTCCCAGAAGACACAATGAGAATGAACTCCTATACCTCCAACTCCACAGTCATATCCCTAACTCGCTGACCTATTCAGCCAGGTATTGAGAGTACAAGGGTGCAGAAAATACTTTTGTTAGGAGTGTTTGGGTGAAGTTGAAAGGGAGGAAGCTATATTTATAAGCCCAACTTTCCCCAGCATTGTGGCCTTCTGATTTTGGACTTCAGCTTCCATAATTCATGACCATTGGCCAAACACAGTGGACCCTCATATAACAAATGGTTTGTATAACATAAAATCTGTACAACATAAAAAATTCCGGAGATAGGGGAAATTTGCTTAACAAAATCGTCTATGGGACGAATCCGTACAACATAAAAATTATCACGATTAGGGATTACTCTGTTTTCAATGTATTCCTATGGGAAATTTGTATAAAGGAAAATTTGCTTAACATAATTTCATTTGGAACAAATTAATTCCTTTATACAAGGTACCACTGTACATGATCTGGAGCTTAGAATCATGCTGCTTTGAGAAGTTTCAGAGGGCAACATCATTTCCAGCATAATTTTAATGAGTAACATGACAACTAGTCAAGACAGTACTTTTGTCGTATAACATAATGTTCTCTTTTGTTTCTATAAGGTTATTGATCTGGGGTCATTTGTGGGATCTGCAACTTTTCTTCTGCTGTTATATGTCTGAAGAAGTGGACGTGTCCATGAAACGTTGCATTAAAATATGAAAGTTAGTCTTTAAGGTGCTACATGTTTTGTGTCTTTTGTTTTGTTTTGTTTTTCTTTGATTTTTGCCTGAAACATTTTTAAAGTATATTTTAAAAAGCCACTAAAAAATAAGAGAAACGAACAAGTTGTATAAAGTGCTTCTTTTTCAGGGGCAAGGAATGAAACAATTATAATTTTTTAAAAAAGCATTAAGTAACAAACGGCAAAAATGTTCCACACTCTGATGTGATTGAGAGTGAGCGACAATAAATAGCATTCATGGGCAGCTGTTAGGGCTGCCGAACCCAGGCATTGCTGATATCCATTCTTCACCTCACTAATTTTGTTTTGCTGGCCTAGCTCGCAGGTGCAGCACCTGATAATTAAATATACTCACCACCACCACCACCCAGTGCTCCCAAACTTGTGTCAATGAAGCACTGTGGGAAATTAACATGGCACATGATGCCATTGCTTGGTACCATTGAGAGCACTAGCACCATACTGCTAGTTTTTGAGGGCTTGCTGGTAGAGCAAGGCCTCTAGCTGAGGACATAGGTTAGGTTAAGACATGGTGAAACACTAAGCTATATCAGATAGAGGCCTTATTAATTACAAAATATGTGCAATATTTTAACACATATAAATGCAGATATAGATATGTGATTATATATGGATGTATATAACATCTTGAGGCCCTAAACTGTGATTTAATTAGCCTGAGCATAAATCTGACACTGTAATGCTGAACTGGACCTGTGTATGATAAGAGGACACATTATGTAAGGTCCCATGACCTTCCTTTGATGGTACTTGGAAGAAAAGATTTATTGAGATTTATTTGGTAAAGCATAAGCCCTGGGAAAATTAGCTTAATTAGAATCTTATCGGAGTCCCTTTGATATTTATGGAATGGTAATATATGATAAAATGTGATGGTTGTTCATTGGTAATCTGTGACATCCTCTTACTGTTGTAGGACATTATTTGAATGGTACAACAATCCTCTCTTTCTTTCCTCAGAGGGGGGAGCTGTCAAGGGCTGGAGGAGTTTCTGTGTGTTGCTGTGGAGGACACAGTGAACTAAAGAGGACAATTGGACTGTAGAGTGGTATGGATGAACTGGACTTGGACTCAACAGGAGCTTGGAAAAGTTACTTTTTTGGATTAGATTTCTAATCCAGAACGTCTCCCCTCTATGATAGCTGGGACGGGGAGGGATTTTGAAAATTGTAATTCAGAATAGTAACTTTTCATACTCTGGAGTTTGAGTGATGAAATTAGGAGGAAATAGAGAGCTGAGGAGGTGGAGAGAATGCAGAGAGGAAAATGTGGCACAATGAGATTGCTTGTGCAAGACTTAGAGCAGTGGTTCTCAACCTTCCTAATGCTGTGACCCTTTGTTACAGTTCCTCATGTTGTGGTGACCTCTTGCGCTGCTTGGAAGAGGCCACAAGCCCCCTTTGGCAGGCCACTGCTGCAGGTGCCATAGAGGACTTCTCTCTACAGGCACCCTCAGCCAATTGCAGCCTCCGGTGCCAATTGACTGACATCCCTTCCAACCTATCAAGCTGTAACTCACTCTTCCCCCTTCCTCCCCTTCCTCCTCCAGACCCAAGCTATGTGTGCCTTTTCTTCACTGGCTCATGGCGACCCCTGTGAAAAGGTCGTTCGACCTCCCAAGGGTTCTAGACCCCCAGGTTGGGAACCACTGCCTTAAAGTCTGACTCGTGTTATTACAGTATTATTCTTTGTTTTTAAGATTTTATAGATAGATAGATAGATAGATAGATAGATAGACAGATAGATAGATAGATAGATAGATAGATAGATAGATAGATAGATAGATAGATAGATAGATAGATAGATAGATAGATAGATAGATAGATAGATAGGGATTTTGGAATATAAAAACCACAGATAGGGAAGGGGGGGCTCTTGCTGAGGCCTGGCTGGGTTTGAATTTTGCATAGTCTTGAGTGCTGCTTGTTACATATGGCTAAGATACTGATCAGTAGGAGCACTGCTGAGGCCTGTGTACCCAGTCAAATCCTGATGGCTGCCCTGTTTCATGAAGAGTTGCTTCCGGAGGAAGACACCCTGAGGGAAACCCTGAGAGGCAGGAGAAGGGAAGCTTAACTCTTACCCTGTCTGTTGGCTGTTTGTTCAAAATCTCCTCATTAGCTGTTCTGCCTGATCACAGGATTCCAAACACATGTTTACTTTCAAACACATCTAAATCCTTAGTATCTTCAATCTCAAAAGATGTATTTGTTGAGGATGTGTGATGGTGAGATTGTGGTTTGAAGATCAACATTTCAAACAGGAATAGAGTTAATCCATTGTGCTCCCTGCTTCTTTCTCAACATTGTCTTACTTACGTTTATGTTATGTATCATGACCATTTTATGTATCAGAGAGAGAGAGAGAGAGAGAGAGAGATTTTCATAAAATGTTGCAATTGTTTTATATGTAGAGATGGAAATTGAGAAGTAAGGTACTATCATTTAATAAAAATAATGTATTGGTGACCTGCAGCCTGTGCTCAGGGTGCTGTCCAGCTGCTAACTATAGGAAGTACAACGTCACCCCTTCCTCCCCTCTTATTTTCCTCTGCCATCTTCCAAGTAGATAGCTCTCCACAACATAGGTATATAGTAAATTTATTATTACACATTTTACAAAATACAGTATTGGTTTTCTGGCATTTCAGGGCAGAGCTCTTAATACAAGCGTGCAGTGGGTTTCTCCTTGTCCTAAGAAAGGAAGGGAATGGACGGAGTGGAAAAATAGCACACAGTGACTGACTTCAACACAGATTTACAGACATTTTGGTGTTTTTGTTTTTTTTTAAGATTCTCACTTGCATTTATGGATTTCTTGCTGAGTTCTTTTTTCAAATGTTCAACAGATTAAGAATATATTGCAGCTGATCAAATACATGCTTTTTTAAAAAAATAAAAATCATCCTTCAAATAATGTTGACTTTTCTATATGCCTCAGTACCTTAAAGGACTGCTGGAAGATTGGATCTGGAAAAATACTTCATTGGAAGAACTTGGGGTGGGGGTGGGGAGATCTAGACGAGCAGCCCTGTTTGAAAGGGCTTGATCTTTAGGCTTGCTCCTGTTCTGTTGGACAGTTTCAGACCAATCTTGTTACTTTTGTCCTTTCTACACCATGGATGTCTGTATCTCCAATGACTCATCTGTTGGCCTCTTTCCGTTGGGTGGGAAACAGCTGCCATTTTAATAATACCTCTGGGGCGATTAAAAGGCATCCTTCAAAGTACTAAATTGGTGAATGGAAACAATATGTAACATTTTTTGTCTTATATATTTTGCAGGTATCCTGGAGTTTATCAGTATAGCAGTGGGCCTGGTCAGCATTCGAGGGGTAGACAGTGGACTCTATCTTGGAATGAATGAGAAAGGGGAACTATATGGCTCGGTAAGTTTCTTATAATTCTAAAAAAGCTTAGTGTCTATGTTTTTTATTCAGACAAACTGTTGCTTTGATTATTGTTGGCTGCAGATCATGAATAGACCATATATGGCCATCAAAATAATTACATACTACCCTCATCCTAATTTCACAAGATATTGCTTAAGAGGGATCGAAATGCTGCTTACTTCTGACTCATCAGAACGCAACAACTCCATATAACCAAGGAGGCACATGATCCTGGTTTCTCCCCCAAGCCTCTTTGTGTGCCTGCTGTCTCGTGCAGGAAACTTAAAAATCCTAAACAGCTTTATTCCCTTTCCTGCGAATCCTGTGCATAAAATGTGCTGTTCTGTCCAAGGCTAATAATCCTGTATAGCTTTACGTTTTCTTACCCTTTCTGGATGAATCCTTCACTGTAAAAATGCTATTCTGTGCCAGAAGTGTAAAATCTTACACAGCACAGCTTTCCTTCCAGCAAACAAATTACCAGAAGAAGTCCCGTGAGAGTTCCTTTGAGCTTTCTTGGGAGTACTGGCATCTTTTATAAAGATATCTCACTGCAAGGAGAAAAGATGCAAACACACCATGTCCCCCCCCCCCCCCGAGTGTATGGTTCACATCTCCTATTAAGGTTCAATGTAGTAACCTTAGAATATTGGTACAGTTGGAGGCAGATACTTGATGCGTTTCTTGTCTATTGTTATTCAACCTTTCGTCTTTGGCAATCAAGGCAACTCTCTATACAATGTTTGTATAGAGCAAACTTTTTCAAATAGTGATCAGTGAAAGGCGGCAGAACAGAGGTGCTTCTGATCTTGATTACTTTTATTTTAAATGATAGAAATCAAGACCTATTTCTGAATCAGTCTGGAAGATCAAACAGGCTAACAAGATCATTGTCTAGAGCCGAGGATTTTAATATGTGGTGAATATTGTTCATTTTCCTGTTTTTACCTGATGAAGGTAGATAATGAACAAGGTGGACATACCAGAATGAGCATAAATTGTAGCTCTAGAAAGGCAATGTGAAGGCTCTGGGTCATTTTAATTTTTTTGGAAGATTGGCAGCACTGTGTGTGGAGAGAAATTGGACTGATGATGCTGAACGTTTAAAGCCACTATTAAGTCAAGCCATTGGTCATTGTAGCCCAAGACTATTTCTATTGATAATCTTTTGGTAGAGTTCATTTAGCTGTGCTATCTGAAGTGCCCTTGGAGACTGCAGGCACTGAGTCTCAGTCCTTTGGCATGAACATTGGCCTGTCTTGTCTTTTCTGCCAGGGTTATTTTCAGTGCAAGGGTATTGCTCACCAGGAGGCTTAGGGGATGAATTTCAAACCCTAGCTGGCAGTCCTAGTTCAGAGAATGGGACTGCTTTGTTTTCCATGGCTTCAGAGACTAGGACACAGGGGAATGGTTTCAAACTGCAGGAAAAGAGATTCCATTTAAACATTAGGAAGAATTTCATGACAGTCAGAGCTGTTTGGCAATGGAACATGCTGCCACGGAGGGTGGTTCAGTCTCCTTCTTTGGAGGTTTTTAAGCAGAGCCTGGGTGGCCATCTGTTGGGAGAATTGTGATGGGGCGTTCCTGCATGGCAGGGGGTTGGACTAGATGGCCCTTGAGGTCTCTTCCAACTCTATGATTCTATGATTCTATGAATGCCTTGTCCGGAGAGGGCTTAGTGCTTCCATAGGGGGATGAAACCTCTGAACAAGAACACCCTCATTGTCTGAGAGACCACTGGAGACTCGGAGTACAGTTGAAACGGGTCAAATACCGTCTGTAGAGATTAGCTGAGGAGGTGCAGCACTGGTGCTGTGGACAACTTCCATTTCCACCCTGTCTTGCCTCTTGCTTTCATCTCTTGACATTCCTTGTTTCCCTTGATTGATGGACCCCCTGTGGGACCCAACTGTTGCTTCCTGATTGCACACCGCTGCTTGCTGTCTGGTTTTATTATGGACCTTAATCCATGGACTGACCCTGATTGACATTTTGACTATTCTTGAGCTAGCTCTTTGGACTCGAGTTAACATCTCCCCAGTATCTCCACTCTGCTTGTCTTTGGACTTCCACCTTGACAGAGACAGTTGTTCACAGGGCATTATGTTTGGCTTGCAGACACTTGATGGTTGTGAAAATAGGGGTCTGCCATTAGCTTCTAGTTCTTACCCTGAAGGAATACTTTTAAAGGTTGCAGTGAAATCTTGGGAGCGCATGTGTAAGAATTCTGTTTATGACAAGAACTTGACTCAGGAACTCAGTCTGAAATTATGAGGTGACAGGGGCTGAAAGGGACAAGTCACAAATTGTATGGCTACCTGTAGCAAGTTACTCTTTGCAGGATTAATGAAATTACAACAGAATTACATTTCCAAAGTATTGAATATGGAGGAATAAAATTTACTGGTGTAACAAGTAATGTTAGAATGTTCTTTCGTTTTCCTGCGTGTCAGCACAGTGCTGGTCATATCTCAATGGGCATTTCTGAGGCACTGTGATAGGAATTTCCCAAGTTGTATGCCATTCTGTTACAGTTCTAAAAGTTTATTTTGGAATATTGGAAAGTGATGGGAAAGTTATGATCGATGCAGCAGAATGAGCTGCTTTATTAATCCCATAACAAGTAACAGCAATAGCAAGTTAGGATAAAATTTCATTCTTGGTGTTGCTACTAAAGTGGTTACTTCACACCCTTCTTTGTTCCACGACTAGTTTTGTACTGTGATAGCGTTGGTCGCGATAATGCAGTTTTGTCCCTGTTTCAGTGTTCCCGTGGTCGTGATAACTTGTCTCGTGACAAGTGTTACCTCACAGTCTTGTACCGTGACAAACACTGAATTTGTCTAGCTTCCTTTTCCCATGGGGGGGGGGCTTGAAATCTTTTTCGATATTTCGCTTCTAAAAAGTAAAAAAAAAAAAAAAACCAGACAAACCCGGACACAGTTTTTTGAGAGAAACGAATGTTTTGTTGCATGACAGTCGTTACTACACGGTGTCTTGTCTCGGAACAGAAAGCGGGAACAAAGAGTGACAAGGGAAAACCCTACCCAAGCACTAGGTACAGTATTGTCGCGCTTAGCACCCATTCTGGGGGCATGGTCGAGACAAATTTCAGTAGTTGCATGATGGACGTGAAGTAACATTTTTGTACCGCTCCTAAGCACAATACTAACAGAGACAAAACAGACAGCTCAACCCTATGAAGGAGAGGACCATGGTGCATCACCTCTGATGGTAAATGTAGACTTGTGTAGGGAAAGAAGCTGGTCCTTCAGATAGTCAATTGTCAGAGTTGAAAGCACAGTGGGCCCAAAAATTTGCTTCTAGAAAGGGAGAAACCACCAGTTGGTAGTAGCTTCTGGGAGAGTGTATCTCAGGTTCAGTGCAGAATCTGTAGGTCTTGTACAACCTAGATACAGGGGTTCCACTGTTTTTCCTCTGTCTTCTCCCAGTGTATTCCAGATTCACATGACCTAAGCTTAACCTATATGGCAGTCAAGTCCAGGGCAACAATTTTTTTACTTAAGATCTGCTTCTTCTGGTATTGAGCTATTTTTAACAATAGAATCTCTCTGGATTTGTTGCATCATCAGACAGTCTTCTGCTATGTGATAAATAGATAATTGATCAACTGAACTTGTATTCCTTGGTACACATATGACTAATGGGAGCAGCCATCCCCTCCCCCCATCATGAAATAGTCTGGTTGTCTAAGTGGCCATCTCATTATGAATCTGCCTGGATAGAGTAAAAAAAGTAATTTTCACCATCCCTGCGTAAATCTGTGTAACATTTTCAAACTTACTACGTAGTCCATTGAAATCTGACTACCCAGAAGTGGAACTCTATGCCACTCTTCTGGAGCTGTGTTTACTTAGCACACTTTGTACTGAGTGCTGTAGCATCACCCCCTCTGTCTTCAGTGGCATCACTCTTCTTCAATTGGAGAGCAGTGAATCTCAAGAGCCACCCCCTACTCATAGAGGCTGTTCACATGAATTGGAACTTGGGAGAATCAGTGTCCATGCGTAGGAGAACAGTGACATGAGAAACAGAGGGGGCAGGCCTCTGAGGTGGGCCTCTCTACATGTAGTAATAAGCACAGTTTCTGAATAAGGTGGTAGGGATTAAGCCTCTCTGTTTTCAGGAGAGTTTATTGGCAGAGAAGTTTGCATAGGTTCGCTAACTATTAAGAGCAGGAAAATGTTTAACCTAATAAGCAGCTGTCTGCAATTTTGTTATCATAAGGGAGCATTATTGCATTATAAAGAGGCCAGTATTGAGATTTTTTAAATAAGACTTTTATTTAGTAATTCTATAACTAAAAAAGCACAAGTTTAAATATACTGTAAAGAGAAGCATGGAATTGCCTTTTTAAAACTCTGGTGGAATAGGTCAGGAAATTTGTTGCTTCTGAACATGAGATGGCTTTTCTCTTTTCTGCGTTAATTTTATAATCGGTACTGACAAGAGTTTTAATACCATTATGCAGTACATAATCTTTTCTGAATCCCCTTTTCTGAATATTAAATATACAAAGAAGTATTTGGCAGCTCTGCATCCTGGGCATATGCTATGCTTTTGTACAATTCCCATCGCACTGGCAGGGCATATGTGGGAGTTGAAAATCCTACTGGGTTATGTCCCCCTGGGCTGGCAGAGCTGGCTTTCAAAACAGCCGTCAGAAGATGAGTCTTGCCATCAGGCTGCAGGGTGATGAAAAGTGGCTATGATCTAATTCCATTAGTTTCAATGAAACACGGCATCTAACATTCATGATCCTTTAGGGCCTTGTTGACACTGGCAGAATTAGTGCCCAGATTTCAACAGCTGCCAGCAATAGCACAAATACTATTGTGGCCTGGAATCAATGCATATTTTCCTATCCTCTTGGGGCCTTGTGCCTTTGCCAATAAATAAATGCTCAGGATATAGGGTTGTGCCAACTAGTATGTCAGAGCAGCATTGAAGAACAGGGACATGAGATGGCTGTGAAGGATGCCAAGACTGTACAAGTGTTGCTGGTTGCTGACTCTGCAGTAACTAAAGTGTGCTAAAGGATGTACATACTGTATGTACTTTTTAAGTTGACATGTCACTTGTGTGGTCAAGAGCCTGCAGAAAGTAATGCTAATCTTTAAGCTGCATTCATATTTAAGGTGCTATAAAAATAGTTTGTTGTTGTTGTTGTTGTTGTTGTTGTTGTTGTTGTTGTTTTGTTGTTTTGTTGTTTGACTACTACAGCCTGTATGTGAATTGTAGAGAAATGTAAAGAGACGTATGCAGAGGTGCTGGTTGCTGCTCCTGCTGACCTTCTTGTTGACACTCCTTATCGTGATTAGAGCTGGGCATAAACTGTGAAAATGGTGCTTTGTGATTCGTCACTGTTCCTGAACCATATGTTTCCATGAACATTCTGGCAAAATGAACTGTTTTGTAGTGTGTGCAATTCAAGACTTCCGGGATCAGGAGAATGTCCCCTGTGTGCATTACAGGCACCAAAGAGGCAGCGAGTATTCTGCTAATCCTCCTGCTGCTGCTTCAAAGTTCAACAAAGGACGCTTTTATACGACCCCAAGATGCACTGACAAATTCGGACCAGAGATCTTGGGGGTTTGCTCCTCTTGCTGCGTTCCCACCCGTCCGCACTCCCTTGCTCCTGTCTGCGTGAGGGGAGGGAGAAAAAAAGGGAGAAAATAATGCAGGCTCACCTCCACTCTGCCGTAGGAGCTGCCGTGGGAAGCATTCCAGTCTCTTAAAGGGGCGGGGGGCAAAAAACAAACAAACAGAAGGCAGGACAGCCTGGCACTCACTGCTTTAAAAGCCGCATCAGAAATTTTTCACCTTCGGAGACCAGGTACTTGGAAAATGCACTGGGACGCGCTTAGGTGGGCGTGGTCGTACTTAATTTTTTTTTATAGTCTGGAGCTGGTGGGAAAACAATTTTAAGCTCCACATCTGGGAGCCCTTTGCCTCGGATTTTAGGGGTCGTGTAAAAGCGCCCAAAGATTGGATTTGGGATGGCCACATCATAGCCTCCCAAATCAGCACCCCCCTGAAAGTGCTCTTTAGCAGTTGTGAATTTGATGTCTCTAACATGCATAGGGACTGTTATACCAGAAGTCCAGTGAAAGAAGACCCTGGGCAGTTGTGTTCAGTGCCCATCCTTAATAGTATCATGTGCGTGGAGGTGCAGCCTGTGCAGGCCAAGCACCCTCTTTCACTGGAAGGAGTGCATGAGGGCATACCTGAAAGGCTCTTCAACCTGTTACTGCCCAATCCAACCCTACAGGGCACCTGAGCCAGCGGTAGGCACACAATTTACTTGGCCAGTGAGTTTCTCACTTTTGTGAGATGCTCTGCCATTCTGTTTAAGTTATAAAAATAGTATTAATTTTTGCATTAGCACATAAGAAAACCCTTTGCAGTTTTATGCAAGTCCGCATCCTGTCTTGTCCTGCTCTTTTGGTGTTGTCTTAGCGGCCAGCTTTGCAACGTAGCTTGATGTGACTCCTTCCTATCATGTTCTCCAGACTTTGGCAGTAACAGGGCAACTGTTATCCAGCTTTGGTGCCAAAAGGAACTCTGGGCTCAGGCAGTTGTGGGTACTGCTGCTTTAATTCTGCAGGTTCTGTCATTCACGCACTCTGCGTGATGCAGGGTGATCAGATGATCCAGTAGCAGTAGCAGCAAAGGCAACGTCCAGCCAACAGGGACAGAGGGCTTGGGCAACTGCAAGAGCTGTTTTAACTATTCATTGTGCAATGTATTTATGTATGGGTGGTGGCGGTGGCGGCTGTGCTCATTTAAATGCATTATAGTTTCTTGCTCCATGATTCTATCTGCACTACATTAAATAAACACAGTGTGTGTGTGTGTGTGTGTGTGTGTGAGAGAGAGAGAGAGAGAGAGAGAGAGAGAGAGAGAGATTGGGTGTCCCAGTCCAGCTCTGTTGTCACTGGTGGCAGATCTCAATGATCATGTATTAGTAGCCCAAAGATCACATAGTAGTAGTAGTGTTTTCCTGAAGATTCTGTGTGCTAGTTATCATAACTGAATAAGGTCTTTTCCAACACAACAGAAACAAAGCAATGATAGGTCCCTGCTTGAAGGGAGTGTTTAACCAGGAGGACGGGTGAGCAACTTCATGCTTAGCCTTTATTTTGGTTGGAGATGAGGTCAAGACGAGCTTGGACCATTGCGTGTGGGATGCCACCAAGGATATTCTGGGAGTTGTACTCCAAATAAGTAATGTTTCCCATTACTTAGAAGAAACCAGAGATGATATAAAACAACATTAAAAAAACCAAATAAATGTAAATCATGATTTAAATAAAAAAGGATTACAAAATTAAATTGTCAAAAAATCTGATTCTTTAAATTGAAATTGAATCCATTCTGGAAGACACTGAAATATTTGTGAACATCTCTGTTCTATAATAATTATTTTATATGTTAGGTTCCTCTGGATTATTTTTTTCAGTATATGACCACAGGATACAATGCGATTCTTCTGTTCCAAAGGATTTACATCAGGCAAGGCAACAGTGGCCTTGAGCTGCTAACATTGGAGCAATTATGAAAAGATATAATATGACTAGGCATCAATAAATGCTTATACCATATTCTTACTCTCTGCAAAACTCTTTGACTTGGGTAGGGTATAACGTAAAAACAAATGGGAAACAAATAATATTTGCAGATAACTGCTGTTCAAATCATTATTAACACATAATGTGGTAAACTTACATAATATTTTATTTATATCATTTTGGATCACCTTTTCAATCAATGTTTAAGGTCATATGCACTAAAAAAGAGGGAAATGCAAAACAACAAATCTGAATCAGGCAGATAAAATAAAACCAGAGGTCACTGAAAATTAGGGTGGGTTTAACTGTTTAAAAGGGGAAACTGAACAAGTTGACATTAATATGCCATCTGAAGGACAATAGGGAAGGGATTAGCTCAGTCTTCATGGGTAAGAAATTCTACAACCCCTTCTCTTTGGGCTACTACTACATGATGGATCCTGTCTCACATGCTCGTCAGCATCACCTATTTTGGAGGTGCAATTTGCCAGAGGGTCTCAGATAATAATGGCTAGTTAAGGGCAGGGGTCACAAGGGAGGAGGCCATCTTTCAGATAGCCTGGCCCTAAACCAAGAGATGATAGGGCAGTAGTGGTGAACCTTTGGCACTCCAGATGTTTTAGACCACAGCTTCCAGAATTCCAAGCATGTATTGCCAATGACAAAGGACTGTGGGATTTGTGGTCCAAAATATCTGGAGTGCTGAAGGTTCACCACCACTGAGATAGCGGGTGTTCCTCTTTCATAATGTAGTTGGCTTGGTTTCTTAAACTATCTTAAAAGATTAACCAGAGTTTCTCTGGGGTTTGGTAAAACTGGCAACAGTGGTTAACTGAAAATAGGAGTGAGCCCCACTTTCTGGTCAAACCAGAAGAGTAGAAAGATGCTGTCAAACCCAAAGCTCATGGACACAACACAAAGCTATATATTTTAGTTCTACAGAATATAACGGAGGCAGTGTTGACTATTAAGCAAAACCAGAAACAAAGACCAAACTCCACATTAGCATAATATCTTGATCAGTCCACACCCATACCACATACAAATTTCTGTGACAGCTTGCATACAGTTATATGTTGTTTTCCTGATTAACCTAAACTCTAATTTGATTTTGGAAATTGGACATAGTTTAGTTTTATATCCAAACAAGTCTTTTTGCATCCATGCATAAATGATGTCGACAGTGGAAGATAAAAAGTAATATCTGGAAGTTGAGTCATGGCAACTGGATTTCTTTTTCTTGAGAGAGCCAAATGTTTTGCTAATCATCCAAACAGCTTAGTCAGTCTGAAGAAAGTTAGTCCTCCACTTTATAGTTCACTTTGACCTCTTGTCACCCTGGTCTGAAATAGGCTCATAAGATGAACAATGGCCCATAATAGGCTTATGAGCCTATTTCAGACCAGGGTAACACAAGAGGTCAAAGTGAACTATAAAATCGAGAATTCGCAACTAGCTTTCTTCAGACTGACGAAGCTGTTTGGATGAGCAGCAAAACGTTTCAGTCTCTCAAGAAAAAGAAGTCCAGTTGCCATGACTCAACTTCCAGATAAACTCACCTGGATGACTGAGAATCTTCACAGACATAAAAAGGAATAGAAACATTTCTAACCAGAAATATGAATCTTGTTTCTGCATCCTTTTTGAAAAATAGCCTCACTTGGTCATAGGTTATACTGAACCTCCTGTGGATATGGAAAATCTGGGGGAGCATTTAAAATATACAAATAGGCACAAACGCTCAACTGTCTCAATAATAGCACAGTTATAATGTCCTAGCATGTTTAATTCCAGTGGGCCCAGTAGGGCTTATTTCCTAGTTATGTGTGCATAGCCTGGAAACAAGTGCTAGGATAGGAGATTATTTCATTATTAGAAATTGTGGTGCTATGCAACTCCTTTTGTTCACTGTTGACTTTGAGAAGAGTGGTCAGTCCTACTGACTCACAAACCCTATGTTGTCTTTGGAAGGCTTTGCTTCATAGACTAAATAGGCTTCACTTATTTAGTTTATTTCAAAACTGAACATTACAGCACCACAGTGGCATAACACAGAAGTGATGACAGGGGTTTAGTGCTGCCAGCTACCAGCATGTCATAACCTTGTCTTTTATAATCTGAATGGAGGAACTTGGCCATATTACCTCTTGGTCATCTTCTGTGCTACTTTTTTAGAATTCCCAACACTCCCACCCTAGGAGGACATGGGGATGCCAGGATTACCGTAATTGTTCAAAAAAGTAATTGCCCAGGCTTTTTTGAATAGCCATCACTCACAGGACCATGGAAGCGGCACTGCCTTTAGTCCATCATGGAATATGTGGTCCCAAAGTAGTAACTAGGGATGGGCACCAAAAGAAAAATGAAATGCTGATTCATCGGTTCATTACATAATGAAGCAGCGTTTTGTTAGTAACGAAACGAACCAGCGGTTTTTTAGTTTAAAATGAACTGATTCGTTTCTAAAATCGCTTGGAGAAGAGAAGCCTGCCATTTGCATGCCTGAGATCAGTAATTTTAAAAATATTCAATGAAAAATTACTGATCTCAGGCATGCAAATGGCAGGCTTCTTTTTCCCAAGCAATTTTAGGGGATCCCTTGAAATTTGGAAACATTAGGGTTTCTGGGGGCAGAGATATTAAGCTCCAAAGGAGGTGGGGTGCTTAATGGAAGGAGTCAGTGTCTTTGGCATGCTTTACCATTATAGGGTTAATTGACAGCTTCCCCTCAGTACCTCGATCCACACTCCTTCAATTAAGTTCCCCCACAGCCCCTTTGGAATTCAATAACTCTGTTCCCTGTACACCAAACCTCCCCAAATTGGGGGTGCTTCAAGGGGAGAGCTTGAGGAAGCTCCACTGTAATTTCATGCTGCTAGCTACCTGGGATCACTATTTTAAAGCCAATAACATTGCAATTCTAAATGTTTTTTTTTTCCTGGGGAGCAACCCCCTTTGATGTTGAATAACCTGCCCCCTGAACTCCAAATCTCTCCAAATTTGGAGGGCTTAAAGGGGAGAGTTCAAGGAATTTGGTGCGTCTAGGACCCAGGAGATCGGTTTTATAGAGTAGCAAATTGGTTCATTACTGGTTCATTTCATACAATTTTTAAAAAAATCATTTCCAACTAAACAAACGAATCATGGGGGGAACAAAAAGAAACAAAACAAATCTATTTTTTTCGTGCCCATCCCTCGAAGTAACATTTCTTAACACTGATTTCAATGACAGCAGGAAATTCTGGATGGAGGTCTTCAATGAATGTATACTTAAGTTAGGAATAGCTTGCAGATCAAGAGGGAGGATGCCACACCTCAAAATTTTATGGGGCACATCCCTGTGCCACACACAAGCTGTCTGTGGTATAGCTACTGTTGTCTTTGGAATGAGTAGACAAGAGTCATGCATACAGCTTTGGACTGCAATTAAATTTTATGGACTTTAATTACTCTTTACATTTCTCTATACAGCTGTTTTCATACATTTGTTACTACTTGCAGTTTGCAGTGCTAGGAAATAACTTATCATAATTTGTAGCAAGTTTCCTGTATTTTGTTCTTCTTCTACCTCTATTAATAAAGATACTATATAACCAAATAAAATGAATTTTGTCACTTGGCAAGATTCAACATTATTACTTTTGTGTTTTGATTGCCCCTTTAATTACTTTTATAGTTACTGGGGCCTCAGTAAGTGGTGGTGGAAGAATATCATATGATCCAAGTGTTCACTTCAACTCTGTTTCGTGCTGGTGCCTAATGCCCAAGAATTTAAATTTTCACTTACTTCATTCTTGCTTACAGGAATGAAACATTTCAAAAACGTTCTACCTTCTATGAAAAGGCTATAATAGGTTTTTTTCTTCTTCATATTTTGGCATATCTTTTAGAAAATTTGATAGTTTTTGCATTGAAAACATTTCATGTTTTGCTCATAACATCTTGCATTTTCTATAGGGTTTGATGCAAATTCAAATTCTTTATTTAAAATTTGTATCAAACCCTACTATAGAAAATGCAAGATGTTATGAGCAAAAGATGAAATGTTTCTGATAAAAATGCTTTGTTCTTGCCATGAAGGAGCAAAGACAACCTTGTAGTAGTTGGCTACTTTTTGGAATCCTTTTCCACAATGAGAACATGGAAAAATCGGCAAGTATTTCATTGCATCTTTACTAGTGTCCATTGTAGGAGTTGAGGCAACCGGAAGGCAGATAGGGGGAAGGTGTGTTCCCTCGCACGAGATAGCAGATCATAGCATTCTTGTGTGTCTGTGTCGGTGTTTTAATGTAACTAAAGTTAATTATTACCAGAGATCTTGGCAAGCCTCTGTATCCAAAGCCAAGTCTTTAATTGCATGTCCCAAATCTGAGTCTGAGTCTTTGGTACTAAGTCCCAGGTACAAGTTCCTATTAAAAACCGGATTTTTCCCATTGAAAAAAAAGGGATGGTTGGGTTCTTCTGAGTCTTGAGTTGAGTCTAAGACATTGGAGGAAAAAAAAATCTTGAGTCACCGGTGTGATTTAATTCTGACTTGAGAGCAAGTCCTGCAAATTGAGTTCATATCCCTGATTATTAGCATTACTTTTGAAAATCAAGTCCTAACAATTCACTTGTTTAAATACCATAGCTGAAATGGTAACTGATTACTTTATTAGCCTTAGAACTGTAATGCAACAAATTAATTTTTAAAAGGAACTCACCAAGCTGCACATTTTTATAATGCTGTTCAACATTATATTGACAAGACACTTTAGGAGAGATAATACCTTAAATAAACATACCAAGAATTGTTTTCAGCCATTTGGATAAGTACTTGTGCAGCTTTGGACTGGGCCAGATTCTCACTAGGTCTCATCTTACTATTAATAGTGTTTTATTGTTTTATGATAAATTGGTGGGACCAAAAACTGAAAAGCAAATGTTAATATGGAACAGTGCTCTTTCCTTCTAAAGATGTGCTTTCCTACATTAAATTTGGCCAATTTATCATATATTGGGGTTTGGTTCTGAACATGGGGTTTGGTTCTGATTTGTTTGTTCTAGAATGGAAGGGGAATTTTGTTGGGGAGCACAATGTAATGGAAATAATTTTAGCCATTTCAGTAAGGTATGCAAGCTAGTGTGAACTATACAAGCTTTTTTTCCTGCCACCGAAAGTTTTTAAGGCATTCCAGAATAGTCTAGTAACCTCACATATACATGTGTCATTCAGAGTGTGAGCACTGGATATTTGTGGGCTCAGGGAAGGTCATATGACATTTAGCAAGATGGCTGCCTGTTCCATGACCTCTTCATTCATCAATTCAGTTCAAAGTTTAATAAAAATGTAATTATCTATTACCGATTTGACATGAAGTGTCAGCAAAGATGGAATTAGTTGTGCGGATAAAGTCATGGTCAATTATAAATGGATTCCATCATGGGAGATGCATGCAACAGAACACTGGGGGGTCTTTAGCCTTAGCTGTATTGTAATTGAAAGGTGAAACAGCTGGTTTCAGCCTGATTTTTAAAACAAAGTGGTTTGGAAGATTCTTTGCATTTCTAGAGACATCGGCTAAAGTAAACCATAAACCTCATGAAGAACAGGGTAAAGTATTGTTTTTAAAAAGGTCTCATGGGATAAAAATGAAGACAAATTGAAGCAGGGTAGAAAATCACTATAAACATGCACACAGACTGAAAATTAAAAAAAAAAAAACATAATTTGGCTTTCTTTTATATTTATCAACATTCTTCTCCAATACGAGATGGCTTTTATTAGGAGAAACAATTGTTTCTTCTTTTATTAGAGCATAATAGGGAAACTCCCCCGCCCCTTTGTAAGGATGTTGTTGACTTATGACGAAGGCTGCTGATCACAGGAAAACAAAGTAGGGTTTGCTGCATAGTCAGGGGAACCAGAACCAGGAGTAAGTGAAGTCTGAAGAATACTGTAGTTCAGGGATGTTCAACTTTGAACAGGCCGAGGTCTACTTTTTCCAGCCCAAAGTGCATGAGGGCTGCTACACTAAAACCTCTACTTACGAATTTTATCCATTCCAAGCACATGCTTATAAGTAAAGTAGAGCAGCGGTTTCCCATAGGAATGCATTGAAAACCAATTCTGGAGGGAACAGATTTCAATGCGCCATGGCCCTTGAACTGCCCTGCTTAGCTGAGACAGTGGGCTGTCAGACCCAGAACTTTGTTGGGGCAATGGTGGTCCTTGCAATGGGGGAGGGAGGGGTGGAGAACTTATCTCTTCACTTTTTTAATTGATGGCCGGTGGGCTACTTTTGAACCCTTCACGCGCTACTGGTAGCCCGCGGTCTACCTGTTGTGCAGGCCTGCTGTAGTTCATACCAGCATTCTCTTTCTGCTCCTTCTTCCTGCATCACTTTATATGAATTAAACTGGTGACCACACAAAGATTAGGCCACAGGCCATAGATGCTTTAATAGCAAGCCAGCATGACCAGCCAAGTCATGTTGGGCTTTTCATGGCTATCCTTTTGCTTTTAGTCCCAGTCATCACTGCAGTGTGGTCTCTGAGAGCTTCTCTAAGTTAGATTTTAGCCTATTTAGCTGAGATAGAGTTTCTTACCTTTTCTTATATAGGATGGATTTTTTTTGGTGGGGAAAATCTTCACCATTGACAAGATAAAGCTTGCTGGTTAGTTCTACTTTCTGTTAATAAATATCTTGTATTAATTTTTGACTTTTTTGTTACTGTAAATGCCAAGGACTGATCTTTACCATTTGAATAATTTAGCTTCTAGTTCAGGGATGTCCATACTTTTGCAAGGAGGGCCAGATTTGGTGAGGTGAAAATGTATGGGGGCCGACCATTCAGCCACGTTTGGCCCCCGGGCTGGACACTGGGCAAGTCTCTATAACATGCAAGGAGTTGAGGAAGATGCTACAGCGGGGTGGGTAGGCTGGGCAGGTGGCTGGGGGGACGGACAGAGGCAGGGAGGGCAGGCAAACCATAAAACAGCAAGCTGACGCCTCCATCCAGTATGGAGAGTGGCCAGCTGGTGGGGATGCATGACAGGCTAAGCAGGTGGGGAGAAGAGGCCGTGGGCCGCTCAGAATTTGAAAACGGGCCGCATTTGCCCCCCCCCCCCCCGGGCCTGACTTTGGACATACCTGTTCTTGTTATTTTCTTGAGCTCCTTTTGTAGGCCACATTATAATCTGTTGTTATGATAATTATGATGATGACTCATGACTGGCCTATTTTCACTATTTTTCTGTAATAATTTGTAAGATAAGGATGTAGTGCACAATATTCAAGCATGGTCCATGGACAATACAAGGTGCGGGAACAGACTGAATGAAACTTTGTTCATACATGATGAATTAGAACTATTCTCAACAGGGGCCATAGCACACTTGAAGAGGGTGACAGTCTGTAAACAATTTTTCACACAGCACATTTTAAGGTTCCTTATATGATAGGTACAGTTCTGATTCACCCTACATTCCTTTCATGTTGTACTCATGGCCAAAAACATCATGTTGTACTCATGGCCAAAAACAAGGTTGAGAATGATTGAGTTAGACTGCCATTTCCATTCTCTCTGAGTGCAGATCATAACAAATCTTTTAAAGCTACTTGAGTCTTTGAGCATAGGAGATGGCTGACAGAAGGACCTCTGCATTATCCTAATTTTGCTCACTTGCATGTAATTTCTTTCCTCTTTGGATCACGGTCATGAAAAACATTTAAAGAACTGGCAGTGAAGAAAAAGAAGAAAACAGTACAGAACTAGATTAATGCTTAAATTAATCTTTCCTGGAAAGCAGGTAAATAACAGGCTGGTAAAATCTGCATGATAAAATCTGTAAGTATATATTTTAGGGTACAGATAACCTGTCATTATAACTTAAATCACATTAGTGTTCAGAGATGAGATTTAGTGTTGACAGATTTGCAAACAGAACCCATGTTTTATTCTTGAAGGTCAGTCATATAACAAAGCAGCTAATTGGCAAACTACCTGAGAGGAGGAAAATTATGCCAGCATAAGCAAATGTCTTTTAGCAATTGAGGGTTTCTCTTTTCTAATGACAGGCTGTCTGTAATGTGCAGTTTGGTCCTTAGATGGAAATTCTCCCAGTTCTGGGTCCTTAGACTTGAATTCCATGGCCAATTGTCAGGGGTTATGGGACTGCTAGTTGTAACAAAATTAGAAAACCCAGCATTCAAAACCACAGTTGTATACGGTCCAGTCAGCATCCCTTCACTAAAATAAGTTTGGGTTTTCTGAGGAGGTTTGTTGGACCAAGAAAATTCTAGAGGAGAAATGCAGCAACATACCAGACTGGCCAATTAAAAATGTGAAGAAGATTTCAAAAGATGTTACAAATCCAAGATTTCTACATACTGCTATAAGTCCTTGGAGACCTGCTCATGGTAATGCATTTGTTAGGTCATAGCCAATAAATTGTAATGCATTCTATAGCAATAGGGCAGTCATTAAATATTATTTATAAACATTTATGTTGATACAAAAAAGGCACATGAAAGCATGCCTAACAGGCAGTTTTGCATAATATTTTTGCCGGGCCTGAGCATCTCATTGGGTTGGTAGGAACAGACAAATTTTCCAGTTTTAGTTTCTGTCAGGGATTATCCTTAGGGAGCATTTGTTCCTGTAGAAGTGCCTTGGTTGTCCCTGATTGTTTGGATATTTTTAATTCTGTTATTATACAATAATGGTTGTCTCAGTAAAAACAGTGACAAATGCATTCATTCCCAAGGTGTTTTTTTTTTGTCCCTCTTAAAATTATATGTTTATTTTGGGCTGGGCTTGTTTTGTTCTAGGGCTTGTTCCAGAGCTGACATTTAATATTGCGGAATTTGCTATGCAGTTCATTCCCATGTCAGCCATAGGGCTGTTATACCTGTTTTGGGAGGACTGTTTCAAACTGTGGGTGCCATTGCACTGTGCCTCCTGAATCAATATAAAAACCTGCAACTTCTGTATTCTACAGGCTAACGTCGTGCACAGATACACATCACAAATAGTTATCCTTCTTTCAAATGGCTTTAAACCATTGGCTAGGCGCCAGTGGGAAAACTGTCATGAGACTAAGTCCATCAGTAAATTTCAGCTGTGAATTTCAACAAGTTAAGAGGCAGCAAAGGCATTTGCTGTCGTGTGCCAAATTATGCAACTAGTATACAGCAACATATGTCTATGTCAACTTCTTACTTGTGGAAATTTGCAGCTGTTGTTAGAGTCAGGCTGGCTGGTGTAACTCTGACCAGTGGTTCCCAAACAAGAGCCCCCAGATGTTATCAGACTACAAGATCCAGATTGGTTGTGCTGATCAAAACTTCTGGCAATTATCGCACAACATCTGTTTCCCCAGAAAACATGTAGCTAGTTTCTACTCTGCTTGTAGGAAGGCACAGGAAACTATCTTTTGACAAGGAAGATACGGTGTATATGTGTGGCTTCCAAGTGGATCTCTTTGAGATAAATTACCAAGTTTGTCATGTCCAATATCACTTGGAATTTTGGGATATGTGTGTATTTTGCCATGCTGATTTTTATTTTACAGAATAATATCAGGAATGCTACTGGGAAGCAGTTGTGGACTCCACTGTCTAATTTCAAATATACATTTTTGAAAAGACAGCTCATATAGCTGTATAGTGAGTAAATAAGCTCAGTCCACTCATATATACAAACACCCATTGCACATATTTAAAATAATCTTACAAGTATATCAATCTGACAAGAAGAGGGATGAGCTGATTATATACGGTAACTATTTATTTCCTTCATCTAGTAGGAACTATATAGGCTAATATGAAGTGTATTCATATAAAGTTATATAGATCCTTATGAATGAAATAACTGTAAACCTTTTGCTTTAGATTTGTTTTTCTTACATAAGAAGAGACATGCTGGATCAGGCCAAAGGCCCATTTAGTCCAGCTTCCTATATCTCTCAGTGGCCCCACCAAATGAATCTGGGAGCGCATGAGACTAGATATCTGTCTCCTGATACCACTCCCCCTGCATCTGGCCCTCAAAGTACCCTGTTTTTAAGCCTGGAGATTACACATCTCCACCATGGATTGTAACCTGTGATAGAATTTTCCTCCAGGAACCAATTCAATCCCCTTTTGAAGGCATCAAGGCCAGATACCATCACCACATCATGTGGCAGGGAGTTCCACAGACTAACAACACACTGGGTAAAAAATATTTTCATTTGTCTGTTCTTACTCTCCCAGCCCTCAAATTGAGTGGATGTCCCCTAGTTCTGGTATTATGTGAAAGAGAGAAGAGTGCCCCTCTATCCACTTTACTCATGCCCTGCATAATTTTGTACGTCTCAATCTTATTCACCCTCAGGTGCTCTTTTTTCCAGACTAAAGAGCCCCAAATGCTGTAGCCTTTCATCATAAGGGAAGCCCCCCCCCAGCCCATTAATAATTTTAGTTGCTTTCTTCTGCACCTTTTTCAGTTCCACTATGTCTTTTTTTGAGATGAGGTGATGAGAATTGTACACAATACTCCTGGTATGGCCTTACTATCGTTTTGTACAATGGCATTATAATGTTGGCTGTTTTATTTTCAGTCCCTTTTTTGATGACCCCTGGCATGGAATTGGCCTTCTTCACCGCTGCCACACACTGGGTAGACACCACCAGCACACCAAGAACTCTTTCCTGATCCGGCATGGATAACTCAGAGCTCATGAGTTTAGATAAAGTTTTGTTTTTCCCCCTAATGTGCATTACTTTACATTTACCTACATAGAAACACATTTGCCATTTTGCAGCCCATTTTCCCAGTTTGGAGAGGTCCTTCTGGAGCTCTTCACAATCTTCTCTGGTTTTTACCACCTGAAAAAGTTTCGTGTCATCCACAAACTTGGCCAGCTCACTGCTTATCCCTGTCTCCAGGTCATTTATGAACAGATTGAACAGCATGGTTTTTCACCTCTCTCCATTGTGAAAATTGCCCATTGACACCTACTCTTTGTTTCCTGGATCTCAAGCAGTTCTCAGTCCATAGCAGGATCTGCCCTCTTATCCCCTGACTGTGCCATTTTCTCAGCGGCCTTTGATGAGGGACTGTGTCAAAAGCCTTCTTTAAATCAAGATAGACAATATCCACCAGTTCACCCAAATCCACATGGTGTTGACCTTTTCAAAGAATTCTAAAAGTTTTTTCAGGCAAGATTTACCCTTACAGAAACCATGCTGATTTTTCCTCAGCAAGGTTTGTTCTTCAATGTGTTTTAAGATTTTATCTTGGATGAGGCTTTCCACCGTCTTCCCTGATGTAAGGCTAACCAGCCTATAGTTTCCTGGGTCCCCCCTCCTTCCTTTTTAAAAACTGGTGTGACCTCCACTCTCCTCTAGTCCACCGGAACTGTGGCTATTTTAAGAAACAACTTATACTCATACAGTGGACCCTTGTATAACAAACAGCTTGTATAACATAAAATTTGTACAACATAAAAAATTCTGGAGATAGGGAAAATTTGCTTAACATAATCACCTATGGGGAGAATCCATACAACATAAAAATGGAATCACTCCGTTTTCAATGCATTCCTATGGGAATTTGTATAAAGGAAAATTTGCTTAACATAATTTCATCTGGAATGAATTAATTCCTTTATGCAAGGTACCACTGTATATTTTAAATTGTTTGTTCCTCCGGCATAGAGTTTACAAAATTAGGTGTCAAAGAGTTCCTTGTGATGTTTGACTCTTCTTTAAGATCACATGGCAGCACCTTAATAGGGCAGGTTTAAAGTTTTGATATAATAATTTCTGTTCTATCAAAAAGGACATCTGAGAATGAGACTTTTTCCTGATCTAGGACATTATCCTTAGCCAAGTTCTGAATTAAAATTCTCTTAAATGTCTGATGATATCCATATGAAATAATAACCCCTGTTGATAAATAACATATTTAAAGTGACAATTTTTAATATGGTCACAAAATATCACAAAATGCAGTAGACTAATCAAAGGATCTCTGCAGCCCATCTCAAGCTAGACATGTGGGAATATGCATTAACAACAGTTTGGAAGGCTATCTTGTCTTCCTAAATGTAAGGGGAATGTGGCTGTAATTCTTCATTTGTCTTAGCCTTGCATGCGAGGACAAGAAACCCTTCATGGCTTGGAACCAGAGTATCTGGCAGATCGTGTCACCCAAAGATCAGCTTCGGAACCGGCCCACCAGAGCATCTCAAGCCTTCTCACTTCGGGTCACCACACCAAGAGAGGCCCAAATGCCCTTTACATGGAATCGGGCTTTCTCAGTGGCTGGCCCGACCCTCTGGCCCGACCCTCAGCTGCCCAGAGAGATAAGGCTTGCTGAGTTGATATTTTTTAAAAATATATCAAAACTTGGCTGTTTAGAGCCACCTTTGGCGACTGCTGAGGCTTTTGTTCTGTTTATTTGTAGTCTTATTGCTGCCACCATCCTTCGTCGCCAGTCTTAATTTTATTATTTGTTATTGTTTTATTTTTAGTGTTATTGGTTCAGAGTTCCACTGGGAAAGTTGGGCAATATATAAATGGAAATAATAAATAAATCAATACATAAATAAATCAATACACAAATACATTTTTCTTTCTTATGAGAAGGAGAGCTCTCCCTCCCTTGCACTCTCTATGGGCCTTTTCACACGACCCCTAAGATCCGCTGGCCACTTAAATTCGGACCAGAGATCTTGGGGATTTGTTGCTCTTCCTGGGTCCCCACCCCTCCGCACTTCCTTGATCCTGTCTGCGTGAGGGGAGGGAGAAAAAAGGGGACAAAAGAATGCAGGCTCACCTCCGTTTGCTGGTCCAAGCCTCCCCAAGCCCCGTTGTCGTCCTGATTCCTTCTCTTAAGGGGGCGGGAGGCAAAAAACAACAACAAGCAGAAGCGAGGAGAGCCTGGCAATCACTCCTTTACATCCGGATCTGGGATTTTTCGCACTCCAAGAGCAGGTACCTGAAAAGTGCGTTGGGACACGCTTAGGTGGGCATGGCCGCACTTAATTTTCTGTAAACTCCGGAGCTGGTGGGAAAACAATTTTAAGCTCCAGAGCTGGAAGCCATTTGTGGCGGAGTTTAGGGGTCGTGTACAAATACCCTATGGGAGTTCTCATATTGGAAGAATGATGTTTGTTACAGATCACATCATCACTTCAGACCATGACAGCTGCTGCTTTGTTTCATAAACTTTCTAGATTCAGAAGCCTACCATGGGATAGTTGTTGTGAGTTTTTTGGGCTGTTTGGCTGTGTTCTGGAAGCTTTTCTTCCTGATGTTTTGCCAGAGTCTGTGGCTGACATCTTCAGAGGGTAAGGATCTCAGGGAACCAGGAGTTCTCTCTGTGCCCTGTGTTATAAAGTGAGTGAGACTGGGGTTTTTAAAGTTGTGGGAAAGAGGAAACTTGTCCTATACAGGAAAATAGGTGTTAGTCATTGTATTTGTGATGAAGGAATTAAGACGTTTCAATGCAATCGGGTTGTGGCAGCAGCAACGATCCTTGATGGGTGTCATTAGCTGTTCTATTGTGTTAACTGATTATTTTTGCTTGTGTCTGGGTGGGAATCACTGAGCTTTCACCTTTTGCACTCTGCAGCTTTTAGTACTGGAAGCCAGGCTTTGTTGCTTATGTTTGTGGATTTCAATGACTTCCCTGTGTAGTCTGACATAGTGATTGGTAGTGTTGTTCAGTACCTCTGTGTCCTGGAAGAGGATTTCATGTCCACTTTGTTTCAGGGTGTGTTCAGCTACTGCTGATTTTTCCGGTTGTTTTAGTCTGCAATGTCTTTCATGTTCTTTGATTCTGGTCTGGATGCTGCACTTTGTGGTCCCAATATATACCTGGCCACAACTACAAGGTATCAGGTATACTCCTGCAGAGGCGAGTGGGTTTCTTTTGTCCTTTGCTGACCGTAGATTCTGTTGTATTTTTTTGGTGGGTCTAAATACGGTTTGTAGGTTGTGTTTTTTCAACACTTTGTCCATGTGGTCCGTGACTTCTTTTATGTATGGCAGAAATACTTTGTTTGTTGGAGGCTGTTTTCTACAAAACTCTTGCAGACCATGCAAATCGAAACTGTGAAGCTGAATTCCTCAACACTGAACTCAGCCACCTGAATTGGGCCCTACAGGCAAATGGCTATTCCAAGAACGAAATCAAACTAGCCATCAAAATGAAAAAACAAACAAACATCAAACTGAAGAAGAAACACAGCCTCCAACAGTCCCTGTCATGCTTGTCAAGACTGTGTCCCAGAAAGCTTGTCCTGTTGTGCGGGTGAGCAACTTGGGGCCCTAGAACAGTTTCTTCCTAGTCTATGTGACCCCTCAATCCTGACCAGATCTGGCATTTTCATTCTTGTCGAAGGCCTTTTCTTGCACTCCTCCAAGCACCTCCAGGGTATCCTGGAGCTTGTTCATGAGATACAAATCTGGCATTTGCTGCCTCTGGCTATTTGGCCAACTTTGGCAGAGGCAATTTCAGTGTCACATGCTTGTGAAATATTGCCCACCTGAGTCCTCTCAATCTCCTTCTCTCCCGCATAAAAGGAGTATATAATTGAAGGGGAATTTCTTCCAAGCATAGTGCTGCTTTGCAGAATAGAAATTTGCTGGGCATGTGGGCTGAGAGTAAGTCTTTCCTTGAATATGATGTAACTGCATGGTATGGATATGGGAGGCAATGCCTATTGCTCTTTATCTCTTTTCCAATTGCAGAACCAATTCCAGCCTGCGTGTTGATGCCATCCTTGTCCTTCTTTGGTACACAGGCTCTTGGGGGGTGGAGTGCCTTTTTTCACTATCTTTTTGACCCCTTGCCCTGGGTGGATTGCACCAGGACATCCCTGGAACATATCTGAGGTTCACTCATATCTATCCCACCTTGAGCTAGAGGCTTGTTTGCCATATCCTTGACAGAAAATTGCCTGCTGCTCCTTCATAGGATCAGTGCCGAACAAGGCAACTGGGTGACATATTTTGTTTGAGGGTGTGGCAGTTTTAGGCTGTCTTTCCCCCCCTCCCCCTTCTCAGTGAAAGCAGCTGTGGTGGGTGCAGGCAGCTTTCATGCAGCCTTCCCCAAGTGACTGCCTACTTATTGTTCCTCATCCATGAATAGGAGTAAACGGGACTCTGAATATTAGGGATTATTACAGATATTAAGAACCATCCAATTTGGACTCAGATATACTTGGAACTATCTAAATGTGGCATTATTCATTGAATTCCAAATATTTCCTAATCTGAGTGCACATTCCTAGTTATCTGTTGTCTAGAGAATGGGACAAGTGTTTTAAAGAATGTGTCATGGGTGCTTCTAGGCAAGCCTTTTTATTGTGAAAACAGTATGCCTAACTCACAGAATGTTATCAGGAGGCAGGGAGAGTACATTTCATTGTTTTCAAAACTCTCAGTGCTTTCACCTGAGCTTGAACGGTCAGCTGTTTTGGACTACAAATCCCAGAATCCTCCAGCTTGCATGTTTGTTAGCTTTGGTGGCTGGAAAAATCTGTGAGTTGTAATAAAAAAGGTTTACTTTACAGTAGTTTTTTTTGGGGGGGGTGATATGTTTGCAGGGGTAGGAAAGAAAGAATTTCATTTTTCGTTATTATTGCCATGAAACGCTCTTGGTTTCACATGACCCTTTATCAGTGTTTTTAAAACTTGGGGAAGAGAATAATCAACTGACTCAGTTAAGGACAAAGAAATTGTAGAGCTCTTTAAACAAGAAACAAACCCCCCAAATTCTGCAGTGCCCATCATGTGATTTCATTTTGGTTGCAGAGAGCAGAAAAAAACTAATTTGAATGAGTTTCAGGCCTCCCCTCCCGAGATGAGTGCACTCTTCTCAGCATCTGGCTTTGCAATTGAAAGAACACAAAGTAATTTTTAAAATTGCTGAAAGAAATGTCAAGACAAGAGCTGTATTTAAACACTATTCAACAAATATAAAGAAGACATTGATTACAAAGCTGCCGGCATGCTTCTCTTGTAGATAAGCTATGGCAGGCTATTAAAACACATTCAGCTCTTACCTATTGTTGAATTCAAATGGTTGCAGCCTCATGTGTGCGGATCTGTCTAAAGGTTTGTTATGAAGGACAGCCTCCCCAGGTCAGCATGCAGGCAGTGCAAGTAAATGCTGCTTGCCCTGACCAAATGATGGTGGTCCCTCTTGTAACTAGCATAAGCTTTGGAGACTCCCAAAATACAATGATAATTGAGAGCAGATGGGATATTTATGTGCCCTCGTGGCATTTCTGACTTATGGCAGCCCTGTTCAGGTAGAGAGTACTCCGAAGTTCAGTATCCTTCTTCTGGGACATCCTGGGACTGTGCAGCTTGCCCAAGATCACACAGGTTGGCTCTCCTAGTCTGCACAGCAAGGGATTGAACATTTAATTTCTATCTCTTCAGATACTAAATCACTGAGTTATCAAACTCAGATGGAATATAAATTTGCAAAAATAAAATGATAATTTTGGTATAGCTTTTATAATATGTTGCTTCTTTCCATTTTTCCAGGGTTTTCATAGGTATTCCTGTTTCCAATCTGGAAACACCAGGAAGAGCTTATAGTATACCAACTTATTAATTGAGTATATTGTCATACTATGCACATAGCCCTTTGCAAGGAGGAGGGCAGGGTAATACCCCTACCTGATCTCCACATTTTCAGCTTTCATTTATAAAGCTTCAGAATGTTCAGCCAACGTTTGGCCAATTTGTTTTATACACAAATAGGCTGCTCCTAAAGCATTTCAGTATATTTTAAGGCAATGAATTCAGTTGTCGCGGTGATTACCATATAGTTTCGAAGGCAACTCATTTTTAAACTCCTGGCATTCCCAGGTAGGTGATGATGGCTGCTCTTTACAAGCAAAAGGCAAGCAGTAATCCAGGAGGTTACTGTAGCTGTCACTGGGCAGTAGTGTCTTAGAATCATAGAACCATAGAATAGTAAAGTTGGAAGGTGCCAATAAGGCCATCAAGCCCAACTCCCTGCTCCATGCAGGAATACAGATCAAAGGATATCTGCTAGGTGGTTGACCAAATTTCTCTTGAAAGCCTCCAGTGTTGGAGCTCTCACCCCCTCTTGAGGTCGTTGATTCCATTGCCCTACTGCTCTAACAGTTAGGAAGTTTTTTTCTGATGTTCAGCCAAAAACTGGGTTCTCTTAACTTCAGCCCATGGTTGTGTGTCCTACACTCTGGAATGACTGAGTATTTGAAAAGTGCTATCATATCACCACTCATCCCCCTTTCTCCTCTAGGCTTAAATCCCCATCTGCTTATATTCTAATACAGTGGAACCTTGGCTTACATACTGCTTGACTTGCATCATATTTGACTTACATCAAGAAGGGACCTGTTTGACTTGAGTCGCAGGCTTTGACTTACATCTCGGAGCCCCGGCGCAAGGCACTGGAATCGGGTAGCAGCCACGACCCAGCATTGCAGCTGCTGTCTCCAAACTGCTCCTGCCTTCTTCCTCTCCTCCGGCAGCGGCGGCTTCGGCGAGGCCAGCTCAGAGCACCTGGAGCTGGTCCTCGGCCTCGCTGAAGCCGCCATTGCCACCAGAGGAGAAGAAGGGCCAGGAGCTCGGGGCTGGCCTCGCTGGTTAGACAGTCGGCTCAGTCTTGTAAAAAACCTGGCTGCAGAAGTCTGGTCCACAATGGAAGCATTTTAGTTGTGGGACTCTAATGGTAAGCATAGAGTTGTTCAGAACTTGGAACGTCAGGTTAAAAATCAATAAAACTTAAATGTTAGACATTGTTGCTATGAACATTAAAAAGTGGAGGCGTATAACTTGAGGACTATAATTCCACTGCCTCCTCCTCTCTTTGAAGAGACATTTCATTTACATCCCCGGAAGGAATCTCCTATCCCAGTCAAATTTGTGTTAAATTGCTGTTTTCGGGGGTCTTTTTCATCATTTGGAACAGATTAATCCACTTTCCCATTACTTTCTATGGGAAAAGTTCGTTTGACTTAAGTCCGATCTCTGGAACAGATTAATGACGTAAGTCAAGGTTCCACTGTAGTACAAGCAAACAAAAGTGTTTGTAAAACATTGAAATGAAATTTTACTTACACTTGCTTCTTTTTCTGCGGTTGTTAATATTTTAAAATAACTGGAACAATTTATGCAGATAAAAATCTGTCATTATCTTACTCATATTACAGGACTAAGGCAGCGGTTAAGATGCCGTGAGTTATTAGGGAAGCGCTGAAAAGTAGCCCAGTAATGTTAATACCGTTTTTGTTATGGGGTCCAAGCGTATGGTTATGTTAGATGATCCAAGATTATCGTCCAGTGTTCTTGTTGAGTTTCCTAGGCAGGCACTACATTTTTATAGACAACTTGCAATCAGGTTTTTGCTGTGGTTTATCTGCAAATTAGAATGGCATGGCTTGAAACATACACTATGTTAACGTATCTATCTCAAATAGCTGGATGGCAGAGGCAGCAATGGAGTTTGCAAAGATGCCACCACTGCTGTACTGTCTAAGTGCCATCCAACAGCCCACTTGACAAGCGTGACCAACTGCAGAAGAAGCTTATTGCACTTTTAATAAAGTATTTTGGGCACCATTTGGAAGTGTAGTAGAGCTTATGTCAGGTGAAGCTTTATTCACTCGGGGGTTTTCCCAGGCATGTAATTGTGGCCACAGAGTAGACTTTTTGTAGGCAAGTGCAGGCATGGCCACTGAGAAGCTGATTATAGCCCTTGACTACTAGGTACAGTACAGTGAACCCTCGTATAACAAAGGGTTTGTATAACATATCTGTATAAGAAATTCCAGAGATACAGGAAATTTGCTCAACAGAATCACCTATGGGGTGAATCTGTACAACATAAAAATGGTCGCAATTAGGGATTACTCTGTTTTCAATGCATTCCTATGGGAAATTTGAATGAAGGAAAATTTGCTTAACATAATTTCATTTGGAATGAATTAATTCCTTTATACAAGGTACCACTGTATTTCTAAGATGGCTTTAATTTCACTAGAACCTAGAGATTCATTTTCTGACAAGACTTTCAAAGTTGTCAGTGTTATGGTAAGGGTAGTAATGTTTGCAAAGATCAACAGTCTTTTTATGTAATTTGTTTGTTTACCACCCCTTCGCTGTAAGCTTTCATTTTAATGTCTCTCAACCCTGTTAAACTGTTGTTGGAGTTCACAATGCCTCATATGTTGTGCATTACTGTTGCCAAATTCTAAATTTGGTGGAGTGTCATTTTCTGAATATAACTGCTTGTGAACTAAGGACTAAAGGTTCTGTGTATCCATAAGGAAAGTGTGTATGTTAACTGTAGCAGAAATCTACATGCATTATTTTGGCAAGCTGGTAAAACTGCTTCTGAATGATCTAGAACAGTGTTGGCGAACCTGTGGCACAGGTGTCAAAGGCGGCACTCTGAGCCCTTTCTATGAGCACCTGACATTGCCCCTTCACAGCCACCTGTATTCAGGTTAAATTGCTGTATTGGCACTTTGCGAAGAAATTGCAGTTTGGGCATGCGGTCTCTAAAAGGTTCACCATCACTGATCTAGAAAAAGGGTTGCTGTAAGTCAGAATTGACTTGGCACCACACAGTGATTACTTCCAGTATTCAAGGTCCCTCAAAAAAAAAATTCTGTAGTCGCCCTTAATTTTACATTAAAATAGATATAAGTAGTGGCCAAGGGGGAAATATTTCCCAGGGTGTGTGTAACACACACACAATCTAAGAACAGAATAAAATTCATAGAATGAAAGTGATTTAGTATTTCCCCTGGAAGACTTAAACATCTGAAAACAGGAGGTAGGGTTCTCTGTCACATTTTCAGCATCCCTTGGTTTTGTAGTTGGTGCTTGGCAAAAATAATAAAGCGAATGCACAAATGGTTCCTTGCTACTGACTATTCTGTTTTTGTTTCCCCTTCTGCAGGAAAAATTAACCCAGGAGTGTGTGTTCAGAGAACAATTTGAAGAGAACTGGTATAACACATATTCATCGAACCTATATAAGCACGTGGACACTGGAAGACGATATTACGTGGCATTAAATAAAGATGGGACTCCGAGAGAAGGGACTAGGACTAAACGGCATCAGAAGTTCACACATTTTTTACCTAGACCAGTGGACCCAGAGAAAGTCCCTGAACTATATAAGGATATTTTAAGCCAAAGTTGACAAAGACATTTACTTCACTTGGGCCCTTAAAAAAAAAACATAACCACTATAAAAGGTTTCATGCGGTGGGTTCTTAATTGATTAGCTGTGTCATCACATCAGCTCCACTGTTGCCAAACTTTGTCGCATGCATAATATATGATGGAGGCTTGGATGGAACATGCTGATTTTGTTCTGCACTTACAGGGTTTGTCTTCCTGGAGGAGAGCCTATGCCCGTTGCTTGATTTATTAGGGGAGAACGGAAGGGAGAGTGAGAATGTGCGAGGAGGGTGAAGCAGAAAGGTGGAAAGGGAGGGGCCGAAGCAGGAAGGAAAGGGGGGAGATGGCCAGATGCATGCTGGGAAATAGGCACGCTTTTAAATTTTTTGATCCGTTGTACTTCATTCTATAACAGCATAGCTCCCATAACGTTCATCAGGAATATTGGCTGGTGGCCTGCTCAAGTTGTTCGCTGCATTTAAAGGGGAAAAAAGGCATGGAGGGTACTTACTTAAACAGAAACAAACATATGGGACTTATTTTCAGTTTGACTGCTCAAGCGGGAGTCACCCCTTGCTGAGTTTCAAGCAAAAACACGCCTCTTAGGTAAAACAAGAAAAGATAGAAGAAGAAGAAGAAGAAGAAGAAGAAGAAGAAGAAGAAGAAGAAGAAGAAGAAGAAGAAGAAGAGAGCTAAATTTATTTATAGAAATTCCAAAGGCAACATTTTATTTATTTTATATATTTATTTATTATATAGAGTTTATTTTTAATGAAATATGTACAGGCCATATAGGCAGTTTGGAAGCTTTAGGCTCTGGCAAGCATTTCCACAGTGAAGGCCGCTATGAACCTGTGATAAAATTCATGCAAGTCAAACGTAAAAAAAGGTGCATGGAGGCAAAGAGAAATCCTGCAACCCCAATGTACTAAAGGCGACAATCTCTTATGTGCCCATATTATTGTAAAAGTATGCACACCACTCATGACACTGAGTGCTCACTCTTCTGACTGCTTGTTTCATAGCTTAAAGTTCCCCTCCCCTCTTCCTCCCCCTCCCTCTCTGAGGATTAAAGAAAAAACTGGGTCTTCAAAACTTTAATTCTGTGTCTGTAATATTTCCTCTTTGATAAGTGACTTATTCCATCTTTGTAAGCTTCACAATTGTGAAAGACAGAAAAGAAGGGTGGTATATATTTTACTTGTTAAAACCTACTGCAGACAATACCAAAGCGACATGATATGTATGCTCTTTTTATTTAAAGCAAAATGCCAGAAACATCCTAATACTGTATTGACATTTTGTACTAATTAAGGTTCTCATAAACTAGTACAAGAGGCCAGGGACAAGGTTCACTCTTGTAAAACTTGTTTAACTGTGCACTTGACTATCTACTCTGAAATTACACAAGTTCCATAGGGGTTATTATTGTAACATCTTTTATGGGGGAAAATGCTTTCAGTGTGAACTGTCATAATACATATTAGCACCCTTCTTAAAGTAAGACTCTTGCAAAATGAAACTAATAAATCTCTATTGAGAATTGCAATGAGGGGGAAAGTACTATACTCGTTTTATTTCCTAAAGATGTCTTCAAATGTTCCTGAAATGCACCATGCAGGATCCCCTACATAATTAGGCTTACGTAACATTGTGAGGGCAAGCACACATTTTAGTTAGTAGATAGAATTTCGGATTATCCCCTAGAAAAAGAGGTGTTATCATTAACCCTCAGAACTAGAGATGGAAGTACAGATGGCATCAGTTTTCTGGTGCAGCAGTGTATATTGCTGCACTTAAAAAAGACACATGTACTTCTGTAAAATATATGTACAAAACTTGGACTTACATAATCAGCTCAACATGGGTTTTGTTGTTGCCTAGGTTTTCATTTCTTTGCCAGTCACTCATTTCCTTCCATTTAAGCAACATGGTTTGCACAGGAGAATAGAAAAATGCTTTATACTGAATTAGAATCTTGGTCCATCTAGTAGAGTATTATCAACACTGGTAGCTCTTCTCCAGTATTGCTGTTTTTTCTTGCCCTACCTGGAGATGTCAGATAATTACATGGAAAGCATGTGCTCTATCATTGAGGTAGAAGTTCTCCCTACAATTCAGTGCATGTTTAAAGTAATGGAAGTGTTGTTTCTAACATCAATAAGCCGACACTCCAAAAGCAAGTTACTCTAGAATAGCAAACTATTTTAATCCTGTTCAATTTATGTTGAAATAAGTGAGCCTTCTGGAACCACTTACTGTGTCTTTGGCTTTTGGGTGCAAACATTAGGAGGTAAACAAACCACTGTTCCAACACTGAAGCTTCATTCTACCTTACTATAAAATTGGAGAATAATGCACACAAATTTAACTTTTTGTAAACATATAGACAATGATCTGTATATTCAAAATGAAACCATTGTTTCTATACTTGATTGCACAATTGTCTGTTGGAAAGAACTATGTTCTAAAATAAGCAGGATACATAGGATGTCTCTGTATTATGTTTTAAGACAGAACAGCAGCTGGGAGTTGCTACTGAAATTGACCACTCTCTGTTCAGTTCTTGTGCCTTTCTTTCTCTCATCTTGATTCATTCCTGATCTTGATCCACTAGTGGTAGTTCAGTTCTGTGGATCAGTGCCAAGGAAGTGTGATGTGCTTAAACATTTTGAAAGAGTTGGAGGACTCAATGAGAGGTTGGTACGTGCAGTAGGAGTCTTGTGTCAAGGACAAGGCAAATTTCCAGCCTTATGATAACTGGTACATAAAACACAATGTTGGATAATTTCTGGATATGGTGAAATGCAACTATCCATGAAAAAGAATAAATGCAGTAACTAACACCTGAACTTACAATGGCACCATAATGGGTGCACTTGGTCCTGGGTCAGAGTGGAACAAGAAACATTGTACTGTATGTTACAGTGAGAACGTAGTTTCTCAGATCAAAATATACTGCAATTTAAGAGTTTCTGTTTTTTTTAATGGAATATTATGGTTAGAATAAATATTTCATGTTAAAATAGCTAGATTAATTCCAAGAAACATAAAATGTCTAAATGCAGAAAATTTATATTGCAGTTTCAAACACTCTTAGCTGGAGTATGCCCTGTTTAATTAAAAAAAAAACTTTATTTTGAGAGGGTGCATAGATATGATATTGTTACCTATTATTGCAGGCAAAAATCAAAGAAAAACAAAATAAAAAAAAAATATAAAACATGTGGCACCTTAAAGACTAACTTTCATATTTTAATGTAACATTTTGTGGACACGTCCACTTCTTCAGACATGTAGAAGCATGTTTCTGCTGCAACGTGTCTGAAGAAGTAGACGTATTCACGAAACATTACATTAAAACAAGAATGTTAGTCTTTAAAGTGCCACATGTTTTGTGTCTTTTCTTTTCTTTTGTTTTTCTTTGATTTTTGCCTGCAGTTCTTGGAAAGACTAACACGGCTACTCTCTCTGAATCTTTTACCTATTATTGAGCAAGACATTAAAGAATTTTGTAGCATTTTATGTACAATCACTGTCTGCTGTTGAGTGTTAACCATTTAATCCTTTTTGAAATATATCTTACAGAGGCAACATCTGACTTAACATATGTGTAAGACAGGTGTATGTGCCGAACATTTTAAATTCCCAAACCAAACCAAGTTCATTGGTAAGACAAGTAGGCCCATCTGAAGTTTGAGAATCCTGTTTTTCTCTAGCAGCTTGCCCAAGATTGCAAAAGTAGGCAGTTTTCAGAGAAAGAGCCATACTGGTATGTTTTAGCAACAACAGATTTATTTTAATATTTGCTTTCCATTGATTATGGTCCATTTCTCCCAACACAAAAATGACCATATAGTCTGGTGCTTGGCCATTCCCTGTACTTGGCTGTTTTTTGGCTTAGTGGACCATAAGTTGCACAGCCCTGTCCTAAGTCTTTAAAAGCCTTAAATCACTACTACCAACTCACATGCTTTGAAACTTGTTGAATAATTGGAATGAAAAAAATGACTATTCTTTCTCTTTACCAAGGGCATAGAACATGTTCAACACCCAACATATAATTGCAGAAAGATGGGTTCAAGTAGCAATAAGCATCCAAATTTGCACTAAGTCCACAAAAATGTTAAGGACATCCATTGCTAAGGTCAACCCTGCCATAACTGATCAGAATAATAAGACCATACTTTTTAGCCTTAATGTGGAATTTGCTGATATTTTGATCGTAGACAGATCATTGATACTACTTAACATGTTTTTATTTAATTTATTTTAATTTTTTGTATTTTTTTAAGGAGAGGATTTACAATGAGCAAGAAAATGTTATGACTTTACGGCAGTTGATACAATAAACTGTAACCAATTTATTCAAACAACCCATACTGGTGTGTATATATATCTACGGAAATTTTGTAGATATGGATAATTCACAGACGTTATCTTGGAAGTTGATGGTCAAACATATAACAGTAGAGCTTTCCGTACTAGAGGATGTCAGAAATGAAGGAAAAGATTAATTGGTCATTTGGAAATAATGTATATTTCTGTAGCTCACTTTGTTTCAGCAATCAGAAAAGCCACTCTTTCAGAAAAGAGCTCCCATAGACAGCATGATTTCTGGACATTGTAGTCTAAGAAGGTAGCGCCTTTGATATATTTTATGGATTCATATAAACCCCATTTCTTATGTGAGGAAGACCATGGAAATCAGCAGTAATTCTGAGAAAGGGTAGAAGAATCTGGACATTCTCTCTACACTGTACCTATGTGGTGAATGATTAAATGTAATGGAGGTAACTAGAAATCTAGTAACAGCAAAGATGGTGGAGCGTCACTTCATTCATGAATGCAAAAACGTTCACCTTTACATCAAGTTTGGGTCCATCGATTGCCTGACTTTGCTAACACATTCACTACAGATGGTTGTTTACTCCCGTCAAGAAGATCTATTTCACAAAGGCAGAATTTGGGTTACTTAGAAAGAAATAAAGTAGACTACGAGAGGAGGGGTGACATGGGGAGACATTTATTGCTGCCACTTCAATGTAAGGCAAGTAGAAGCCATCATGTATTAAGTGCTAACATTTCTCTGCAATCCAAAAAGACAATTTGAACAAACTGGTATTATATACAAGAGTACATGTAATCGTAAATACATGTGGAACGATGTACTTTGTATAAATTACTGCTGTTGAAAGTTGAATGTGGGTATTATTTCCTTGTAGTTCAATCAGTTAACATGTTTTCTTAACACCTGTGTAGCAGCAACAACAAAACTCTTAAAAGTTCTTGGCGGAATTATAAGGAATCTCCATATAAGAAACAAATACCCTTTGAACAAACATTTTCTTTTTTTGACAGCGTCATTACAGGGGAAGTTATTTTATTTTAGTCACCTCCCACCTGGCTTGAGGAGTGCCTCAGTAACATAAATGGGTATGTTAAACAGCAGTATTTTAAATAGTGTCAACGAAACAATTTACAATCTAGAAATGTTCAAAAGAAATGCAGCTTCCAAAATCTCCCAGCCAACATGGCCATGGTAGCTGTAGTTTTGAGCAGTATTTTGAAGTTATCTGGATTTGAGGACTTCATTCCAAAATCCTTTGCAAAGTAGTAAAGATGCTAATTTGGAACTGACTTCATGTGATTTGTGAACTCTGGGCGGTTCACAGTAACAGATTAAATTCAATCAATTCAACAACAAACAAGACTAAATTACAATTAAAACAATTTAAAATAGACAATCCAAGCGTAACTGCAAGCGCGCTGGGATATGAGCAGATGGTGGGAAAAGAAAAAGAAATTAAACAAACTGACTAAACTAAACTAAACTAGGTCACCAAAGGCCTCGCGGAAGAGCAGGTCCTTTAATGCCCTCCGGAAGGCCGGCAGGGACTCTGCAAGGCGCACTTCACTTGGGAGGTGGTTCCACAGAGACGGGGCTGCCACAAGATCGTAGTCTTCTTGACTGAGGACAGCACTGCCACTTAGGATCCTGATGCACTGGTTCTGTAATAAGGAATGTCAGGTTTTTTTAAATAAATAAAAAAACTAGGAATTACTATGGAAATAATCTACCCTTCACACCCCACACCCTTGGTTCTGAAACAGTATCAAAGGGTACATGTCTCTATTTTTCTGTTGATTAATAAGATTAGTTTTGTAGCCAAATTGATCAATTGTATAGTTATACATACTTGATTTAATATGATGTTATGCACGATGGAGAAAAAGTTAATTTCTCCCTATTATTACAGCATCAGGTATCTACTCATCAACGTGGTATTTAATTGAAGTATCTTTGAACATGTAGTTAGCATGATCGTTAACTGATTTAGTGTAGCTAGAGTCTCAAATTCTCATTCGGTTCTACAGACACAAATTCCTCTTACATAAATGTTCCTGTTAAGCTTTCATCTAAGGAGGCAGAACATTTTTGACAGCATTGTCTTCCTGTAAAGAAGGGTAAATATCCTGCAATCCAACCACCTTCTGTTATTTCTGATAAGATAAGCAGATTGCATGTCCAGTTATTCCCTGTGACTCTTCTTGGCTAAAATAACCATTTCTCAACCATGAAATTAATTTTCTGCAGTGCCCCTCTGAGCTGTACATGTGGACACCAGAATTTAACACAATGTTCTAGTGGGCACCGAGTGAAGAAAGAGTTCTCCTTGGCACAGCATGATGGTGCTGTTTATGAGCAGAGAAGAATTGGGACAAAATGACCTCAAAAGACATTGTAAAACAACAAAGACCCCCACGTTGTCCCTTTATTAAAACATGGCAAGAATTATCCCTGTTCTGGGATTGGTGTTGCCCAACCTGTGTGTAGACTTAGTGTGTGAGATAGCTTTCATATTTGCTGCAAATCAAGTTATAGGAAGGAACGATAAACTCCAATCCAAGTAAGCATAGAGGGGTGAAAATGTTTTAAGGAACCGGTGAACAAAAAGCAAAAGTTGGCCTAGAAAGGAGGGTACATACCCATACTTTCATCTGCCTGGTACCTCACGAAGCTATACCTATAGAGATGGGGAACAATTTCAGTTCAGTTCCATACAGAAATCACAACTACCGCTGTGGTTTCTGGGAGAACAAAATGACATGTTGTGTTGGGGAAACTGATTAGCCCACCCAGAGCTCAGGAATGCCCATGAAGACAGTGCCATTGTTTAAGTCATCAAGATAGAAGACTCAAGGGTCTCTGTTCAGAACAGGAATGTTGCAAAAGACTACTTGAATAGCAGGGCTTTTTTTACACATTTATTCAGAGATAATTCCTACTGAGTTCAGCAGTGCTTTCTCCCACCCAAGTGTACAATTATAGGATTGTAATTTTATTTGTATTGTTATTTCACTCCCATCTTCCCAACTGAGTCAGGGACATATGTTTCTAAAAATCCACTATAATAAGAGTAAAAGCAAAATTTTGATGGATATAAAAGCTTAAACCGAAGAGCAACATTCTAGGACTCTTCCATAAGTAACTGCAGGATTTTTTCATGGAAGGAGAAAAAAACCCTACATATTTATTTATTTATTTATTTAAGGGCTTATATACCACCCATCTTCCTAAAAGGAACTCCGGGCAGTTTACAACAAAGCAAAACAGCAACAAATTAGGTACAACACATCATAAAATAATAAAGTCAATTTAAAACACATAATAACAGAATGACATGGAGGCAGATGGCGGACAAAAAAATAAAAATAAATAAATAACAGTCACCAAACGCCTCCTGGAAAAGCAAGGTCTTTAGCACTTTCTTGAAGGCTGGCAGGGACTGTGCAAGGCGCAACTCGCTTGGGAGATGATTCCATAGTGTAGGGCCAGCCACAGAGAAGGCTCGTCTATGAGCAGACGTTTTTCAAGCCACCCTGGGCGTGGCCACCCGCGGTGAGCGCGCCCGCGACACTCTAGTTGGTCGGGCCGAAGTTGACTGCTGGGAGATTCGCTCTGCCAGGTAATCAGGTCCCAGGCCATAGCGGTAATTAATAATTATGTACTATCCAGTCAATAGCAATTTATTGTGACCCTTTCAAGGATCTTCTAGGTGTAGAGTACTCAGAAGTACAGGCCTTTTTTCTGGCATTCTGAAACTGTGTGTGTTGCTCAAGGCTACAAAGGCTGGCTCTCCTCCCAGGAGGTGTAGTGGGCAATCAGACTCCGAGAGAGAGAAACACAAGCACATATAATGTATGTTGCATGTCTACATTGTAAAAACCCCAAATCATCACCGTCATATTTGAGATTCCAATAAAAGACCAAAATGAAATTTAAGGCAATTTAGAGCTCAGAAACTACAAGCATAGTGGAATTCTTATGATTTTGCTTCCTTTGCCTAATAATAATAATAATAATAATAATAATAATAAGAAGAAGAAGAAGAAGAAGAAGAAGAAGAAGAAGAAGAAGAAGAA